>CM031237.1:506496819-507696819 GCA_018340775.1 Taxus wallichiana var. yunnanensis
TCAAAAGTGTAAAAAAAACACAAAACATAATTCGATCAAGTGCTGCAAATAGGTGTGCCACGATCCAAGAACAATAAGCAAAGCAACAAGGAAAGGACACAAAATCCAAAGTGTCATGATCCAAGAAAAGTCAAGGTAACAAGATAAGGACACAAAACCCAAAGAAGCAGGATCAACACCACACCCTCCAATACTGTTGAATGGGTGGAATGGCGCTACAAATCTATATGAGTTGTCAAAACAACCACTCAAAAACTAACCAACTAACATTGGGCTCCACTCGAATAGTTCACCCATAAGAGAGACTCACACATGTGAAAAGTGTCAAAAATATAGATACAAAATCTCTCAACAAACAAGAGAGATACATTACACTCCGCTAAAGAAAAATGCTCAAAAAAGAAGCATCACAATGCGAAGGTATAGAAAGTGGAGCAAGAGGCTGAATGGTGGAGGATCCATGCCTCAGTAGAGTCGTCTCAACAAATGCCTATGTCACCTCCACAAGTGATCGATATCCACCCCAAATCAACACGAATGGATGAAGAAGATGCCTGCATATGACTTGGTACAAAATGCACAATGGGTGCATACAAAAGAACATCAGAATGTGTGTCAGGTTGATCATGTCTGACAACTGAAATCTCAAGTTTCTCAAGCCTGAGTGAAGATGTAGAACTCATGTGTTGCTCATGATCCTCAAAAAGAGTCGAGCGAACAAAAAAGGAGCTCTATCAATGTGTGATCCCAATGAAGTATCTTCTCAAAACCAATGTCATGATGAGAATTCCACTTAACATGTGGAATAGAGGAAACAATACCCTGTGAATGTATACTAATGACTCCACTAGTGAGACCCATAGAATGGAGCATACGAGAACTGAATGCAGTAGTATGCTTCTCAAAAATCCATGCAGCTGAGCAGAAATAGGATACACAACATGTGGTATTGTAATAGGCACAAATGTGGAAGAGCATGTAGTAACAAGCTTTATAGGTGTATGAGCATCAAGAGCAGGAATAAACTCAAAGACTGATAGATCAATGTCAGTGGGTTTAGGAGCAATAGCTGCAAGTGGACTAGGAGCATGGTTGTGGTTGTCCACAATATGATGGTGATGATGTAGGCTAGCAAGTTTGTTCTGCAGGGAGTGTATTATTATATCCTTATCATGAATGATTGATTGTAGAAGAGAATTTTGCTTCTTGAGTGATCTATTTTCTTTCAAAAACTTTATAATATCCTCTTGAAGTCCACACACTTCAGAGAAAAGCATATCATTCTCAGAATCCATGATAGGTACAAACTACAACTCTCAAAAATTTAGGACGTCAAAGCGCAAATTCCAAAATTACATCCACAATTGAGTACAACACTCCTCCATATTTGGAACTTTATAATTATAGTGAAAGTCTCAAAATAAATAACTCCAATGGAAAGAGCATGAAAAAACAAGCACTTTTGTAAAAATAGCACTCAAAACGAGTTACCGTTCAAAAGATACAAGCTTTTTAGTATTTTGTTATTGTTGTTGCCTTCACCACACAAATAAAATTAAATGGGGCTGAACTTCCTACTAGTAGGAATAATAAGCCTTAAGCCCTCATATGACCATACCATATGACCAAGGGCTAAGGATTTTAATGGATGTTTTCACAAAACCTTCTTGTGCGTAAACCGAGACAGCACGCTGCAAATGAAAAAACCAATACATATCTCGAGAAATCCAATAAAACTGAATAAATAAAACCACAATTTTTCCCCTTGGTTCAAATCCCGAGGTGCACCTGTGTGCTTCTCTACAAAAATTAAAAAACCAAAAAAATACGCCTCCAATTAGTTGAGTTTACAAATAATCTTAGGGTTTTCACACCTTCCAGATCTAGTAAAAGCCTCTGTTTTGTATAGAAATGCACGCAGCAGCAAAATACGACCAAATCCCAAATATATGCATACATAAATAATTTATTTACAAAATAAAACTTACAGACGGATATCAATAGCAATCTCGTGCTCTGATACCATGAAAGGAACGATAACTAGATCGTACCAAACCAAGAACACAGATGCTAATCAAACACCATGATGAATAAGATGAAAGTAATTTTCCGTAATAACTTTACATAAAACTTTTGCAAACAAATGAGTAGAAATATCATATATTATTATGGAACTCAATGCAATACATTGAGAATGGGCCTTGCTTGAATAGGCAAGGAATAACAATCTAAGAACCAGTCAAGGTTGTAGATCAAGCCATAAATTAAGGAAATAACTAGTCATCAAAGAACTAGACAAGACCATAGATTTAGGAGAGAACTAGACATCAAGGATCTAGTCAATACCATAGATCAAGGAAAGAACTATACCCAACAACTAGATAATATCTCCTAATATCTAAATAAGATAAAAGAAATATCCACACACATAAGTGGGTGAGGATAAATACAATAAATGTAAATAAAGTACCTAGGTGAACATGAGCTAAGGTAAATACCTACTCTAACAAAGGAGGATAATTTTCTTCCTTCTTCTAAAAAAACTCAACATCTATACTCGGTGTAGACTTTTCGAGTCTTTTGATCCATCAATCTGCACTCCAATATTATTTTGTTGTACCCAATGAAGATTATTTTTGTGACTTCATGTCCAATTTCGTTCGTTTTTCTTGGGTATGTGCATACTTGATTTGTACTCGAATACTCTAAGATGTGCAATAGATGGTTTCCAATTTGACCATGATTCTTGTGGTGTTACTCTACAAAAGCAACTATGGGAAATCTATTCAACAAATACATAGATGTCTTTATTTCTTCTACCCGAATGTATTTGCAAGTTCATATTCATCGATCATGCATCACACCATTTCCATGATAGTACGATTTCTTCTCTCAATAACACCATTATGTTACAGTGTGTGTGGAGGAGGCATTTGTCAACGAATATTGTAATTTTATAGGTAGTATTTGAACTCATTACTAGTGAATTCCCCCCATCGATCTAAGTGAAGAGTTCTGATGTCATTACTAGTTTCTTTCTCAACAGCTTACTTTAAACTTCTTAAAGGTTTCAAAAGCTTCAATTTTCTTGTGAAGAAAAAAATCCACATTTTTATTGAATAGTCATCAACACATAGCATGAAGTACTAAAATATAGAATGACTTGGTTACATTGGACCACAAAGATCATTATGAACTAGATCAAGCTTATCATGAGCTTGATGTGTACTTTTTTAGAATGAGGCTCTATGTTGTTGCTCAGGCAAAGTGAGGACACTTGTTTGTATCCTTTTGAAGAGATGATATCCCATGTACCATATTGCATTGGCGTAGTGTCTCAAGATACTTGAAACTAACATGACCAAGTCTCTAATGCCAAAATTGTGTAAAGGTAGAGTTCTTAGCCACAAGTGTTTGATCATCTCTATGGAAAATATCAAGTTGGAACATGCATCCCACATTAGAGGATTTTTCAACTTTTTTGAGCCTCGTGATTTGTCTCAAATCAAACACGTTTTCTTTCGGAATGACTATCAAAGTCAATTTTTAAGTTGTGATCTAGGAGTTGAATGACTGAAAGAAGATTCTTTGTCAACCCAGGGACATATAAGACATCTGATAGTCTGCAGTTGCATGAACCAAGGGGTAGAGAAATTTTCCCAATCCCCTAAACTGTATATGAAGAATCATCTCCCAACAAAACATGGTTTTTCAAAGGTGTGTCCCTCATTGAAGTAAACCAATCTCTGTGGCTGGTCATGTGTCGAGTGGCTCCCAAATCAACATACCAAACATCACTAGATGATGTGGAGGGTTCACTTGATTGAGAAGTGTACAAGAAGTCTTCATTATCTGAACGTTCTTCTTGCTTCATTAATATTTCCTTATTGACGGGGTCTTCTTTTCCAGTTCCCCTTTTTCTTCCCTTGATTGCAGTTTGTATGTCCCTTGTGAGATTGTTGGTGTTGAGGTCTTGAGTTTCTTGATGAACCTTTCTTATAATTGCTATACCAACAATATTTCAATTCATGTCCTCTTTTACAGATTGGACATTATTTCTTCTGTTGTTTGTCCCCTTGATCTTGATACATGACTTTGACTTTGGGACTTTTGATATGAATTAGGTTTTCCTTTAAATTTTCCTTTCCATTTTTGATGTGCATAAAGTGCCTTCTCCTCTTCATTATCCTTATCATGCATGCCTTCCTCTTGTTGTAGTAGGTTTACCAGTTTGTCAAAACTAATTGTCGTATCTGACATGTTTAGTGTTATTACAAAAATGTGGTAAGAAGAGGGGAGTGATCTCAAAATAATGGGAATGAGAGCATCAAATGTGACCGCTTCTCCCAGGGCTATAAGTGAAGCCCTCAACTCTACAACTCTTCTTAAGAAAGCTTTTATTTTCTCATTCTGCTTGAACTTCAAAGTGTGTGTAACTGACTTTGCAAATTTAGTATGACATTCTTGTTTTTGGCCTCATATATTGTGCTTAACTTATCTCGCACTTTTTTGGCTGTTTTGGCATCTCAAATGTGGGGTTGCACATTGTTAGACACTCCAAACAAGATGATAAGTTTGGCCTTCTAGTCTACTTTATCAAATTTATGTTGTTATGTTGTATCGCTTGTTGATCTGTTAGAGTACCAATACAACAGTCGATCTCTTCAAACTCAAGTTGTGTCTTGATTTTTGTCTTTCAGGAAGCATAGTTGTTTCCTCTGAGTAGTTGTGAATTTGGAAGAAAAAAATTGGGGCATTGGTGCACATTTTGTAGAAATCAGTGATAGGGTTAGGGTCTTATCACTCTAGGTATAAGGTCTCCCAGTCTATATATCGTCAATCCGATATACCAAAACTTTTTGTATACATGCCCTTACAATATACTCGGCGATGACGTGGAAGAAGATTTCTCTTTCTATAGACCCAACGGTACATGAAAGAGGCGTTAACTTACATGAAAGAATTCAATATGTGGTACCAAGACAGTACTGAAAGGGGTCTATGCGATTATTGACATTGGCTCAAAGAAATATCCTCATATACACGCGTAACTTCTCTATATACTCGGATAATTTCTCACCTGGATTTATGTCATGCAATCATTCACAGACGGATGGGATGGCTCATAGTGTGTGCATTATGACCTTATTAATCCCTATCGATTTAAAGGGTCGATGCCCAGATAAATTTTTGCGGCTTTATTATGCGTTATGTGTAGTATTAGTCATGACGATTTCACTCGTAAGTGCTTCCCAGAGGCACTTTATATACCAAACGCTGTGAATGAGATCTAGGATCTTGTGAGTGTTTTAGAACCAATTTTTATTGTTTTTTATTACAATTCTCTACCAGTTTCTAAGCAGTTATAATATTTGCGGTTGACTATGGAAACCTGTAAATTAGTACAATATACTGAAGCATGCAATTACATTCAAAAATTTGAAAAAATTGAATAGCAAGAAAAAAATTGTTTTTCGGGCCCTCGTCGCCTCTGGAGCCCAAAATGACCCATAATGCCAAAATTGCAAAAAACTAGCTGAAAATGCAATTTTTTGGTGTACCCCTTTAGAAAATGGTTCTTGAAATGAAAAACAAGCCTATTAGGAGAAAAAAATTCCCTATATTAGGGTTTTTCTCGCTAAAAGTTTAGTGACTTGTTTAGTTATGACTAAACTATTTGGTGGAGGTTTTTCCACTAAACTTGCCTCAACAATTGGTGGTTTCACTGTTTTGCCGCTAAAATTCAAAATTCAAAATGTTTGTGATGGGGCCCTCGTGGCCTCCGAGCCCAAAATGACGCACAATGCCAAATATTACAAAAACTAGTTGAAAATGCAATTTTATTGGTGTACCACCCCCTTTAGCAAATGTTTCTCAAAATGAAAAAATAGGCCTATTAGGAGAAAAAAATTCCTATATTAGGGTTTTTCTCGCTACAATTTTAGTGACCTATTTAGTTATGACTAAACTATTTGGTGGAGGTTTTTCCACTAAACTTGCCTCCACAAATTAGCGCTTTCATTATTTTGTCGCTAAATTTAAAAATTCAAAATGTTTGTGATGGGGTTGGGGGTTGAACTCCAAACCTCCCTTCCCTAAGTTGTTTTCAAATACCAACTCAGCTCATATGAGCACTTATGTGAAAAATGAAGCAACTTTTATTTAAACATAGAGAAAAATCACCAACCTTCTTCAATGGCAACGTGGCAGAGAAGAAACGACTTGGCTGTGAGAGGAGGTGTTCCACGTAGATGTCAACAGAGGTCTGAAAAATGGTTTAAGGTTTTGTATTTGGTAGATCTGAGCTATTTATTTGTTTTTGTTTGATGCCTCTTTTGTATTAGCTAGGTTGTTGCTTAGTATTTTGCAATCACCATTTTGTGATTTGATCTGTCGTGTTTTGATTTTACCCGTTGTTTTGTGATTATACGCAAATTGCAACTTATGTGGAGTGTTATACTCAATGTATGGTTGTAAGTAGGAGGCAGATGAGAGCTCTCCAACTCACCATTATGTTTTTGTATTCAATATTGTCGTGTGTGGACGCAGAACATCGATCTTGGTCGCCTCCTTGTTGTAAGTTACAGGTGTCGATGGAGCTCGGATATGGCATGTTAAACAATGGCAATGGGTCATTCCACCTTGTTTTTATTTGCAGAACGTTGGATTGTAGGTAGATGTAGGGTGGAAAAACCTCAACTTGCCACCAAGATAACCACATTTGTAATTAGCTTGGTGAAATGTAACTCGCCTCCTTTGCACCTTGTAGAATCTAAGCAGCCCACTCCAATGTTATGTGGATAACCCAACTTGGTTAGATGATGCCCAATGAAAAGACAAGGAAGGGCTTGCCAATGTGAAAGGGCTCATGTGGATTCCATGCAAATAAATTGAGAGCTTGGTCGTGGGAGTTTGACTCTTTTTCCAATGCAATGGAACTCGGCCTGCCGCTTCGTGTGCATAGCTCTCGGTATGGGCTCGGCCAAATAAATGAATAGCTCAAATTTTAAACAAATTTCGGTTTTCAAATGGTGTAACCCATCCCAATAACTTGGTCTACTTTGATTTTGACGAATTCCCCTTCAAATGTAAAGAATTCTACTAATATTAGAGGTAAAACCCTTATTTGAGGAAAAATATTTATTTTTATTTTTTTAAATTCCTGCAACAATTTTTTCCTGGTGCAGGATGTACCAAAGCTAAAAAAATTGTGTTTTAAACACTTGGAATGAATAGGAGGTTGTGAGGAGGAAGGGATGGGGTTGGGAAGTTATAGGAGGCTGCACAGCTCCCAATTGCTGCAAATGCTTCTCCAATCTCCTTTATCTCTTATGTTCTCTCTTTCCACACCTTCTCTACTCATAGGTCCAAATTAACCAGCTCTATTACCAAATGTAGAACATGGATGGAAGCTTGTAGAATTATAGTAATCAACCAAATCAAAATCTAATAGAGTAGGCTACAATATTTATACATATTGGATAGCCTAGATATAAACAAATATGGATTTACAACTATGCAACAACAAAATAAAATATAGTGGCTTCCAAAATGCATACAAGAAGCACAAATAAATAATGACATAGTTGTTATAACAACATAACAATTATACCCGTGAATATAATAAGCCAAATATGGTTGATAAAACCATATAACATTATACAACAATAATTAATTATACAATGCATAATTAATTATCCTAGCATATTCAAGGTGTATCATTTCACATCACTAATATAAATATATATTAGAATCCTCTAATTATATTTAATGTTTGAAAAAACCTCAATTTCATTGAAGATCAGTACATACAACTTAAACCAATAAAATTTCTTTATTCCATAAAGGAAAAAATGTGATTTTTTATCAATATCGATCAGATTCTATACAGACCTAACACTTAAACAAAAATTTTATCAATTTGGTTAATATTGGTAGCATCTTTTTTGAGATGATTAGGTTCAGATATTTACCTCAAATTTATGGTTGTAAGATGCAATGCACATAAAACACTAATTTTCTATACAATAAGGCATTTTTAATCTCAAATGTTCCTTAAGTAGGATGGAATGCACATTAAACACTAGTCTCATTATACAATATTGCAATTTTAATCTCAATTTTTCCTTAAAAGTCATTTTATATTGGAATAGATCAATGTTTTTATACACAAACATAAAATTAATGAGTTAAAAATATAATCATATGGCTTAAGAATGTGGTAATTGTGTTGGTAAACCTAATAGTACCAAATTAAACTATACATATGTCCTAATTCAATACATATCTTGAGTTTTCATCTAAAAATGACTACCAAGAAAAACTATATTCTTTATGACATCCATGGTAAATTCAATCTTGCACCTAAGTCATGAGTTATTATGTTACAAATCCTTTAGAACCCTATAATATTTGGCAATGATATTCTTCAACATCCGAGAAGATAACTACATATGTTTTATATATCCATAAAGTATTTATGGGGTTAAGTTTTTATATAGACACTCTCACATAAATAACCAAAGCATTGGGGAATTAAATAGCATTTTATTTTTGAATTTCCATGGGATAACATAAATTAACATCCAAAAGTATCAAATATACAATAAGTTTAACTATTGACCAAACTATTGTATTGATTATATAATCTCTTCCCATATAACTCTTAATGGACAACATAAAATTGATATTACTATCTCTATCTCCACCACCATAAATAATTTATGTTATTGTCAAGTAATGTAATATTAAATACCTTTGCACTTAAACCCATGTAGACAAATACAACGTTAAACCTCTAAGTAGTGTAATTTGTACATTAATGACCCTCATATGAAGCTTGAAGCTCCTAAAGATATGTTTAATCCATCTTTATAGTCACATGTGTTCAAAGATGGATCAAAGGTTAGGAGTGCCCTAGGAAATAATTGGATTGGATTCCCTTCTAAAAATTTTAATTAATATTTTTTTGCATCAAGTAAAAAACAATTATTTCCTACATTCTCGTATTTTAAAATTTTCATCACGATCATAATAAATCACAATTTTAGAGAAACTCGATATACAAAAAGAATAATATTATCGCAAAAGCATGAGAAATATTACCTATTTGGAAATAATTAATCATAAGAGCTATTATAATGAAACAAATGTAATTTTTTATACAAAGCTAATTTCAAATCTAAATAATGAATATCAAGTATGTGGTGGGACTCAAACCTAACGAAAACACCATTTTTTCACAAAACAATAAGATTGTTTATAAAGCACCTAGGATTATGTGAAGAGTGGTATTTTTCACCAAGCCTACAAATTCCTTCATAAATCATAAGAGACATTTCCCCCAAAAATAGGAATAGAAAATTGAATATTTTTATCCTTCAATTGTACTCGTCTCTACTAGCTACACCACTAACATTATAAAAATACATGAACCTTTTCCTTAAAAAATTACACACTTGCATAATCTGGAGCTACATCGAAGAATGGGTAACAATACCAAAAAAATCATATGAGCTCATAAATATGTCATATTTTTTTTACTTGCAAAAATATTATAGTACATTTTATGTGTATGCATGAAATTTATGTTACTATATAATAATATCAATAAATGGGTCAATTAATATTGAATATTTAGGTAAATTATTTTAATGTTAAATTTTTAAAATAGATGAAAATAAGGAAATATTTGGATTTAGGCACCCCCAACCATTGGCACCTTAATAAACTACCTACTTTACCTAAGGATTAATCCCCCTTGCATGTTTTTCTCTAGTTATAGTTGTAGAAACTTTTAATCTTGGCATTGGTATTCATAGATTCATCTATAAAATACTCTAGAAAAATATGTATCTATTTTTGTGTTTATCATAGTGATAATATTTCTATAGATATCAATTCTAATTCTAGTGACATCTATTTTTATTGAAATATTATCTTTAAAGAAGTTTATAAACCTTGACCCTACTATTTTATTGAACTATAATTTTTTAAGAGTACACATCTCAAAGCACTATGGTATCATATGGATCCTTTGTATAAATGGTCTTCATGACACCATTGTAAATATACCTATATACTTTGTAGACACGACAATATGCATGAAATCATTATTACATCATGATTTTATTACACTTGCATATGCATGAGTTCTAAACCTTGAATCTAGATTCTAGTGGCACAACCCCTTCTTTTGTCCTCCATTGCTTTGTTTGAATGATCTTGTGTCAATGTTCTACCATTTTTTCATGATCTTTTGTCGATTTATAGGGATCCTTGGTCATGTTCTTCTACATTTTTATCCCATCTTATGTTGTTCTAAAACCATATAGATGGGTATGGACCACACATATGGTTCTAAAACCCTTTGTTTTTATCTAATTTTTACCCTCTCAATCAGTTCATTACTCTTTTTATGGTACCTTTCTTATGTTCTAGGTCATCCTTTCCCACCACTAAGGTTTAAAATTTAAGTTAAGAACTCCTATATATACAAGTCTAATGTAAGAATTTATCATCTAGAAATCGCCTAGCTATCTACTAAGCTAAAGAAACAAGAGACATATAAGCATGTTTCATATACAACAATAGGAGAGAATGAATATGTTTTTTTCATCTACACACAAGGGTTTCTATTGGGATGAATTAGCATATCCTACTATTGGTGTTGAGGCACAAGGGCCAAAATAGGTCAAGGGTTAGTTGCATGCACATCGACACAAAGCACTAGGAGAACTACATTGAGTTTGAAATGTATTTCAGTGTTCAGATCTCTCACATACCGGGTGACCGCTAAGTTAATTACAACTCAAACATTTACATATTTATTTTTAGAGATAATAATTGCTTGAGTGTGTTGCAAGATAGCTAGGGTTTATTTTATAGGTTCAAGTGTGACATATAGGGTTTTGTGTGAAGTTAAAGATACCAAAGAGTGACAAATAATAACATAAACTAAACACTATCAGTTGTAAATCCTTGCTTCTTAGACATGAAATACTATATATTCCAGTCTAGATTATTCCATACATTCCTACCCTTTTATATGGACCTACACATAGATATTCGTATCCAAAACAAATGATTTTATAAGATTGTGGATTTTTTTCCCATATCACTCATTGACATACTCTAATATCTTCCCGAACCATCTATGTGCCTCTTTCCATCTTGTTTACATTCTAAATTGATTATATTAGCTATTCATTACAATAGTGGTGTTGTATGTCTCTTATTTCTAATTTGTATAATAAATATGAGTGTATTTATAAGCTTAGTTATTATAGTATTATTTATAAAACCTAATTAAAATTAAGTATGGTTGATACATTTTGGTGAACCCTCTTTGATTGAATCCTTCACCTAATCTAGGATCTTATTAGTTATTTTGCATCAAGTTTGCTATTCTCCAAACCCTAGGGATGCCTTAGGGCATGTGTGTGGTTTTTTTGATTGTCCTCCTTATTCTTTGTGTGATTATGGCTTGCATTCATGCCTTGCAGAAACATAGTGGTTATCATCCCTCTAACTAGGTCCATACCACTTTTGTGAATGCAAGACATATGTTTCCTAATTCATATACTAATATGGATAACATAATCCATAATTCGATCAAAATGAAAATCCTCTTGTATTTCAAGATAGAACACCCCACTTTTCACCAATAAATAATACTCTTCCTCCCCTACTATAGAGGAAAAAGTACTAGCTAAGACCATGACATTTCTATGATCCCCTCCCACTACCAAAGGTGATAGTGGTCCTAGTTGTGAGAGTAATGTATCTGGTTGGGACAATGATGGTGAACAACCACCTTCCCTCCATCCACTGGTGACCTTCCTATAGTCACAAATAATATATATTATGGTGATGATGAGAGTGTTTCTATCCTATATGAGGACAATATTCTGTCTATCCTCACATTACTTGATGGTGTTCCTTAAGTTTTTGATAATGATCTAGAATTTTTTTATAGTGAATTCCCTATTGATGACACACATGTTGATTATTTTTCTCATGTACATGATATCAATGAACATCATTGTGTCTCTTACACTCCTCTTGAATGTTAAAATAATGCCCTTAGTTATAACATTTATATTTTGCATATACATGACTCTACCGTTGTTTCTACTATTCCCATTGAATGTGAAAGAAATGATCTTGCTTTCACCAATAATGTTTCTACTAATATTTTTGAATGCAATAATGATAAAATTACTCCATTCCTATTATGCATATTATGGTTGATGCAACTTGTGTTTCTACTTCTCCACTTGAAAACAAATACACTAATTCTATTATTACTTCGCTTCCACTCCTAGTACATGATAATATGCATAATGATGAAATTATTTCTGTTTCTCATGGAAAAAATGAACTTGTTGATTCTCCTCTAGCTACATGTAATACACATAGTCCATTTTCCTCTCCTAGTGTGAATTTAATACTTGTAGATAAAATTATTACTCCTTTAGTACCTTCTTCGTGTGAACAAGCTCGTAGAACCTCAAATCCCACTTGATGACACATCGCCACATATTACCTTTAAATGATCCTCTAGATGTATATGTCATATCTTATCAAGAGGTCCTCTCTCTTATGCATGCAGTAGGATATTTGCAACATAAAGTACATACTTTGACCCTAGAGAGAAAATATTACCATGCTAGAATTTATTCTAATAATAGTTATGGAAATCCTATTTGGCATAAAATATTCCAATCACAATTCCTTTAAAATATTTTTCATGCCTTCATTCCATTTTTTATGGTACCTTGGATCATTACCTATATCTTAATTATTATAGGAACTTATGGTCTCCTATCACAATGATATATTTATTCTAAAACTTTCCCCAAGAGTCTCATAGGAGAGGCTATGTACTAGTTTACTCACCTTCCTAGTGGATATATAAGTACCTTTTTCAAACTTGAAGGTTCTTTCCTAGATCACTTTACTTGCAATGAAATCCCTAAAGCTACATAGGAGTATTTACCCTCCTTATATCAAGGCAATATTGTACTTATATTTGACTATATCATACATATCAAAGAAAACATGCGAGTTATTATTATATCAACCCATTGACCTAGAGATGCAATATATCTTTTTCGAGGTCTCATATGGTCATTTATTGAAATTTGGCTACATGTTAGTGATCTAGAGAAAGATTGTGTTCTCCCACATCAACCCAATCCTTATGGTGAGAACATTGTAGTTGCTTCTACTATGCATGATTGTGATGCACCACTATAATAGATCTTGAATGATACTCAAGTTAAGGCTATTCATCATGGTAACACTTTTAATAATGTAGTGCCCACATTTTTATAGCTCCAATTATCTGTTGGTTCCTTTATGCATAGGCATTTTTGATTGAGACTCTAATATATTTTGGACATTTTGCTATGTTATTTTATCCTCATGGACATTATGGTATTTTGGGTGTGTAGTGCAATGGACTAGATTCGTATATTGATATATTTATTGTGATGTTGATGACACTAACAGGGGTACATGATAGTGAGATTTATTGATTAGATGTTGATTTCTTGTGGTCGATTTGATTAATGATATAGTTTTCTGGATTTAATAATGTTAATCTCATGCTAGCCTAAGTGTATGTCGTTGTAATTTTATCTGTGGATGATTCGTTGCGAACTATGTGTATAATTGTATGCATTGCACTATCAATTGTATAATGATGATAGGTCATTATAAGTTTGATAAAATTTGTGATGTGTAGATGATGTTTATTATATTGGACAGATGTGGTTAATGTGTGCAATGAGTGTGCAGGTGACAGGTATAGGAGAGCATGGGTTTCAAGGCGGCTATGCAATTGTGCACAAGCGGCCCACAGGTTGAGTCCTAACCATGCTAAATGTTTGAGACCTTAGAATAGGTGTATTAATTGGGCACCATGGGTGAACCCTCAATTGCAATGTATTTTATGTCTTGTAAAATTAATTATGTTTAGGGTGTGTTTTATTAAGTAAACTAGTTTAAGGGTTTAATGATCTCATCTTAATTTAAGAGATGGTTTTGGGTGTGTGTGTCTCTATTGGTAGAAGGGATTGGGGACCACATGTGAACCTTGGGTGGACCCCACACCCTCTACCCTTGTGCCCAAGTATGCCAAACCCGAAATTGGGTTATTTTAGGCATTTTTAGGGACCCCTTTTGAGTTTAGGAGTTCCCTTAGCATGAAAAATGGCCCTTGGGCTCTACCTAATAGGTAGGGGGACTCATTTCCAAGGTTTGGAGGAATTTTCCCTCCCATTTTTCCTCTCTTAGTCACCATCCATGTAAGATGGTTGGTTTGTGTGTATTTGTTAAAAGTTGATCCACTTTGTTTTACTTTCGTTTTTTGTATTTTGGGTGATAAGGACTAAAAGGAGAGTTTACTTTTACTTATTTAGTTTTTGGAATCTTTGACTTATGAGAGGAGAGGGGGTGACACTTGTCACTTTCCTATTGGTGAGGAAACTTTTGGGTTCCTCTTATTATTCTTCCTCAAGTGGAAGGAAGGGGCCTTCTTAGCTCATTTTTTTGTGGAGAACTTGGAGAATTTTAAGAGCTTGGAAGTTTGCTTGGACAAAGGGGAAAAACTTAGAGTCTTGGAAAGAATTGTAGAGGTAGGATTATTAATCCTTTTCTTTCCTAGTTGTGCTTATCTTGTTAACTATGCAATGGTCAATAAAATGATGTGTGTGAAATGATGTGTTGTAAATTTGTATGGAGAATGTTGTTTGTTTTGTTACTTCTTATTTCCTTTTATTTTCTCTCCACCATCATTTGGATTGATGGTTTTTGGAGAATGTAGGGGAAGAGAGAGGGATTTCCCTCTCAAACCTCATGATTGTTGGTCAAGTCATGAAGGGCCCTTCTCATCCCCTCATATGATTTGAGGTGGGAGAAAGGTTCATATGGCTTGAAATTTTCCCCATTCTTGGTGAGGAAACCATTTTGGGTTTGAAAATCCTCCCAAGAAGGATTTCTTTGACATAAAGGAGGAATAATGAGGATGAATTATTAGAGTAATAAAGAGTTTTGTAAACATGCTTTTGTTGGTGTTCCTATGGTTGGACACCTTTGCTTGGGGCATCTTATTTCTTCTCTTCCCCCTTTGTGAGGTTGACCTTGTTCTCTTCGTGTTTTTGTTTTACCATGTGTAGTATGTCTTAGTGTTTAAATGGTCCTATGTATGTCATGTTGTGTTTTATCCTCATTATACTTATGCACATTGTGGAAGTTTTTTTTTCTCTCCCATGGGCTTGGGAGAGGCTAGCATGGCTTCCAACCATGGAAAGACATGTGATGATGCCTATTGGTTGGGTGGTAAACAAGCCTTGTCTCTTATTTCAACATCCTTGGAAGAACATTCAAGTTTGGAGATAGTTGGAGCCTCCTTGCCATCTTGGTCCTCTTGGTCATCTTCATCTTTTGAGGACATTACTCTCATTTTATCTCTTCAAATGTGGCTTTGTGAAGCCTTACCTTCTTGTAAATACCTATTTTTGTACTTGATGCTACTTGTAAACTTAAGTCATTTGCTAAAGAAGTTTTTCCTTCATTATTGCAAGAATCTTGTAATATTATCATATTGAAATCATGAGCTCTTTTATTTCAATGTCTTCATTTGGAGGTCTTGTTTGTTTATGAATATGAAATAGTATAGCTATGCATCATACATTAAATCTAAAGTATTTAGTTGTGCTTTTAAAGTTTTATCAATTAAAAAAAATGGCATATGGATACTTTTCTTTTGAAAATAAATCTTAAAATTATATGCTAAACATTCTTTTAAATCTACAAATGTTTATGGCATTATATTTTGGTATCGAGATCCATGGTTCAAACACACAAATCTGTTTGGGTAATTTCTATTTTATCTATCTTATTGCTTTGTAAAAAAATTGTAACTTTTTTTTTTTGAAAGGAAAGTTGTTTATTGGAAGGAGGCTTTAGTACTATAAGAAAATCTTTTGTTTTTCTTGTTGTTGGATCTCCCTCTTGTAGAAATCTGCATTAATTATTTAGCTATTACATTGAAGGAAAGTTAGTGTTACATGAAGATTAGGATTGACATTGTATGAAAAACATTATCCTACTTGCCATTATATGTATTTAAATAAAATGAGATTTGTTGTTTTCTTGTATGTGATGCTTAATGATTTGTTTTTATTAAGAAAATCAGTTTAGAATGTGTGCTCCCCCTATAAAAAAAATGTAGAAATAGTTCTAATTTTTTTTGGGTAAATACGTTCTACTCAACAGAGAGATTTATTTTTATTTTATTTTTTTAAATGGTTATAATATTGTAAACATATTCTACATGTCAAATATATATATATATAACAAATAAACAAAAAAAAAAAATTAGTTTTAAAATGTATTAACTTTATAATAAATAAATAAATAAAATAATTGGGTTGGGGAGGGCCGAACCCCCTCTCCAATCCCTTGCACACCGAGCCTCGCCACCAACCCCGCCCTCTCCCCAGCATTGTTCCTGTTTCGTCATTGGTGGCCACCCCTTCACGATGTTGTTTCCTACCCGCAAGAACCTTTTAATGGTGTCGTTGTCCCCCGCACCTCCCCCCCACTCCACCCACCCACCCCCTCCATGATGTTCTTCACCCTACACACCCACCGCCACTACCCCTCACTCCCTACGTGGTCCCCACGCACCCACCGCCACCTGTCCACCACGGTCCGTCTCGCCCACCATCGTCCCCACCCCCGCAGCCATTACTCTACTGGTCACCACTACCAAACACCACACATGACCCCCAAAACAAAAAAACAAAAAAATCGCCGCTACTTTCTCTCCCAATCCGTAGTAGCAAAAAAATTAAAAATAAAAAAATATTTGTATATGTTTCAAACCAAAACGGTTTGGAAGGGTGGAGTTAAAAAAAAAGGAACTCCATGAAGCCAAGCTTCCATAGCTCCACCTCCTCCTACACAAAAACAAAATGAGAGAAAATGGCATGGGAAAAGAAATCTAAAAGAGAGAAAGGAAAACATAAGAAATTTTAGGGTTTTCTTAGGGCAAGTTGATCAAGGGCTGAGATGTTTTTGATCCAAGGGACACAACTAAATATTTCAAACCTTAGGTATTTTAAAAAGGGGAAATAATTTTATGAGGGGTGTGTGTGTGACAAAATGAAATAAAAAGGGTAGAATTGGTTATAATATATATATATATATATATATATAAAAAATAAAACAAATAATAATAAAAATAAATAAGAGTGAGCGAAAATTTAATATATACTTGGGTATTAAAATTAGAGCATACATTGTATGTTGAAATGAGACCATTACATGGAGTAATTAATTAAATTATTTAATTAATCCTTTTTTTGCAATAACATTAATGAAAATAATTAAAATGCTTCCAACAACATTTAAAAAAGTTTATAAAACTTTATTTTTACCTTGGGTTCGGGATGGCACCCAAGAGGGATGATCACTCGAGGTGGGGACATAGTGCACCTACTGGGGAGCCGCCACCCCAAATTTTGGGCCTCAGATATTATAGACCCTGCAGCAGCTGGTGATAGGCGTCGTGCAAGAGTGCCTTCCACCAACGTAGGAACCGAGAGAGGAGGACATTCAGTTGGGAGATGAGGATTTGATTGGTGATGACGCACATTACGAGCCACCTAAGCACGATATCCCAAGACAAGAGAGTTCACGCAGCCCTTCCATCCTTGGCAAGAGGATGGCATCGTTTAAATCACACCGATCACATAGCTTTGAGGGACCTTTTGGAGATAGGTGACCCCTTTCACCTGTTAGACCACATCGCCAGGATCGAGACATAGGAAGTGTGATTCGAGACCTTCTTCACCTTCAGCCACCTACTTTTACTGGTTCGATAGATGGCTTTGGGGAAAAAAGCGGCTCCTTATCCTGGATAGCTGCTTTGGCTTGCACTCTCATGAGAGCAATGTTAAAGCTAGGTTTGCTATACACCTCCTCCAAGACGCAACAGGTGTTTAGTGGAGGAATGAGGAGTGGAAGCTCCATTTGACTCAAGATACAGTGACCTAGGAGTTGTTCGAGGAGTGGTTTAGGGCACGGTATATGTCAAAGAATTTTGTGCAGAAGAGGATCGATGAGTTTCATGACTTACGATAGGGCTCTGGCACAGTGGCACAGTATGAGAGCAGGTTCTTGGATCTCTTGCAGTATGTAGACTACCTACAAGACAAGAAATTGTAGGTAAATAGATTCATTCGGGGCCTGAATGTAGATATAGCAGGAGCTGTTAGGATGTTATCTCCTCCCACACTTGAGAAGGCCATTGAGAAGGCCTACGTGGCTGAGGAGAATAGGACCAAGGCGCAGGAACACCAAGATATAAACAAGAGCAAGTTCCAAGATAGGATACAAGCCTTTCGTAGTCGGAGGGCATGGGGTGCAGCACACCCCTATAGGAGGATTCTGGTCTTCTCAACAACATCATCGAGCTCCATCATACCCACCGTAGTAGACACAAAGGCATCGTGAAATCAGCATTAGACGGGTAGATAGACTCAAAGCTTTTAGCGAGGTAGATCTAGAGGTGGTTTTGGTGGATCTAGGGACAGGAGGTCGGGTACTCATCACTCACACCCCGACCCACTCATAGTATTCTACTAGGGTTGGGTAGCGAGTTTATTACTAGAGTATAAGAGGGACCCCATCTCAGAGGGGTACAGGAGGATGTTTTATTTGTGGGGCTCCAGACCATTATGTGCATATGTGTCTACACAAGCCCACTACTACGGATATGCAGAGAGCTCCTAGATCCGAGTAGATGGTGGGTGACATGGGATGTGCCCATCGTGTATATGCAATGGTTGAAAACCGCCAGGCTGAGCATCAAGCCACAGTCATTGAGATGATAGGTACTATCAGGGGTATTTCTATCTCAGTACTTTTTGATTCAGGTGCTTCAGATTCTTTTGTATCTCCTTTTGTAGTAGACCAGTGTGGGCTAGTGGTGGCTAGGAAACTAGATAGTTGGCAGGTTGAGTTGGCCTTTGGGGCTAAACTCGCCGTGGAATCATATGTGGAGAGTTGTGTACTTGATTTGGGATTCTTCTCCACTACACTTGACCTCTGAGTTATTCCTTTAGGATCCTATCAGGTAGTGTTGGGTATGGATTTTATCGAGGCTCATCAAGCCAAGGTGGATTGCAGAAAGAAGGTCATTGAGTGTCAAGATGATCTTGGTAGTGCAGTTGTTATTTTAGGGATACAGAGACCTATTTCCTTGTGTATGATCTTAGCTAAACAACTCAAGCGGAGCATGCGTAAGGGTTGGTAGTTTTTTTCTATCACTATCAGTGATCATTCAGACAATACTCTAGAGCATTCACCCCTTGATGATCACGCAGTTTTGAGGGAGTATGCATATGTGTTTCCAGGAGAGCTTCCAGCTTTTACCAAACTAGTAGGGAGGTGGATTTCACCATTGACTTAGTGCCTGGTTCTGCACCAATTTCTAGGGAACCCTATCGGATGACAACTTCAGAGCTTCATGAGCTCAAAATTTAGTTATAGGAGTTGTTAGGAAGGGTCTCATTCGACCTAGTGTATCTCCTTGGGAGCACTTTGGTCATATTTGTGAAGAAGAAGGATGGTTCTCTCGGGATTTGTGTAGACTTGATAGCTCAACAAGGTCATAATAAAGAACCGTTATCCACTCCCTAGGATTGATGACTTATTTGATCGATGTGGGCATTGAGAGTGTTCTCCAAAATTGATCTCAAGTCGGGCTATCATCGATTGTGCATATCGGATGCAGATATACATAAGATGGCTTTACTGCATAGGTTATGGGCATTATGAGTTCAATGTTGTCCCCTTTGGTTTAACCAATGCCCCAGCTGTCTTCATGAGCCTCATGAATGGAGTGTTCAGGACCTTCCTAGATCACTTTTTCATAGTATTCCTCGATGATATTTTGATATATTCTCATTTCAAGGAGGAACACGAGGAGCATTTGAGACAGGTACTTCAAGTTTTGAGAGAGCAGAAGTTGTTTGGGAACTTGGAAAAATGTAGCTTATTTCAGACAAAGATTCAGTACTTGGGGCACATTATTTCAAGAAAGGGTATCTCTGTAGATCCCTCTAAGATACTGAGCTATTATGGATTGGCCGCCCCACATCGGTGGTCGAGGTGAGAAGCTTCATGGGTTTAGTAGGGTATTACCGCAGGTTTGTGCAGGACTTTTCTAGGATTGCTCACCCTATTACCTCCCTTCAGAGGAAAGGGAAGAAGTTTGACTGGTCAGAGAAGTGTGAGTAGGCCTTCCAATTGCTTAAGGAAAGGTTAACCATGGCACCTATCTTAGCAGTTCTAGACCCGATAGAGGATTTTGTTGTTTGCACCGATGCATCACTAGAGGGTTTGGGAGTAGTTCTTATGCAGGAGCATCGGTGATTGCTTTTGAGTTGCATAAGCTCAAAGATTACGAGCTTAACTATCCTACTCATGACTTGGAGCTTACAACAGTAATTCATGCACTTGTGCGTTGACAACATTTCCTTTTGGGTAGACCTTTCATTTTGAGGACAAATCATTGTAGCTTACAACATATTGTCTCTTAGTCGAACCTCAATGCTTGTCAACGGCATTGGATGGAGTTCCTTTGTGAGTATGACATGGAGGTACAGTATATCAAAAGAAAGGAAAATGTTGTTGTAAATGCACTTAGTAGATGAAGACATGTGCTTGCTTCATTGACACTACAGTCATATTTGAGAGGCAAGATTCTTGAGCATCTTCCAGAGAACAGGTTTTATGAGGGTGCTAGGTAGATGTTGGATTCTCGTGGGTTCTTTTGAGGGCAGATATTTAGTATGCATGTTAGAATCTGATGTTCTACTTCAATTCCATAGGCACATTTATGTGCCTAAGGTAGGTTATCTAGCGTAGTTTCATCCTTATTGAGGCTCATGGAGCCCCATATGCAGCACATCCAGGTAGTAAAGAAGATGCATGCCAATTTGAGAGAGTTATTTTATTGGCTCTGTTCTTCATCGGGGCATACCATATTTTGTAGCATGTTGTCTTGAGTTTCGAGAATCAAGGCCGAGAATTCTCATCCCGTAGGACTCTTATACCCTCATGACATTCCCGAGTGGAAATGGGATGTGATCTCCATGGATTTCATAGTAGGACTCCTATGTCCTCTTATCGTTATGATGCCATTATGGTCACTTTGTGGATAAGTCGCCAAGCTTGTGCATTTCTCACCAACCAAGGTCACCTATAATGCATGTGCCATCACCAAAGTGTTTATGGAGTATATTGTTAGATTTCATGGGATCCCAAAGATGATCATCAATGACAGAGATACCATCTACACATCAGTTTTACTGGACTTCTTTTTCAAGATTCTTTGAGTACAGTTAATTTCAGTTCGGCATATCATCCAGAGACGGATGGGTAGAGAGAGAGTTATTCAGGTTCTTGAGGACATGTTGAGAATGTATGTGATGGACCAGCAGAATAAATGGGAAGATTTTTGCATTTATTTGAATTTACCTACAAGAACAGCTTATCATAGCTCCATTGGCATGGCTCCCTATCGGGCTTTGTATGGATGACCTTGCAGAAACCTTTGAGCTGGACAGGACTTGATGGTAGGATTATTTTGGGCAAGCTTATCTACAGGATTTAGAGTAGTAGGTTGTTCTGATTCGACAACGTCTTGAGCAAGCTAGAGCACGCCAGAAGGCGTATGCAGACACCAAGATGATTGATCGTCACTTCTTAGTAGGTGACAAAGTCTTCTTAAGGGTTCATCCTCATAAGATTTTGATCCGTTATGGAAAGGGTTCTAAGTTATCACCTCGTTTTGTGGGGCCTTTTGATATTCTTGAAGTCATCGGTCCAGCTTTACTATCGCTAGCTTTGCCACCACACCTTGCGTGGTCCCATGATGTTTTTCATATTTCTATACTTTATAGATATGTACTAGATGTTTCTCATGTTTTGGAGTGGTCGACATTACAGGTAGAGTATGGAGGGCAAAGTGGGGATTAGAGCCCATACACATACTTGGAGTACCGGAGGTTGGCCCTTTGGGGTTGAGATTTGGACCAGGTTAGAGTGCAAGGGACCGATATGACAAGACATCAGCTACTTGGGAGGATGCTACACCACTGAGGGCTAGATATCCCTATCTCTTCCAATGACTTCCAAGGAGAAGTCTAATTCTAGGAGACGAGGATGTAGTGCCCACATTTTTATACATCCAGCTATCTATTGGTTCCTATATGCATAGACATGTTTTGATTGAGACTCGATAGATTTTGGACATTTTGCTATGTTATTTTATCCTCATGGACATTATGGTATTTTGGGCACATAGCGCCAATTGGACTAGATTCATATATTGATATATTTCTTGTGATGTTGATGACACTAACAGGGGTACATGATAGTGAGATTTATTGGTTAGATGTTGATTTCTTGTGGTCGATTTGATTAATGATATAGTTTTCTGGATTTAATAATGGTAATCTCATGCTAGCCTAAGTGTATGTCGTTGTAATTTTATCTTTGGATGATTCGTGGTGAACTATGTGTATAATTGTATGCATTGCACTATTAATTGTATAATGATGTTAGGACATTATAAGTTTGATTAAATTTTTGATGTGTAGATGATGTTTATTATATTGACAGATGTGTTAATGTGTGCAATGAGTGTGCAGTGATGTATAGGTTAGCATGGATTTCAAGGCAGCTATGCAATTGTGCACAAGTGGCCCACAGGCTGAGTCCTAACCATGCTAAATGTTTGAGGCCTTAGAATGGGTGTGTTAATTGGGCACCATAGGTGAACCCTCAATTGTAATGTATTTATGTCTTGTAAAATTAATTATGTTTAGGGTGTGTTTTATTAAGTAAACTAGTTTAGGGGTTTAATGATCTCATCTTAATTTAAGAGATGGTTTTGGGTAAGTGTGTGTGTGTTGGTAGAAGGGATTGGGGACCACATGTGAACCTTGGGTGGACCCCACACCCTCTACCCTTGTGCCCAAGTATGCCAAACCCGAAATTGGGTTATTTTAGGCATTTTTAGGGACCCCTTTTGAGTTTAGGAGTTCCCTTAGCATGAAAATGGGCCCTTGGGCCCTACCTAATAGGTAGGGGACTCATTTCCAAGGTTTGGAGGGAGTTTCCCTCCCATTTTTCCCTCCTTAGTCACCATCCATGTAAGATGGTTGGTTTGTGTGTATTTGTTAAAAGTTGCTCCACTTTGTTTTACTTTCGTTTTTAGTATTTTGGGTGATAAGGGCTAAAAGGTGAGTTTACTTTTACTTATTTGGTTTTGGAATCTTTGACTTGTGAGAGGAGAGGGGGTGACACTTGTCACTTTCCTATTGGTGAGGAAACTTTTGGGTTCCTCTTCTTATTCTTCCTCATGTGGAAGGAAGGGGTCTTCTTGGCTCATTTTTTTGTGTGTAGAACTTGGAGAATTTTGGGAGCTTAGAAGTTTTCTTGGACAAAGGGGAAAAGCTTAGAGTCTTGGAAAACATTGTAGAGGTAGGATTCTTAATCCTTTTCTTTCCTAGTTGTGCTTATCTTGTTAACTATGCAATGGTCAATAAAATGATGTGTGTGAAATGATATGTTGTAAATTTGTATGGAGAATGTTGTTTGTTTGTTTTGTTACTTATTTTTTCCGTTTGTTTTCTCTCCACCATCATTTGGATTGATGGTTTTTAGATAATGTAGGGGAAGAGAGAGGGATTTCCCTCTCAAACCTCATGGTGTTTGGTCAAGCCATGAAGGGCCCTTCTCATCCCCTCATATGGTTTGAAGTGGGAGAAAGGTTCATATGGCTTGAACTTTTCCCCATTCTTGGTGAGGAAACCCTTTTGGGTTTGAAAATCCTCCCAAGAAGGATTTCTTTGACATAAAGGAGGAATAAGGAGGATGAATTATTAGGAGGAATAAGGAGTTTTGTAAACATGCTTTTTTGGTGTTCCTATGGTTGGACACCTTTGCTTGGGGCATCCTATTTCTTCTCTTCCCCCTTTGTGAGGTTGACCTTGTTCTCCTCATGTTTTTGTTTTACCATGTGTAGTATGTCTTAGTGTTTAAATGGTCATATGTATTTTGTGTTGTGTTTTATCCCCATTATACTTGTGCACATTATGGATGTTTGTTCCTCTCTCCCATGGGCTTGGGGAGGCTAGCATGGCTTCCAACCATGGAAAGGTATATGATGATGCCTATTGGTTGGATGGTAAACAAGTCTTGTCTCTTATTTCAGCATCCGTGGAAGAACATTCAAGTTTGGAGATAGTTGGAGCCTCCTTTGCCATCTGGTCCTCTTGGTCATCTTCATCTTTTGAGGACATTACTCTCGTTTTATTTCTTTAAATGTGACTTGGTGAAGCCTTACCTTCTTGTAAATACCTATTTTTTTATTTGATGTTACTTGTAAACTTAATTCATTTGCTAAAGAAGTTATTCCTTCATTATTGTAAGAATCTTGTATTTTATCATATTGAAATCATGAGCTCTTTTATTTCAATGTCTTCATTTGGAGGTCTTGTTTGTTTATAAATGTACCATAGTATAGCTATGCATCATACATTAAATTTGAAGTATTTATTTTTGCTTTTACCTTTAAAAAAAAAAATTATCAATAAATTAAAAAATGGCATATGGATACTTTTCTTTTGAAAATAAATCTTAAAATTATATGCTAAACATTCTTTTAAATCTGAAATTTTATGGCATTACAAATAATCCTGAGCCTAAACTTGCAGCTATCCCAAAGACTCCTCCTAGACCTAAGCATACAACATTTTATTTTGATAAATTTATTGTTCACTCACATGATATCCTACACACACACTACTCGATCAAGATTTTTTCGGTTGTCATATAATGACCACCATCCTCCTCACCGAATTCAAAGAGTAAATGGAATCCCTTTTTGTAATTTTAATTGTATTAATGGACACTATGACAATGATTATTATGATTTAGATTAGAAACTTTAAATACGTGAAGAAAAAAGCATTATCACTTTCGAGACATGACACTATAAACAATATACTCCACCTCCTATGAGACATCTTACGAAAATAATTGTTACTCTCACTAAGGATTATTCCACCGATACATCAAAAATTATTCTCATGATGAAGTTATTCCTCCATAGGAGTGACCACAACCCACATACAAATGGTTTTCCATAAACATAAGTGTATACCAAAGTTTTTACACATGACTCATACAATCTTTGTGGCACTAGTACCATCATAGAAACATACAATTAAGCTCAAGCTTCACATTTGATTTGCAAAAATGTAATTTTGGTTTCTAGAGTGATTTTGCACACATATCCATACTTGATTTCTTCATCACAATATTTTACATACCCACATGTTAGACTCACAGTCTACATATCTTTTGACTACTACCCTTTTTCCTAAGTACCTTATGACATATATGAGGATCACCCTTTCTTATTTTTTAAGAATAGGTTTCTCTCCTAAATGCTCATAAGATATTATTTATAGGTTATTCACATACCACCCATAACACTTTATCTTCGCTACATACACATCGATCAATGATAAATTAATTCCCCAACCACACAATATAATATTATAATCATGTCTACTCTACTATTCTAATCATATCTACTCTAACTTTCTTACACATCACACATATTACTTACCAATCTTAACAATCAACATACATCATCAAATGAGCGCATCATAATAAAAAATAATGTATACTCACATAAATACTAAATCAAATGCATATAACAATCATAACATAATATATTCATCTCATCAACTACACCACATAGTGTATAAAAAAATATGCCAACCACAATTGTTTCATGAATCTAAAATCAATATACACACACACACAAAAACAACAACAACAACAAAAATTCTATACAATATGTTGAGGGAACTTTCCTTCATGCATTCACTCACCATCCTCATTTTTATTAATAAACATCATATCTCAAGGCCCCTTATGATGTTACAACCACCTCTTGATTACGATCTCTCTCAATAGTAAGATAATCACTCATGTAAGGTGGCATTCTATACCAACACTTGTACCCTCTCCCCTAGAATTGGTTACCAAAAAATATGATACAAACCTTCCCATGTCACTATAATATCTCCTATCGAGAGCCAAAAACACATATTTTCATTCCATCACTTGCACAATATTATGATAAATGCATATTTGGGGGAAATTCCCCTAATTTATCCACATGTTGTAAACCACCTCTATCCAAAATGTTTCAAGTACATCATTGAGGCCCCATGTGGACAATGTCATCATATGATACCCTTCATGAAAAGCTCATGTGTGGATATCTATCTATAGCCATAAATAAAACTCACATTGTATTAGTGTACATCGATGGCATAAAACATCATCATACATCAATAAGAATCTAAGGAATTTATCATAACCACATGAATATCAACATATTATGGCATTGAAATTCTCATTCTATCTCTTAGGTTAGGATCGTGAAGTTCCTAGTTAGTACCATATAGTTTCATACAATACCGCCCCAAGATCCAAACTAAGCCATTCTATCTAGTTTTTTTACTCTATGCTAAATTGAACAAAATTACAAAATTTCAAAAATTTACAAAAAAATATATGATTTCACTAAAAATAACTAATATTAGTTACACTTACAAATTCATGGGTCATTTAGGCTTGAATGAAATATCCTAAGCCCTTGAATCATGACCACATGGGATATCTCACTTGTGGCATTTTCATAATCTCGAGCTCTATCACACTCAATCACAATCAACGAATGAAAATGACTTTTTACGTTTTCACTTTATTATTTATTGAAGAAAATTACCCATTACCTACCCTAATATTTCAATTATAGCCTCAAAATTATTTGATCCATATCTAGGTCCCCACTCATTGGATTTACACATCATTTTTGTCATTGTAATCATGTTTCCAACATCTTCCATGTCTATACATCACTACACTGTGTATAAATGTTTTTATAATTGTGCCCTTGTTTCTTCTAAGGAATTAACTATTTATCACTCATGATTATTAGTTAGTTACATTGGTAAAATGTAAAATGTAACAAAGATGGTAAATCACATTATAGTTAGTAGGTATATTATTGTTGTGAATAACAATAATATTATTGTATATATGTTTGAGTATTCATAGTAGATATTCTACCTATATAAATAAATTGTGTTTGAAAGTAATATACAAAATATGAATTATTATTACTATTTTTATATTTATGCATTTTGACCCAAAATATCATTTAGTATCGAGTGTGTTTACAATCATCTCGAGAAGAGTATATTAGGATTATATCTATATATTTTACAAAATATATATTTTGTAATGTATTAAGGGGAAACTTTACAAAGATCCTTTCCCTAATTTATGACATTACGTTAGATCAAAACTACATCCATTAATTTCATTTATCTTGTTAATAGAATTTTTGTAATCTAGTGGATTTTTATGTGTTGTCACCATGGAGATATAGTTTGTTAGGTGGTTATAGTATTTGGCTTATTTTTTAATAAATAGCTTTGATTTTTATTAAGAAATAAGAGTTAAGTTTAAAGTTATTGGAAGGTAGGTTTAGCTGATTTGATCATTATAGTCTCATTGCAAGTCATCACAAGTGTCAAGTCTTTTGTTTGTTTATTAATCGCTTTGAATTTTTAATAATAGCTTTTGGCTATATTAAAATTTTGGTTATGTTAAAAATGTGTATTTCCATTCTCAATATTGATATATTTTAATGTCAAAAACGTTGTCATTGTCGGTTAATTGTTGTAAAATTTGAATAGGTGATTTTAGGTTTTTATTGTCTTGTTATGGTCATATTGTGGTGTAAAAATTCTTAAAAATCGGAAAAAATAAACAAAAAATATGCCCGTAGTTCAACTAGATACACTATCACATGTACACGATGTCCAATTTGTGGGGAGTGTTTCTTGATCCTCAAAATTCAAATTCAATCATTTAGTAGCATACATCAATCATAGGATGGAGGCAAAAAGGTTGGATGTTGTTCAATGACCTCTTATCAATCTCCAATGATAGGGCCGCATGAAGGTTTGATGACTTGTTTTTTCAAAGTGTGCTTCAAATTTCAATTTTCTTGTTTGGTTTGCAAAATAAGTGGAAATTTCACATTGTGGGGGGAGGGGGAGGGCGGACCTGACATCAATGTTCCATTTCAGTTTCATTTTCAGTTTGTAATATATGAGAACAATTCCTCTATAATCCCTTGAAAAAAAAATGTGATGAGAGCTGATGATAATACTGCAACATCATGATATTATAGTTGTTGGTTATCCACTTTGAAAATCACCCTAAAGGTTTTTTTCTTATCCTTAAAACAAAACCATTCGGATCATGAACAAGCATCAAGGCGGTATGTTACAATACAAGATATGTTTTCCCCATGTTCACACTAAGGGTGGAATGCTATGAATTAATTAATTAGTGCTCATGGTTATTGGTTACTTACTTTGGTAAAATGTAAAAAGTAACAATATGGTAAATCACATTATAGTTAGTAAGTATATTATTATTGTGAATAACAATAATATTGTTGTATATAGGTTTGACTAGTATTCATAGTAGATATTCATGGATTGTTTAGTTGGAGAAACCTCCTTGATTATAGGAGTGCATCCACCTATATAAATGTATTGTATTTGAAGATAATATACATAATACAAATTATTATTGTTTTGTTTATATTTTTTTCAATCTAACCCAAAATATAATTTCTGTACCAACTTTGCATCTAACTTTCTTGTTCACGTTTTACTTATTTATATTTTTCCAATCAATCTATTCACCATATCTTGCACAACCTATATTTCTCTCCTCTTCATTACACAACCTTTGACATAGTTTCACTTATTTCTAGTTTCACCTCAAGAGATATTGTTTCACACTCTCCCTTTTTCCAATAGGGAAAAATCTAAAGGACAACCATATATGGTCATCTTCTCTTTTGCTCCAAAATCAACAATCCAAAGTACAAAATATAGATAATATAAGGTCATATTCCTTTTTGTATATTATACATGAACCAAAGAAAGGTTGGATTTGCAAAGCCACATTTTCCCCTCATCACTACATAACTCAAATCCAAATCTATCACCCAAAAATCACTCTTTAAACACAAAAAAGTGTACTACGCACTAAACACACAGAGTCAAAAATAAATAATACTATTGTATTTGGTATAACTATAGGGAAAGAAAATAAATTATTCTAAACTCACCAAATAAATAATATTACAATAGTACACTTGTATAAACATGGCAGGGGAAATGAGATGTCATTTTCCTCAAACCTTATAGGGTTTTTTCGCATATACAAGACTTATATCCATCTACAGCGATGTGCTCCCTCTATTGGGAAGAATTATAGTGGGAGACTAGAAAACCTTGTCACACTCTTCTCTTGGTTTTGGGATAGCCACTTCTCATGTTATTAAAAATAAAGAACCTTGATGTGGATTTGATCACCCCCATCTTTACAAATATGCTAAGCATGATTCCCATATATTTGAAAATTTCTTCTTACAATTGTAATATCTCCCCCTAACACTAATGACATGATTCTCCTTTATCTCTGTAAGGGTCAGCTGATGAATCACATTAGTTATTGTGCATGGTATATTTATCTTGACATGCTTGCAGGTGTTCTTACACCAACATGCTATTAAGTATGACTAATTTTCTCCTTTACAATAGTAAAATTATTCACTAGCATAAAAGGGGCTAAATTTTGACATTAAAATATGCACAAAATCATTATTACATCATAATTTTATTACACTTTCATATTCCTAAGTTATGAACCTTGAATCTAGATTTTAGTGGCATAACCACTTCTTCTTATGTCCTTTGTTTCTCGATATGACCGATCTTGTGTCAATGTTCTAACATTTTTTCATGATTGTGTCAAGTTACAAGTATCCTTGATCATGTGCTTTTATATTTCTATTGATAATATCTTTGCATATAATAAATGAATAATTTATAGAAGATAACAAAAAAACAAGAGATATTAGTGGGTCAATATGCCAAACTATTCAATATATAGAAAATAATACCCTTGAGATAGGGAAATACCATACAATGATCCTTAAGGAAGGAGTAAATACATCTTGTCCCAAGATAGGAATCCACTTCAAGGGGGACACCTCCAATATACCTCTCAAAGTATAAGACTCAACTCATACATCCATGATGTATAATAATGATACTCACATCCTTTATATAGACATGCATTACTCATTTTTGAATATAATTAATTCCTATGTGACCCCATATAATATAAACATGTACTAAGGGGATGTGTGCCATATATTGGAATATCCATCAACCCACATATATTATAATATCATATCATAAGGTACATATAATTCCTCCGTCCATGTTTTGTCCCCAAAACATAAGAAGAAGCCATATAGTGAGTGTTTTTTAAATCATTGCACACTTGTCACCATGCTCAATCATCCAACCACCCATATGAGATCTTAGTGGGTGATGATTCTCTAAACCTGATTCCATATTCCATTTCACTCCTCTTATTCCATCCATGTCCATATGTGTTCCTCCTTGGAATCCATGCATATCTATAATAATTATTCATGTGATTCCATGTCATATAATTGTTACTCCATTGATTCCATGTATAGCCATAATGATTACTCCTCCAATTCCCTGTATATCCATATATATTGTTGTCCTCATGTTTCTTAACATGTCTCCATGATCATTTCCTCTCATGATGGTTTGAGTGTATATATAGTGTAACCTTAGTATCCTCAACCTTATCAACCTTTTCCTCAACTTTATTTTCCTCTACCACTTTTTTTGCTATTTCTCTTTTCTCTTCAAGATGAATTAGATTTTTATTTTTCATTATTTTCTTTAGCCTCTCCTTCTAAATAATCCTTATTCCCTTCTTCACCATCTTCAAATTCATCTTCATGATCCTCCTTTACATTAATTTTTTCCTTGCTAAATTTGATATCCTACAATGTAATTTTCTTTCTCTTATACCATAATTTCAAGAATTTGTTTTGCAAATTAATATTAATTATTCCCAATGTATCTAACAAATGATATCCAAGAACAATATCCATACCATCCATAAATAGAGCATAAAATTCTAAATGTAAAATATATTTATCCATATAGAGCTTTAAATCTTCAAAAATAGAATATGCTTACCATCCACTTGAGATTCCTTGATATGATTTTCTTGAACATGTAGCTATTGAGCTACATCCATATTGATGAAGTTATATGTTATTCTAGTGTTTGTGTAAAAAAATTACCTTTTTCCTTTGAATGCACCCTTCAAAATGAAATATTGAAGATTTCTTCCTTGGAGATGCACTATTTGAACTTGTATCTTGATATGTTGTCTCTCCTTTTGAATCATATGTATCCTCTTCATCATCACCATTGTCTTCTTATTCATTATCAAATAGTTTTTCTTATTCTTCTTATTCATTCTCATAATTATTTAAAACACCCTCATCAGGAACATCCTCTTCTTCTTCATCTTCTTCTTTTGTGTCCCATCTATCTAATAAAACATTTTTCCAATTCCTCCCAAGACCAATTAGACTTAGACCTTTTCTTTTCTAATTCAAAAAACCAACTTTGTGTAGGGCCACTAATCCACCATTTGAAACTCCAAATATTTAATGATGGAAAATATCTCTCCTTAAATTTTCTCCACCATTCTCTAGCATCAATTGTACCATCTCCACAAAATTCTTCCATCACCATGATCCACAAAAACTAGGGTTTTAGGAATAGACCCTTTTGATCAAAACTTGTCCTACCTCTTTCGGCAGAGGTCTTCCAAAATTAAGAAAACACATAAGATAAAAATTAATTATAAATTTGAGAGATTTACTAAAATGTAGGGAAATCAAAAATTCCTAATATTGTGGCATGTGGAGTAAATTTTTGAAAAACCATATAACTACAATAACTATCTCAAAACATATGAAAATTTTCTAAAATTTTATGGTTATCACCATGAATTTAATAAACAAAAACCCAAAAACATAGAAACTAATTCGTCATAATTCATAAGATATAGACAAAACCTTAAAATTAGGGTTTCAACCCTAAAATGGACATATCTTTTGCAAAATAGCTCCAAAAATCTTAAATTTGGAGGGAAGATCCCTTGAATGATTTCTCCACTTCACACAAAAAAATGTATGAAAAATTCCAATTCAATATCTAGATATAGGTGAATCACCAACATTAGGGTTTCATGCCCCAAATTGTCATAATCGACACTCGATACCAAATCCCAAGGTACATAGCATATGTCCCATCTTGTATTGGTCCAAAACCATATAAATAATTTATAACTATACATACAGTCTTTACCTAGTGATATGGTCCCAAACCCCTTTTTCTCCAATTTTTATCTTTTGAGTTAGTTCATTAATCCTTGTATGGTACTTTTAGTATGTTCTAGGTCATCTGTCTTGCTACTAAGGTTCAAAGTTCAAGTTATGAATTCCTACATATTCTAGTCTTATGTAAGTGTTTATTATCTAACAATAAATTATCTATCTACCATCTAATAATATAAAGAATCTAGAGAAATATACATATACTACATACACAACATAGTAGGGCATAAATCTGATTTCATCATTTACACACAAGGGTTTCTATTGGGGACAATTAACATAGCCTCTATTGGTATTGAGGCATAAGGGACAAACAAGGTTAAGGGTTAGTTGCATGCACATCAACATATAACACTAAGAGAACTACATTGAGTTTAAAATTTAATGAATAACTTGGTTAATCACATACATGGTATCCATTGAGGTCATTCTAATCAAACATTTGCATCTTTATTTTTAGAGATAATAATTACTTGAGTGTGTTTCATGATATTTTGGGTTTTTTTTTTAGGTTCAAGTGCAACATATATGGTTCTATAAAAAATTGAATTTATTAAAGAGGGACAAAAAGAAACACATAATAAGAAATATCATTGGGGATCCTTGCTTCATATAGGTGCAAGATCAGTATAGTTTATTCTAAACCATACCATATATTCCTTCCTTTGTATATGGTTCTAAACATAAAATTCTATATCTACAATAGGTGATTTGAAAATATTCGAGATTTTGTTCTACCCCGATCACTCATCAACTCACTTAAAACTTTGTGAGCCAACGAAGTGTCTATTTCCATATTGTTTACATTCCAATTTTTATGTATTAGTTAGTCATCATATTCTTGGTGTTGTATGTCTCTTCTTTAATATCTATAATATAAATGTAAGTATATTTATAAGCCTAGTTAATGTAGTATAATTTATAAAGCCTACCTAAAATTAATTATGGTTAATAGATATAAAACTATCCATACATCAAATACAAGATAACATATACATGATAATGAACTTTAAAACACATCAATCCTCAATGCCTCAAATCTCACAATATGTGTCATACAACATTCTTTAGTATTACTCATAATTGCATTCCTCGACATTCATTTTTCAAAGTGACATGTTCTAAAAATATATTGATGACAACCAAAGGGGGTGACCTTGATATATTTAGTAAACACCATGCAAAGTGGGATAACTTGGGTGAAGAATAACATTCCAATTTTTTTAAAGTTATAGATCCAAATGTGAGTATCTAAGTGAAGAGACAAAAAATAATTAATCATGTCAGCCATACAAAAACATAGTGATAATGAATCATGTCCCTTACTGAGAGAGTAGTTTGGATATGGAGTTTCAACATACCATTTCTAATCCTTCCACCAAGGTTGGGAAGAATTGACTACAATTTTATGAGGCATATTTTCCAAAAAACCTCTATAATATATTGGTATTGTTTTTTAGGTTTGAAAATTTTAAAAATAAATCAACCAAATAAAATATTACAAATTTTAATTAAATAATTCAAATTAAACTATAATGCAAAACATAGAAAAATATAACACGACACAAGATTTAACGTGGAAAACCCCGAAGGGTAAAAATCACAATCAAAGGTAATATTTTCATTAATGGTAATAAACAAAACTACATTATAGTAAATAAATCCATCACCTCACTCCTCTCCATATTAAATTCAATTCACTTGATTGATTTTATCGGGCCCCAAGAGCCCTATATAAGTGGAGTTATCTAACGTGACTTCTCGTGAAGCACCCCTCCACATATTAATTGATTTTAATAATCAATTTAACCATAAACCTAAATTTTATATTAAATAAATAAAAATATTATATATTCTTATTTATTTAACTATAAACTATAGTTTATATCATATAGAACACTTAATATTAATTTTCTAACACTCCCTCAATATTAAGTGGGGTTTATATGCTAGCATTACTTATCTATACAACAATATTTAGAATCCTTAAACCACAAAGAATATTTAGGATAACATATCAAATTTGAAGGATTTATACACCTTCATAATGCTAAACTTAACTTTTGGTACAAAAGGATTTGGAATCCATAAATCAAAAGTGATGATTTAGGCTAAGCATGATTTGTGAGACTACATCTCACAATTTCTCATGGAAAATCTATATCAAAGCATCTCTAGGGACTTTTATAAAGTAAGGACCTCCTTTACAACATGATGCAACATTATTGGACTACATAGTAAAATTAGAGTGATAAGTTTACTAAGATCATAAAAATATCTTTTACAATGCTTTAATTTGGAGTAGAAGTATAGAGGTGAAGGAGAAAAAATAAGGTCAATCTGTTAGGAGGTGGAATTTTCATGCACACCCCCTCAATGGAAACTCTGAAAGGACAAGAATTACATGAAACTTGTAGAACTTTACAACAAAAATGGATTTGTGAACATATCTATAACTTGATCTTCATTCGGGCATTATTGAGATCTATATCACCACATAAAACCTTCTTTTGGATGAAATGCATATGTATCTCTATATTCTTCATTATTTGATGTTGAACTATAATATTAACAAAAGAAATACAAATCTGATTATCACATATAAGAGGAGCATTTCCTTTAAATTCCATGTGAATATCTTCCAACAACCACTTTAACAACATGGCTTCTTTCATTGTTTCCGTCGCTTCTATATTATTCCTTAGTAGAAGAGATGGAGACTGCCGAAGTTTTTCACTACTCCAAATAATGTCACCTATACCAAACTTTAACACATATCTAGTTGTATATTTTATATCTATCACATCATTGGTATGGTTAGAATCATGTTAGATCCATAAAAACATGCACTATCGTAAAATTATAATGTAAACCAAAATTAATTGTTCCTTTAATATATCTTAGTATTATTTTGGTTAACTTCCAATGAGTCTGATATGGTTTTGCATGAATATGGATGTAATACCTATTGCATATGCAATGTTAGGTTAAATAATTATAAGATAAATTAAACTACCTACAATTTTCCTGTAAAGAGTAGGATTACCTTTTTCACATGCGGGTTTAGTATCAAGTTTACAACCAACTTCAATAGGAATAACAACTAGTTTACAATCTACCTTATTTAATCTTATAAGCAAGTTAGTGGCATATTGTGACTGAGATATAACAATAGAATTTTTACCTTGAAAAATTCTCATGCCTAAAAATGATCTAATAATCCTAAAAAATCTTTTTAAAATATTGTTTCAATTTAGATTTAATTTTAAAAATTAAACTATTAGAATTTATAGTAATAGGAAAATCATCAACATATAATATAATAACAATAATCTAATTATTTTTAATTTTAACATAAAGATCATTATCATTGTAGAGCACCTTCTCTCGAATGAAATGAATATGTATATCTATATTCTTTACTCATTGATGTTGAATTATATTATTAGAAAAAGCAATACAACTCTGACTATCACACATAAGAGGAGTAATTCCTTTAACTTCCATGTGAATCTCTTCCAACAACCACTTTAGCCACATGGCTTCTTTCATTGCTTCCATCGCACTTCTATATTCTACCTTAGTAGAAGATATGGAGACTATCGAAGTTTTTCAACGCTCCAAATAATGACACCTATACCAAACTTGAACACATATCTAGTTGTATATTTTATATCTATCACATCACCAGCATGGTTAGAATCACAATATCCATATAAACATGCATTTTCGAAAAAGTATAATGTAAACCAAAATTAATTGTTCCTTTAATATATCTTAGTATTATTTTGGCTAACTTCCAATGATTCTGATATGGTTCCTGCATGAATATGGATCCAATACCTATCTGCATATGTAATATCAAGTCTAATAATTGTAAGATAAACTAAACTACCTATAAGTTTCCTGTAAAGAGTAGGATTAGCTTTTTCACATGTAGGTTTAGGATCAAGTTTACAACCAACTTCAATAGGAATAACAACTAGGTTTATAATCTACCATATTAAATATTTTAAGCAAGTTAATAGCATATTGTGATTGAGATACAACAATAGAATTTTTATCTTGAAAATTTTCATGCCTAAAAAATGATGTAATAATCCTAAATAAGTCATTTCAAAATATTGTTTCAATTTAGCTTTAATTTTAAAAATTAAACTATTAGAATTTCTAGTAATAAGAAAATCATCAACATATAATACAATAAGAATAATATGATTATTTTTAATTTTAACATAAATATCATTATCACCGTAGAACACCTTCTCTCGGATGAAGTGAATATGTATTTTATATTCTTCATTCATTGATCTTGAACTATATTATTAGTAAAATAAATACAACTCGATTATCACACACAAGAGGAGTAATTCCTTTAACTTCCATGTGAATCTCTTCCAAGAACCACTTTAGCCACATGGCTTATTTCATTGCTTCCATCACACTTCTATAGCCTACCTTAATAGAAGATATGGAGATTGTCAAATGCTTTTCACCGCTCCAAGTAATGTCACATGTACCGAACTTGAACACACATATATAGTTTTACATTCTCTATCTATCACATCACCCGTATGGTCAAAATCACGTTATCCATAAAAACATGTATAATTAGAAAAAGTATAATGTAAACAAAAATTAATTGTTCCTTTAATATATCTTAATATTATTTTGGCTAACTTCTAATGATCCCGATAAGGTTCTTGTGTGAATATGGTGACTGTGACAAAAAGTGAGGTTTAGGGTTGTCATCGTGAAGAACATAGAGATTGAAGTATCGGGTGTTGGAAGGAGAAAGAAACTGATAAGAAGGGACATGATGCAAGAAAATAATTGAGGTGGATTAGGTTGACAATGACTTGGAAAAATCAACAAAGAATGAAGTTTGACTTAAACCTTAGTGAGTGTTGATGGATGCTAAACAAGCTATGTGAAGCAAACAAAATTAGCCGACGTGGTTATAGTGCTCCAAAATGACAAATGGACATGTAAATGGCTAATGAAGAAGTGACAAAAACAAGAGATGTCTTCCAATAATATCCAAGCTCCAAATCTTCCAAAATGGTAAACAAGGGATCCAAAGTGGCTTCAAGAGGTTGGTTGTAACTCATTAGAAGGCAAGAAACTTACAAAAATTTGCTAGTGGTCGAATCTCAAGAGTTTCGCCTATTTGGGAAGGGAGTTGATGGTGTCTATATAAGGTCGAGAGATGAGGCCCAATTAGGTGATGATTGGGGCTAGAAGTTGATTTGATGAGTTGGAAGAGATATTGAGATAGATATTTAGTTGCATATGAATGAGAAATAGTGGTTGGATAGGGTGGAAGTACATTTAATAAAGGTAATGGTGGTTGGAAATATTAAATTTGGGGGTAGGTGGTGAGTCTAGAAAGGATAGATGGGATCTTTTGGGATGTAATTAAGGTAATAACTATGTTTAGGGATGAATAATATGATTATGGGTTATAAGTGTAATTAGGGTGCATAAGGGGAGATGAAATAATGTGATAATGGAAACTATTAATGATGGGATGGGATCAAAGTGATGAGATAGAATTAAGATAGGAAAATAGAAACTAAGGGAAATAAATTTGATTTAGGAGGAAAATGGGATTTTGAATAGGGACATGGGTGTGAGTGTGCAAAATGATGACGAAGGGGTGAGCGAACGTGAAATGGGGGCTAGTGAACCACATTTTGGTGTCTAACTTTGCCCCTTTTTGGTGTCTACAGGGTCTTAAAAAGTTAATTTTATTTATTAAACTTACAAGATACTTTCATAAAACCCTTCTCTATTAGATATTTGACATCTCAAAGTTTGAAGTAGCCCATAGTAGTCACATTTCATGACAATGGTAATACTTAGACTGCACATAGATTGGAGACCTAATTAGGACCTTCGGTAAGCAGATTTGAAGGGATTTTTGTGAAGAAATTCACTATGAAATTTTGTACAAATATGGAAACCCCAAATGGGTACCCATAATGGAATTTTTTTTGTAATTTAATTCTTTGTAGAAAAATAATGCTTAAAATATCATTAGGTAGGGCTACTAGAAGATATATTAGACTACAAAAGAGATAGAGTGAATAAAGTAGTTGATTTTAGAGTTAGATCAAGAAATTAACCACACACCATAGGAGGCCAGAAGGGTGTCCATAAATGTCTTCATTTTGTACTATGTGTTTACATATGTGTAATGCCCACATTTTGTACACACAATTACAATAGTAAAATACCACGATAATTTTCTTTTACTTACATTGCTCACTACACAACATAGCAAGGGCTCCAAATACAGAGACTTGACACACATACAACAATTACATAAGTCATCGACTCACATAGACACGTGAAAACAACATAGGCATGTCGATGCCACACTTTTCCCAATGAACGAATACTAGCAATGACCCAACCACCAAAAAAAGACTCAAGGATGGGAAACCCACAACACATCTTTTCTTTAATTGCATCTTAGTTATGATTAACATTCCAAGAACATTATTGTGCAAGGATAAATTTCTCGTTTGTCCACCTATAGATTCTTAAGTTCATTCCACGGTTAAATTACCGTTCGACCCTTTTAAGTTGGCTTCTTATTCTTTACAAAATTTTCCGTAACTTGCATACTTATTTGACATAATTCAAATGCATATAAAGTACTTAATTATCTTGTTCTTATGTTAAGAATATTCTTCTCGAACATATATTCAATGTCTACCTTTTACCCTTACAACTCAAGTGAATGTGACTTGGTGTCCATATAGCGATATTAGGACTTAACAGAGATTTAGATACAAGATAGATTTTTACCAAAAACATTCCTCGATCACGGTATAGTTATTTCCCTACCATAGTTATTCTAATTCAATGACTTGTGGAATTCCATTTTGATTTATATATGTATTTTGTTTTCTCGAAGGTTGATCACCCCAAGGCAATTCATATTCTTTGAAACAAATGAATATATTTAATTGAGTTATAAGGTCTCCAAGAGTGGCATTATTCTGAACCTCAAATCTCATTTTTACTCTTATATGCTTTATTTTCTATGTCACATTATGGTCTTATTATTAGCATTGTCTTAAAAAGGAGTTACAAAGTGTTTGTCTAACCTCTTGAAGACATATAAGATTAGAAGACTTAAAGCTACACATGAACCCTAAGTTAACATCCAAATCAACTGAGTTTTAAATTAATTCCAATGTCACCTAAGGATATACCCTCAACTATATATAAGTTTAAAGCGAGAGGACATATTTATGCTAAACCACCTTCAAGAAAGGAACAAGGTGTTATGTTGATAGAAACTAAGGTAACACATTTAGTTGAGTGGAGCTAAGGAGTTCAATAACAAGAGTTTAAGACCTAGAACAACTAAGTCACAACCTCCATCTATGTCGTCTAGATCCAACAGGATTTCATTTGATGAAGAAAATTTAATTTTAAATCTATCTTCTAAGATAAGGTAGTCCACTAGGATACGAAGAAGGAGTTAGCTCTACATACTCCAAATAAAGTTTTACTGTGTCACTCCTCTTAGATAGGTTTATGACAATGTCACTAAACATACTGACTAAGGTGATAAACCCATTCTTGGGCTCTTGTTTACTCAAACTAGGAGGCTCCATTGAGTGTAGAGTTTAATTTCATTCTATAGTTTTCAATGTCTTCTATGGTAAGGAGTATCACACATGAAAACAAGTCATGCTCCTATATTATACAAGGGTAGAGTGTTTTTTATTAAATCTCTTTTTTACATTTGCAAAGTATGAATACATAAGATGACTCATTAATCATTTATTGGACACTAAGAATGCACCACAAGATATTACTTCAAATTCATTTACCTTATATGTGTGTGTGTGTGTGTGTGTATCAAACCTTTTTACCATGTGTACTATGAATCAAATTGAACCTATGATTAAATGCACATTTCCTAGATGTCCTTAAAACTAGCATCTCATACATATCAACAAATTATCAAATATAACCTTCTGTAACATGAGACTACATTATACATATATTCATTTAAAAATGAACTATATAAATTTCAATGATAATTAATGAATTACACATCACCTTTTTGTCATCATTCTTTCATCCTGCAAAACCACGTGAGCATGAAATCAGTGATAATTCACTGGCATGGCATCCACCCTAATCCAACATAATTAACATTTTTCAGTTTTCCCATTTACATATAATAATAATTACAATTTGCAAGCAAAAGAAAAGGTTTAGAGACATGTATTCAATGCATTTCATTTCACTTCATTTTGTAACCCAGGAGAGAGAAAGAGAAGGGAAGAGAGAGATAACACCATTTTGTCAAAAGTTCTATTTCACACAACAAGTTACACCATAGAGTTTTTAAACAGTTATTTACATGTGTCAAAAGTTTCCACAGTGGTTTGGCAACCCGACGAGGGTCCCACAACTTTCTATTTTCACATTTTCTTACTAACTACAAAAATGCTCAAAACGGGCTCGGAGGCTAAGAAACTACTTTTAAACGTTGTCTCCTGATGAGCAAACACACCACGGTTAAATTTCTGTGTTTGCTTATATACCAAGAGTTCATAGCAACTAACAGAATTTAGAACTGGGTAATGGTTTACGTTTGGCAGCTACTTTTCTGGGGCCACTTTGGTCGTAGTTGACCCAAAGGCAAAATGAAAAAAGTTAGCTCGAGGGCTCATAAAACCACGTCTAAAAATTGACATTTGATGGATGAACGCACAACAAGAAACTTCCTACAAATTTCCCTATATAAGGAGAATTCAACAGAGTTAACAAAACTCAAAACTGAAAACAATCTTCAAACGGCGACAAGTTTTCTGAAGCCACCAGTCCTAATTGGTCCAATTTGACCTTGTCAAACTACGACCAGAGGCCTACAAAATGTCATTGTCAAACTATCTAGAAAAGTGTTTTTCCCTAAACTAAAAGTTCCATGTAATTTTCTAGTAAAAACATGAGAGGTTTACGAAGACGGATATTAATTTCTCTATCCAGGTTTCAAATGGCGGTTCAAAATGAAAGCCAACTTTCTAAATTTAACAACTTTCTACTGCTGTAAAAATAGTGTAACAGGGCTCCTATAAGAGTGTCAAAAATATCACATATGTTCATTCAGGGTCAATCCAAAGGTTAAGGTGACTCCTCACATAACAAGGTACATGAATGAAGCTTAACATCTCATTTTCAGAGTTACGAAGGGTACTTAATGAGTCTCCAAAAAATACAAAAATTATCTATTTAAACAAGGAGATGATCAACTTTATTACTGGGAAGTCAATTTTGTCTGGTCGATAAAACAATATTGTAGCGATCTAGTTGGGTAGGAAGTTTTCTAAATCACCTCAGAATGAGGGTGGAAGTTCATGGTTTAATGCAAAAGAGTTATTTTGATTTCGTGAGTTACGACACGACATTTCATTGTTTTGCAATGAGTTGATATAAACAATTAACTGTATTATAATCCTAATATTTTAAAATTCTATTAAGTTGCAAATGAGAACTAAAGCACGAGAATTATGAAAGGTAAGGAGAGATGAACCATGCCTGGAGGAACGAAGTCGATCAAACCCGCAGGATTCGGTTCAGCATCTCGCTTAAGCATTTTGTCGAGCAGGTTGCGTGCATTCAGAAAATCCTCCACTTGAATTTTGTACACATTTATCCCTTTTACGAACATTTCTTCCAAGGTACAGAAAACTACTACAACTGAGAAACCCACTTCCTTATGCTTTGATGGGTACATACCCATTTCAAGGTTGTCCTCTTGGCAAAACTAGGAGATGCTGCTACAGATTTAGGATCTTTGTTTTACACTTGCCACCGCCTTTGCTTCAAGTTCTCAAATCATTTTAACACATCCATACACTCTTATCTACATACCATGCACTATTTCTTCACTCAGTCCCATACTCTGTTCCATAACTCGCGTCAGGCACAAGATGGGAACACTAGTAGAAGTTATGAAATCTGCTTTAAACATGTCAGTTACATTTTGCTCAAAAGTTTCTATAGCATTAATAGCAAATCCGATGTGTGCAAATCATTCTATCATTGCAGTCTATGGCACCACATTTATTTTAGGTGTTCAGTCAAAATAGTTCACGTGACAAAACAATTTCCATTTTGGCGTAGATTGGGAGGAAGCTAGCAAAGTGAAAAAATCAGATTTCCAATATGCTTTGATGGACGTCCTTACCATGTTCTAGAGCTTCCCCATTTTTATATAGGTGGGAGGATGTTGGCACAGGCCGCAACCATGGCACTCCATGAGATGACATCTGGCGAGGCATTTCTTTGAACCATCATAAAGCGCCCTAAGCACATTGATTTGTGTAAAAGCTGCAAACCACGTTTCCTTCAGGCATTTTTCCCAACAGGGAACGTCCCTTACCCTACACATTTCCATTTGCACAACTGACAAAACCCTCTATCTTTTATGCTTTTATGGACGTCCCTTCCTGGTTCCTACACTCATGTTTTTGGCACATGCTAGAAGTGCACGTTTCCACACTTACATATAGACCTACCGGAGCACTTGCAACTACAAAATATGACAAAACCACCATTTTGGCACAGGCTGAGAGAAAGTTGGAAAGAAAATCATATTTCCACTATGCTTTGATGGATGTGCATACTCGCTCTAGAGCTCATGTTTTGGCACAGCAGGAGTATGCAAAGTAAATGCAACTGATCGGGTTAGAGACCTATGTGTTGCATAGGTGAAACAACGTGACTGCCTCGTGAGGAACCCATGACTTCGTGTTCTAGCATCGTTGAAACTATCCAATATTGCTAAATCTCACAACATGTACTTTTGGTTTCTTTGTGGAAACAACTGGAGAGTTCAATTAAAGGCATGAATTATTGTGAATGGAAACGAAAAGTAGGTCAACGGGTCACATCCATACCTGCTGCACCTGCGAAAGTGGCTCTGACAAGGATCACTATCCTCCCCCACGTCTCCACTAATGGACTCCACAATTTTATTTTAATTATTATTTTCTTTTCTTTTCTACAGTCATTCATTGTGCACTACAATATGTTTCCCAAAATGAACCTAGCAATGGAAAATTCTTGATAATGTTTACAAAGACAATTTTGATTTAAGGTAAAAAATTGAATATTCCTTTTGTTTCATCTAATTTGAGTGTTTTTTGGCATGGTATAAGGTTAAACCACTTATCCCAAGATTTACATAAGTCAATTTGTGTTATTAGGATACATATTTCATGATTGAAGGATTCTTGAGTTGAGAAAACAAGCCAATTTTGTAAGCTTAAGAAATTGATTTGGTGATTTGAATTATTCTAACCTTGATATTTGTTTGATTATGTTATGTGCTCTACATCATTTGGTATCAAAGTGGAAAAGGACATTTCATGAACTTGAAACAATGTGATTCATTACAAAAAGGAAAAATACAGTTGAGATTATCTAGAAGTGATAAAAAGGCCACTAAGAAGGAATGTGATAGGTGATAGAGAAGCCTTACAAATGGGTGAAGCTATACTGCAAGAGTTAAGATATCTGAGAGTTAATTATGATGCAAGACTCTTAGCTATTGAATAAAATCAAAGAAAAGGAGTGGATATAGGTGACTTGAGTGACCAAGAAGAAGAAACAAATCAAAAACCACAAGTAGTAGTTGAAGAAGAGAGAGATGGGGAAGAGAAGAGGATTGAGATATTTTTGAGAGCAGTACAAGGGAAATGATCCAATATTGAGATGGATGTTCTAGAGTATGTAGGAATCCTATATGGTGAAGATCTTCTTGATTGGATAGGTGAGATTGATAAATACTTTGATTTTGAGAACATACATAAGGATCAACATGTGAAGTTTGCTAGAACTAAGCTAAAGGGACATGCATCTTTATGGTGGGACTACATACAAGAGGAAAGAGTGAAGAAAAACAAGGCTAGAATTAGATCATGGGACAGAATGGTAGGGTAAGTGTAGCTAGTTGGTGGACAAAAACTTGGACATGAAAACCTAAAATCCACATAGTGTGATCGGGTTTTTCAACCACGATCGTGATTTTGAAAACCGCAATCTCTCGATCGCTTTCTATAGGTTCAGGGAATTTTGAACCTAAAACCATGATCGCGGTCCTCTGAGACAAAAATAATAGACCCACGACCCCTCATTTTCCCCTGCAAACCATGATTTCTCCTCCACTTTTGGCACTCACACTTTGAATACCCCTGTAAATTTCTCTTCAAACTTTTGGATTGCAAAATTTTTAATGATGCGCCAAGACGAAGAGGTAAGCCCTCAATTTTTATCAAATTTATTGCACTTTAGGTTTTTCTTGTGATTTTCATGGGTTTTTCAATTTTTTGTTTATGTATGTTTTTTCTTTGTTTTGTCAGCTTGTTCAAAGAAGCTCGTATTCTTATAAATCATCCAAATATTCCTCAAAACCCTCCAAAAATCCCTCAAAACCCTCCTCCAAACGTAGATCCGCTCCTATGGCTCCTTTTGTCCCCACGCATGAGCGAGGAACACAAGTTGATATCGTTGGAAGAATCTGACAAAATAAAATTTCCATTGAGAACCTTATTCAGATAATAAGACAAAATCATGCCACAAATCCATCCCGCATGACTTTAGCCAACACATTGCAAACATTGATTGGAAAATTTGACTCTACAACCAACCAAATAGATAGATGGAATACCTTTATAGCTGATTATAGGTAGTGATATGTAGATAAATTATCCCATGTAGCCGTCCAAAGAAAAGAAAATTGCAAAAGACCACATTTGTGCATTATTTACCGACTTCGATAACCAATGCCCCCACCCCCCGTGACTACTTGCAAATGCAGCTTCCTAATCCATTGGTATCGTGATGACCGAATCAAGAAATTTTTTTGGGACTGATGGTGGATGGTTTTGATTATCCACTATGCAATAACAATGATGTTCCTCTATATTTTTTGAAGAAATTATATTACGAGTTTGTGATTAATGAGGTCTCAAATTATTTTGACTTTCTGAGTTTTATAGCTGAGGAGGTGGCTCTACACAGAGTAGACCTGGTGCATGCATTGATCAACCAAGAATCCCCCATTCCCAAAACCCACACTACCTTCATTTATCCCTCCTACAAAGGTGAATGAGGTTATGGAGGTTGACACACTACGTGCATTAAGGAGCTCACTAACACTCGACCCAACACAAAGGCCATATTACATTTGGTGATGGTGATGTTGGTGGAGGTGCCAGCTCTAGCGTACCACACCATTATGTGTGAGGTGCCATATACACTTTGTAGGTGATACATCATTTGTTGATCACATGATTTCTTTTCTCTAGATGAGATGATGGTGGATCTTTTTGGAACTCGGTGCAAATAATCTTGGTATTTCACAGGTAAATGTTAAATAAATATAATATATATATACAATAGTTTATTTCATTTGATATTTTAATATATATGTATTTGATTACATCATATACATACATGTAAAAAACTATTTTTTTTATTTTAAACATCCAAATATTGACATGCTAGCTACTGCAATTAGGCGTGTTACAGATGTAAGTTTTAAGATACTTACATTTTAAATTTCATTTGATTACACTTTTATTATTAAACACACATTTTTAATGTTCGTGCATAATGTTTCACGTGTACATGTACATATTAATATGTTTGTATTTTATACACACGAGCCTAGTGGTTCATCATCTATTTTGGGTACTCGAGGCTATTGGCATGTCTCACGTGACTTTTACGTAGTTTAGTTTTTCTTTACACTTTGTTTCTAATTGTGGATTTATCTAGTAGTTTTCAATCCCATAACTCTAGCCAATACAATTTGATCATAACATTAAGCTCTTATGATGTAAGGGTTAAGTTTAACACTCTCCTAGATATAAAAACTCTCTTTTATCATGATCATGGACACTTACCTCTATGTTAGACATGTTTCTAGAGAACTCCATCTCTAATGTTTTCTCCATCATCCCTTGCCTCTTTGGATCTCTTTTAGCTTATTAGAATGTATGCATAACTAACCTTGCCAACATTGTTAGTTCTATGCATTTTTATCAACCCTCTTCTCTCTAAATTAAAAAAAAAAAAAAAGACGACAATATGGGATAAGTTACCTACACTTCTAAATATATCATGGGTCCTCGGTTCATGTTTATCACCATTACTCCTTATGCAAATGTATACACCCAATATCATATTATATATTTATTATTCATCAAGTTTCTCTATATTTGCATTCTCATGTACATAATGGATATAGCTTGGTGACCTTCCTAGAACCAAGTTCTACATACTGGAAATACATTCCACATATTTAATGAATTACTTCTTGAATATCTCTAATAACCCTTTTTGTGACTTAATATTGTCCTGTACAATCGATTTCATTCAACTGATGGCATTTTCTTTATTCCTACACCCCTAAGATCATTCAAACATCTCATTCATACCTGATATCACCTTCATACCTAGTCTAAGATCATGATTTATCAAATTATAGTGAGAATCCTGACTTTTCCTTCATTTTTGTACATTGTACTTTTACTAGGTTGCTCGAAATAACTGTTATCTGGATAACTTTCACTACATTGTATCAATCACCACGAAATCTTGGGGTCTTCTAATTCATGCAAAAATAAAGATAATTTGAAATTTCTAGCAAGATTCACCTATATAATCAAAAGTTACACAAATCCCTAGATAGAGCCCGAGAGCCTACAATTTGCTCTAAAACCAAATTATGCAATTTCAAGACACATAAAAATTATGACTATGATCTACATCACCTGTAGGACCTTTCCATATTAATAGTCAAGAGAGATTATGCAAATAAATAGGACTAATTATCCTTCTCTACTTTATCATAAGGTGTTTAGACTTAGGTTCACATGTACACTTGTAATCTTACATAACTCTCTGTTTTAGGCCTTATTACTACTAGTCCTCTTCTCATGCTAATACTCATTGCTAGATAGTTTTCAATTAATATTGATCTACATTTTTTTTGTATATCTTATGACTACCAGAGAGACTCCTCCCTATATGCAGACTATGGAGGTTGTTGTAGATGTTTCCATAATGTCTACAGATCCTCTAAATCGTACATTTTTAAATTTGTTAAATTTTGGAGGAATTTTTCTTATTCATTATCTACAATATCAAATTTTATACATGAAATATTTAATTTCAACTATTTATTTGTATGTAGCCTAACCCTCATGATTCTACCGATTATCTTGCAATGCATCAACGAAAAATTGTTAGGGATAATGAGATTGCGGTAAGATTTCACATGCATTATAAATTCTAAGTTTCTAAATTTTGAATGTATTTTGCAAAATTTGGTGTTAAAAAATTGATGTTTATGAATGTACATGCTAGGTTGCATGCATTCTTAGAGACACCTAGGACCACATGGATGAAATCCATAGTGGCATCTCCCTCCACTACATCCATAGGTCGTGGACATGCTTCTTCTAGCAGGGCAAAGAGAGGGAAGATGTTTCATGATTAGATTCATAGGACCCATGTATAGATATATATGTCATTTGGTCCTAGTTCATGATTCTTCATAGTCCATGTATAGCCTCATGCCATTGTATGTGGTCCTATATATATGACACACTTAGTTTGATATATCATGAACTTATATTTTCAGAGACACATGGCACACTTAGTTTGATACATTATATCCATGTTGGTTTTCATAACGATATTACTTCTATGTTTGATTTGATTTCATTGCACATGATATACTTCTATGTATGTTTTCATAACCATATCAGTTCTATGTTTGATTTGATTTTATGACCTCAATCATGTGACCATTATTCATATGAAATATATGATGATATATGATGTTACGTTATATAATGGTTTTGAAGGTTCTTGGGTGCAAGATCATTTTTTCAAGAGATTGAAGTGTGGACTTATATTAATTTTCCTTTTTTAAGAACGTGGTTAACACACTCCAAAGTGGGAAAAATGTACACAATTAAAAATGGTCTTGAGGGATTTATTACAATTCATTTTATATGTTTTTAAGTGTACTTACAATTTATTTGTTAAGTATTAGTCCAAATTAAGTGTTATTGATGTGTGTAACAATAAGGTCCTAATTTGAATTCACTTGATTAAAAAAATATAGAAACATTGTAGTTTATTTGGCACAAGATATGCAAAAAATATTATTAACACTCTATTTTGTATTTACATGCTTTAAAAAGAGATCAAACAATCATTAGAGTATTTACATGGTAATGTGTTTACCTTGTTGCAATATCATTAATGTGAGATGAGTAGTGAGAAGTCATGCCTCGGGACATTTTGGGAGAAAAATTTCACTTCCAAGGCATATGATTGGGGGGTATATCACTTTGGGTGCTATGGCGGGCTCTAGGGAGGCCCGGTTTAGAGTTAGACCACCTGATCCGAGGCCAAGAACCTATTAATCCCAATTCACGTTTTGGGCAGAAACTCATGACGATCAAAAATTGGCACTCAGTCATCAAAACTAAGAACCATATGAGCCAAAACTTGAGTGAAGGATTTCTCGAGTCACACCTAATAATTCAAGGTTGTGGCATTCCTTGAGCCTTTGTGGCATAATTGTTTACAAACTACCTTTTCTAAGCAGTCCTAGGAAATGAATGGAGCCGAGTAGTGATAATTCATGCCTTGTGACATCATAGAACCAAACCAACTGCACTAACACATCCAATTGGCCATGTAAATTCTATGGGAGACATCATTTCAAATGGGACAATGTCGATGTTTCCGGTACTTCATTCAGGCGTAGTCCTTTAAGAGTCTTGAGACCAAAAAATCTTACAACTTTGACGGGTGATTACTTGGTCTCTATCACACCTATAGATGTCTCATTAGATCCTACAACTCGGTGTAGGGACCCTCTATAATATTCTATATTGGTTTTTTCTCGTATCCAATCAAGGTGCTCTCGATGTCCTATTGTTTGCAAATGTGTGAAATAGTGCAATTGAGCCAAGATAAGGTTGTTAAACGCCATATTTTTCAAACGGTGGGTTTTGGCACCAAACTAACTATGCCAACATGTTTGATTGGCTAGTTAAATGCTAGATCAGGTTTCTTTTTGGTGTGGAACAATGTCATTGCCTTTGGACTACTTCATTCGAACGTAGTCCCTTAAGATCCCCGAGACCAAAAAACTATACAACTTCAACGAGTGATTACTCGGTCTTCATGGCAACTAGAGATGTCTTGTCAAATCATACACCTTAGCATAGGGACCCTCTACAATATACTATCTTGGTGTTTTCCATTTCCAATCGGTGCTTTCATTGTCATATTGTTTGTAAACACGCAAAATAGTGCAATTTGAGCCAGTGTAAGGCTATCAAACGCTATATTTTTTAAACGGTGGGTCATGGCACCAAAAAGATTGTTCCAACATCTCTGAGTGGCTAGGTTAACATTATAGGATTCATAATTTTGGTGTGGGACAATGTCGTTTCTTCCAGTACTTCGTTCGGGCGTGGTCCCTTAAGAGCTCTAAGACCAAAAATCTTACAAATTCAACAGGTGATTACTCGACTCATGGCACCTAGATACATCTCATTAGATCCTAAACCTTGGCATAGGGACCCTCTAATATATATTGTCTCAGTTTTTTCCATCTCCAACCGGTGCTCTTGTTGCCCTATTGTTTGTAAACCCGCGAAATAGTGTAGTTTGAGCCAGTGTAAGGTTGTCAAACTCTATATTTTGTAAACGGTGGATCTTGGAACCAAATTGAATACCCCAACACATCTGATTAGATAGGTAAATGTTAGAGGAGGCATCATTTTGGTGTAGGAAAATTTTGTTTCTTTCAAGATACTTCGTCGGGCATAGTCTCTTAAGAGCCTCGAGACAAAAAAACCATTCAACTTCGACGGTGATTACTCGGTCGATGTGGCACCTAGAGATGTCTTGTTAGATCCTTCACCCTAGTGTAGGGACCCTCTACAATAGAATTTATTAGTTTTTTCCATATCTAATCAGTGCTCTTGCTGCTCTATTGTTTGTAAGCATGCAAAATAGTGAAGTTTGAGCCAGGTGAAATGTTGTCCAACACTATATTTTGCAAACGGTGGGTCATGGAACCAAACAGAATACACTAAAACATTTGGGTGGCCAGTAAACACTATATTAGTTGTCATTTTGGTGTAGTAAAATGTCGTTACTTTCGGCTACTTCGCTTGGGCATAGTCCCTTAAGAGGCTTGAGACCAAAAATTGTTCAACTTTAACGGGTGATTACTCGATAACCGTGGCACCTAGATATATCTTGTCAAATCCAAAACCTCATCATAGGGACCCTCTACAATATCTTGTCTTATTTTTTTCCGTCTCCAATCGGTGGTATTGCTTCCCTATTGTTTGCAAATGCGAGAAATAGTGCAGTTTGAGCCAAAGGTGTAAGGTTGTCAAAAAGCTATATGTAACATTCCCATTTTAAGACTGTAGAAAAAGGAATTTTTTTCTTTAATAATAATGTTCTATATTATAAATAATCATAATTTAGAACACACATTCCATGCCAATCAATCTCATAACAAATAACCATATGTAGTTGTAAATGACTTGGTGAACTACCGATATCTCATGTTAACTCAATGTATTGCTTGGTTCTTTTACCCTTATTGAGGTATTGAAGTGTTTATTTTAAGAGGCCTATCTAAATATATTTTTTTACCAATATTAATTTTAAATCTTGTTTCTTAAACTAGGTGACATAGGACAACGCAACTAGCAAACTTGCAATACTTTGGCCAAATATTTTCACATATTGTTCATGTTTATATTCCTAGATGACATACTCGTCAAACAGAATTCATCCTTCACCCCACTTCATCTATTATCTAGAATGGTCTTCATTGACTCCTTTCAGTCCACTTGTTCATGGTTTAACCCTAACCCAAGTTAGCAACATAGTTGGTATAGAGAACCACTCGTGGTGACTAAGGGTACATAGACATACTCAATTGACCTAATTTGATTACATGTGTCTAGTTATCCTAAGTCGTCATGAGTTACCCCCATACTAAATCATACTTCTAACCTAACCTAGAGTTTAACTAAGATCAAGTCTAAGTTTATGTAGATCTAGATGATCCAATTCTAAAGGGTGTTGCAACATGTCAACTACAACACTGTATCCTCATGAAGACCCAAGTCTTAACGAAGGTACAATACTATAGTTGGTGTGTGCCAACATCCAACTAAATCACCCCATCTGGATGTACACACCCAAGCAAGAAGTTAATTACTTAATTATTTATCCATAATTAAAGTCTAATTATAGTAGCCCTGCTGAATTCCATTTTAATTAACCCCTAAGGTTGCCAACCATAAATGATTTGTTAATGTTTTACAAAACATTAATATTTCATTTAGTCATTAACTTCTTATATTAGCGTTAATTTTATTAAAACAAAAACAAAAAACAAACATTAAGGTTTACTCATTTTACTCAACCATTCCTAGTTTGATTAAGTTCCAAATTAGATTCCTTTATGTTAGAATTCATTGAGATGAAGTCTACTTATTAAGTGTTCATGTTTACTTTTCACTTATCTTATATCAATGAAGGTATTGATCAAGAGGTAGTTCATCTTCCTCTTTCTTGTTAAGAATTAGGGTTCATTGTAACCTCTTACTTTAAACAAGATATCATAATGAATTTGCACTTCCATTAACATCAATTAATAAACCATAGTGACTTAGTTAAATGATCAGCTATGAATGCCAACTTGATAAGTTACATTTAATAAAGGGATAGTAAATCTAATTCCCTTACCACCTAGCTCATTTAAGTCAGACTGAAAAGGTTTCCATACGGAAATGATTATGAGAAAATAAAGATAAGGTTACAAATCCCTTCACAAAAGTACAAAGAGAATGACACATCAACTACAAGTAAACTCTCAATCCATTTCATTCATCAATGTGGAATTACACACTTTACAATCCAATCAGTTCGACATCTTTCATGTCAAACAACATCAATAAGCTCAATTAAGAAATAAAAATTTTCCTCTTACAAATACATTTCAATAATGCATCATATTTCCTCATAAAAGATCATGTCTTTAGGTAAGCATAAGAAGCATCATAAAAGAACTTGTCTTCTTTTATCACTTACGAAGTCCATCTACAAAAATTGTTAGATCGGCCAGCCTCATTGAACTGAGCATGATAATCACTAAACATTGAAACGATGTGCTTTCAACTAACTATTTCATACAAAGAACTCTGCTTTTATGAAACAATAAAGCACTACAGATAGATACATCATAAAGGAATAACAATCATAAAATGAAGAACAAGGTGATCAACCACATTAACTTAAGTAAAGATCATGATATAATCAACACTCTTCAGCCAATGATTTCATAATAAATTATGTCAGTTAAGTAATATTCCATCATAATTACTTATCAAATCCCTACCATAGATATTTATAAATCATGTCTTGAATTCCTTCTATCTAAATCAAGAAAGGTACTAATTCTTAACACTTCATGAAAAAAATAGAATTATTTTACAAAAGCAATGATCCACATTACACAAAATTAACTTATTCCATCCTAGGTTATATAAATCCATACTCTTTCAATTTCTATGATAAAATTTAGGATGAACCATCAACATCCTCAAATAAGGGTTTCCCATTTAAGATATAACATCCAAATTCAAGCCAACTCTAGCCTAAGTTTTATGTTTATCATCAATAGGTTTTGTAAAGTATAAATTCCATTTACATACACCCGAAAGGAGTCACATATCAAATTCATTACATCCTTATCAAGGCATTTGTGAAGAAGAAGAAAATAAAAGGATATATCCTCCAACTATCCACTCTGTCATTTCCTTCAGCTAATACAACTGAACAGGTCAACTTCTTACATAGGAGTAATATTAATGAGAGAATGAAAAAATAGAGAGAGATAATAACTACAACTTCCTTTAGAGTTTGAAGATAACAGTATTGCATTCCACAACTCAGAGAAGAGAGAGAAGGGAGTCAACAACCAAGATGAGAGAAGATCTCATTACCCTTTCCTAAGAAAATAATTACATATCAGAATAAAATAACTGATACATGTCCAATCAAGAGATATTTTAACTCTTATCAGACATAGAAAACATAGAACTAATCAGTACTTGATCGAATATACTACTGCAACATTCAAGTCTTATATTGAAGATGGAGTTTTATCAACATATAAATAAGAACAACTACAATAGTGCATTGGCTACGACTAAAAGGAGATATTCAAATGAATTCAGTTAGCAACAATACATGAAGTATCAAACAACAACTGAAAATTCCAATTCATCCAACGTTATTAGCTCCATTCAATACATTCCTCTAATCTTTCCATTCAATATAGAGAGACCTATAATGTATTCTTATGCATCCAAGAAAATGAATACAAGATTACAGCCAAGCCAACCCATATTCCCAACTTCACAAGAATCAAAGGAATAGTCTTCAGGTAAGAAAGGAAAGGAACCTAACCCAGATTCGAACACAATGAAGAACAAAAAAGAGACATAACCCCAAGACAGGTGCTCAAAATCGAGCTCCAAAGGAGAAGAGTAAAACCAAAAGCATTCCAACTCATTTCCTTAAGATAATCAAAACTGAACTATTTCATAGTTCAACTTAGATATCCCATCTCTACAATGTCATATAAACATCATACTAGAATGCAAGAAACCAATAAATCCAACTAGATGAACCGATAAGGGTAACTCCTAAAGCACAAAACCTCACCTCAAAAAGGATTAAGAGAAAAATCGATAAGTCTTTCCACAACACGATAGTAGGAACTTACTCACCTTACTTTCAAGAAAATTATATCAAGGGAATTTTTTTAGACCCCATGACCAATTTGTTCATTAAAAACTCTTCTCAAACATATGACGAGAGAAAAAAAATTGACGCTATATAAGTGCAATAAGGAGCTAAAACATGTCTGATCAAAATATCTAGCAGAGGGGATCAAAACTGAAACGTAATCTTTCTTAGCAATGACTTCCATTAACTACTTCAGAACAATCCAACAGGGTTTCTCAAAAGTAAAGCATGTCATCTCAAAGAGAAGTAACACATGAATCCTATTATTTTCAAACAATAAGGAACTCCAAAATCATTGAGTCTAACTATCATTTTTAGCATAACTCAAACAAGCAACAAGATCTGAAAACAACTCAAAATTCGGCAGGGATATACATTTTTCATACCTTCTCCCAACAAAGAATAAACAAACCCAGATCAATCTTTTATCAAACAAAGTGTATTCCCTTAATCCATTTTACACAGACAAAAAAGTTCACATAAATTTGACAACATTCCAGCTCCAACAAGGTTAAAGCACGATCCACTCATATATTCAACAAGGAACAAACCCACATTCTATTTTATCAAATAGTGAATCTCATCAAGAATATAGTGAACAATTCAAGCATGAATGCAAAATAAACATCACAAATAAAAACCCATTTGTTTCCAAGAGTAGAGTTCTTTTAATGAAGTCATTTAGGAAAAAGTAGAACAACTTAATGGATAGATCCTATCATGCCTGATAGAGCTTCTATTGATTTGCAGAAGATTTCTAACTGAGCCTCCATAATATCTCCTTTTCCAAAATGACCTCCACAACTCCAACTTTCTACCCTTCTTATTCTTCCACCAAATCTAGAAATAGCTCAGAGATGCCAAAAATATCATTGGATCAAAATAGAACTGCTGGTTTGAAGAACCAAAACCTCCATGCAGAGCAAAAATCGCAAAGAAAAAATGACCAAACAACCTCTCCAAAATCCACTTGCATCTCTTCTTAGGTAGTTTCTTCACCATGATCGAGATCATTAAATGCAAGGACTACCAACTTTCCCTCCTCTTTCTCTACACCACCGCCATCTAAATTTGGCGAACTCAAATTCAAACTTTTCATGCATTTTAAATTTAGTGATGATGCCAACTAGACATCCCCCTAACTCCCCATGCCTCCACCAAAACTAGTAGTTTAAAGATGTAAATACAAAAATCAATTCCCATAAATGCCTTAGAAATCGACGCCACTGACTCACCACTTGCCAAGTAGCCCTTAGGTACCTTTTAGCTTAGTATTAGTTTAGGTTAGATTATCCTTAGGTTAGGATTCGACCTTAGTCTTTAGGAAAATATTATTTTCCATAGGCTTTTTCCAAACTCCTCAACCATAACCATACCAACTTAGGTTAGGGTGTCATCTTAGCAGTTTAGTAATAGGTCCTACGTATGTCTCGTGATACCTTAGGTTAAAATCCAAATAGGATAGAACATTACAACTTAGGTTAAGGTATTTACCTTAATAGTCCCGTAGTAGGTCCTTAATCCTCTTACGCTATTCAGCGTCTTAAAAAATATTTATCAAGAAGGTCCAAGCTCACCATTTATAGCATGATGCAAAGCAAGGACACTAGAAGAAGGGTCCTCAAAATTATAACTTAACAAGACTCACCCCACATTACCTTCTATTTTAGAATGCCAGTTATCATGATGTTTTCCATATTTCTCTACAAGGAATTCCAATTTAATACATGTGATAAATCTAAAATGTATTTCTTAAGCAGAGAAATATGGAAAACATCATGCAATCATGATAAAGTGGGAGGTAAAGCTAAATGATAAGCTATATGGTTGATTATTTCAACAATTTCAAAGGGTCCCACATAACAAGGTGATAACTTGTCCACCTTGCCAAAAGTTATAGAACTCTTTTTCGGTTTAACCCATAGAAAGACCTTCTCACCAAGTTTAAATTTCTTATCAACCCGCTTTAAGTCTGTATAACTCTTTTACCTATCAACAACTTCTTTCAAGCATTCATGAATCATTTTAAATTTTTGTTCCATTTCCGGTCCAATTACCTCTCTATCCTCAATGTTGTCCCAACTAATAGGATTTTTACATTTCCTTCCGTATAATGCTTTGAAAGGTGCCATTTTAAGAGAGGCATGATATATGTTATTATAAGAAAACTCAACTAATGGGAGGTACTCTTCCCATTTATACTGTTGATCCATGTAATACATTCATAGCATGTCTTCTAAAACTTGATTAACTCTTTCAGTTTGTCCATCCTGTTTTGAGTGGTAAGCAGAACTGAAATTCAGCTTATTCCCTAGGGCTACATTAAGTGTTTTCCAAAATCTAGATGTCATTCTTGGATCTCTATCTGATATGATCAACTCAGGTACTCCATGTAATCTAAAAATTTCATGCACAAATATTTTTGCTAAAATAGGTGAATCATCCTTAAGGTTACCAGCAATAAAATGAGCTACCTTTGTTAGTTTATCAACAACCACTAGAATAACATCATGTTTATTTCTTGACATAGGCAACCCTTGAACAAAATCCATGCTTATCACTTGCCATTTATACTTGCGGTATGTTGTGAGGATACAATAAACCAATTGATGCATATGCTCAGCTTTAACACGTTGACATTCTAAGCAATGTGTCAAAAATTCTATCACATCCTTTTTCATCCCTTTCCAGAAATATTATTGTTTAACATCAGCAAGCATTTTTGTAATGCCAGGGTGTCTCGAAAAAGGTGAATCATGAAATTCAGTTAACAATTTCTTTCTTAACTCATTTGACAAAGGTATGTATACCCTTGAGCTAAGGTATGGTACAATTCATACCATGAGATAATTTTTTCTAGTCCTAGAACACTTGAAGCATGTAATTAGTTAGTTGGATGCTAAAGAAAATCTGAATAGGAGAAGAATGCAACATTTTAAAGAGTAAAGAGGAAGAGAAATCAGAGGTAAAGGGTAGTAGGAAAGTAAGGAACAACAACAAGAACAAGGAAATACATTTAAAGATACTAGTTCACAGCACAAGGTGCTACAAGAGGTAACAATGAATGGGGAAGAATTGAATTCACATGAATAATTTTTCAATGCAATAGATATATAGGTCATAAAGCACATGAGTGTCCATAGAATTCACAAAAAAACAACAATAGAAAAGAAGTAAGAAATCATATTGTGGAAGGTGAAGAAGAAGAAAGTGTGGATTTAGCAACACAAGTGTAAGAACCCAAGACTAGAGAGACATTAAAGATGAGGAGAGTGTTGATAAGTTTAAGTAAAGAAAGTAAAGAACTAACTCAAAGGAGGAAATTATTTATAACTATGTTAAAATAAGAAGGTAAGTGTTGTATACTTATTGTTGATAATGGCAAGATAGACAATCTAGTATAATCAAATGGTTGAAAAGTTGAATTTGAGAAAAATGAAGAATCCTAAGCCATAAAAGGTATATTGGGTCTAAAGAGACCATCATGTGTTGGTTAGTGATCGATTTTTTTGTCAATTTTCAAATTGTAAAGTATAGAGATGAAGTACTTTGTGATGTAATGCCTATGGATGTTTGTCATCTCTTGTTAGGAAGACCATGGCAGTTTGACATAAGGGCTATTCATGATGGATGGGCTAACACTTACACTCTTTGTGAAGGATGGAATGAAACACACATTGAATCCTCTTAAGGAAAATCAAGCATGGCATGAGAACTATCCTAGAGTCATGGTAATGAGCATGAATGTCTAATTGCAAACAGAGAAGGAAGATGGCCTTGAAACCATATAAGGTACAACTGAAAGGGAATGTGATAAGGTAGGAAACAAAGATGGTACAATCCAAAAAATATGGAAGTGGATTAGTGGAGAAGCAGAGTATCAAGCAAGTCTACAAAAGAGGAAGACCAAAGAAGATGAGAATCATGAAGGTGAGGTAAGTGGATCTACATACCACATCAAGGAAGAATAGAAAGAGAAAAACTCATAACATAAGGAAATTATGAAGTAAATAAGACATTATGAGTGAAGAAAACAATCTTGAAAAGTGTTTTAAAATAATTCAAAGAGACAAGACAATGCAAGATCAAGAAGGAAGCAAACATGAGATGAAAATGGTGGACAAGAGGGTGGATGAAGATAATTTTTGGAAATCTAATCCTTCTTTTAATGTTGTGTATGCATGTTTAGAAGCTAAGATGGAGGTAAAAAAATCAAATGAAGATGATCATTACAGGAAAAAGTTAGTTTTTTCTAATCTCAAGGATGAGATGACTCAAGAAAGACAAAAATAAGATAACAAGGATAATCTAACAGTCATGTATGATGAAGATTAATCTCATATAAATATGGAGTAGGTACATACTTTTAAGCATGAGGTGGAAAACATAAATAATATTCATAGAATCATCATTCTACTCAATAACATGATCATTACAAGGATAAAGAAACATGTGAGAAGAATGAAGGGGTTGATTAAGGAATGGAAGGCATGGTACTTAGTTAAGGTCCGCTTCAAGATTATTATCATGAATTGGAAGCAAAGAAAGAAGTAGAAAAAGGCTGTAAATAAATTTTTTATAGGGAATATTTCTCATTCCATTGGGAGTATGATGCAAAATCATCTCTTCCTTATCATCCTTTTAGGAATGTCATGACAATTTTGGATGGTTAGATGAGTTAAGAGTCTTAATAAGTGTTATGCCCTTAGTCCTATAACTTATATTGGATATGTAGTGTCATCTTGTGGCTTACATAATCTCTCTTCTTGTCATATGTTATTCATTTATGCTTTCCTATGTTTAGTAGGTTGGCCTTGGTGTTGGCCATAGCATAGGATTAGTATATATACTTATTAGAGAGGAGTAGTTAATCATCATATTGAGCATTGGATTCTTATTGTATGGTTTTGAGGTTTCCCTCTCGAAGTGGCTAAGATATTATACTTGCATATTGCTATCATTTATCTACAATATTGTGTTCTTTGGTGTTCTATTGTTGTTGATATTCATATTTATACAACTAATTTCATTATAAGTGGTATCACAAACTAGATCTCCACCACAATTGTGTCAAACCCTACTTTTGAAGGTTTAGATATATATAAAAATTGTAGTGAATTTTTCCACAATGTTGTTTTTTAGTGTCAGCAAAACCAATCAAGTAAGATCCTCTCCAAATTTAAAAAAAAAATAGTTATTTTACAAAATTCGTAGAGAAGTTTTTTTTTCATAAATCGGCTACCTAGGGTGCAATTTTTGAAATTTTTCTAAGTTTCTTATATTTTCATAAGTATTTCCAAAATTAGATAGGATTTCTTCTTTAATATGTGCTCTATTCAGCCAATCAATTTATGAAACCCAAAACCCTAAAGTTTTTCCTTATTCCATCTACCTTGCATCCTAAAGCCTACATCATGATTGGTTGATCAACTCGAGGCCAAGGGAAAGGTCAAGAAACTCCAAGAATGACCCCAAAATATGGAAGATATGGATTTAGATTTTTCTAGTTTAGGAGTATATGAGGTATTCATCCAACTTCTAGAAAGGGTAAATAGTACATGAAGGATGACGTCTAATAATTATCTTCTTCATCCGAAAGGTAGCCTTGGGGATTAACTTCGACATATTTTCAATCAATGAAGTAGGATCTTTTTCTCTTTCTTTCAAAAACAATCCCAATTCTAGTCATATGTGTTCCTCTAGAAATACTCATACAAGTCCAAATAACTCGAATCAAGGAGAATCCTCTACACATTCATATGGATCTCATCACCAATAGATGGGGATTATCCGAAAAGTGGAAATGTGTAAATTTGATGCAAAGGATCCGCTTAATTAGATTACCCAAATGGGGAATTTATTTTATCTCCATCAGATCCCATCGGGACAAACGGTGACCATGGCATCCTTTTATCTAGAACATGACCAATTTTTCTGGTATCATTGGTTATATGCTCAAAGGAAGAATGGTCTAAGTGTCACATGGCCACTTTTCATCGAAGAGATTTAATTACACTATAGTTCTAGTGTGTCATGGAATTACTTCATCCAATTATCAAAGTTGTGACAACATGTTCAGTAAAGGAGTATGTCCATCAATTCCAAAATATTTCCTTACATGTGGAGGATGTTACTAAAGAGTGTCTAAATGACCTATTTCTTGGGGTTCTTAAGGACCACATTGAGCATGAGGTGTGCATGTTTAATCCAATCAAGGTTTCTGATTCTATTATCATGACATGTAGGGCAGAGGAAAAATTAATTTCCAACAAAAGGTAGACCTTCACTAACATAAAATATCATAACACCTTGCCTCCATTGTACTTGCTTGGTTTGACTATATTTCAACAAATTAAAGAAAAAAAGAACAAAAGGGTTATGTTTTAACTGTGACAACAAATATGGACCAAATCATAAATGTGTTGAGAAAAAAATGTTTTACATTGAAGGGACTAGTGATGAGGAATAATAAAAGGGAACATCAAGTGAGGAAGTGGGAAAGTTAGAGGAAGAATTCGAAGATCCCCGCCTACTATTTCATGCCATGCTCTATCGTGCATTAGCAATCCAAAACCCTTCATGTCATGGGTTATCTTAAGAAGTAGAAGGTAACATTATTGATTTATTCAGGGAGAACATATAATTTCATCAATCATAAGCTGGAAGTAAGGCTAAATTGTTTCATCTACCCATTACCTGAATTTCAAGTAATGATTGCAGATGGTAGCATAGTCCAATGTTCAAGTAAATAACATAAAATCATACTAATTATGGGTGACTACACATTGGAATATATGATGTTTTCTATTCTCATGGGTGGAATTGATATTATTTTAGGTGTTCATTGGCTCACAACTTTGGGCACCATAGAGCTAAACTTCCAGGAATTGTTCATGTGCTTTCATTTTGAGGGTAAAAATCTGAACTTCGAGGACTACGTAAAAAAATTCATCACCAAATGCATAAGATTATTGAAAAGGGGGTTGAATGATATGTAGCACATGTGTTTTCCATGGAATTTCAACCATTTACAATAGTAGTGCATCCCGATCTTCAAAAGTTTATTGATTAACATGTAGTTGTTTTTGAGGACCTTATAGGATTTCCTTTAAAAGATATCATGATCATGTTATTTAGTTAATTCCAATAATCCAACCCCCAACATCAGGCCTTATAGATATCCATATGTGCAAAAGAGTGAGATCAAGAAGATGGTGGAGGAAATGGGTATTATTTGTCACGGTCAAAGTGTTTATTCTCGCTCCAGCAGTGATGACACACCGTAAGTATGGAAGATGACACATGTTTCCACTACAAAGAACTTAAAATTACCCTATCAAACATAAGTTTTCTATTCCTATCATTGATGATTTATTAGATGAGTTTCATGGTGTAATTTATTTTACAAAACTAGATCCACCTTCTGGTATCACCAAATTAGAGTAAAGAAATAATATATTCATAAGACACCTTCATAACACATCAACTATATGCCAATCCTTCAAAATTTTATTTTGGGGTACATGAAGTGGAAAACTTTGGCCATATTGTCTCTAATCAAGGTGTTAAGGTGTACCCTCAAAATATCTAGTCCATGGTGGAATGGGAAGTCCCAAGAACCCTTAAGCATTTACGAGGTTTCTTAGGTCTCATAGGGTACTATCACGATTTGTAAAAACTATAAAATTATAACAACTCCACTCGCAAAATTATTGAAGAAATACTCCTTTCATTAGAATGAGGAAGCTTTTAGGACATTTGAAAAATTGAGCTCAGTAATGTGTACCACTCCAGTGTTGGCAACCCCGATTTCTCCAAGACCTTCATAGTTGAATGTGATTCTTCAGGAAATGAGATCAGAGCATTACTTATGCAAGAAGGACATCCCATATCATTTGAGAGATGGAAACTAAAAGGAAATAATTTTTTGAAGGCCACATATGAGAAGGAAATGATGACAATATTACATGAAAAAAAAAAACAACCATACTTGATGGTTAAACACGCCATGTAACAAACTATTACACCAAAACCTCGAGGAATTAGTGAAATCCACACATGAGGATAATAAAATCCCACCATGCTTCCACATCCTAGAGTTTGGGCTAGACTTGCGCCCGTATAATGGGACCACGCCCGCCTATATGAGCCTTGGGTGAACATTGCAATGTCGGCGTAGCCCCCATTCCATGACTCAAACTTGGGTGATTTCTCTAATAATAAATCTAACAAACCTGTTACACCAAAACCTTGAGTCATTATTTAAATCCACATATGAGGATTATAACATCCCACCAAGCTTCGCAGCCTAGATCCCGGCTATATTTGTACTGTATTACGGATCGTGCCTGCCCTATATGAGCCTCAACCAACACTACAATTCCAAGATAGTAACTGTCGGTCGACTCAAACCCGGATGGTTTATTTGATACTAAATGCAATGAACCATTACAGCAGTAACCTTGAGGCATTAGTGAAATCCACACATGAGGTTCATAACACTTTAAGGTAAAAACTAATTATGATAATTTTAAATCATTCTTGAGCAATCACTATCTTCATAAGAGAACCAAAAATGGGTTACTAAGATGTTAGGGTATAACTTTGAGCTTATTTATAAGAAAGGGAAGGAAAATGTGGTCGTTGATGCTCTATCTAGAGGAATGAGTCCACAAAAAAATTATCATATGCCATTTCTATACTAAACGCATATTAGGTAGATCAAGCAAGGGAAAAATGGGAGAAATGTGTAGTAATCCATACTCTCATTTGGAATCTCCAAACATATCCAATGATATCATAACATTTTATGTGGAATGTGGATACATTTTGGTAAAAATATAGGTTATATTTTTGTTTAAGAACTATACACTTAAACACCATGTTCTTTCCGAGCTCCACTTTTCTCTACTAGGTAGCCATTCGGGGTTCTTGAAAACTTATCATAAAGTTAAGAGTGATTTATTTTGGGAGGGATTGAAAGGATATGTTCAAACATTTTTGGAATAATTTTTTATGTGTTAACGTAATAAGGGTGAAACCATTAAGACACCAGTCTCCTCCAACCCTTATCTATTCCTAGCAAGAGATGGGAAGAGGTATCGATGGATTTCATCATAGGATTTCCTAAATCAGAAGGGAAAAGCATCATCATGGTCATGGTGGATAGACTTACCAAGTATGCTCATTTTTGTGCCATGGTTAGTTCACAAGCTTAGTACATTTTTCATCTCATTTATGGACATAGTTCAAAAGCTCCATGTCACACCCAAAATTATAGCAAGTGATCATGATCCGATATTTACAAGTAATTTTTGGAGTGATTTTTTCACTTGTTTTGGGACCCAACTGCCCAAATCTCATCTTATCATCTTCAATGATATGGGAAAATTGAGGTGGTAAATAAATGTTTGGAGTGATATCTTTAATGCAAATTCAAATAAATAAGAACTTTGGGTGCAATCGTTGCCACTTGTAGAATGGTGGTATAATACTTCATTTCACACCTCCCCCAAAATGTATCCATTTATGGCACCTTACGGGTATCATACTCCATCACTCATCTCTAAATTAAAGGTCAAACCGAGCAGCAATCAAATATCACATTCATCACTAGTCCGAGGTACTCTCTATTCTTAGAGAGAATTTAGAAAGGGCACAAAAGTTGATCAACATCAAGTGATCAATATTTGAAGAGGGTGACTTTGTTTTTTATGGTCAGTGCTCCCATATAATTAGTTATCGTTAAAAAAATAAGGATAATAAGCTTGCTCCTAATCAATGGTCCTTACCATCAAAAATTGGAAATGTGGTATATAAGTTAGATCTCCCTCTAGAAGTAAAATACATCTAGTCTTCCATGTTTCTAGAGAAGAGTTATTGAAACACATTTCCACCCAATCACTACTTCTAGAATTGGATGAGGAACAAAGGATCGTATTGGAACCTAAAGGTGTTATTTAGACACACACCAAAATATTGAGGACCGTAGTCATCATTGCAAGAGTACCTAATTAAGTGGAAGAATATAAATATTGAGGGTGCATCATGGGAGGATGAATTTTTTTGTGTAACAACATCTGTGTGGCTTCCCAAAATTGGGGACAATTTTATTTCAAGGGGAGGAGCATGCTACGCCCTTATTCATATAGCTTATATTGGATATGTAGTGTAGACATATAATCTCTTCTTCTTTAATTATTCATTTATGCTTTATATATTTATTATGTCAGCCTTGGTGTTGTCCATAAAGCATAGGATTGGTATATATAGGTGGCGGTGAGGAGCATTTAATCATCATATTGAGCATTTGAATCTTATTGTATGGTTTAGAGGCTGCCCGCTCAAAGTGGCTAAGCTATTATACTTGCATATTGCTATCATTTATCTAAAATCTTGTGTTATTTTTTATTCTATTATTGTTGATATTCAGATTTATAAAACCAATTTCATTACAAAAAGTCTTAGAATTCATGTCATGTTGTTTTGGTGGGCTCAAGTGGTCAAAAATGCAAATTTTGTATTTTCCCTCCTTTTTGAGAAAATTTGAATTTTGAATTGGTTGAGCCATTATTTTGGATTTATAGTGTGATGGTAGGTAGGATAGGAGGGTTCAATAAGCTAATTAGAGGTTTTATGACCATGGTGATGTCTTAAGAGATTCTTCATAACGCTTAGTGGTCATGTAGCTCTTAAAAATTTGTTCTTAACTCCTTTGTCTTTAAGTTATAACCTCCATATAACCTTTCGCATGACCATATAATTAGTTATGGGTAAAATTGTGAGGTAGGGAGGTATAAAGAATTATTTTGTAACTATTTTGACATTATCATTTGAATGACATAAAGAAAAGGGGGCTCCAAGAATTTTTGTGTGAAAATTCTTGTTTGTAAACAAGTTGTGATAGTTTTAAATATGTGTGTGGGCATTTGAGATCATTAATATTGATATCCTCTTTTGATAAAGATACATGCATGATTGGTAGGATAATACTTTCTCTATTTTGTTTCTTGAAAGGTGTGATGCATATCTTTTGAGAGATTGTTTGTTGAGGTAGTTAGTGAAATTTTGAGACCAATTGTGTATTTTGTGTGATTATTGTAAGTTTGTTTCTTAGGAGGGTAAAATTGACTAGATAAGTTTAATATTATGTTTGAGAAGAGTTTATAAGGTGTGTATAGACTTTATTATACCTTCAAGTACCTCTGCAAGTTTTAGTTTGATGTTATTTATTGGAAAAGAAACCCGTAGTCAAAATTGTGTATTTAGAATAGTTAAGTCAAGACTACCAAATTGGTGCGTGTATTTGATCAAAGAGTTGAAAGTTTGTGTGAGGAGGTTGTTTAACAATTAAAACTATTGAAAAATATTAAGAAAAATTGGAAGATGTGATACTTAATGTTTTTGTATTGAAATTACTTAAACAAGCTTCAAAATCCTAGTTACTCTATTTTTCTTAAAGACAGCTAAGGTGGAAATAGCTTAAGCTACATGGATGATTGAATGAAGGTGTTTCACTGTCAAAATATTATGCTCACGTATGATGATACAAACCTTTGGGAGAAATATTATGTCTTGAAATTGTTTCTAGTTTTTTTAATAGAAAAAATAACCTTTCTCGGTTCATCAAGAAACCCTGCCTAGGGTTTATTATCAATTTGTATTTGGGGTCTTAAAAACTTAATTTTATTTATGAAACTTGCAAGATACTTTTTGACACCCTCCTCTATTATATTTTTAACATCTCAAATTTTTAAGTAGCTCGTATTAGTCATAGTTCATGATAGTGGTAATACTTGGACTGTTACATGCAGATTGGAGACCTAATTAGAACCATAGCTAAGCATATTTGAAGGGATTTTTATGAAAAAGTCACTATGAAATTTTTAAAGAGATGGGTAGTCTTAATGGTAATTGTTTTGTAAGTGGAGTCTTTGTAGCAAAATTTATGCTTAAAAATATCCTCGACAAGGTTATTATAAGATGTATTAGACTAAGAAATAGATAGAGTGAATAAAGGAGTTACTTTTAGAGTTAGATCAATAAATTCACCACAAACCATAAGAGGCCAAAAGGGTATCTATAAATGTCTCCATTTTATTCTTGGTGTTTACAAATGTTCCCAACATAAACCTAGAAATGGAAAATTCTTGAGAAGCCTTAAAAAGACAATTTTGAGTTAAGGTAAATAGTTGAAGATTCATTTTGTTTCATCTAATTTTGAGTTTTGTTTTAGAATGGTATAAGGTTATACCACATATCCCAAGATTTACATAATTCAATTTGGGATATTGGGCTAAATATTGTATGATTGAAGGATTCTTGAGTTGAGAAAACAAGCCAATTTTGTAAGCTTAAGAGAGTGATTTGGTGATTTGAAACATTATAACCTTGATATTGGTTTGTGTGTGTTATTTGATCTACATCAATTTTCCTTAGCTTGATTTCTTTGTGTAGTGAATATGGTACTTCTTCAATCAAATCACCACATAAAATCCTTGCATTAGGTGGGAGTTTTTTCCTATGTTAGTAGAAATACTCAAATTTAGGTGGTGCTTGAATGCATTCTTCATGTTGGGGATGAGGATTTTTCACAACATATTCATGATATATCAGATGATGTTGTGATATTTCTTTAGGATGTGAAGGTTGAGGTGAGTTGATATTTGAATCACTGGAACTTGCACCTCATCCGATACCACCAATTATAGAGCGTGTTCTTGACCAAACATTGAGAAACTAGATTGGTAAGAATTGATGAATGCTGGCTTGATTGTGATATCCCAAAAATATGATCCTTCCCCTCATTGGATTCTTTCTTATGTTTAGGTTCACTAGTCACGGAAGGCAAATTGTGAGTTGACTTTAGATTCCATTACTTTTTACCTTCTTGAGTATGTGATGAAGCTTGTGTGGTGGGGTGAGAGGATGATTAAGTGAATTTTAAAATTATCTTCTCACTTTGGTTGGATGGCCTATGATCTTCATGTGTGTTTATTTTGTTTGTAGTAAATTTTTCCAATTCTCTCTCATACCAAGCAAGAATTATCTTGATCACTTGTTTTTTTCAAGTGATGTATCATCTCTTTTAGATCAATTGATTTTAGGAAGAGGTGATGATGCAATAAAATAATATGGAGGATCAGTCATGGCCAAGCCACTATCTGTAACTCCCATGGGACATCATTCAATTTGAATGTCATTATTTGACTCAAATTCATTCAAGAGTAGTCACAAAGTGTTGGACCTCAAAATCATCTCGCACAATTGACCTAATAGTCTTATACCTATTGATGATGGTTGTATTTCATGCCAAGAATTCTCTTGATGAATAAAAAATGTTAAATTACCACCTTCTAATGAATGGGTGTTGTGTTACAATAATTATCTCCTTATCTATGATCTATGCACTATGGAATGATAAACATTTGTACGCACCAATAGATGTAGGAAATGTACACCAAATTTTTGTTTCTCACCTAGGAAGTAATTTACTGATGCAAGTTGTTGAGAAAGTTCCATGAGGGCCCATCTATCACTTACATACTTTGGAAACTTATAGGGCACTCCATTATATCCATAGACATAAATGTATGAAAATGTGGGAAATTGAATGAACCATGTGCCCCATTTTGAAATCACCTCTTTGGCTTGATGTGAAAATATTTCTTGTGGATTATTCTTGAGCATTTTGATGATTTATAAGAGGAAATCATCATTGACATGTCAGAAGTAATGCATACTTTCCTATAATTATAACTATGGGTCATAATATTAAGCATTGCTTTGATTTGGTGCTATTGTTCCTCTAGTTTCAAGACCAACAAGTATTCTTCTTTACACAACACCATAGATGAGGTAAGAGTACATATAGAAATGTTCCATCATCTTTACTTCAATCAATTTCTCATGCAATGTGTCACTTATGATTTATCATAGTTAATGTGAAGTTTTTGATCAAGGATGATGTAAGTGAACTTGTACATACATGGGTGGAAATAGCATGCATAATGAATGTTGAACACTCAACTCAACAAGGTGATCATGCCTCCAATTTCAACTTAGAACTCAATACGGGGTAGTTATTTAGGAATGCAATCGGCATGAGTTCTCTTAGTGACCAACCAATTCTAGTTCATTAATTTAGAGCATCGTAGAGGGTCTTTATTATGCATTATTTTTGTACAACGTCCTTTGTGATTTTAGAATTCTCATCATACTCAAATATTTAGAGTAATTATTTAATGTGTTTAGGGGTGACTAGGAGGATGGGATCATTATTTTTATGAAAAACACCTCTCTTCTTATGATCATAGTGTTATGCACATGTAATGATAAGCTAGAGGCATTGACATGAAACTAGAAATGCTACTACCCGAGGCACACTATTGTGATACAAGCATTGAAAAATTCCATGTGACCCTCTCGATCATGCTTTTGTTATAGAATTGACCCATATTGACATGTTTGAGGTTTATGTCACTTATTTAGTCAATGTCTACAATAAGTACGAATGTGTGTGTTATACCTTGAAATCCATATTTAATGATAATTTGTTGGATGTTTACATTTTGAAGCAAAAATGAGGAAAATGAACAATGGAAATAAAACTTATGGTTTTAGGTCACCATCTTTGAATCCACTAATAAAGAGGAAAAACTGGATTTTATTAAAAATTCTTTTACAATATAAATGTTATCCCATTTTAAATCATATAAAATTTGTATGATTTTACAAATAGCACTCTTCATGAATGTTGTGATCCTCCTTTTTAGTTTCTTTTGTAACACCAACACCACCATGAGAATGCCAAACTTGTGAAACTATGGTCTTGAATAAATTCTAGAGGGTAAGATCATGATGTTTGCATGACATGAATGGGAAGAGAAAATAATGGAGCTGACATTTTAGTTGAATTAATTGTAAAAGCAACACTAGTTATTTTTAGCTTTAGAAGACAATGGTAGAATACTAGGAAAATTCACAATATTTGTGCTATGTTTTTAAAACCAAGGTTGTAATGAATTTAAGCCTTCTTGAGTTCTTCTAGCAAGTTGTTCGGTTCTCTAAAACATCCAACTCAAATAAATTATCTATATGTTTAAATTTTTTATACTATATGAATGCTTCCTTACATTAGTCTCCACAATACCCTTGAATGAATCAACATATTATTGCTTATAATGCCTCTTATAAACTATGACATCAAAATGAGTAATATCGATATTAGTTACATGAAGAGAAATATTAGCAGTCTCAAAACACATCCATTATTCTTCCATTTATTATATTCTTCCATCATATTCTCAAAATCCTCATAAGAGGACATAGACACTAGAGCATCAACATCCTCACTTGATAATTGGTGATGAACCTTGTAGTTTTACCGGTAAAGGGACAGTTCATCTAAAATTGTAGAATGGAAATACATGGGTATTGAAAGATGTGAGGCATGTGCCAAGCCTCAAGAGGAATCTTATTTCTGTAGGGCAACTAGGTGAAGTTAGTAACATGGTTACATTCACATCAGACTCTTGGAAAATCACTAAGGGTGATTCTGTTTTGGGAAAGAGGTAAGAAGGTAGGAATGTTATATTTATCTACCTATGTTACTAATTCCTTTTCTGCATTATCTACTTCAAATTCATTTGCATGCATGTGGTATAATCAGTTGGGCCATATGAGTCAAAAAGGAATGTAGATCTTAAATGCTAAGGGTAAGTTATCAAATTTGAAAGATTTAAATCTTGATTTTAGTAAGCATTGTATCTTTGGAAAGGAAAAGAGAGTGAGATTTCTCAAATTTGGGGCAACTAAGAAGGAGTAGAAATTAGAGCTTGTACACTCGGATGTGTGGGGACCAACCTAGGTAGCTTCTCATCAAGGATTCCAAAAGATATTATGTTACCGTCATTAATGATGCTACAAGAAAGGTATTAGTTTATTATATTAAACGTAAATTTTATGTTTTTGATACTTTTACAAGATGGAAATATCTTGTTGAGAATGAATCAAATTCAAAGTTAAAGTACCTTAGATATGACAATGGTGGTGAATATTGTAGCAAGGCTTTCACCGATTATTATTCGAGTGAATGGAATACGTAGAGAAAGAGCGGTTCTAAGAACACCACAAGAGAATGGTGTCGCAGAAAGAATGAACATGACAATCATAGAATGTGCTATAAGTATGAGGATACATACTAGATTTCCCTTACAGCTTTTGGGAAAAACAAATTGATACAATGGTTTATTTGATTAATCGTGGGCCTTCAATTTCACTAGATGGAGGAATACCGAGGAAGCATGGACCAAAAAGAGGTAGATCTTTCTTTTCTTAAATTTTTGGTTCATAATATTTTATGCATATTGATAAGGAAAATAGAAAAAGTTGGATGTAAAATATAAAACATGCACTTTCATTAGTTATGGATTTGGTGATTTTGGATTCCTTTTTGGGATGTGGAGAATTCTAAAATTGTTAGAGTCGTGATATTAAATGGAATGAAAAGAGAATGTACAAGGATCAAATTTTGGCACCCAAGGACAAACTGATTGAGAATTTTGTGAATGAAAATAAACTCTTAGATTTAAATTTCATACCTACAGATTACACAAGAATCGATGTCACTTGACCCCTAACCGACATTGGTCATCTGAACTGGTTTCAATTACAAGAGAGGTACATCGACACCTAAGTTAGCGGTAACCAAGTGTCGATCACTTTGTCGAATTGTAAAAATATGTCTAAGAGGTCTAGGATGAGCCTTCGATCCCAAACTTTTGTGAGAAGATCACAAAGGGTAAGTAAACCTCCAGAAATATTTACACCTTCTCTATCTTATTTATTATTGACTAATAATGGTGAACCAGAAAGTTTTGAAGAAGCAATGTAGGATAAGACTCACGTGCAGTGGGAGCATGGCATGGATGAGGATATGGACTCCTTGGAACAAAACTAGACTTGGGATTTGGTTAAGTTGCCAGCAGGTAAGAGGACATTGCAGAACAAGTGGGTTTATAGGATCAAGGAAGAAGAGGGTGGACAAAAAAGGTACAAGGAAAGGCTTGTAGTAAAAGGATTTGCACAAAAAATAGGTATTGAATTTGGTGAAATATTTTCTCCTGTTGTTAAAATGACTTCCATACGTATTGTATTGAGTATAGTTGTAGTAGATGATTTACATTTAGAGCAACTAGATGTGAAGATGGATTTCCTTCATGGTGATTTAGATGAATAGATTTATATGCAGCAGCGCTTGGGTATGAAGTCAAGGGTAAGGAGAAATTAGTGTGTAGGTTGAAAAAGAGCCTATATGGGCTCAAGAAAGCTCCAAGGAAATGGTACATGAGGTTTGATAGTTTCATGCATGAGCATGGTTATTTGAGATGTGAATCTAACCATTGTGTTTATTTCAAAAATCTTGAAAATGGGAGCTATATTATTTTGTTATTGTATGTGGATGATATGCTTATTGCAAGATCTAGTATGCAAGACATTGATGAGCTTAAGGGAAAGATAGCTCACACATTTGCTATGAAGGATTTAAGAGTTACAAAAAGAATCCTTGGCATGAAAATACATAGAGATAGGAAGAATAAGAAATTGTATTTTTCTTAGGAGGATTATATCTACAAGGTGTTAGAAAGGTTTAAAATGCAGAATTCAAAACCTATAAGTACACCTATGGCTAGACACTTCAAATTGAGAAAATATCAATTTCCTTCATCACATGAGGAGGTCAAATACATGAAATGAGTACCATATGCTTCAGTAATTGGGATTCTCATGTATGCTATAGTTTGTACTAGACCATACATTACACAAGTAGTGGGAATTGTGATTAGATTTATGGTTAATCCAGGTAAAGAGCATTGGAAAGTGGTCCAATGGATACTCAGGTATTTAAGAGGGACATCTAGCATGAAGTTATGTTATGGAGGTTCGGATATTTCTTTATGTGGCTATGTTGATTCAGATATGGTTAGAGATCTTTATGGTAGTAAGAGCACTACTGGATATATTTTCACAGCAGGTGGAATGAAAGTTAACTAGATATTAACATTGCATAAAGTTGTGGCTTTGTCTACTATAGAGGCAAAGTATGTTGTAGCTACAGAGGCTAGCAAAGAGATGATATGGATGAGTAGGTTCATTAAAGAGTTGGGAAAGGAGAAAGATGATTGCAAATTATTCAGTGAAAATTAGAGTGTAATTCATTTGGCAAAGAACTCAACATTTCATTCTAGAATGAAACACATTCAGTTGAGGTATCACTTCATATAGAAGGTATTGGAGGATGGGCAGCTGAAACTGAGAAGATTCATATGAGTGAAAACCCTATAGATATGCTAACAAAGCCATTAACAAAAGATAAGTTGGAGCTACACTCCACTTATGTTGGTCTTCAAGTTTGAGACTTGAAGAGGAAGAAAAAAATCTAAGGAAAGGATCAAAGAATGATGTTGTATAGGTATAGTGTAGTAATTTATCTCTAAGTGGGAGATTGTTGAGTTTTGGATCTCAATTACTTTAGTTTAACATGTTATATTAAACTTGTAGGAAAACACATTAACTGACATCGGTTATGTAGGGACCGACATCGGTTAGGCAAGGGGGAACCGACATCGGTTAGGGCTAATCGGTATTGGTTACCTGTGTGTGAGTTTTTTATTTAACTCATGAGAATTAGATCTAATTTTAGTATTAAAGCATATCTATTGATTGTAATTGCATGGCTAAGTTCCCTAAGTTTGTATATGTCTATATAAGCATGAAAGATAGGGTTTATAAGTAAGGATTGTAAGAGTGAATGGTTATTGTGAAAATAATTATGAGAGAGATCATTCTTGGAGAAAAAGGAGAAGCTTGAGATAAAGAAATTACTGTACATCTAAGAGGTGTGGAATATTGTAGATCTTCAATTGTATATCTTCTGAAAGATTTGGATAATATATTGGCTTGTTTCTTGGTGGATGTAGCCCATAATGGGTGAACCATGTTAAATTTGGTGTTGATTTATATCTCTTGTTTTGTATATTTCTTCTGGTAGAATATCCATTATTATTGTATGTATGCTTAGATCGATATATTATCCAGAAACCTTTGCTAACCCCAACATGGATATCCAAAGTGTTCTATAATGGGGAAATGGTTTTGGGTCTTTGGAACAATAAGGTTTTGACCTTGGCAAAGTGTAGCTTGATGCATTGGTGGAAAGTGCAGGGATGTCTTAAATGAAATTGATACATGGAAAAATAAAAGGAGGATTTTATAGGGAATCTCCAAGTCAAAAACATGTATCCGTATTCCTTGTGTAATAGGCGTGACTTCAAAAAGTAGAGTATTTTCCTTACTAACTGTCACTCTACATTATCATAGGTCTTGATGGTAATGAAATTAAGCTTAAGCTCAATGTCAGTATGTGCTGTCAGAGTGCATATATTTAGACCAAATATTTTTTCCACAAGCACTCATTTGAGTTTCTTGTGGGTTATGATGACTTCAATGTACAAAGGTAAATTATGGATATAGCTTTCCTAGAGAATTTCACTTTGGATAAATATGATTTTCTTATATTGTAAGATTTACATGACCAAGGGATGGAAGTGGAAAGGGTCAATATACTCATGTAATAACTCTAGACTCTGGAGGGTCTTATAGAGGACATCTTTATGAACAGTGGATATTTTGAGAAGGTCCAAGATAGAAATATTAGAAAGAATTTTCTCAATCTTTTTTAAGAGATCATAATGATTGTCCAAAGGAGTAGACAAATAGGGTCCTCGATGTTGAGTTGTGGAGGTCAATTACTTCATATTAGTATGCAATATGAAACTTGCTAGAAAACAAAGTGCCGTCCGTCATTGGTTAGAAGGGACCGGAATTAGTCTCCTAGGACCGACATTGGTCAAGCAAGGAGGAATCGAAATCGGTTACTTGTGCATAGATGTTTTAATTAACTCTCGGGAATTAGATCTATTTTAGCATTAAAGCAGATATGTTGATTGTAATTACATGGCTAAGTGCCATAAGTTTATAAATGACTATATAGGCATGAAAGCTAGGGTTTAGAAGTAAGAATTAATAATAATTAAGAAGAACTTGAAAAAGTTAGTGTGAGAGAGAATTCTTGGAGGAGAAGAAAAAATCTTGAGAGAAAGATAGTATTGTACATCGAGAGGTGTGGAATATTGTAAATATTCAATTGTATATCTTTTCAAAGCTATGGATAATAGATTGGCTTGTTTCTTGGTGGATGTAGCCCACACTGGGTGAACCACATTAAATATGGCGTTGATTTATGTCTCTTGTTTTGTATATTTCTTCTTGTAGAATATCTCGCTTTTATTTACATGTATTCTTGGATATGATATATTATATGTATAACCGGTGTGCTAATCCCAACAACCGGTATCATAACTTTGTTTGAGGGTTTTGTGTGTTGACAGATTTACTCACAGAGGGTTTTCTTATTGAGTGGGAGCTACAACAATGGTAGAAGAAAACAAGTATAAGGTAAAAAGTTTGACAACCGAATTATCAATTATGGAAGATGCAGATTAGGATTATCTCATCAAAAAGATTTGTATTTACCATTAGATGAAAATTCTAGACCTACGAAGATGATGATGAAGAATGGAAGATTCTTGACGAAAGACTTTTGGATCTCTAAGATTGAGCCTGACAGCATCTGTGGCTTCCAATATTACAAAAGCGACTTCTATGGTAGGGTTAATGAAATCTCTTGCTAATTTATATGAAAAACCTATTGCTAAAAATAAAGTTTATTTGATGAAAAAACTATTTAGTTATAAGATGCATGAAGGTGGATCTGCATATAGTCATTTGAATGATTTCATATCTATTGTAAATCAGTTAAAATTGGTTGATATACCATTTGATGATGAAGTGAAAGAAATTTTATTCTTATGTTCTTTGCTTGATAGTTGGGATAACTTGGTAATGGTTGTTAGTAATACAACATCTGTTAATAATATTTTGAATTTTGATGATGTGGTTAGTATAATCTTGAATGAAGAAATTCACAGGAAGAGTACAAAGGAATTATCATCTAGAAATGCTTTGAATGTAGAAAGCAATGGTGGGAAAAAGGAGAGATCCAAGAATAAGATTAATGGGAAATCAAAGTCAAGGGATAGCATATCTAAACAGTAAGGGAATTACTTGTTAAAAATGTGGAAACAAATGACATGCAAAGAAAGATTGTTGATCAAATGATAAAGAGAACCGACAACTAGACAAAGGTAAAGAAGTAAATCTTGTTGCAACAGAGGTAATGCAAGATGCTCTTATTCTTTCTTTAGATAATAGAATTGAATCATGGGTTTTAGATTTTAGAAGCTTCTTTCCATACAACCCTAATAAGGGTTATTTCGAAATTATGTCCAGGGAAATTTTAGACATGTTTATTTGGATGATGATGAACTTTACAGATTACTAGTAAGGGGAAGTTTATATAAAATTGTAGAATGGAAATATATGGGTATTGAAAGATGTGAGACATGTGCCAAGCCTCAGGAGGAATCTTATTTTTGTAGGGCAACTAGGTGAATCTGGTTGCATGGTTACTTTTAGAGGAGACTCTTGGAAAGTCACCAAGGGTGCTTTTGTTGTGGAAAGAGGTAAGAAGGTAGGAATGTTATATTTATCTACCTGTGTTATTGATTTCTTTTCTACGAATTATCTACTTCAGATTCGAGATGCATGGATGTGGCATAATTGATTGGGCCATATGAGTCAAAAATAATGTAGATCTTAAAGGCGAAGGGTAAGTTATCATATTTGAAAGATTTAGATCTTGATTTCAATGAGCATTGTATCTTTGGAAAGCAAAAGAGAGTGAGATTTCTTAAAGTTGGGACAACTAAGGAGCAGAAATCGAAGCTTATACACTTGGATGTGTGGGGACCAACTCGAGTAGCTTCTCATGGAGGATCCCGGTATTATGTTACTGTCATTGATGATGCTACAAGAAAGGTATGGGTTTATTGTATTAAACTTAAATCTTATGTTTTTGATACTTTTAAAGATGGAAATACCTTGTTGAGAATAAATCTAATTCAAAGTTAAAGTGCCTTAGATCCGAAATGGTGGTGAATACTCAGAACAAAGCTTCCAATGATTATTGTTTAGTGAATGGATACATAGAGAAAGAATGGTTCCAAGAATAACACAAGAGAATGGTGTTACAAAGAGAATGAACAGGAGAATCATGGAATGTGCTAGAAGTATGAGGATACATTCTAGATTTCCCTTGTAGTTTTGGGTAGAAGCAGTTGATACAACGGTTTATTTGATTAACTACGGGCCTTCAAGTTCACTAGATGGAGGAATACCAGAGGAATCTTTGACCAGAAATAGGTAGATCTTTCTTTTCTTAAAGTTTTTGGTTCATAAGCTATTGTGCATGTTGATAAGGAAAATAGGAAAAGTTTGAATGCAAAATCCAAGATATGCACTTTCATTGGTTATGGATCTGGTGATTTTAGATTCCGTTTTTGGGATTTAGAGAATTCTAAAATTATTAGGAGTCGTGATGTTGAATGGAATGAAAATAGAATGTACAGGGATCAAATTTTTGTACCCACGGATGAACCGGTTGAGAATTTTGTGAATGAAAATGAACTCTCAAATTTAAAAGTATTACCTACAAGGTTACACAGTAATCGATGTCGGTTGACCCCTAACTGACATCAGTCAGTAGAACCAATATCGGTCACATAAGATCCAAGCTAGCATCGGTTAGCATAACTGATGTCGGTTATAGGTGACCGGCATCACTCATTGATAGATTTGGATACAAATGTCTAGGAGGTCTAGAATGAGCCTCCGGTACCCCAACTTCTTGTGAGAAGGTCATAAAGGGTAAGTAAACCTCCAGAAAGATTTACACCTTCTTTATTTTATCTATTATTAACTGATAATGGTGAACTAGAAATTTTGAAGAAGCAATGTAGGATAAGACCCACGTCCAGTGGGAGCATGGCATGGATGAGGAGATGGACTCCTTGGAATAGAACCAAACTTGGGATTTGGTTAAGTTGTCAGCAGGTAAGAGGACATTGCAGAACAAGTGGGTTTACAGGATCAAGGAAGAAGAGGGTGGATAGAAAAGGTACAAGGCAAGACTTGTAGTAAAGGGATTTACACAGAAAGTAGGTATTGAATTTAGTGAAATATTTTCTCCTGTTGTTAAGATGACTTCTATTCGTATTGTATTGAGTTTAGTTGCAATAGAGGATTTTCATTTAGAGCAACTAGATGTGAAGACGACTTTCCTTCATGGTGATTTGGATGAAGAGATTTATATGTAGCAATCGCTTGGGTATGAAGTCAAGGGTAAGGAGAAATTAGTGTGCAAGTTGAAAAAGAGCCTATATGGGCTCAAGCAAGCTCCAAGGCAATGGTACATGAGGTTTGATAGTTTTATGCAAGAGCATGGTTACTTGAGATGTGAATCTAACCATTGTGTTTATTTCAAGAAGATTGAAAATGGGAGCTATATTATTTTGTTATTATATGTGGATGATATGCTTATTGCAAGATCTAGTATGCAGGACATTGGTGAGCTTAAGGGAAAGCTAGCTCACACATTTTCTATGAAGGATTTAGGAGCTGCAAAAAGAATCCTTGACATGCAAATACACAGAGATAGAGAAAACAATAAATTGTATTTGTCTCAGGAGGATTATATCTACAGGGTGTTAGAAAGGTTCAAGATGCAAAATGCAAAACTTGTTAGTACACCTATGGCTGGACACTTCAAATTGAGCAAAGATCAATGTCCTTCATCACAAGAGGAGGTCAAATACATGACATGAGTGCCATATGCTTCAGTAGTTGAGAGTCTCATGTATGCCATGGTTTGTACCAGACCAGACATTACACAGGCAGTGTTAGTTGTGAGTAGATATATGGCCAATCCAGGTAAAGAGCATTGGAAAGCAATTCAATGGATACTCACTTAGGTATTTGAAAGGGACATCTAGCATACAGTTATGCTATGGAGGTTTGGATAGTTCATTATGCGAAATATTGATTCGAGATATGGATGGAGATCTGGATGGTAGGAGGAGCACTACTGGATATATTTTCATAGTAGGTGGGACAACAAAGTAAGCTGGATTTCAAGATTGCATAAGGTTGTGGCTTTGTATACTACATGAGGCATAGCATGTTTCAGCTATAGAGCTAGCAAGGAGATGATATGGATGAGTAGGTTCATGGAATATTTTTGAAATGAACAAGGTTATTGTAAAGTGTTTAGTGATAGTCGAGTGTAATTCACTTGGCAAAGAACTTGACATTTTATTTGAGAACGAAAGACATTTAGGGAGGTATCACTTCATACGGCGGGTATTGGAGGATGGGAAGTTGAATTTGGAAAAGATTCATAAGAGTGTGAACCTGCGGATATGCTAACGAAGCCATTAACAAAGGAGAAGTTGGAGTTACACTCCACTTCTATTGGTCTTCAGCTTGAGAGTTGAAGAGGAAGAGATAAAGCTAAGGCAGGATCCAAGAATGACGATGTACATGTATGGTGCAATAATTCATCTCCAAGTGGGAGATTGTTGAGTTGTGGATCTCAATTACTTCAGATTAGCATGCAATGTGAAACTTGTTGGAAAACACAATAACCATCATTGGTTAGGAGGGACCGGCATCGGTCACCTAGGACCAACGTCGATCGAGTAGAGGAACCGCATCGGTTAGGGAAACTGACATTGGCTACCTATGCATGGATGTTTTAATTAACTCTTGGGAATTAGATCTATTTTTAGCATTAAAGCAAGATCTATTGATTGTAATTGCATGGCTAAGTGCCCTAAGGTTATAAATGACTATATATGCATGAAATCTAGGGTTTAGAAGTAAGAATTAATAATAATTAAGAAGAAATTGCAAAAGTTGGTGAGAGAGAAAATTCTTGGAGGAGAAGCAAAAAGCATAAGAGAGAAATTATTGCACATCGAGAGGTGTGGAAGATTGTAAATCTTCAATTGTATATCTTGTCAAAGCTTTGGATAATATATTGGCTTGTTTCTTGGTGGACATAGCCGACACTGGGTGAACCACGTTAAATCTGGTGTTGATTTATGTTTCTTGTTTAGTATATTTCTTCGGTAGAATATCCACTTTTATTTGGATGTATGCTTGGATCGATATATTATCTCATGCAATGGTGTGCTAATCCCAACACTAGAAAATTAATGTGAGTGTGTTGCATTGTAACAACACACTCCTTGGATTTTATTTTGACATTTGCAATGTGGTTAGTAATTAGATGAATATAGTCAATTAAAGAATAAAAGATGTAATGTCTTAGGGATAATGTGATTTGTGTTATTACCTTGTGAGGATTGACCTAGATATGGATTTTGCTACACTTGTTTCTTGTGCTTGGGGAAAGGTTTTGTATATATACTTGAGCTAATTATTTGGTGACTTGGTGGGATATTGGGAATTAAGTTCTATTTCCTTACAATCTAATAGATTCCAGATGTAATTTTTGAGTTTCATACATCAATCAAGTACCATGTGCCTTAATGCAATGATACTTTTTATACTCATTGTCTTTATACCATGAAGGTTTTGACATGTCATTGTCAAATGGTTTGGTGTTAGGTAACATAACCATATTCACTTATTTGAGTTGACACATGATCAATGAGAGGGATTCACTAAGTGGATTGTAATCCATACGTTTTTTTCTATTTTGGGTGACCCAAGAGAAAGTTTCAATTGTGGGGTATTTTGAACCATCTAAATGTGCTTAGAATTTGTGGCACCATCACCCAAAAATGTTTTCTTTCGTTAAAGAATGTATCTTGATCGACGTGTTTGGCATCATACTACTGTTTGGAATGGTTTTAAGAATCCTTTGTCTACTAGAGACTTTTCAATTTGACTACCTTTTTTTATGACATCTTCAAATGTGCTCCCACAAAGTGCATTTGTATATGGAAAGTGATCTTAGGGTACACATTAGGTACAAATATGTTGACAAGTTGTTTCTTTCAAGAATAGATAAATTGAAGTGTAGTAGAGCATTATTGTGAAACTAATTTTTTGCATTAGTGAGGTTTTACCCTTACAAGTTATGTTGACCTAAGACAAAGCTCCATTTCTAATTCACATGTTTATGTGAAGCAATTCTTAATCTTTTATAAGAAGTGATATCATAAGTCAAGTTATTACACTTGGTCGAGTTTTTTGTTTTAGGAATTTGGGTGTTTATGGTGACTAAAATTGAATTACTACCATAATAAATGCTTGAATGTGAAATTATAAACTACTAGTAATGAAATTTAAAGATTAAATTTAAAATAGCTAAATAATTAAATTAAAAATATATAAAATAACAAAATAGAATGTTAGAATTTAATTTAAAATGATGATATAAAGGAAATGAGATAAATAAATAAATAAAAACATTTTTATTTTAGAAGAAAATAAATTAATTTGGGTTAGTAGAGGTTGAGGAAGTTATGGTGATGGGTGACCGGTTGCTAGTGAAGTAATGGTGGTGTGGAGGATGGAGTGTGTCGGAAGAATGGAGGTGTGGGGAACATGACATTTGTCAATTGTTGTAGATGCGGGAGCCATAACAAATAGGTATGCAAAATGTAAAAACACAGACTAGGCATGTAAACTATTGGTTGAATGCATCAAAGAAATGTGAGATCATGGAATGCCGTGGTTGCAAGATATGTGAAACTAGTTTGTTGAAGACACCTTGGAACCTCTCAAGCAAATGTTTGGTTGTTTAAAATCCGGGTTCAACAAATTTTTCTAGCATTCTCCCAGTCTTGGTTAAAATGAATGCTCTGGAATAGGGTATGGATGTCCATAAAAGCATAAGGGATAGAAGGTTTTTAAAATGTTGTAGTGTGAATATCTCCAATGGTCATTCACATTCAGGTGTCTAGGGGGGTGCTTAGTCATCTTAGGGGGTTGTAGCCTCATTGTATGGTTGGTGGTCTACTAAATTGAGGTGGGTGCTCCTTGAGAAGTGGGTGTTTCACTAAATAAGTCTTGTGTGATGTGTAATATTCATACAAGCCTTTTTTATGAGTAATATTAGCAGAGGTTTCAAAGTGGGTTTTCTTCCCCTCAAGGGTTTTCCACGTTATATGTCTTATACTTGTGCTCTCTGTCTTGCTTTGCATACTTGTGGATGGTTGTAACAATCTTAATAATTTCACATGGTTGTATATGTTGAATGGTTAATCTGAATGATGTTGTAAAAATGGCAAATGAAGTTAAAGTTTTCCAAGATTGATTCACTCCCCCTCTCGATCCATTGTGCTTCTAACATGATCCCCAACCTAATGGCCACCCCACAATTTTAGTTATTTTACATTCAATAATGGAAGCCTCCCCATACACAAGAAGGAGGGCTTAGCCCACGATACCAATAATTTGTAGTACGACAAATTATTTCACCAACATATGCAAATAAAGAATGGCCTAATAACAATTTCTTTCATCTCTCTATAACGGGGGTATTTTAAACTAGGATTAAAAAGGGCATCACACTAAAGGTGCACACCCTGGATTGTAAGTTGATGTAGGTGTGGAGTTAAGAAGATGTTTCTCCATACATTGTAGAAGGTATAGGGTTCCAAAGCCTAGACCTAGAATAGGGTAGTGGCATCTAACTAGCTCCCGATTGCAAAATGATGATAATGAGGTTGCAAAATAGGTTTGTATTTAAGGAAATATAAGATCCAATAGGTTGCTAGGAAAGAGTCATAAGGATTACAAGAGAGGTCCAAGAGATTGCAAAGCAAGATCAAGGGTTGTGTAAGGTTGTAAAGGTAAGGATTGATAGATAAATAATGCAATAGAGAAGAATATGCTACCCTATCCTAATCTATGCATGACCACATCCACAACATCCAAATTTGAAATGAAAATAAAGGAACAAGAGAGGTTAGAGATACTTACCTACATGAAGGAACCATTGGCGCATTAACTTCCACCAAGGTCAGCAACTTGAGAGAGAGAGAGAGAGAGAGAGAGAGAGAGAGAGAGAGAGAGAGAGAGAGAGAGAGAGATGTGAGGGACCACAAACAAATAAGAAGACCTAGGAACACCCTTGATTGAAGACTCCAATGACTCCAAAGGCTTGGTAGACCATGGCAAGTGCAACTCTTATGCTTGTAGATCCTAAGTACCCAATGCTCCAAGTGTAGACTCCAAAGAAAACAAATATGACCAACTTCAAGACCTTTTAAGATTTTTATTAAATGAGATACATCATGATACCTATATAGTATGTCAATATATTCAATTTTAATATCCAATCAACAATGCAATACATTTTGATCATCATTCATCAAAGAGTAATCACTTTAATTTTGTGTTTAGATTGTTCTCTTTATTTTGAGATCAAGGGACAATTTGTTTGCCTCTTCAAAGACTCGTATAAATCTCTCTAGAACTTCATGGATTATGACTCGGACTAGAGATGTTTGTCTCTTTTCTTGTAAGAGATGTTTGAAACTCATCAAGATTGCTTCTTTTATTTCACATGTAATTTCTTTAAAAAAAATGACCTTTTGACAAATTTGTAAATATCATAAGATCGGTGGGGCGTCAAAGGACGTGCCATCTTTTCTTCTTACTTGTTATTTTTACTTTGGAGTTACTTTTGTAGTCCATTTTCTTTATTCCATATCATACTAACAATAACAAAATATGTAATGGTTGTCTAGAGGTTCATATAGTTCTACAAAATAGGGACGGTACTATAATGGAGTGCATATGGATGTTTACGTTTGCTGTTGCTTAGCCCAATATAACAGCATTTTTAATATTGTTATATTAATTTTAAAAATTAAACTAGATAGCTAGATACACGTTGTAGCTTGCTTGTTTTATTTCCCAAGGATCAACGACTTAATTAGAAAATGTCTAGAGCCAATGCACGCCACCAAGAAAACTTATAAATATATTCAGAAATGCTTCTTTAGATCTCTTCATTTAAAACTATTTAATATAACTAGCATACATATATAAGTTGCAGAACTAGATAGAAATGCAAGTTATATTATTCAGTCAAATTTAATATGCAAGCATATTCCTTCTTAAAATGAGATCTCCTCGTATATCTTTGGATTCTCAGTCCGCATGACATCAGAAATAACATTACTGGCGGGTATATACTTACTTAGAAGCAGCATATCTCAGAGCAATTTGTATCCAGTTTGACATTAAATAAGGTTATATATTAACCATTATACAAAGATAGATTGTGATTAGATTTAAGATTGACTACCATGTTGAGTACTAATATTTCCTTCTGTTCCATTCCAATAGAGTGCGCTGGTTACTATGAATTTGGAAAAAGTTGGGAAGAGAATGGTAGGATTATTGAGAGATTGGAAGAAATCAAAGCCCAGAAAAGAGAGGAGGTGGAAAGGAGAAGAAAAAATGAGCATTCGGGGATGGAAGAAACAATGTTGGATGCAGAGAGGTTGCATAGTAAGGGATGGAGCAGAATGATTGAGGAGACGGTGAAAAGCCAAGGATGGAGTAGGATAATGGAACTTCAAAGAGTGAGTTGTGAGATAGAAGAGGTAATGATGGAGGATAGTGAAGAAGATAAGGAAGTGTATGTTGCAGTTGGGGAAGGACCTTTCTCTACTGCAATGGGCTTTGAATCATGTTGCTGAACAGGGTGGATCTATTACTCTCATTCATGTTTTTCCCACATTGAAATCAATTCCAACCCCAGGCAAGTCACAATGCTTTCTTTCTATAATCTTTGTTTTACATCAAGACACACAAGATTGTTGGATTTGTTTGATAAGGTGGAGAATAGTTGACATCAAGAATCACGAATCATGGGTGTTGAATCAAAAATTCGTCGATTAAAAACTATAACACAATTTCTACTCCAAAATCAACTTTTTTTGAAATTTTATATTGGCTATCAGCCTTACAATGGCATCAAGAAGTGTTATAGCTAATACAAGTGTTAGGGCAATTATAGTACTCTCGGATCCAATATACCGGTATTGAGTTATTTTGAATTGGAAGATGATAAGGGTTATGATATTTACTGGAATATTAGCTCATAAAAATTAGGGTAAAATATCTGCAAGGCCCCAAAACATACATGACCTGAATCTTATTGTTTGTTTGTTAGCAGTTGGAAGACTTCCGAGGAGTCAAGTGGCACAAGACATGGTGGACAGCTGTATAAAAGAGGAAGAGGAGAAACGAAGAAAATTACTGCAGAACTATTTGGATATGTGCTCAGATGCCAAGGTAATTTATCAGCGTATTCACTGCATAGAAACATTTGCACCACTTTGATATGAAATATAGTTGTTGAACAGGTGAAAGCAGAGACGGTTATGATTGAGAGTGATATGGCTCACAAGTCACTGGTAGAAGTTATTTCGGTACTTAACATATCAAAACTTGTAATGGGGACAAAACCAGCCACTCATCCCATGACAAGGTTAGCTCAGATCAGTACATATGTTTAACACTTTCTAGTCTTGGAGTTGAGATAAGTATTAATGTTATTTTTCTTTGTTGGTAAGCAGAAAACTGAAGAGGATGGGACCAGGCAAAGCAGAATATGTGCAGAGACATGCTCCACATTTTTGTGAGGTATTTGTGATCTGTGAAGGGAAAATTATTTTTCCAAAACTAGAAGTAGAGTCCAAATATTCAGATGCATCTTCCAGTGCCACCACCTTATCCACAAATGTGCTAAACAATGACCGAGGAGAAGATGTCATCAATTGCATGGGATTCTATCGTAGGCTCCTGAGATAAGTATATATAGAGAGAGGGGGATTAAAGGATTATCAGAATCCATAAATCTAGAAGAAGAATGTGTTAGTATTTGGTTTAGATTTTAATGATAAAAAAGTATGAACATGTAATGGTTGTTATGATATTAAATTAAATGAAATTTAATTGAGAGGCACGCGCTTTCTAAACATTGTAGAAATTGTTATTCTGATTATGGATTTTTAGAGTCGTAGAAGCAAATTCCAAAATGCATGAAGAGGCATGCCTGATTTGGGTAGTAAGGCATTTATTAAGAGGCAATTTTATAGGATGTTTTTAGTTTTTTTGAAACCACGAAAGAGGAGAGGGGAAGACCAAGAAAGAAAACATTTTACATAATTGTCTATTTGAGCATTTGCAACTACAACATCTAACAAAAATGCCCCTTCCATTATAATCTGTTGTATGTCTCATACCTTGCTCTAAATCTCCCATTTTGGCACCAAAGGGAGTATGCTAACAAAGGTTGTGGAGTCTAGCTTTACACCTTCCAATTAAGTTTACTTCAATGTTCAAGAAGCCTTTACAACAAACCCATTTTGTGCATACCCCGCCATCATAGCATTTCATGAGACCACATTTTTTTGTGTATTGAAATCATTCCTTTCCATGAGATGACATCTCTACAAGGCATTTTGTTAAATAGTTGAAATGCTTTGTATATACCCTCAATTTTTTCAATCATATCAACGAGAGCACTTGGTCAAACTACAACATTTGACCAATAACAATTTCTATTATGCTTTGATGGATGCCCATATGTTGTTCCAAAGCTCTTATTTTGCTATGGGCCAGGAGTATGTTGGCAAAGGCGAGTTGATCGCTTCCACTCCCAAGTTTTTATACTAAGGTTGAATTACTTTTAAACAAGGAGTTTCCATCCTTTTATTCTCGTTTATGCTAATAAGTTATGGAGAAAGTGATAGTTTTGAGAGTGATGGAATTAGGACTCGAATCCCCAACCATGTTTAGGTTTAAGACTGCATTTTCTATGGCAAACATTTAGGGAAGATAAAGACATCAAATTGCTGTAATAGAACTTGCAGAGGAATTGCTAAGAAGAAACAAAGCTCCATATATATTAAAGGAAAACGAACAAAACTAGTCATCCAAATAACATTAAAGCGCCTTCTCCACCTCTGGTTCTTTCCCATTGTCTCTAATATTGCAAAGTGCAAAACAACATTAAGCATTTATATTAAAGGGAGTGCCACACCTGATTTTCTTGTTCTTCCGGCCATCATCTAATTCTTTTTTATTTTTAAATCTATAATGTTGTCCTGTCTTGCTTTGGGGAATGGACTAATCTAATAGGTGAGAGTACTCCCAAAAATTAAAGGCGAATGCCATTTATTTAAGGCATTGCTTGGAAAAGTCTTAAAGCCTAGTCAAAAACACCATTTTGTGCATATCTGCAATCACAATAACACGAAACCACATTGTTTTGAGGTGTTTTGTCAAACAATTCCCATACTTTGTACATGTTCGGACATTTTATATACTTATTTATAGGGTATTTGCAACTTCGACATCTAAAAATACCTTTCCATTACAATTTGTTGCATGTCCATACTCAGCTCTAAAGCTCTCATTTTGGCACTAGAAAAGAGTATGCTAACAAAGGTCATGGGGTCTAGATTTACACTCTCCAATTGCATTTGTTTCAAAATTTCCAAGGCATTTTCAACAAACCCATTTTGTGCATACCATGCCATCCTAATAGTCCATGAGACCACATTGCTTTGACACATTCTATCAAATAGTTCTTGTGTTTGTGTATTAAAATCATTGCATTTTATGGGATGACATTTCTGTAAGGCATTTTATCAAACAGTTGACATGCCTTGTATATATTTGCACATGTTTCATTCATGTCAACCAAGCCACTTGAACTACAACATCTTACAAAATAAAGTTCTATTATGATTCGATGGATGTCCACACCCTGTTACAAAACTCTTATTTAACTAGGGGTTGGAAGTATGTTGGAAAAGGTGAGCTGATCGGAGTTAGGTTGGGCTAAAAAAATCCTCTCAGTAGCAAATGCTAATCCAATCGGTAAGGAGAAGGAGAGGAGAAGCATTTTCTTGGCGACAGGAGGGTTTGCGAAAGTGAAAGATAAGTAGAAGAATTTACAGGGTATTGAAATTGTATGATTATAATCCCAAAGTGGTAGTAGATATTTTGCCTTCTCATGCACTGTCTGGACTAATAGACACCCAATCTTTGTCTTCCACCTGCATTCAACGAATGAAGCGCACAATGATCTTAATAAAATTGTGTTATTGGGAGCAAATCATGTTAATCTTAGTAGTTTGTAGCTTGGACAGCTTGTTTGTCCTCATCCAATTGTTATTTGGACAGCCTTAGAATTTAGAGAAATAGTTATTTTTGTCAAAAAATATTGTTAGGATAAGAACAATTGTTATCTAATATTGACTCCTTTTAGGTGACACCTCATAACAAAGGTTGTTATGGTTGTTGAGTTGTCTTAATCTCAGCCATTCATTTGTATTAATCTCGGCCATTGATTTTCAACGAGAGTAGTATATAAGGGGTCATTGGGGTCATTTGTAACAGGGGAAGTTTTTTAGAGAAACTTGCGGTGTTAGCAAGTAGTCTTGCGGTGTTAGCAAGGGCGCAGTGATAGCGTTGGAGATAGCAAAGTGGAGGAATATCGGTAGGAGGATTAGGAGATTGTCAAGCTCGCCGAAAGAGGCAAGCGATGTTTGTATCTCTTGATTTGCTGAAGTTTAATATATTTCTCATCTGTAGTAATCTTTGGTTTTCCCTACGGGGTTTTCGAGGACAATTGTCTAAAATATTGTGTTCACCTTGTTGGGTATTTCTTATGTGTTTGTATTTGTGAAGTTACAGTTGTGTTATTTTCCAATATTTGTTGATCAAATAATCTTACAAGATAGAGAGTTAATAATCAGTAACTGTAATAGATTTTTCACATGGTATCAGAGCTTTGTTTGGGTAGAAGAGATTTACCCTAGGTGAAAGAAAGTGAGGGTTTATAAAACCCAGTTTAACCTCTTCAAAATTATTATTATTATTTTCTTTTAAGATGGCCTCAAAGAGTTTAAGAGATCGGGGCCAGATTGGATGGAGCCTCGAATTTTGGTGTCCTGGAAAGCCGAATTTCTTTATTGCTCAAGAGAATGGTATCAAGGAATATGTGACCACTGTAACCTGTACCTACAGATGCAACACAACTCTTAGCATATAAGAAGGAAGATGCCAAGGTGAGGAGGCTGATTCTTGATGGTGTCAAGGATCATATTGTTCCACATATTGCAGAGTTAGATACAGTGAAGATGATGTGGGATGCCATTATGAATCTGTACCAGAATGCTACCACTAATCGGAAGCTGATTCTCAGAGAAAAGTTGAGGAATACCCAGGATGAATAAGGGAGAAGACGTCACAAGTTACCTCACCAGACTTAGACTTGTCAAGGATGAATTGGTAGCTATTGGAGACAAACCAAGTGATGACGAGCTAGTGAGAATAGCCCTAAATGGGTTTACTAAGCAGTGGGATGTCTTTGTTCAAGTCATCAATGGACGAGACACCTTACCGAGTTGGGATCGACTATGGAGTGATTTCACTCAGGAGGAGCTTAGACTAAGTCTTGTCAATGGAGCCAACAATAAGAGTCAGAAAAGTGAGGTGGACCAGGAAAATGTTGCCCTAGCGGGTAAAGGGAAAGCAAAGAAGGGGTCTAGTAAAAGATCAAATTCACAAGGTGAAAAGAAGAAGAAATATTTTTCGAAGATCAAGTGCTATGGCTGTCACGAGTTTGGCCACTATGTCAGCGATTGCCCAGAAAGGAAGAAGAATGAAAAGAAAGGCAAGAAGCAAGTTGCGGCTTCAGCAAGTGTAGATGAGCTCTCTAGTAGAATGGAAGATGAGTTTGCACTCATAGCATGTATGGTTAGCTCAACCTCACAGAGTGTTTGGTACATAGATAGTGGGGCGTCATATCATATGACAGGAGTTAGAGAATACTTCTCCAGTTATAAGGAAGAGAGCACCAGAATCCAGATCTCTATGGGGAACATGTCCAAACTCAACTCAGTTGGGAAAGGAACTGTTCAGTTTCAGAGGGAGAGTGGTAAGATTATTCCCCTTCATAATGTGTTGCATGTTCCAGGCTTAGGGATGAATTTGGTTTCTGTATCTGTCCTTCAGGACAAAGGGTACAATGTACTCTTTAGAGGGGCACATGTGTTGATCAAGCACAAGGATTGGAAATCACCCACAGCTATTGGAGTTAGGAGCGGTCGGCTTTATAGGCTGCAGTTTGATATTCCTAAGGCACTCATGAGCAACAGTAATCTTAGAGATCAGGGAGAGCTATGGCATAGAAGGATGGGCCATATCCATCATGGAGCCCTTAAATTACTTCATGAGACAAAGTGAGTGTTTCCCGAGGTGAGCATAGAGCACGATGATGTATGTAAGGGATGCGTGTTGGGGAAGTTTACTAAAGCATCTTTTCCAAGGAGTGACACCAGATCCAAGGGCATTCTTGATCTAGTACATTCAGATGTATGTGGATCAATGTCGACGAAGTCTCTCGAGGGTATGAGTACTTTGTTACTTTTATTGATGATTTCTCCAGGAAGACATGGATATACTTCTTGAAGACCAAGGATGAGGTTTTCATCGCTTCCAAGAGTTCAAAGCTCTTGTGGAGAATTCGACAGAAGGAAGATAAAAGTTCTTCTGGTCGAGACAATGGAGGTGAGTATAAAAGCAATGAGTCCCAGGAGTTCTATACCGAGAAGGAATCAAGAGAGAGGGACTATTCCTTACAATCCGCAATGAGAATGGAGTTCTTTGAAAGGAAGAATCAGAGTCTATAACGGAGGCATCAAGGGCTATGTTGCATGAACATGATTTACCCCGTTATCTATGGGCGGAGGCATGCAATACAACAGTATATATACAAAATAGAGTTCCACATAAGGTACTAGGGAAGATGACACCAGAGGAAGCATTCACTGGGAAGAAGCCAGATGTCAGTCACTTTAGGATCTTTGGGAGTTTGGCATATTGTCACATTCCTAAGGATACACGTACCAAGTTAGATCAGACTGCAGAGAGAGGGTACTTTTTGGGGTATAGTGAAAACTCTAAGGCATATCGGATATTCATTCCAGGGACCAGAAGGATTATTGTTTGAAGTGATGTCAAGTTCATAGGGGACAAGGCATTTATAAGGTCTAGAGATTTTCCAGTAGATGATTAGAGTGAGCAGCCAACAGAAGCTCCAAGGATCACTCAATCGAGTCAAGGGCAGCAAAGCTCGAGTACAGTTACTAGTACAAGCATAGACTCAGGAGGAGAGAGTTTTCAAAGTATGGAGCAACAGTGCAAGAAGAGATGCATCAAGAAGACATGGAGCTTGATATTTCATCCTCTACAGTTGGCAGTAAGAACCGTGAGGTTCAATAGACACAGAAGAATACTCAGGAGTTAGTGGGTACTCCTAGGAGGAGTGATAGACAACGGAAACCACCAGCCATGTATGATGACTATGTTGCATTAGTTAGTATGTTGGTAGATAGTGAACCTTCTAGCTATCAGGAGGCTGCACAACATCAAGTGTGGCAAGAAGCAATGGTTGAGGAGTATACTTCAATTATGTAGAATGATGTGTGGGAGGTAGTGCCTAGACCAACAGATAGGGCAGTGGTTGGATCACGTTGGATCTATAAGATCAAGCACGGTGCAGATGGTAGCATCGAGAAATATAAGGCAAGGTTCATGGCAAAGGGGTTCTCTCAGAAAAAGGGAATAGACTACGAGGATACATTTTCTCCGCTTGCTGTATACTTCTATACGAGCTGTAATCTCAATTTCAGCACAGATGGGATGGCAGATCCATCAAATGGATGTCAAGATAGCGTTTCTTAATGGTGAGTTGAAAGAGGAGGTATACATAGAACAACCAGAAGGCTTTATAGCACACAACAAAGAGACCCACGTGTGTAGATTGAAGAGAGCATTGTATAGACTCAAGCAGGCTCCCAGAGCGTGGTATGAGTGCATTGATAGTTACTTGTAGGAAATGGGCTTTGTGAAGAGTGAGGCAGATGCTAATCTCTACTACTTGGTAGTTGGAGGTGAGATTCTCATTCTTGTTCTATATGTAGATGACTTGTTTCTTATAGGTTCATTGGGGCTCATAGAAGAATGCAAGAGGGATCTTGCAGCGGAGTTCGAGATGAAGGATTTGGGACTTATGCACTACTTTCTAGGCATGGAGGTATGGCAGAAAGATGGAGAGATTTTCCTTGGGCAAGGGAAATATTGCATGGAAATCTTGAAAAGGTTCAGGATGGAAGATTGCAAAGCCATGTCTACACCCATGATCATGAATTGGAGGAAGGTAGACACATCCAGGGAGAAGGATGTAGACCCCACCTTATACAGGCAGTTGATTGGTTCTCTCATGTATTTGGTCAATACCAGGCCAAATATAGCTTTTGCAGTTAACTCTCTTAGTCAGTTCATGGTTGAGCCAAAGAGAGTGCATTGGACTGTGGCAAAGCATGTGCTGCGTTATTTGCGAGGTACAATCGAGTATGGAATTAGATATGCTCGAGGTGAAGGAATCAGGTTGATGGGCTATACTGACGCAGATTGGGCAGGTAGTACAATGGACAAGAGGAGCACTTCAGGGTGTTGTTTCAGTCTGGGATCAGGAGTTGTATCTTGGTTCAGCAGGAAGCAGAAGTCTGTGGCTCTGAGTTCAGCAGAGTCAGAGTACATAGCAGCTAGCATGGCAACATGTGAAGCTATATGGCTTCGGAAGTTGCTAGTAGCTTTGTTTGGTCAGAAGGTTGAGACTACGGTGATACACTGCGACAATCAGAGTTGCATCAAGTTGACTGAGAATCCAGTGTTTCATGATAGGTCAAAACATATAGACATCAAGTATCACTTCATCAGAGATTGTGTACAGCGCAGTGTTGTTAAGCTATAGTTTGTACCTATAGATCAGTAGGTAGCAGACATTCTGACAAAGGCATTGGGGAAGGAAAAATTTATCTTCTTTAGAGAGATGTTGGGTGTCATGTCTTTGAAACTGACTTCCTCGCTAAGAGGGAGTGTTAATCTTAGTAGTTCAGTAGCTTGGACAGCTGTTTGTCCTCATCCAATTGTTATTTGGACAGCCTAGAATTTAGAGAAATAGTTGTTTTTGTCAAACAAATATTGTTAGGATAAGAACAATTGTTATCTAATATTGACTCCTTTTAGGTGACACCTCATAACCAAGGTTGTTATGGTTATTGAGTTGTCTTAATCTCATCCGTTCATTTGTATTAATCTCGGCCATTGATTTTCAACGAGAGTAGTATATAAGGGGGTCATTGGGGTCATTTGTAATAAGGAAGTTTTTAGAGAAACTTGCAGTGTTAGCAAGGGCGCAGTGATAGCGTTGGAGATAGCAGTGGAGGAATATCAGCAGGAGGATTAGGAGATTGTCGGAGCTCTGCCAGTAAGAGGCAAGCAGTATTTGTATCTCTTGATTTGCTGAAGTTTAATATATTTCTCATCTGTAGTACTGGTTTTCCCTACGGGGTTTTTCCAGGGACAATTGTCCGAAAATATTGTGTTCACCTTGTTGGGTATTTCTTATGTGTTTGTATTTGTGAAGTTACAGTTGTGTTATTTTCCAATATTTGTTGATCAAATAATCTTACAAGATAGGAGGTTAATAATCAGTAACTATAATAGATTTTCACAAATCATACATGAATCCAAAACTTGTTTACTGGCAATTGCATTTGAGATGCAAGAAACACGTAAGGGATGCACATCTAATGCTTCCATGCATCATCCTTTTGTGTAAGTATGAGAGGAGAAGGATGAAGTTAAATTTAAAATGGTGTATAGATTCTTGCAATACATGGAAAGATTTGAACACAAATTTGTATCACTTGAATGTAAATGGTAGGGATTATATTAAATGACACTAAGATGGTGTGGATCCATTCACATTTACTTTTCCCTCCACATTTGGAATACAATATTTAGAATTAAATATGATAAACTATTAGGAGTGTTCTTGTTGGGAAGCGCCTACTTCATGTAAAGGATCTCCAAGAATTCATTCATTTATTTTATTTTGATGTTTTATCTTTCTTATTTTTGTAAATATGATAATATCAAAAACTATTCATCATGTTATGCTTCATTTAAGTGAGATTTTGAGTTTGAAAATATACATTTTCGTGATGTTATCCTTTTAATTGCCTTAAAAAAATTCACAATAATTTAACTCCCAAAAAAAGAATTAGAATACTATTTATGACATTATTTAGGGATATTTCATTCACTTGTTAATAATTGAAATTATTAAAGTTTCTAAAATAAAATTTTGATTGATTAATTAAAATGTGCATGGACTATGACACAAATACCTTGTTTATAGACAATTTTTAAAAATTAAAAATACATTTTATTTTCACACTTAAAACCCTCCAAAATATTTAATGATGCCATATTTAAAAATACCTTAATCAGGCTCGAATATCTCCCGCTCTAAGTAATCTTAATGACCTTTTAAAGAGTGAGTTATAAAAAGATTCACGCCCAATAGTATAGGTTTCATCACGCCACAATAGAATTCTCTTACCATGTTATATCTAACAATATTTTCAAAAACAACTAAATTGACTCAAATTTGGTGGTGGATTTTCCATTTCAAAATGTGCTCCGCAAGCTTCATTGCTACAATTAATTGGTGAAAATGATATTAATTCATTCATGATCCATATCAATAATGTGTGATGTTTTGCATGTCTTAGTCATTTTATACCAATAAATATATGTCTATCAACATGGGTTAATTTTGACAACCATTTACACCTTTTTAATGATTTTAAGCTGTAAAATACTTACACACACACACACACACACACACACACACACACACACACACACACACACATATATATATATGATTGTCATGTATTTTTGAAGAGTAATATTGATATTATATTGTCACCAAAGATTATTTGACAAGTATATGTGACCAACAAATTTAAACTCTTCTTATCAACCTTCCATAAACACTTTGGTGAATATTGGTTCTAGTATTAACTATTTATCAAGAGAAAAAGTTATTGAAGGTGAAGAGACCCCATGATTATAAGAGTTGAAAAATGTTTTAAACTAGAAGACATTAAAAAGACGTCTAGTTGGTCCATATTGGCACACATGCAATGCAATTGTTGTCACATGTCAAATGCCACCTTCTTTCAAGCCCACACTTAATATGGTTAAGATGACAATAAATGTTGACATGACAACAACGGTCTACCATATTTTAGGTCTAGTCCTCTCCTTTCGTAATTTTTCACCATTTCAAAAGACTACATTCACATCAAAACATTAATGGAAAAATAGGAGAGGGGGAGATCTTGTGCAAGACAAAATGAACAGAAAACAAAAAACAACAAAGTTGTTGCTCGAGCACAATGGTATGCATAAAATATTTCTATCAAATGACAACATAAAGGATTACCAAAAATCATACAAAGCTTATAAAATAACAAATATTGTTGTACATTTCTCTTTCTATTTCTACTTAGATTCTTGAGCTATGGTTTGTTCTCCACAATTGTTGGGTTCTTCTTCTTCTTAAATTTTGTGGACTCCTTCAATGGATCTCGATTCTCTAGACCAATGTTGATTCCATTTTAGTAGAGTTTACTTAATTTTTCTTTCTTTCACTCCTCTCTTCGAAACTTTTTTCTATTTTTGGTTTAACTGCTACTCTCTACTTACTTGGGTGTATGCTCTTTCCCTCTTTTTTGTCTTCACCCAAAAAAAAAAAAAACTACTAAGGGATAATCAACATTTTTTGTATAGCTCAAAATTTGGGCCCCAAAGTTTCTTTGGATCTTACAAATCAGAATTTAAAAATTAGGGGTTGCTCGAGATAAAAATTAATGATGGTACATTGGGATTAATTTTCCAACACCCCCTTAATCACAACTACCACCATCAAGCATTTTTAAATGTGAAATAGTTGTATGACATTTGTTGTTGATATTCTGAAGCTCGTTGTTTGCAATATGAAGTATGTTGTTAATAGTATGAAGTGTGTTGTTGACTTACATTAATACCAAGAATAAACTTTAATAGATCTAACTATGTCATCTCAAACTCACTTTTCATTACTTCTTTAAAATCAACAATAAATAAGTTATTTTTGCCTATGAAAATCAGATCATCTACATACAAAACAACAATCAAAATCTTACCGTTTTCACCTTGATGTAGAGTGTGGGCTCACTACTACTTTTGGTAAAGCCATTACTTAGCAAATACATGTCTATACAACTTTACCACACCCTTGGTGCTTTCTTGAATCCATAGAGTGTTTTCTTCATCCTGTACACCTTGTCTTCTTGTCCCGATATATTATACCAAGGTGGTTATTCGATATAAAATTCTTGTTTCAACACTCCATTCAAAAATGTAGACATCATGTCCATTTGGAATACTTTCCACTCGTGTTAGGATGTTATTACTAAGAGAACTTGCATTCTTATAACTAGAGAATATGTTTTATCATAATATCTTTTAGGTTGTTGTTTGTATACTTTTACACCAACCTTGTTTTATGTCTTTCTATTTTTCCTTCAGTTGTACTCTTGGTCTTATAGACCCACTTAACTCCAATAAATTATTTATCCATAGGAAAATCAACTAGCTCCCATGTTTTTTTTTCTTTCTATGGTATCTATCTCCTCATTCATGGCCTTACACCATTTATCTTCCTCTTCACTTCTTCAAAATGAGTAGGATCACCATGAAAAAATAATGCAAAATTCATGTTTTCATCAAACTTGGCATATCTTGAGTTTTCATAAAATTCCGTCAATATCTTTTTCTTCCTTAGAATTAGAGAGGCCATCATTGTATCTTAACTCTCTCTATAGGGATAGCTTGTACTTCTATAGATACTTGATTGTGGAACATTTTAAAATATTAAAGAAGAAGGAAGTGTTGTTGAACTTTCACCTTGTTGTCCAATGACATGTTCAACTTCATTGCTAGAAAATCATTCTTCATTTCCATCTTCTACATCAACTATAGGTACAATTTTGAGATAGCCAAGGAGGTATCAACTGTGTCATTCCATGACTCATTTTCAACATCCCTTCTTATGAAAATCATATCGGTAACAAGGTTATACAATCTATATGCTTTGTACTCTTCATTGTATCATAAGAAGATGCACTTTCTCCTCTAGCATCCAACTTCTTCCTTATCTCATTTTGCACAAATGCATAGGTCATGCACCGATGGATTTGAAGGTTCTCCATATTATATTTTATATTTTTCCATGCATCTTGTGGAATCACGTCACACACAGTCTTTGTGGGACATCTATTAAGTAAGTATATTATTATTGTAACAACTTCACCCCAATATTCATTTGATTGTCCCTTGGCCTTCATCATGTTTCTTTCCATCTCTCGGATGGTCTTAGTCTTCCTCTCAACCATACCATTTTTATGTGGTGTATACTTGGTTACAAATTACCATTTAATTTCTTCATACTTACCAAAATTCAGAAATTATTTAGAGATATACTCTCCCCTCTTTCTATTATGAGGACCTTGATGAAGTGTCTTCTTTGTTTCTTGACAAGGGCCTTAAACTCTTTAAAATTCTTAAAAACTTCATACTTACATGCTTCAAGAAGTAAACCCGTGTATTTCTTCCTTAATAATCACAAAGGTCATGAAAATATAAACTTTTGGTTCGAGTGGTGGTTTGCATCGGACCATATAAATATAAATGCACCATCTCCATTAGTGCTCTTTCCCTCCTGTACTTCCTTAATTGAAAGAGTTGCCTATGTTTCTTTCCTAAAAAGAAAGCCTCACATTTTTTAGGATCTACAATAGTTGGTAGCCCCTTAACCATATCTTTCTTTCACAAAATATTTACTCTAGAGAAACTTAAATGTCCACATCTCAAATGCCATAGTCTGGAGGGATCATTGATGATAGTCTTGAATGCTTTTTGCTAGGATGTAGCTCTATATTGATCCATGTGCTTGGGACATGTTGCTTCATCTTGTGCAAGAAAAAATTAGATTGTATACTAAGAGGAAATGTCCATTTTTAAAATCATTTTCATAGATACAATTTTTTTTTTATTCTCGCTCGTTTTCATATATTATACACTCTCTATTCTCCTCGGGAATCTATGTATTTTTTTGGACCAGTTGTCCAAATATTAATAGATTATTTTTTAAACTCGAGGCATAATCGACATTATGGATTGTTCTCTTATCAACATGCTTAGTATAAATGGTTCCTCATCTTAATCTTAGACTAAATATTCTTATCAATGAATGTAAACAAGTTTTCATTACCACTCATGTGTCCAAGTACAAAGTTTCATAGCTACTCTACTCAATAATATTGCACATAATATTTTTTTGGATTTTTATTAGATTTAGATACCTTTTCATTTTATACATTTGCACTCTACCTTGATTGATCATACTTTTGCCTTTTTCTATATTCACTTACAAAATGTCTATACTTATGACATTAGTAGCACTAGAAACATATCTTATCATGCATTGGGTTTGATTTGTTACTCCTTTACTTGTCTTGGGATTCGATTATGAGATTTTTGCTCCCTCTTGGCTATTTTATCTTCCTCTTCCGTTAGCTTCTTCCTCTTTCTCTACCTTTGGGATTTCTTCCACTACTATCTCTTCCTCTCCTCCTACCTCCGACATTGGTATGCACTTTGTAAGGGTTTGTTTTAGGGGAAGGGGCTTATATATTCAACCCCTGTTCATGTATTTCAAGTGAACCCATCAACTCGATCAACCTGTCATCATTTGGGACAAATATTTTTAATTCTTAATTGGTACATTAATTTCTTCATATCTAATGGGAATAATTTTAACTATATTTTCAGCAATCCTTTGATCTTCTATAGATTCTCCATTAATTTTTAATTGATTTACCAACCTAGAAATTATACTATGAAAATCATAGATTGATTAAGCCTCCTTCATGTGTAGAGTTTTAAACTCTCTCCTATAGACACAAAATCACGCACTTGGGTAAATTTCTAGATCATAAAAACATACTATCATTTACATGATTCATAAATGAGAAAACTAATAATTGATAGCAATTTTTGGCCTTTTGTTTGTGTTCCTTACTTTTCATGTGTTCTTACACACCCTATAGCCCATCGGTACTTTCTTTGTAATACCATATTTTTCCCTAATGATTTAAATGATGCAAGCACACTAAATTTTTTAGATTTTATATGTAATGCACAACTAAATATTTCAAGTGTAAATTTCATAACTATATACTTTTTAAAAAAAAATTCTAAACAACATTTCTTCCAAATGAAGGCATTGAAAATAACAAGTTCATGGTTTCATTATAAATTCAAATGACAAACTTACAAGATTATTGCAACTATATAATAGAAACTTTCTTAGTGATGACCAATGTTTTCAAGAACAATAAGTACAAAATGGTTATATACAAAAATGAGAAACTTTACAAGCCACATTTATTTACAAAGTGAAGGCAATGTCCTCCAAGGATGAGAAAGGCCAAGATGGCAAGAGGCTCTACTATCTCCAACTTGAGCTCCAACTCCAATACTCCTACAAGAATCCAACTCCAAGAGAACATGGCTTGTTTACCACCCAACCAATAGGCATCATCACATGCCTTTCCATGGTTGGAAGTCATGCTAGCCTCCCCCAAGCCCATGGGAGAGAGGAACTAGCTTCCACAATGTGCACAAGTATAATGGGGTTTAAACACACAACAAGAAAAAACATAAGACCAATCAACCACTTAGACCTACTACACAATGAAAACCACAACATGAGGAGAACAAAGTCAACCTCACAAGGGGGAAGAGAGGAAGAAGGATGCCCAAATCAAGGTGTCCAACCATAGGAGCACCAATAAATACATATATATATATATATATATATATATATATCCTAATCATACATCCTCCTTATTCCTCCTTATGCTATAGAAATCCTTCTTGGGAGGATTTTCAAACCCAAAAGGGTTTCCTCACCAAGAATGGGGAAAGGTTCAAGCCATATGAACCTTTCTCCCACCTCAAACCATATGAGGGGATGAGAAGGGACCTTCATGGCTTGACCTACAACCATGAGGTTTGAGAGGGAAATCCCTCTCTCTTCCCCTACATTCTCCAAAAACCATCATTCCAAATGATGGTGGAGAGAAAACAAAGAAAATAACAAGAACAAGCAAACAACCACATTCACCATACAACTTCACAACACATCATTTCACACACTATTTTATTGATCAAACATAGTTTACAAGATAAACAAAACTAAGAAGAAAAAAGTTAAGAACCCTACCTCTATAATGCTTTCCAAGACTCTAAGCTTTTCCCCTTTGTCCAAGCTCCCCTCCAAGCTCCCAAAATTCTCCAAGTGCTCCCAAAAAAATGAACCAAGAAGACCCATTCCTTCCACATGAGGAAGAATAAAAAGAGGAACCCAAAAGTTTCCTCACCAATGAGAAAGTGACAAGTGTCACCTCCTCTCCTCTCAAGAGTCAAAGATTCCAAAAACCAAATAAGTAAGAGTAAACTCACCTTTTATCCCTTTTCACCCAAAATACCAAAAACTAAAATAAAACAAAGTGGAGCAACTTTTAACACTTTCACACAACCCAACCATCTTACATGGATGGTGACTAAAGAGGGCTAAATGGGAGGGAAACTCCCTCCAAACCTTGGAAATAGGCCCCCTCCCTATTAGGTAGGGTCCAAGGGCTCATTTTCATGCTAAGGAACCCCAAACTCAAAAGGGGTCCCAAAAATTACCCAAAATAACCCAATTTCGGGTTTGGCATGCTTGGGCACATGGGTAGAGGGTGTGGGGTCCACCCAAGGTTCACATGTGGTCCCCAATCCCTTCTACCAATACACACACACTTTCCCAAAACCAACACTTAACTTAAGCTAAGATCATTAACCCCTAAGCTAGTTTACTTAATAAAACACACCCTAAACATAATTAATTTTACAAGACATAATTACATTACAAATTGAGGGTTCACCCATGGTGCCCAATTAAATACATCTAATCTAAGGCCTCAATCATTTAGCATGGTTAGGACTCAGCCCGTGGGCCGCTTGTGCACAATTGCGTAGCTACCCTGAAACCCATGCTCTCCTATACCTGTCACCTGCACACTCATTGCACACATTAACCGCATCTGTCCAATATAATAAACATCATCTAAACATCACAATATCAATCAAACTTATAATGTCCGAACATAATTTATAATTGATAGTGCAATGCATACAATTACCCACATAGTTTGCCATGAATCATCCACAATAAAATTGCAATGACATACACTTAGGTTAGCATGAAAATCACCATCATTAAATCCAAAACACTATATCATTAATCAAATCAACCACAAGAGACTAACATCTAACCAATAAGTCTATCATATAACCCTGTTAGTGTCATCAACATCATAAGAAATATATCAGTATACGAATCTAGTCCAATTGGCACTATGCACCAAAAATGCCATAATGTCCATGAGGATAAAATATCATACTAAAATGTCCAAAGTCTATCAGAGTCTCAATCAAAACATGTCTAGGAATAAAGGAACCAACAGATAACTAGAGCTATAAAAATGTGGGCACTACATCCCCCTCTCCTAGAATTAGACTTCCTCCTGGAAGTCATTGGAAGAGATAGGGATATCTAGCCCTCAGTGGTGTAGCATCCTCCCAGGTAGCTGATGACTCGTCATATCGGTCCCACTGCACTCTAACCTGGTCCAAATCTCGACCCCAAAGGGCCAACCTCCGGTGCTCCAGTATGCGTACGGGCTCCAATCTCCACTGCCCTCCGTCCTCTACCTGTAATGCCGACCAATCCAAAACATGAGAAACATCTGGTACATATCTACGTAGTACAGAAACATGAAAAATATCGTGGGCCCGTGCAAGGCGTGGTGGCAAAGCTAGGCGATAGGCAACTGGACCGATGACCTCAAGAATATCAAAAGGCCCCACAAAACGAGGCGATAGCTTAGAACCCTTTCCATAACGGATCGGACTCTTATGAGGACGAACCCTCAAGAAGACTTTGTCACCCACTGAGAAGTGACGATCGATCCTCTTGGTGTCCGCATACGCCTTCTGGCGTGCTCTAGCCTGCTCAAGACGCTGCCGAATCAGAACAACCTACTGCTCTAAATCCTGAAGATAAGCTGGCCCCAAAATAATCCTGTCATCTAGTCTATCCCAGCTCAAAGGTGTCCTGCAAGGTCGTCCATACAAAGCCTGATAGGGAGCCATGCCAATGGAGCTATGATAACTGTTATTGTAGGCAAACTCAACTAAATGCAAATAGTCCTCCCACTTCTTCTGCTGGTCCATCACATACATCCTCAACATGTCCTCAAGAACCTGATTAACCCTCTCTGTCTGCCCATCTGTCTCTGGATGATAAGCCGAACTGAAATTAATCTGTGTACCCAAGGCCTCCTGAAAAGAAGTCTAGAAAACTGATGTGTAGATAGTGTCTCTGTCATTGATGATCGTCTTCAGAATCCCATGCAATCTAACAATGTCCTCCATGAACACTTTGGCAATGGCCTATGCATTATAGGTGACCTTGGTTGGCGAGAAATGCGCAACCTTGGTCAACTTATCCACAGTGACCATAATGGCATCATGACGATAAGAGGACATAGGAAGTCCTACTATGAAATCCATGGAGATCACATCCCATTTCCACTCGGGAATATCATGAGGGTATAAGAGTCTGTAGGGATGAGAATGCTCTGCCTTGACTCTCTGACACTCAAGACACCGTGCTACAAAATCTGCTATGTCTCGACGAAGACCTGCCAATAATATAACTCTCTCAAATCGCATGCATCTTCTTCACTCTGGATGTGCCGCATATGGTGCTCGATGAGCCTCGGTAAGGATGAAACTACGCGAGATCACCTGCCTTAGGCACATAAATGCACCTATAGAACCGAAGCAAACCATCTGACTCTAACATGCATCCTGAATATCTGCCCTCAAAAGAACCCTGAGAATCTAACATCTACCTAACACCCTCATAAAACCTGTCCTCTGGAAGATGCTCAAGTATCCTGCCTCTCAAATCTGACTGCAGGTGTCAAAGAAGCAAGCATATGCCGTCGTCTACTAAGTGCATCTGCAACAACATTTTCCTTTCCCTTGATATACTGCACCTCCATGTCATACTCACAAAGGAACTCCATCCAATGCCGTTGATGAGCGTTGAGGTTTGGCTGAGAGAAGATATGATGTAAGCTACAATGATTTGTCCTCAAGATGAAAGGTCTACCCAAAAGGAAATGTCGCCAACGCACAAGTGCATGAACAACTGCTGCAAGCTCTAAGTCATGAGTAGGATAGTTAAGCTCATATTCCTTAAGCTTACGAGACTCAAAATCAATAACATGATGCTCCTACATAATAAGCTTGCTCCCAAACCCTCTAGTGATGCATCGGTGCAAACAACAAAATCCTCTGTCGGTCCGGGCTGCTAAGATGGGCGCCGTGGTTAACCTTTCCTTAAGCAACTGAAAGGCTGCTCACATTTTCTAACCAATCAAGCTTCTTCCCTTTCCTCCGAAGAGAAGTAATAGGGTGAGCAATCCTAGAAAAGTCCTACACAAACTGCGGTAATACCTGCTTAAACCCATGAAGCTCCTCACCTCGGTGGTGATGTGGGTCTTTGGCCAATCCAAGATAGCTTTGAATCTTAGAGGGATCTACGGAGATACCCTCACCTGATATGATATGACCCAAGTATTGAATCTCTGTTTGAAAGAATCTACATTTTTCCAAGTTCCCATATAACTTCTGCTCTCTCAAAACCTGAAGTACACCCTCAAATGCTCCTCATGTTCCTCCTCGGAACGAGAATAAATCACTATATCATCAAGGAACACTAAAACAAAGTGATCCGAAATGTCTGAATACTCCATTCATGAGGCTCATGAAGATAGCTGGGGCATTGGTCAAACCAAATGGAACCACTGTGAACTCATAATGCCCATAACGTGTGCGAAATGTTGTCTTATGAATGTATGCATTTGAAATGCACAACCGATGATATCGACTTGAGATTGATTTTGGAGAACACTCTAGCTCCCACATCGATCAAACAAGTCATCTATCCTAGGGAGAAGATAACGGTTCTTTATTGTGACCTTATTGAGCTATCTGAAGTCTACATAAAGCTTTGAGAGAACCATCCTTCTTCTTCACAAATATGGTAGCGCTCCCCAGGAGATACACTAGGGCGAATGAGACCCTTCTCTAACAACTCCTCTAATCGAATCTTGAGCTCATGAAGCTCACGAGTTGTCATCGATAGGGTGCCCTAGAAGCCCAGTGCAGATCCGGGCACTAAGTCAATGGTGAAATCCACCTCTCTACTAGGTGGTAAACTGGAAGCTCTCCTGAAACACATCTGCATACTCCTCAAAACTGCATGATCATCGAGGGTGAATGCTGCGAGTATTGTCCGAATGATCACGATAGTGATAGCAAACAAACAACGACAACCCTTACGCATGCTCCGCTTGAGTTGCTTAGCCAAGATCATATGCAAGGAAATGGGTCTCTGCATCCACGAAATGTTGCACTACCCAAATCATCCCGACACTTAATGACCTTCTCTCTACAATCCACCTTGGCTTGATGAGCCTCGAGCCAATCCATACCCAACACTACCTGATAGGATCCTAAAGGAATAACTCAGAGGTCAAGCGTAGTGGAGAAGACTCCCAAATCGAGTACACAACTCTCCACATACGAGTCCACGGTGAGTTTAGCCCCAGAGGCCAACTCAACCTACCAACTATCTGGCTTGCCTAGCCACCACTAGCCCACACTGGTCCACTATAGAAGGTGATATAAAGGAATCTGAAGCACCTGAATCAAAAAGTACTGAGACAGAAATACCCCTGATAGTACCTGTCGTCTCAATGACTGTGGCCTGATGCTCAGCTGGCGGTTGTCAACCGCTGCATACACACGATGGGCACGTCCCACGTCACCCACCATCTGCTCGGATCTAGGAGCTCTCTACATATCTGTAGTAGTGGGCTTGTGCGGACACATACACACATAATGGTCTAGAGCCCCACAAATAAAACATCCTCCTGTACCCCTCTGAGATGGGGTCCCTCACGCTCTTCTGGCCGAACCGAACTGCTGGGTCCAACCCTAGTAGGCTGCTACTGCGGCAGTGGCCGAGAGTGATGAGTACCGACCTCTTGTCTCTAGACCCACCAAAACCACCTCTAGACCCACCTCACTGAAAACTCTGAGTCTGTCTACCCCTCTGATGCTGGTGTCCCTGATGCTGTGTCTACTGTGATGGGTGTGGAGGAGCTCTCGATCTTCTTGAAGAAGACCGAGAATCCTCCTCTAGGGGTGGTACTTGCTCCCCAGTGCTCTCTGACTTTGGAATGCCTAAATCCATCCTAGAACTTGCTCTTGTTTCTTTCTCTGTGCTCCTGAGCCTTGGTCCTATTCTCCTCAGCCAAGTAGGCCTTCTCAACGGCCTTCTCGAGCGTGGGAGGAGATAACATCCTAACAGCTCCTACTATATCTGCATTCAGGCCCCAAATGAACCTGTTTACCTACAACTTCTCGTCTTGCAGGTAGTCTACATACTGCAAGAGATCAAAAACCTGCTCTCATCTTTGTGCACCACTAAGCGAGAACCACCTGTCGTAAGTCATGAAACTCATCAATCCTCTTCTGCACAAAATGCTCTGACATATACCGGGCTCTAAACCGCTCCTCGAACAACTCCCAGGTCACTGTATCTCATGTCAAATGGAGCTTCCGCTCCTCATTCCTCCACCAAATGCCTGTTGCGTCTCGGAGGAGGTGTATGGTGAACTTGGCTTTGACGTTGCTCTCATGAGAGTGCAAGCCAAAGCAGCTATCCAAGCTAAGGAGCCAGGACTCTGCCCCAAAGCCATCTGTCAAACCAGTAAACGTAGGCGGCTGCAGGCGAAGAAGGTCTCGAATCACACTGCCTGTGTCTCGATCCTGACGATGTGGTCTAACAGGTGAGAGGGGTCACATATCTCCAAAAGGTCCCTCGAAGCTGTGTGAACGGCTGTGACGAAATGAGGCCACCCTCTCGCCAAGGATGGAAGGGCTACATGACCTCTCTCGTCTCGGAATGTCGTGCTCAGGTGGCTCTGGATGTGTGTCCTCACCAATCAACTCCTCATCTCCTAACTGAATGTCCTCCTCTATCGGCACCTGCGGTGGTGGAAGGCGCTCATGTACGACACCTATCAGCTGTTGCAGGGTCTCCAATATCTGAGGCCCAAAATCAGTGGCCGGTGGCTCCCGTGTAGGTGCACTACGTCTCGAACCTCGAGCCGATCGTCCCCTCTTGGGCGCCATCCTAAACCCGAGGAAAAAATAAATAAATAAATAAATAAAATGGCTTATAATTTTTATTTTATTTTATTTTATTTATTTATTTATTTATTTATTTAAATTTATTTTAAAGTTGCGGAAAGCGTTAATTAATAATTTTTTTGAAATGATCAATAATTACTAATGTTTGCTTAAGCCTCTCACATTAATAATTAATTTATATTAATCATTAATTTACCCAAAATCAAATGAACACTAACCTAATAATAATTTTAATTTATTTTACCCTATCAAGCTTTCTAGGGTCATGATTAAAAATCTACACCCCTAGAAATAAAATAATTAATCTTCCCCCTTTTATTTATTTTACCCACTTCCCACCAAAGATTATTTTACATTCTCATTAAAATGTCATGACTTAAACAAGGTAGGATTAAAGGAGGACCCTAGGATCCATTCTAATCTTAGCCCTTCATTTCAACTTACCCTAAATTTGCCCTAGATTTCTCTATGGTGTTTTTATTTTCTTTTCCATTCTTTTGTTCATTCTTTTTGTTTCTTCTCTCATTCTATTTCTCTTATTTTGTTTTCTTTGTCTCCTCTTGTGCAGGTGGAGGAACTATGAAAGGCTGGCTCCATGGAATTTTTGAAGAAGAAGAGTCTCCATTATCTATATTTTTTTGTTTTATTATTTATTTATTTATTTATTTTGTGCATGAAGGGAGATATATGTAAAAGAAAAGAAAAAAATAAATAAATGGTGACCAGTAGGGCGGCGGCTGTATCTGACTGCATTTTTTTTTTTGGTCATATATGTATTATTTTTTTGTTGTTGTTTTGCTTGGGGCGCGGGGCGGGGGCATGGGTGCGTAGAAGGGCGGGGGGCGCGGGGCGGGGTTCGGGGGGGGCCGACAGGGGGTCGGCATGGGGGCGGGGTTTGGGGAGTCCGGGGGTAGAGGGATAGGGATCCGGAGGGGGCATCGGTAGGGTAGGGCGGGTCTATCTGGGGGGGAGTCCGCTGGAGTTGCGGGGGTTCTGAGGGGGTTTACGGGGGCGCGGGGCGGGCGGATAGGGTTTGGGGCTGCGGGTAGGTCGAGGGCTTCGGTCCCCCAAAGACTTTTTATTTTATTTTATTTTTTATTTATTTATTTATTTATTTTTAACTATAACACACACACACACACACACACACACACACATATATATATATATATATATATATATGAAATATATAATATATAATAAGTGATATATTATATTGTATAATACACATTTTATTTTATTTTCATTTTGAAAATTTATTTGAATAACATTTATATTATATATATATATATATAAACATATATAAAGTACACACACACAGATATATATATATATATATATATATATATATATATATATAATAAAAGTATGATAAACCTATAGGTTTTGCACTTAAATACAGTTTTAAATATATATAAATCTGCAATACTTATTTCCAATAATAAACAAATAGCATACGCCTAATACAAATTTAATTTATTTTATTATTATACTTTTTTTTTTTATATATTCATATGTGATCTACAAATGTGCCCATCTTATTTTGACAATAAGAGAAGAGAGAAGACTAGTAGTATTCTACTCTTTAACCTTTTAAAAAAACTAATAAATAAATACATTTAATATATATATATATATATATATATATGAACACATGCAATAACAATTTGTAAGAAGGAAACATATATCAATAACCATATTTCAAATAAATCAGTTTTCCTTTGAACACAAATAATCAGATTTCTTATGCAAGGAAGATTACAATAAGGACATATATGTATATTTTTTTGTTAAATGCAAGACTAAGACATCTACAAATTACCCAAAAGTCCGTGTGTTTAAACCATGCTCTGATACCAAATGTAATACCATATTTTTCCCTAATGATTTAAATGATGCAAGCACACTAAATTTTTTAGATTTTATATGTAATGCACAACTAAATATTTCAAGTGTAAATTTCATAACTATATACTTTTTTAAAAAAATTCTAAACAACATTTCTTCCAAATGAAGGCATTGAAAATAACAAGTTCATGGTTTCATTATAAATTCAAATGACAAACTTACAAGATTATTGCAACTATATAATAGAAAATTTCTTAGTGATGACCAATGTTATCAAGAACAATATAAGTACAAAATGGTTATATACAAAAATGAGAAACTTTACAAGCCACATTTATTTACAAAGTGAAGGCAATGTCCTCGAGGATGAGAAAGACCAAGATGGCAAGAGGCTCTACTATCTCCAACTTGAGCTCCAACTCCAATACTCCTACAAGAATCCAACTCCAAGAGAATATGGCTTGTTTACCACCCAACCAATAGGCATCATCACATGCCTTTCCATGGTTGGAAGTCATGCTAGCCTCCCCCAATCCCATGGGAGAGAGGAACTAGCTTCCACAATGTGCACAAGTATAATGGGGTTTAAACACACACACAAGAAAAAAACATAAGACCAATCAACCACTTAGACCTACTACACAATGAAAACCACAACATGAGGAGAACAAAGTCAACCTCACAAGGGGGAAGAGAGGAAGAAGGATGCCCAAATCAAGGTGTCCAACCATAGGAGCACCAATACATACATACATACATACATACATATACATATATATATATATATGTCCTATATATATCTATGTATCATATATCTCCTTATATCTCCTAATCATACATCCTCCTTATTCCTCCTTATGCTATAGAAATCCTTCTTGGGAGGATTTTCAAACCCAAAAGGGTTTCCTCACCAAGAATGGGGAAAGGTTCAAGCCATATGAACCTTTCTCCCACCTCAAACCATATGAGGGGATAAAAGGGACCTTCATGGCTTGACCTACAACCATGAGGTTTGAGAGGGAAATCCCTCTCTTTCCCTACATTATCCAAAAACCATCATTCTAAATGATGGTGAAGAGAAAACAAAGAAAATAACAAGAACAAAAAAACAACCACATTCACCATACAACTTCACAACACATCATTTCACACACTATTTTATTGATCAAGCATAGTTTACAAGATAAAAAAACTAAGAAGAAAAAAAGTTAAGAACCCTACCTCTATAATGCTTTCCAAGACTCTAAGCTTTTCCCCTTTGTCCAAGCTCCCTTCCAAGCTCCCAAAATTCTCCAAGTGCTCCCAAAAAAATGAACCAAGAAGACCCATTCCTTCCACATGAGGAAGAATAAAAAGAGGAACCCAAAAGTTTCCTCACCAATGAGAAAGTGACAAGTGTCACCTCCTCTCCTCTCAAGAGTCAAAGATTCCAAAAACCAAATAAGTAAGAGTAAACTCACCTTTTATCCCTTTTCACCCAAAATACCAAAAACTAAAATAAAACAAAGTGGAGCAACTTTTAACACTTTCACACAACCAACCACCTTACATGAATGGTGACTAAAGAGGGCTAAATGGGAGGAAACTCCTCCAAACCTTGGAAATAGGCCCCCTCCTATTAGGTAGGGTCCAGGGCCCATTTTCATGCTAAGGAACCCCAAACTCAAAAGGGGTCCAAAAATTACCTAAAATAACCCAATTTCGGGTTTGGCATGCTTGGGCACATGGGTAGAGGGTGTGGGGTCCACCCAAGGTTCACATGTGGTCCCCAATCCCTTTACTAATACACACACACTTTCCCAAAACCAACACTTAACTTAAGCTAAGATCATTAACCCCTAAGCTAGTTTACTTAATAAAACACACCTAAACATAATTAATTTTACAAGACATAATTACATTACAAATGGAGGGTTCACCCATGGTGCCCAATTAAATACATCTAATCTAAGGCCTCAATCATTTAGCATGGTTAGGACTCAGCCATGGGCCGCTTGTGCACAATTGCGTAGCTACCACGAAACCCATGCTCTCTATACTATCACTCACTGCACACTCATTGCACACATTAACCACATCTGTCCAATATAATAAACATCATCTAAACATCACAATATCAATCAAACTTATAATGTCTGAACATAATTTACAATTGATAGTGCAATGCATACAATTACCCACATAGTTTGCCATGAATCATCCACAATAAAATTGCAACGACATACACTTAGGTTAGCATGAAAATCACCATCATTAAATCCAAAACACTATATCATTAATCAAATCAACCACAAGAGACTAACATCTAACCAATAAGTCTATCATATAACCCTGTTAGTGTCATCAACATCATAAGAAATATATCAGTATACGAATCTAGTCCAATTGGCGCTACGCGCCCAAAATGCCATAATGTCCATGAGGATAAAATATCATACTAAAATGTCCAAAGTCTATCAGAGTCTCAATCAAAATATGTCTAGGAATAAAGGAACCAACAGATAACTGGAGCTATAAAAATGTGGGCACTACATTTACTTTCTTATCTTTTACGACTTTGAACACCGGCGCCAGTGCCCCTGACCTCTTTCCACCTTACTCACTCTTTTTGGGACCCTTTAATCTTTTTGGCATCTTATTTTCTTATAGGTCGGTCTTCCAGATTATTAATTACAAAATTCAACCAAGGGAATAATATAAATACAAAGCTATGTGACAAAAATAAAGGACCAAGCTCTAAGCATCTATTATCATCACCTAAGCTTGCATCAAAAGGCATCTAAGAGCACTAAAGGCATCCATCTAGAATCCATTCAAGGGACAAGGGAATGTATTTTATGCATATATTGTATAGGAAGGGGAAGTTAATTATTCTATCCAAACATATATTTAATTTAATACATCTAATCTTGATTCTATTAAGTGCACTTACAGCACAAGGGCATCCTAGGGCATGATTATTTCACACACTCACAAGAATTACATGGAGTATGAGATGTAGTGCAACGCTTGGTCATAAGTTAACTCTGTTGGGTGACCGTCAAAGTCATTCTGACTCCCCATATTGCATCTTTCTTTTTGGATTTGATGTGGTATTGTGGTTTTTATAGGTGATTTTTTTTGCGGGTTACAGTACTTCAATGATCAAGATGTGATGTACAAGTGACCAACAACAACTATTAGTGACACTAAAAAAATAGATTTCGACCACCTACATAGTCACAGGTGCCCAATAGTAGACTTTGGTGCCTAATCACCCCTAACCCAATCCAGGTGCCCTAGTCTAGCCTTATCGACGACAGTGAAAAATTTAATCTAAGTATTAATGACATAGATCCCATCTTGTTCAATAGTTTTCGAGTCCATATCAATTCCAAGAAAACTGTAAAATTAGCTAAGTCCTTTCCTCTCTCTCTTGCACTTAGGGTTTTATATTTTATTGGCTTATTACTTTTTCATAGTCTATCTAGTAGTTATACTTCATTGTTTCCATCAATTACTCTGCAATCATGGTTTAGCATAAATTCCATTTTTTTAAATCATCTCCTAAGAAACTAGAGTTTAACTAGATTCACCTTATGATTCCCTTTATAGTTTGTTTTAGAATATCCCAAGCTTCTTTGGAGTAGTTAGTTGCATCTATTATGATATAAATGTATTCTATCATTGTAGATTTAATTAGGCTCAATATATATTTGCATCTTCCTTCTAGTCTCCTTCATCTTAGTTTTTAGAATTTTATAAGGCTATATAGGATGTTTGGTTAGTTAAAACCCACTCAAAACAAGCTCCTACAAATCATTAGCAATATAAATGATCTTCATTTTCTTGGACTATACATCATAATTTTTTTCCATAAAAGGTTGGAGGCTTATACCATGCTTTGTTGTCATTTCTAGCCATTACAAAATATATAAAATACATTTTTAAAAGAAATAAAACCATAATATCCTCACTCGATACCGATTAGATGGATAAACAAGAGAGGGAGGATGATCTTGTGTAAGAAAAAAAGAACAAAATGCACAAAAGAACATAAATGTTTCTCTAAGAACAACTATTGGTTGCTTTCAACGTGCACCCGTGTCTCGGATCTCGAAAGGGCTGAGGTGTTTGAGACCACAATGGAACCATCCCCAAGTTATGGGACCTTGCAAGCTTGGGATGGATCTCCAGAGAAGGTTGGTTCCTCTATCTATTTCTACTGCTACTGCTACTCCTAGTGCTAAAAAGGGAAACTAAGCTAAGAATGCCAAGGGACCAGGGAAAGAAGGATAACATGAAGTAAACTACACTAAAAGGTGATAGCACCAGAAAAGAGGGGTGAACACTATCTATTCTGAGTGAGAATGATAGGGAATGCGTGAAAGGAGGCTAGGCACGAGTAGCACAATGAAATATGCATCCAAAGAAATCGCACTCATGGAACACAACTAACTATAGAAGCTGCAGGGGACTTAAAATAACACAAAAATACACAATGCAAGAGAAGAGGCAAGAAGAAGGAATGCAAACACATTAGGATAGAGAAGAGTCACAAAACGATGTTTCTATTACTTCTAGAAATGCATAGAACTATTATAATGATAAGGAGGCTAATATCCACATGTAAGAGCCAAACATAGAGGTATGCAACTCAAAATATAGAAAATATGGATTCCTTAGCAACATGCGTAAGGATCCAGTGTCCAACCCTTTGAATATGCCCCTTCATTACAATATATAGGAATAATAAGAGAGAGAAGAGGGAAAAATTCAAATCCTTCTTCAACCACCTTAAGATGCATTGAATCCTACTTTGAAAGCTCAACCACTATCAATCAATGCCTCTCTCAAATCCACCCAAAATCTATCATGTCTGGTTCCTTGTCTACTTGGCATGTTGAAGAAGGAAGAATGGCAGATCAAATCGAATCAGATTTGGTGGTTGAAGAAATTTGATTATGCTTTAATGGCCTAATAGATGTTTTCCCATTTTTACCCACCAAATCCTATTAAGAATGATATTTTATGTTTCCATGGCATGGAGGGTGTCGAGACATTTCGAAAAAGTCTTCTCCCACCCAAATATGAGTTTCCAGTCAAAGATATGGCCATTTGAATATTTGGATCCCGGGCACGCAATATTTTAAAGATTTTTCCGTACTTCGGGTCCATGTGGCAGCCTAGCACACCTTGGAGATTTGACCCCTACCTTTCACTTTTGAAAACACGATGGAATTAAACATAGTGGCTTCCGTGAGCTCCTTGGGCTTTGTATTTTCTTGAGTCTCTTTGCTTGGCGGGGCCAAAGTCGGCCCTAGACACGTGGTGGCTTGGCACTTGTTTGGAAACCCACCCCAAAATTTTGATCTTGAATTAGCACCATGCTAACACTTGGCATCCTGCACTGGCCTATCCCAATTCTTTGAATATTCAACCTTGACCCTATCCTTTTATGAAACCGAATGCGTGGAGGCTCCGTGCTCATTTAGAAACCTGCTCAAGATTTTTCCTTTGAAGGAGTGTCGGGTTGACACGTGGAAAGAAGGTGAACGTGCAGAATGTGGCATAAGGGAGAAGTGAAGAAAGAGGCAAAGAGGGGTGTGTGTTATGCACATGAGAGATGAGGAGAAATTGCGCAAAAGGAAACAAAGGGGAGGCATGTGCATAGGAGGAAGGAAGAAAAGAGGGCACATGAAGGAACTGAGTCTATGTAAGTGTGCAAGAGGAATGTCAAGGACTTAGCTGATTAGAAGGTAAGTCTGTAGAGGTGCTTGCAAGGAGTACATGATGGGATAGGAGAGAAAACTGAGTGTGCGGGAGGAAGGCACACAAAGGGAAAATGGAAGGAGATAAAATAATGTGAAAGGGATCAGGAAGGCACACAAGGGCACGCAGAGGAACTGCAACTGTGCCAAGGTGTCAAAAGAACAATCTTGAGTACACACAACCTGAAATGAGTAACTTAGGGCCAGAATGCGTATGCAAGTTATCCAAATTGTTGGGAGAGTGTTTTGGATAACAACAACAATATGCACAAAATAATTATATTAGATGACAACAAAGAGGAGTATAAAAACTTATACAAAGATTGCAAAACAACAATTTTTGTTGTTCATTTGTCTTTATTTTTCTACTTGGCTTCTTGAGTTGTGCTTTTTTCTCCAACATTGTTATTTTATTCTTCTTTCTAAATGCTCTAAATTCCTCCAATGGTTATGCTACCACATACTTTTGATGGTTCTATTTTGGTATAATTTCTTTTTCTTTTCTTTCTTCCACACCTCTATCAGAAATATTGTTCTATTTTTGGTTCACTTGCTACTCTTAACTCAAAATTTTGGGTGTGTTATTTTTCACTCTTTTTTGTTCACCTAAAAACATCCAACTACCAAGGAAAATCAACATTTAATATGAAATTGAAAATTGAGCACTAGAGTTTCTTAGGATCTTACAAATCAAAATTTAAAAATTTGGGCCTTCAGAGGAGAAACATTAATGTTGGTTTTGGGATTAATTTTCCAACATGCACTAAGGCCCCATGATTGAGGAATTAATTCATGAACAAGCCTTGTAATTGATCAACATGATCAATATTATCTAACATACTTGGGGGCTTATAATACTAGAGCTTAAGTTTGGATTTCATCCTCTCCAATTACGACCATTGGAAAATGGTAGTGACATACTTATATCAACCAACAACATCTATTGCATGTGCCTTCCCACACTAAATTAAAAACTTGACCTATGAAAAGTGGTATGTTTTTGGTTGTAGAATTCTTTGGAAAGGGTTATCTTTCTCACTCCACTCTACTCCAGTCCTTTTGACTACACCCAAAATTGTATTGTTATCATTATTAATCTCTCCACATGAAGATATGCTAGCATAAAGATCTTGTATCATCTAATTGGATGTTTCACAACATCTAACTTACACTTCTTGTATCATCTAATTGGATGTTTCACAACATCAAGATCTTATATCGTCTAATTGGATATCAACATTTTTCATAGATTCCCGTGTTATTGATGTGATGATCACAAATCCAAAACAATGGGATTGAGAAAATAATCAATATAATCAATAAAAAAGGTGAAAATAAGAGTAGATTGAATTATATACTAGTGATGAATGAGACCTCAAAAAGGATTGTGAAGGCACTATCCATTTTATAAATATTTAGCAAATACTATAGCATATGAGACCTTTTAAATGTAGTGAAGGTTAGAAGGATAAAATCATAAAATAGGGGAACAATTTTGGCGCCTATTTTTAGCATGACGGAAATATTTGCCAAACACTATGGAGGAAGCATAGTCTTTGGAGAAATTAACTATATTATCCATACAAAAATATGGTCTCATATTGACTTGAGAATTAAATATCAACATAATGGTATATATAAAATAATTTAACGGTGTCCATTAAAGTAAAATATCAAAGATATTTTATAAAATATCTAATATATTTAATAAAATATTTATATGAAAGAATAAAATAAATTAAAAGGTAAAATATCAATGATTCTAGTAAAACTATGCTAGAAAATTCTTTTCGGAAAGGATTGACTTTTTTTGACAAAAACTCCCATCATAAAGAATTCCTCAAACATAAATATTTAACCTTAAATTTATTAAAAATAGTTTTTTCTTTACAAATTTAGATTTATGAAAATCATATTTATTTTAAAATAAAAGAAAGTTGTTGCCATGCATGGGTGTAAACCATGGAAATTACATAAACAAATAAAGCTAAAACAAATACATCAAACCTTCCTTTGATAAGATCCAAATCCACCTCATATTGGATCATTTGTAGGGAGTAGGGTTGAGTAATGATCCTGTTGAATCTAATTGATTTGAAAGCTTTTGTAGTTTTTGGATGCTCCAAGAAGTATTTTGAATGGAAGATAGATCAAGCTACGAGCATGAAGATGATTGATTTGATACGATATGGGAAGAATAAAGGTATGATTGATTGATTCACCAAACAATAAGAAAAATAATAGTATGAACTCTCAAGATTGTTAGTGGATGGTTTATGAATGAAAGATCATTGATTTATAGCTGAGGAAGGTGAATCCTTAAGATAAGTTTAGATTGAGTTGATTTAGAGATAACTAAACATGACTGAGTTGTTTAGTTGAGTTTCTAGATTGATTGAAGAGTTGAATTGTTGTTCTAGATTTGCATGGATGAGTCATTATTGAGTTGGCAAGGGGTTGCACATGTTTTTGAATTTTTAAAGATATTAATTCCATATCCTTTATTTTATTCACCCAAAAAGTGTCATGAATTATTTGCTTTTAGAATCATGTGAATTAATTTTGGATTTCCATGACTTGGGAGATATCTTCATTGACCTAAATGCATGATTTGAGTTAATTTGAACACATCCTCTTGATTATAATAACGATTTTTATCTTTAGTCACGAATTTATTCAAATTGAGTAGAGGAGGTGGATATCATTTGAGGATATTTAATTTATTTAAATATGAAAGTAGACACGTGTGGATTTGTTTAATTAATTTGATATTAAATTAGATTAAAAAAATTAACTAAGGGGGTGATAAGGTGCAATAGAATTAATTAAATTAATTATAGAGAGGAACAATGGGTTTGACAAGATTTTGAACGTTTATTATGTGTAGTGGTTATTCTAGGGTGTCTATATTTTCCCCACTTTAAAGAGTTATTACGGTGTGATAGCGCTTTAAATATAGTAAACACATGTAAAATGGTGAAAAAATGGAGAAGAAGTGTGGTGGACTTTATGATTTTCCTTGGTGAAGCATTTGGATGCCCAAACGAGTATGGATTAGTACCGAGGAGTGCCCCCTCATTAAGGTGAGAGACATAATAAATTGGTGGATAACCACTTGATAGGAGGAAGGAGAAGGCATCTGATTTGAGAGAAGTAGAAAGAGGATGGGAGTGATTTTTCTTGTAGCTTAGCTTCCATTCAAATATTGTAATTTTAGAGAAACCTATTTTGCTATTGCATATTAGAGTTAGCACCATGATTATTGAAAAACCATTATGAACAACCCATGTGCGCATAAAAATCACACACAAACACATAGAAAAATTTAAAAAAACCCAATATACACAACAATTGATATATGCCATGGCTATGAATAAACTAGGATGTTAACAAAATACTTGCAATTGGTCAAAGGAAAAGATAAAAATGCAAAACAAACCCAATATACACAATAATATGACTACACCAAAGTCATATATGAAATAATATGCTAACAAGATATTTACAATTGGTCAAAGGTGAAGACCAAAAGTAAAACAAACCCAATATACATAGTAATTGATATACACCATGATTATGAATAAGTCAAGATGCTTACAAAATACCTGTAATTGGTCAAAAATAAAGACAAAATTTAAAACAAACCCAATACACAAAGTAATTGAACACACCAAAGTTATGAATAAATCGAGATGAGAACAAAATACTTGTAATCGGTCAAAACCGAAGACAAAAACACAAAACAAACCCAATATACACAATAATATAGACACACCAAGGTTATATACAAACCAAAATGCTAACAAAATTACTTATAATTGGTCAATAATAGAAACAATGCAACAAAATTTAAATAATGACATCTAACTATGCCCCTAATGTGTTCCACAGTGAAGATTAAGCATATTTGAATGCCCCAAGCAAGAATATATGCAAGGGAATTGGATCAAACTAAAAAGTGGAGTCAAGCGAATCCTAATGGGACTCTTATTGGATCATGTTGAAGTTTGATCTAAGATTGATTGGGTCAGTTTTCCAAGCAAGGATACATGCGAGGAAGAACATTAGATCTGAGATTGTCCCAAATGAGGATACTTGCGAGGATTGGATTTGGATTTGATAATTGTAGGATAGTTTGAAATGATCACTAGGATAGAAATTGAAAGTTTGATATTCTTGAATTGTGTTGAAAATTGACGATATTTTGGAACATTTTTTTAATGTTTTTTGATTTTGAATTTTTGTATTATTTTGTATTTTTACTTTTTTGTATTATTATTGGATTTTGAGAGTTTTTATTTTTTGGATTTTGACTTTTTGTATTGTTTTTGGAATTTTTGAAAGTTTTGAATTTTTTTATTTGAATTTTTGTATTGTTTTTGGATTTTTAAATATATGATTTTTGGTATTTGAACATATGTTCAAATAATTGTAAACATTTCATTCCATTGTAAAACTGTTGATATAGTGATTAGGATGTCTAACTCATCCTTGACTCCACCAGTAGTAAGATGTGAGGGATCACCACCGAAAGCCAAGAAGGACGTAAGACAAATGAGATGATGTGCAAATGAAGATGATGGATACAAAGACACAAGGTTAACAATGGTCCATCTAGGAAAGTGTGACTTATTTCCAATTAAGATTATCTGACCAATTCTAAGATGATTTCACTTTATAGGTCTTGACTAAACCTAGATCCAAAGGTGTAAGGGATGGTTATATCTCTTAACATGAGAAAATAAATTGATTCTTTGGGATATTTTATGATTAATCACTTCTTATTTGAAGGCTTTCTTTTGTATATAGTTTTTGAAATGACCCCTTCATTTTTCCCCATACCAACCAATAAGAGGTAAGGGTTCAACACCAAAGACAAGACATAGGCGAGTAAGGGTACCTTTCTCCTTTCCCAGTCTCACATTACTAGTAAGAAGCATGGGATCAACACCAAAGACTGTGAAGGATGAAAGGTGTAATGATTTTGATTTTATTTTTGTATTTTTATTTTTTTCCTTGTTTGTGAATTGTGCTTGTTTGGGAAAGACAGATTTCCCCAAATCTCAACCTTGTGTGACTAGTAGGATGCAAGGATATTCACATTAGATTGAGACAGGTGGAAAAAATATTTAGGTAAAGAATTTTAGTGATTTCTGTTAGAGAGAGAGAGAGATTGTTTAGGGGGTTTTCTACAAGTAAGCTTCTAGACAAGACCATAGGTAGAAATATCTGGAATTATCGAAACCAACAAAGGAATGAGATACACAATACCCCACAGAACAATATTAACTTGTATTTTATAGGTGAAGAGTGTGAAAATATGATAATGAAATGATAGTAATATATGCTAATGGATGAAATGACTAAAATTGTTTGTACAAATGGCCTCCCCTAGTGTGGAGAGTACCTGTGAATAAGAAGTTTTGATATTTTTTCACTTTTTGATTTTTCTAATTTTTGTGAATTATAAGGTTCACAATGGAATCCTTATTGTGGAATAAGTCCATGTTTATGAATTGTGATTGGTCTTGATTTACGAGACTTGGGCGAACAAAATCCATGTCAATGGAGTGGATACAAATATTTTTAATGAATCTATGATTTAATTTGTCCTTATTTACGAGTCTTGGTAAGACGAGGTCCAAGTCAATGGTGTGAATGTGATCCATTTTGTCCTACCTTACTAGAATTGGGAGGATTAGTTCCAAGTCAATGGGTATGGGATTTAAAAAATTTAGATGAGATCGAAAAGCCTATGTGAGGATAGAGGTAATTTGTTGATGTGGAGAATATGTTAAAATTCATCTTCTTCCATATCTTTGTAAATAATTTCTATCTAGGTGGAATAAGAGAATGGTTGGGGTTTTAGAATGATCTTTGTGTCAATGAAGTCTTCATCCATGAATGACATGATGCGAGGAGAAGAGGATTGGTCCTTAGATGGGCATCCAAGGCATATTTTAGATTGTATAAATAAAATAATCAATGTGACTCCTTTGTCTATAAATGTTCTTTTGATTTTGTGATTATTGTTGAGAATTTCAACGTCTAAAAAATTGATGTTTGTGATGTTAATATGTAAAGGTTATGATGACCAAATTATAGGATTAGTTTGTTTAATGAAATATTTGTGATTAAATCTCAAAATGGTTGTGTTGATACCCCTAAGAACACTCATATCGTGGAATGTATGATCCATGATGTCTTGGAATGAAGGTGATTTTTAAGTCAAAGTCATGAGAAGGATTTGTGTATATGCCTTTTATAACGGTGTGACAATGTCATGAGAATCAGATGAGGGATTTGTATTAATAAATTTAATATTAAATGTTTGAGGTATTATGGACGTGGAAGGCTGCATTGTTACAAGTATCCAAACTTATTATTGTTGCATCATTACAACACAACTAGGGATGTTAGGCATAGGATTAGGAGATGAAATGATGGAATCAAAATATTTGTTTGATGATTGACCCTTGTCTTTAGATTATTCATTTGTACCATGTGTTAAAAAGGGATCGTGAAACTATTTCAAGTTATCATTTGACATTTGAAGATAGATGTCCAAAACACTTTCAATTTTCGATTGAACTAATGAAAGAGTATCTGGAGGATAAGTTGATAGGTTTTGGTTTGTAGATCCTTATCCCTTGTTAGCTCGATGTCATTGAGTTTCATCGTGTAAAGAGTCTTGGAAAATGTTCAACTCTTCACTGGAAGTTGTGGTAGTTGATGTGGTTTCTATTTCTATGGCTTCGTTGTTAATTAATTCTTAAACATAATTGTTGGACATGTTTCATTGTTGTTGTCATTGATGTCAAGTAGCATTGATGTCAAGGTGTCTTGGTGTGTATATTCTAGTGCATGATGTTTTCATTGACGATATTTGATGTCAAATAAGGTGAAATCAGTGAAGGTTGATTAGTAGTGAGGTGTTTTGGTGTCATGAAGTGTTGTAGTACACATGGTGTCTTATTGCATATATGTTCTTGATGCATGGGTCAAGTAAGTAGGTGTTGTGTATAAGCTTCAGAGGTTGTATGAGGTTTATAACATGTCTATTAGGTTTAAGGAGTTTTTAAAAGGTGTTAGCGAGTCTACAAGATAGAGAACAAGCCATATCACTTAAGGCATGAGTTGAAGGAAGCCATTCTAGGCCTATTCCTAGACCTAGTGCAAGCATGGCATGAGGTATGAAGTAAGGAAGACTAATGAAAGTCAATATGAGGATGTGAGAGTGTAGTGACATTGCATAGTAGGTGTTAAGGTGTAAAATGTCATGGTTTAGGTGCATGTTCAAGGTATACTTGAAGCAAGACATAGAAGACAAGGCAAGAATGCATGGGAAAACTGGATGGAATGGTGAATTTAAAAGGTGTTAAAACATGGATGAGAATTGGAAATCATGGATGAGGTTAGTTCAAAAGTGTGTGTAAATTTTCAGGTAAGGAGATTGAAGGAAATACATGAAAACATTTTTGAGCTCTACCGAGCTCTCAAAACAGTCATTCCTAGCTCGATGGTCAAATTTGAATGCTCACCCACACATGTGTACTTTGCATGGGGACCTAAGATTTTTTTGGATGTTAGGGCATGGAGCTAAGAAGGTTTTCAAAGTGGAATGGGTTCATTTGGTCATCAAAATTTTATGAACCATTGTTAAGAAGCCAAGTGGGTTTAAACCCTCCTAAAACCCTATTATTGTAGTGATGGAAAAATATGAAGAGTTTGGCCATGTTATGACTTGGGAAAGCTAATATGAAGGTTCCAGCTTGTAGAAGATTCATCAAATATTATTTTGGTGGTGGTGGTATGCTCCAAGTATGATGAGAAGCTACGAGAAAAACCCTTATTGTATGGAAATTTTCATATACATGCTTATGGTTCGGGCGTCTTGATGAAAGACTAGTTATTAGAGCTAGCTTGGGATGTGTGCTATATGATCAAGAAAATATTTGGATAGGTTTTGTGTAAGATTTTTTTGAAATACTTCTTCTAATGTTTCCTACCACTAATGGCCTAAAGGGTCAAAACTAGTCATGGAGGTCCAAGAGGTGTTTGGTAGAAATACATGGTGTAGTAGTGAAATTTGGGATTAGACAACTTGTAGAGGTATCTTATGACGTGTTTGATCTCTTGGTGTGATAAAATGAGGTGTTTTCATGTTGAAGTCCTAATGGCCTAATCAAACCTATTAGACTTACCAAGATGGTGGTTGGAATAGGTATGCAAGTGTAATATTCTTCATGTGACATATGCATGTGAGTGTTTGAGGAGGAGTATCAGGATTTAATTGAAGTGTTCTAAGTGGTGGAAGAGTGTGGCGGTGAATTCTGAGATGTTGGAGGTTAGATAGCTCAAGAATGGTTCTTGAGACCCAATATCATATTTGAGCAGTTTTAGAGAAGGAAGTGTTTTGGAGTGTCATACCATGAATTGATGATTATATGACTTGTTGTAATTTCCTAAGGTAAAAAAATTTCCATTCATGTGTCATATGTTTCTTGATAGCATGATTTTATATGTGAAGTTTCTCTCTTTTGGAGACTAATAATTAAGTACTTGAGACCTAATAGGTGGTTGTTGTCAAATAGAGTGGTGTATGATGAAGATGGAGGTTGTAGAGTTCCTTCTTCTTTTTATGGTTATGTGAGGATTTTATTGAAGTGTTTAGATATTGTGAAGTCACAATGGAGCTGCTAAGTTCCTTGGAATTCAAATTGTGACCGTTGGATCATGAACTAGTGATTTAGGTCTAGTTGTGCAAGTTTGTATTGTAAGGGTTATGCTGACCTATTAGGTCCCTCTAAGCGATTTATATGAATGTGTAAAGTTTGTATTTATGTTGTTTATAACAAAACGTGTAAGGTCATATGGTCTTATGCCAACTATGTCATTTTGTAGCTTGAGTCATGTATAAAGGTAGTTGTATTTGTTCATTTAAAATAGGGGAGAGGATGGAGATTTGAGTGAGAAAAGAGAGGCATGTGAGAGTGTTGTAAGGGATCTAGAACATATAAAATAAGAGCATGAAAATATGAGAAGGGTAGAGGAGAAGATTCTACAAGGTCACTTGACCTAATCAACACTATATTGTGAATACATGAACAAAGAAGGAGAGAGAGAGAGTTGTTCGAGAGGTTTTGAGTGAAGAGAGATGAAAGAGTGATCAAAATTATATGGTTTAGAAACAAGGACATCATGCGAGATACATTGGTGCAGGGGTTCATACAATTTCCACTATCTTCTTCTATACTAAAACCTTACATTTAAGGTTGATTATCCTTTCCTTGGAGAGCTCTAAGATTTCTTGTACTGATTTACAACTCCCCTGCACTAAGGATCTCCATTCTCCCTTTAAGGAGTTAAGCATGTACAAATGAATCAAAACACCATTAGTCCTATGCATTCCTTAGAAATTTTGGTTCATCCCCATACAACTATAGAGATGGAAACATGTAGCCTACTACCTTCAACTTTGCATTTTATGAATCTACTGTTCTTTTTATGTCACCACACTATAACATGTTTCTTAGACCCCCTTAAGCATCTCTAGTTAATTATCCATGCATTACTATCTAAGCACAAGATAGTTCTCTATGGGATTTTTTGGTTTGAAGTACTTAAAATAGTAAGAAGGGTCATGGATCATTCTTAATACCCTTAGAACACCTTATATACTCCATCATAGGGTGTTTAGACCCCGGGTTCTATCATATAACTACATTAACTATAGTTCTCTAGTTTAGACCTCTTGGCCTTGTAGCCCTCTCAACGCCTAAATTCCCGATATCACACTTTATCATGAAAAAACCCTACATCCTAAATTATGTTTCTAAGACCCTCTATCCATCTCTAGCTCATGCCCAAATTTCACTATAGGTTCCTTTGTTAGAATTTATACTTTGTAAATTTCTCCTACAATTAGGCCTATTCTACCTCCAAGCCTATTGGTAAGAAAATTTGTCTTGTGGACAAATTTGTGGATTTCAGGCCAATGCCATGGGAATCTGAGTCCCTCTACATTTGAATGGTGCAGCTCCCATATTTTACATGTAAAACAGGTGGATTTTAATGGTGGTTTTTCAACCAGAGATCCATAGGGGCACTCCACTGACCCTATGGCAAAGCCTGCAATTTCTTGCTAGGGTAGAAATTAATCTAAGTATGGGAAAGGGAGTGGGAAAGAAGGTAAGAAGGTCAATGATACAGGTAGAATATCAGATGCCTATATGCATTGATCAGAAATTTCATAACATGCATTAATATATATATAAGAAAGACAAATTACAATTTACGAGCACAAAATAGAATAAAACACACTGGTCACAAAGCACTAATCGATTTTTCCATCGGGGGACATAAAATTCCTTCCTTTTTATTGATCTCAGAGTTAAAACTTGTACAACAAGTGGGAATAGAAGAAAAATATAGAGGAGGAGAATAAAAGAAGACTAACAGTCATTTTTTGTCCTTTTTTCGCAAAAACATGCTTCCAATTTCCAAAAAATGATTGCCACCCATACAAAGACTTCAAAAAAACCATTAAATCGTTCGACCCAAAGCCATTACAAACAAATTTGATCATTTTCCCTCTTTCAAATTCCTCTACCACAAAGAAAACATTTCTAACGAGCCTAAGAAGAGCTTATGTGTGTAAAAATGTGTTTTATATTTCAATTTTCTAGTTTACATATGAACTGTTTGATCCTTTGCCCTGATTGCTTTGAAATTGGGCCATCCATGTGGCAGGAGAACATTGGAGTGAAGTTAGGAGGAACTATTTTGTTTTTTGCATGCCAGAGACTTTTTATTAATTTTATCCCACAAAAATCCATCAAAATTTAAAATTGAAGTGTCCATTGCATGGATAATTTCACCAGATTTCCATTGATATCAAAAATGCAAAAACTAAGCTCTGGTTCGAAAGATATGGCCCTCTGAAGATTTAAGGCAAAAATGGTGAAATTAGGGAAAACTCGGGTTCACGGGGTGAAATTTGAACTTTTTCCCTTTTTCTTTAAATTGGAAAAATTTCCCAAAAAATCTCCACACCCCACTGCTCCATTGCCATGTGGCATCTTCTAGTTGATCCGTGGCTTCAAAACAACATTTGGCTCCTTTCGTGAAAATGGGAAAAATTTACCAAAAATCCCCATGAGCCTACCGGTTAGAGGACACATGGCATCATTCCATGGCTGCGGGCCTTAAGAAATTTCTTTTCCATTCACTTTGTCGGATCTGTGGGCTAATTTTTTACTTTAACCTTTTCGCCCCAAAAGCTAAGTGCCAAAATTTTCTCCCTGGCCCCACAAGTGTGCTTCATTCCTTCTTCGGGCCCACGGGCCAAAATTTGACTTTGTACCTTTTAGCCAAAAGGTCTAAGTACCGAATTTCTCTCCACGCCTCCACTCCACCTTGACATGTGGAACGTTCTAATTGGTTGTGGGTCTGCATAGGGAAAATTTCCCCTCCAAACTCCGTTGAGCCATAACTTGCAAAATACAAGGAGTTAGAAGGACTTCCTTACCTTTCTGGAAAGGGAGAAAATTATCTATCGATGAAGTAATACCTAGAAAATTTTGAGTGCCTAAAATATGGAAAATTTTTACTGAGGATTCACTTGTTCTTGATAGCCTTCCCTGATTTTGCTAGAAGATATTATTCTTGAAGAATCCTACAAATCACCTAGGGGGATGAAAAGAATCTCCTAAATCACCTATCCACATCCTATAAGAAGTGATCAGACTTCTGAATTTGGCTTGGAGTATCTAAGTATGATCAAAACATGGAAACTTTGAGATAGGATAAGGTTTTCTTACTTGAAAACTTGTAATTTTCCCCTTTACACATTTGCAAGACAACAGATGGCTCTAGCTTGGGGACATGGTGTGGATTGAGAAAGGTGAAGACATGACATGAGGATCCAAAATCTCTAGTTTTAAAACATATTACATTGACCAATTGCCTTATCCATTGGGCCTTTCGAGTCATGTACAATTTTGAGGAAAGAAAGAAAGAAGGAAGGAAACACACCAACCAAATCCACACCAAGACAAAAACAAACCAAAACACACACACAACATAAAAGGGGAAACAAAAAAAAATATGGTACAAGGTGAGGGACAACTCACTTTCACTTTGATGGTACAACTTCAAATACGCCCACTTCTAGGCAATCCCAATGGAGTTTTATCCAAGTATGATAAGAGAAAGACATTCTCACCACAAGCTTCCTAAATTTGAAATGGACCCAACCAAAAAGAATTAAACTTACCATGACTTACCTTTGGCTCTCTCCTCTTGTCCCAAAGTAGGACCAAATCTCCAACTCTGAACTCCCTTTCTTTGGCTCTTATGTCAAAGAGCTTCTTCACTTTTAGCTGATTTTCTTTGATTACATCCACTATATGGGATCTTCTCTCTTCTAGTTTCTTGAGGAAAAGGATCCTCTTGTCAATTGAATCTATGTATTTTGTATTTCCACTATTTGAAGCAGCTTGAGAGCTGGAATTTCAATTGTAATAGGAATATCTCCTTTAACTCCATATAGTAGTTGAAAAGGTGACATGCCTATTGCCTTCTTAGGAGTGATTCTATTAGCCCCTCAATGCATCATATAATTTTTTGTGCTAATTCCTTTGTTTCTCATCAACAAGCTTACGGATAATGGTCACAATATTTTTGTTGCTTGACTCAACTTGACCATTCCCTTGAGGATAGTAGTCAGAAGAATGAGCAAGAGAAATCCGAAGCCATAACATAATTTTGTCAATTCCTTCGAAGAGAAATAAGTAGTGTTGTCTACTACAATATTCTGAGGAACTCCAAAATGAACAATGATATTCTCTTTTATGAAATTGTAGACAACTTCAAAGCTAGCATGTTTGGTTGGAATGGCTTCCACCCATTTGGTGAAGTAGTCCGTGGCAGTGAGCACATAAGTATGCCCAACACTTGAATGGGGATTCAAAACGCCAATGAAGTCCAGCCCCCATTATTGAAATGGTTCTTCAATAATCATAGGCTTGAGAGGCAATGCAACTAACTATGGTTTTCCAACAAATTGCTGGCATGCTTTGCATTTAGAAACCCAGCTCTGAGTATCAGCAAAGAGAGAAGGCCAATAGTACCTACCTTTGAGAATTTTGTGGGTAGTCACCATGGCAAAAAAATTTCCACCACAAGATTGATCATGATAGGCTTCGAGGAGTTTTTCTTACTGTTCCTTGGCAACACACTTGAGAAAAAAGCCATCCATCCCTTTCTTGTAGAGTTCATGATTCCAAATCACATATTTGGCTACTTTCAGCCTGAGAGTTCTTTGCTTGCTTGTAATCTAAATGAGGAGGAAGTCCCCATAGGTAAGAAAGAAAGTGATGTCTGCATACCATTCCTCTATAGTGTTCACAAAGAGAACTTGTGGGAAATCTTCTGAGTAGGTTGGGCAAGTGTCATCTCTTTCTCTAAGATGAACTTTGAGAGATTCATCTTCAGCAATCAACTTACACAAACCATTTCCTCTAACCAGATTAGAGGGCTTAATCTCCAGGTCATACTCTTGGATCCTTGCAATCCAATTTCCTCTTTTGGCTCCAGGATCTTGTTGTGTCAAAATGGACTTGATTGCACTTTTAGGGACCATCACCACGGTGTGAGAGTTGAGTATGTAAAATCTGAAATTCTTCACAACCTTGACCACTGCGTATGCATGCTTCTCTAATTGACTGTAATTTAGTTCATGCTTCTTCAAAGGGCAGCTCATGAAAGCAATAGGTGCTTCCAATCCTTCATCATTCTTCTGAACTAGGACAGCAGAAAGAGTGTACTCCAAGGTATAACAGTACATGATGAATTCCTTACTGAAATATGAAGATACTTGGTGTTGGAGCTTTGAAAATGGCCTTCTTGATTTTTGCAAATGCTGATTTTACTTCACTACTCCATTTGAAACTTGTTTGAGGTTTCATCATAGAGGTGATATGCTTTGTTAGTTTAGCGAATTCGGGGACAAAGTGGCAAAGAAAATTTACCTTCCCAAAGAATGAGTGCACTCCTTTCTAGCTGGTGGGAAAAGATAGTGCTTGAATAAGACTTACCCTCTCAGGGTCAATATGTGATCCATGCTTATTCACAATGTGTCCCAATAACTTGCCTTCTGTGACTCCAAAGATACACTTCTTGGGATTTAGAGAAATGTCATGTTTTCTACATCTTGCAAGAATCTTCTCCAAGTGGAAGATATGCTCACTTCTCTTCTTTTAAAACACGGTTAAGTCATCAAGGTATATGACAATGCAATGCTTGAGATATTTGAAAGCTAGGTCCATGTCTCTTTGGAAGGTGGCTCCCACATTGATTAGGATAAAAGGCATTCTACTTGTAAGCAAAAGTTCCCCAAGGAGTTGTGAAATTCGTCTTGCTAAAATCTTCTTCGAGCACTTTAATTTGATTATATCTTGAGAAGCCATTAAGCAAAGAGAGCATCTCAGATCCAGTAACTGTTTGTAGGATATTATCCATGATCAGAAGAGAGTAATTTTCCTTGAGAGATGCCTGATTTAAATTTTTGAAATCTACACATATTCTGATCTCCCCATTTTTCTTTCTGACTGGTACAATGTTGGCCACCCATGTTGAGTGGTGAATGGGGAAAATGATTCTAGCATTCAACATCTTGTTCACTTCTTCCTTGATAACATCAGAAATCTTTGGATTATAGGGTCTTTGCTTCTACCTGAAGGGCTTAGCATCCTGCTTCAGAGGAATGGAATGATGCATTTCCTTCGGTTGAAAAGATTTGAGCTCGTCGTAAGAGTAGGACAACACATCAAATTACTTTTTAAGAAAAGAAACAACTTCCTTTTCTCTTCAAGTGAGAAACATTTTCCAATGTTGACCATCCTTGGATCTTCAGAAGTCCCAATGTTTTCCTTGTCAAAATTAGATGGATAGCGAGAAGATAGCTTTTCTTTTTCACGAATAAATCTATCATGCTTGTCAAATAGGTCCTCCAGAGAGACTAGACCTTTGGGGATCTTGTTACCTTTCAATCTGATCATACATTCATCATCCACTCTTTCAATTTCATCTGATGCATCTTTAGAGACAACTTCTCTATGTGGATTAACACTTCCCTCAAAGAAGAGATTATTGAAGTTGTCTCTTTGCTCCAAGAAGGATAAAATATGATTGTCGTCATTGAAAACTTGCCAGTAATTTACGTTATCAGGTACACTTGGTCTAATCACCATCTCAATGGCTATTTTTTCCTTGCCAAAATAAGGATGAGGAGTCAATAGGGGTGTTGATATTGCAAGATAATTATCTCTTTCATTTTACTATCTTGGGATGGGTTCAATAGAGAATGCACCAAAGAATTCAATGCAATCCCACACTCTATTCCTGTAATGCCTGAGCCTTGGGTTCTTCACCTAGTATTGCTGGCATATTTGCTTCACTATCACTTCTGCATCACCAAGGCATCTCAAATTTTTTATTCCCATGTCTTCTACTACACTTATGCCCAAGAGGAGAGCTTCATATTCTGTTGTATTGTTGGTGTTGTCAAACTGCAATTTGTATGCAAAAGGATGCATCACATTGGAAGGAGAGTACAACACAACACCATCCCTAAGCCTACTTTGGAATGGCTTCCATCAAAATCCATAGTCCAAACCTGATCTTTCTCTGATTCTGAGGAAACTGGTAAGTTTTCTTCTCATTGTGAAGTAAGGAAATAGTTTCTTGATCCATAATCTTGAAAGAGGATATTAGATCTTGGGTCATGGGAACTTCTTACTTTGTAAACTTCATTTTTCTTAATGGAAGAAACTTCTTCATCTCACCCTTTAATAGAATATTTTTAGAGGTCCAATCCATCTTTATCTCTCCACCAAGGTCTCTACAAAAACTTCTACTCAAGAGCATGCCAAAAGATGCTGGAATGTCTGCCACTAAGATGGTTAGAAGTACTTTCTTATTAGGGTATTCCGCCAAAGCTACTTGTGCATATTTTATCCTTCCTATTAGTGGTAATTTCTTAGATTCCATTGAGTAAAAGCTCCATTAGCTCTGGTTAGTGTCAAGCTGAGAGCATTGGCAACTTTGAGTGGCATTACGCTATCAGAAGCTCCAGTCAATGATGCAATTGTTGAGCTCAAAACCATTCATGAGAAGAGACAAGTAGAAGGGTTCCACCTTATCTATTTTAGAAGCACTTAGGGCCAACATGTTTTGAGTAGGTGGTGTAGATGGTGTCGGGAGCAGACCTTTATAATTTGAACTTGAGGGTATAGAACTGCTGCTCTAAACAACATTGATTAGTCTATCAAACTGAGCAGGGTGTGTTTGCAAGTATTCAATCTCTGAGAGCTGCACTTTGGTCTTACTTGCATGTTCCACAAAATAAAATGGGACAATGTTGGATGAGGGGGAAGTTCCTGGAGTGAGGGAAGGCTTATATGGTAAGGGTCTTTGAGGAACTTTGGCTGACTTGGAAATTGGATTGTTTTTTGAGGGTGAGGCCATCAACTTAGAAGGAGTTGAAGGTGAAGCTATGGCCTGAGTTTTAGCTAACTTAGGATATACTTAATTGGAGAGAGGAGTGTTTTTAATAACTTGTGAGCTAGAAGAAGGAAAAGGTGAATTACCAGATATAACAGCTTAATATCTAGCAGCCATTTGGCCTGGTTTCATTTTGGCTAAATCCATTGAGGGTGGTAATGGTGAGCCTTTCTTTGATGATATTATTTTGTGTGGTGCTAGAGTGGGATCTTATTTATTTTTATTTTCCTTTTGAGCCATGGAGGGTAGAACATATTTCTTGGATTGAGCTCGAGTGAATACAACACATGAGAAGCTTGGGGCCTCCTCTTCTTCTTCCCCATCCTCAAAAAAATCGAACAAGCCATTATGCATATCAACTTCTTCAATTTCAAGGTAGCCTTCATAATCCTCTGCTATTTCTCCTTCAAGTTCATCAATTTCAGCATCCTCTCTTTATTCTATGGTATCATAGATAGCATTGATAGGAGGTGCTTCAAGGGCAAGTTTGCGAGGAGGTGGTGAAATTCTTTTCCTATCAGGGAAGTTTGGCCTCCTTGGAGCATTTATCGTTGTCATTTGGAACAAATTTTTCTTCAAGGCAACCAGATCATTTGCCATTTTCTGGAACATAGGATATGTAGTTACTGAAGCCAAACTCTAACCCTTCTGCTTCCCATTTGGGCCTTTCACCTTTCCAGAGAGGATTAAGTCATCATCAGTTTCAATGGCAAAGTCTTGAGCTTCCCTCAATGTTCTTGGTTGGGCTCTTCTAAGGAAGAAACCAACTTCTGATGGAAATGCACTTGATGAAGAATCTTCTTAGGTGGTTCTCAGGAGGTAGCACATCTTTAGGGACTCTTCTTGTCAGTCTGTCAAACCTTGCTACAAAGTCCCTCATGGATTCAAAGCTTTCTTTCTTTATTTGGACTAATTGCACCAGCAACTCTTGACCATCTTCAGTGCTCTTGAATCTATTTTCAAATGATTTTCTAATATCTTCCCAACCAGTAATAGATCTTATAGGAAGCATGTAAAACCATTCAACAGATTTCTCTTGGAGTGACTCCACAAAAAGTCTAACCGACACATCTTCATCTTCAACACCTAACACACCACAAGTAGTGATGAAGGCTACTACATGTTCTTCAGGGAGTTGGGAGCCATCTCCTTTGAATTTGGGAAAATTATTTCTCGAACCTCTTGGCAGATCATGGAGTATTCGTGGGAGAGCAAGTGGACTAGTATTTCTTCCCCATGGTACATTGGGTGCATGTGCTTCATGTTCATTATCAACCATTTTGTTTATGTTTTTGGCTTCTTCAGCAGCTAGGGCTGCTTCTCTTTCCTCTGCTGCAACTTGGAGTCTTGCAATTTCTTCAAGTTGAGATCTAATATCTTCCTCTCTGTCAAACCAAGCTATAACCTCTACTTCTTCTCTCTCCAACTCCTCAAAAGTAGGGTCAATCACTCCTTCTTACCTCAGCTGGCGAGTATACCTTCTATCAGCTAGCTTGAAAGTTTATTGTCTTCTCTGGAGGTGCTGGAATTTGTCTTTGTCTTCTTTTTCATAGCCCAAAATTTTGTAGCAATGGTGAGATGATTTACACTCTACCAAATATGCCAAGTAACCTCTTTTAGGTATGAAATGATATCTTCTTTGATATGAAAGAATGAAGAAGGTCTCTAGTAGGATTTTCAAGAATAGTCATACTCGTATTCATGTGGATCACAAGGAACTTCAGACTTCAAAACATAAAAATACTTTAAAACCTTGTGGTAATTTTATGGTGCGATGCTACAAACTACCTTACGGTGGGCACCAAAAACTATTGGCAAGAAAATTTGTCTTATGGAAAAAATTGTGGATTTCAGGCCAATGCTATGGGAATCTGAGTCCCTCTACATTTGAATGGTGCAACTCCCATATTTTGCATGTAAAACAGGTGGATTTCAATGGTGGTTTTTCAACCAGAGATCCATAGGAGCACTCCACTGACCCTATGGCAAAGCCTACAATTTCTTGCTAGGGAAGAAATTAATCTAAGTATGGGAAAGGGAGTGGGAAAGAAGGAAAGAAGGTCAATGATACAGGTAGAATATCAGATGCCTATATGCATTGATAAGAAAGTTCATAACATGTATTAATATATAAAATAAAGACAAATTACAATTTTTGAGCACAAGACAAAATAAAACACGCTGGTCACAAAGCACTAATTGATTTTTCCATTAGGGGGACATAAAATTCCTTCCTTTTTTATTAATCTCGAGTTGAACTTGTATAACAAGTGGGAATAGAAGAAAAATATATAGGAGGAGAATAGAAGAAGACTAACATTTATTTTTTGTCCTCTGTTCATAAAAACATTCTTCTAGTTTCCAAAAATGATTGTCAGCCCACACAAAGACTTTGAAAAACCATTAAATCATTTGACCCAAAGTGTTAAAAACAAATTTGATCATTTTCCCTCTTCCAGATTCCTCTACTGCAAAGAAAACGCTTCGAAAATCCCAGAAGAGCTTCTGCATGTAAAAATGCATTTTATATTTCAATTTTCTAGTTTACATATGAACCGTTCGATCCTTTGCCCTAATTGCTTTGAAATCGGGCCATCCACGTGGTAGGAGAACATTGGAGTGAAGTTGGGAGGAACATTTTTATTTTTTGCATGCCAGAGACGTTTTCTTGATTTTCTCCCACAAAAATCCATCAAAATTTAAAATTGAAGTGTCCATCATGTGGATAATTTCACCAGCTTTCCATTGATATCAAAAATGTGAAAAACTAAGCTCTAGTTCGAAAGATATGGCCCTCTGAAGATTTAGGGAAAAAAATGGTGAAATTAGGGCAAACTTAGGTTCACGGGGTGAAATTTGAACTTTTTCCCTTTTTTCAAAAATTGGGAAAATTTCCCAAAAACTCTCCACACCCCACCACTCTGCTGCCACGTGGCATCTTTTGGTTGATCCGCGGCTTCAAAACAACATTTGGCTCCTTTCACGAAAATGGGAAAATTTTACCAAAAATCCCTACGAGCCTGCCAGGTTCAAGGACATGTGGCATCATTCCATGGCTCTGGGCCTTAAGCAATTTCTTTTTCCTTCGCTTGGTCAGATCCGTGGGCTGATTTTCAACTTTAACCTTTTCGTCCCAAAAGCTAAGTGCCAAAATTTTCTCCCTGGCCGCGCGAGTGTGCTTCATTCCTTCTTCAAACCCGCAGGCCAAAATTTGAATTTTTACCTTTTAGCCAAAAGGGATAAGTGTTAAATTTCTCTCTGCGCCTCTGCTCCGCCTTGACACGTGGCACTTTCTAATTGGCTACGGGCTTGCATAGGGAAAATTTCCCCTGCAAACTCCACCGAACCATAACTTGGAAAATACAAGGAGTTAGGAGGACTTTCTTACCTTTCTAGAAAGGGGAGAAAATTCTCTATCTGATGAAGAAATACCCTGAAAATTTTGAGTGCCTGAAATGTGAAAAAATTTGACTGAGGCTTCACCTGTTCTTGATAGCCTTCCCTGATTTGGCCAGAAGATGTTATCCTTGAGAAAATCCTACAAATCACCTAGGGGGATGAAAAGACTCTCCTAAATCACCTATCCACATCCTGTAAGAAGTGATCAGACTTCTAAATTTGGCTTGGAGTACCTAAGTATGATCAAAACATGGAAACTTTGAGATAGGAGAAAGTTGTCTTGCTTGAAAACTTGCAATTTTCCCCTTTACACATTTGCAAGACTACAAAGCCTTAGCATAAACACTTACCAGCTTGATTATACTTGGAACTTGATAGATCCACCTTAGGAATGGTGATAACATGCTCCCTACCAAATTTGGAGACTCAACTCCATGATTTTCTCCTCCATGCACTCCATTTTCTCTCTCCACTACAACTTTCACGGTATGTACTACAAAACTATCATAACGCCTTCCCACATACAAATTAGGGGATGAAATTTTGCATGCTTCTATAAATCGCTTGGACAGAGATCTCCCTAAAATTTCATGAAATTCTAATAGATATAATTTTAACAATATGATGCCATAGTTTGGGCCCGAGAGGAAAGATTTAGGGCTACAGGTAAATGTAGCTAGATTTGTGAGCTACCAAAAATTTATATTGCTCCTTGGACCTCTTTCCTCGTTTGCATCCATTCACATATTTATATTTCAAATATAGACTCTCGGTATGGGAAAGATTCTACATACAATCCATTCAAAAGAGACAATTCATGCAATTTTCACACAAATTCACCCAGTAGTACTATTATATTCTTTCACTCAAAGATCATACATCTCCATTACATCATGATTTTCTCTATTTCATATCCTCTTATGTTAATTCATCTCTTGTATCCTCTATTCTATCCTCTAAATTGACTCTACAACTCCTATATGAGCTCTAACAAACATTAAACTTAGCAAACTTACCACATCCACATCTTATCCACTCTAACCCTCGTTCAACTTCCCATGATAACTTATTACACATCATGATAAGACTTAAGTGGCATTAAAAACTAATTTCCATCTGCCTATCTTTATTTTCTCTCTCTCTCTTGCACACCTAGTTATTATATTTACACGGACTTAATTTGACCTTCACTTACTCAAGTAGAATCACTCAAATACACCTAACCAAACATGCCTAGATGGTCTCATATGACCTTATGCCACCTAATCCTTGATGATCATGCATCAGGTTACCCTTCAAGAAGAAATTGAGATCCTGCTCGATGTAATTTTGGATTTTCTTCCTTATTTCCTTACAATCTTTTCTTGTCCTTTGCAATGGTATACCCTGACTTGTTTGTTCCTTCTTACTTGCTTGTACTCTCTGCCTCCCAACCATCACTCTAAATTCATTCTTACATTTACTCTTCCTAGACTTTATCCTCTTGCTTGTCCTTTTTATTGTCCAATATCCTTCACCATGCATCTCCATCCAGCTTCTACCCTATTTTCTTCATGTTCACCTTCAGTTATGGCCTCCATAGCAATGTTGGCTACAAGAATATATATATGGCTTAATTTACTCTTTAATTTGTCTTATTACTATCTCCATATCTTCTTTATTTATGGATTCTTTGTAATCTTGTCTTATTTTTCCTATAAAATGGAAGTATCCAATGTTAAAATTCCATTCCTTTACATTTACTAAGTGTCCACATGGATTCTTAGTTAGCATCCTACTCAACTATAGCTGATTATGTCTACTTACATCATGATGTGAAACATCCTTGCCTATAAAATATCCTACTAGTCCCTCTAGCTTCTTTGAATCCTTAGGTTTTAATTGCATTTTTCCTCACTTGACTGTAGATGGAGACCATTTCATCACTTTGACCCAATGAATGAACTTCTATGACCTGGTTTGTGTCATAGTCTTCATGTTTTTGAACTACCTCAAGTGTCTTCTTCTTAACTAATTTCTCTTTTCACAATCTTCTTCAAACTTCTTAAAACTCTTGTTCTTTCTCATGATTCCATCCTTTACTTTGTCCCTTGTTTGTTTTCCTTTCTTAACTTGACTTTTCTTCTAATTTTTAGCTCTATCACTATGTTTTAGATTCCTCTTGACCTGAGTTAGATAAATCTCTAGGTCCTTCACCTTTAGAAGTTTGAAAATATGTTGTTTCTTCCATGATCTTTCCTATTTCAAGACTGTATCAGTCCATAGCCTTCTAAATTTTGGTCTTCTCCTTTGCATTTTATCTTACTCAAGTTGTTTATAGGCTTCTTCACTTGAAGCTCTGAGGTCTCCCTTGTTATATCCATCTTATAATCTTCCAAGCTTATCTCAAACCTTATTTTGTCTTCTCCTTGAGCTGATCTCAACTCATTTGTTTGTATTTTCATTTCCAATATACTAGGTTGGTTTGTTTCCAAGTGTTCTTCACTTACACTCACACCTTCCTGTACAAGAATTGAGCCAAGAACAAAATTTGGACACCATCAAACTTCCTTTCATCGTAATCATGCTTTGACTAAGTATATACATACCTTGGTTAAAACTCGAGAATTATAGTATGTAATTTGATCTCTTTGGACTCTTGTGAGCTGAACATAAGGATATATTGCTCCTTTAAACCTTCTCCATGTAAATACTGATGTCCTTGAACTGATGTCTTAGTTCTCTTTTTGACTACAATTTGTTTTCCTACATCATTGCCATGCATAATTGAAATGCATTCTTGTTCCTTACACCTCATTATTTATGGGATTAACCTCATCTCTCCTTGAAACTTGAAGACATACTCATAAAAATGTCATATTTACCTTCTTTCTGAATTAGAATTCTAATTTGGTTCTCTATCATCATCTTTGCTTGTGTTAAGCTTTGTTCTCCATCCCATTGGCCTATATACATCTCCCTCTTGCTTGGCAACTTGATTTTGTTTTCCTTCAACCATGTAGAATGCTTAGTCTCCCCAAAATCTCTCACTAATTCTTGGTCTTGTGTCATACTCCATGAGGTCATGTCATTTGAGTCTTCTTCATCTTTTGACTCCACCATACCTTGACTGTAATTGTCCTTCATTTTATATATTTTATCCTCTTGAGCAGATATTTTCAGACCTTCAAAGGTCCTCAAAACACTTCATTGTCCCATATTTGACTATTCATGTTCATTCTTAACAAATGACTGCTATGTAACTTGCATTCAAACATGCCAATATAGAATTAGGTTAAAAAATCATAGGCTTTTTCAAGTCTTTTTCTTCCTCATGCATGTTTTCAATTTGTTTGCCACTTGCACTATGGGTAAGTGCACCAAGTTGGGGGCCCAAAAGGGTGTCTTAAGTGGATGCATTTTTAAAAAAAAAAACTTCAACTTGTATGAGTTTTTTCGAAATAGTTACACTCAAAATTGGAAGATGTTGTAGAAATATGAATCATAGCATTTTGAGTCTAGTTTCTAAGATACTAAATTTTATTGAAAACGGATAAGTTTAAGTGGGTCAAAAAACTAAAATACCAACAGATGCTCTTGTTTTTGCTAAAAAACATATTAGAGTGACTTTCGTGCCCCCACCATTTTTTGAGCACTATTTAGTATTTTTGAAAACCCTTTGGTAGAAAGATAGCTAGGAGCATCTAGTTTGGGCTCCATTTTGTTTTATTTTTTTAGCGAATATTTTTATTTATGATTTTTTAGTACGTACAGAACATTTATGTTTTGAAAAATAATGGAGCTCTGAGTGTGCCCCCCCCTAACTACCTCAAAAAATATTGAAAATTAGATGTTTTTTTGAATATGTATAGAATTATGCCTAGTTTGGGCTAGTATAGTTTTTTAAAAATTTTGATCAACCAAAAAAAAGATACACCATGAAAGATAGACATATTTACACTTCAAAAAATGGCTATAAAAAGGCATAGTTAGAAAATAAATAATATGGAAACCTTATATTAGTCAGAAAATTTGAAAAATTATATTTTTAGAAAGTAGAAACTCTGCTCTATGTCGTGGTATAATTTTTGTCAAATGGATCGATTGTTTTATTTTGATTTACTATAAAGGCGGTGGCATTTTTACATTTTCTTGCAAAAACACGATGTTTTTGTGTTTATGCGATTCCGTGCCTCAAGTTTGGGGATCCAAATTGAATCCCAAACCTTGAGGCATGGCTTGGAAAAAGAGAAAATACAAAACACGTACACGTTATAACACAGGTATAATTTTTTCATTTATTATTATTTATATTTTATTATTTCTTATACTTTAAATTTATTTATGTAAATATAAGAAATTAGGGTCACTTTGCACCTTATGGAATTAGTCTCACAACTCCATGAGTCATGGTTTAGGAGATAGTTTTTAAAGTATAATCTGGTTAGTACATAGGTAATTTTTCAGGATTTTAGCATTCAACCTAAATCTTTTAGTGTTTAACTTCTACAATCGAAACCCTAAACCATAGGCCATAAACCTAAACACTAAACTATAAACCTTGAGCCCTAAACCCTAAACCCTAAACCTTTAACCATGATCCCTAGACCCTAAAACCTAAACCCTAAACCCTAAACCTTAAACATTAGCCCTTACCTGTGAGCCCTAAACCCTGAGCCTTAAGCCCTAAACCCTAAGCCATAAGCCCTAAAACCTAAACCCTAAACCCTAAACCATGAACTACAAACCCTAACTACTAAACCCTAAAACCCGAATTGTAAAAACTAAATCCTAAACCCTAAACCCTAACCCCTAAACCCTAAACCTTAAACACTTTGAATCCTAAACCCTAAACCCTTAGCCTAAAAAACCCTACACCCTTATCTTTGAGCCCTAAAATCTAAACCCAAAACCCTAGACCATATGCCCTAAGCCTTAAGCCTAAAACATAAACCCTAAACCCTAAACCCCGATCCCTAAGCCATAAATCCCAAACCTTAAGCCCTAAACATTAAATCCAAAACCCTAAACCCAACCTTGAACCTAAACGTAAAAACCATAAACCCTTATTCCTAAACACTAAATCCTTTACCCAAAACCCTAAACCCTAAACCCTAAACCTTAAACCCTAAATCTTTAACCTTGATATGTAAACCCTAACCATAAACACTAAACCCTAAACCCTAAACCTAAAACTAAAATCCTAAACCATAACCCACAGAACCCTAAACCCTAAACCTTAAACCCTGAACCATGAGCCCTAAACCCTAAACCTTAAACCCCAAACCATAATTCATAAATATTTCCTAGTCTCGTGCCTAGAACCATCATTGAGTCTGCTTAGAACTACCTTGTTTATGAGAGGTGGACAAGTAACTAAATGGATATGACATCTACCTTGTTCCTTGTAATGCATATATTACACATCTCTTCCAAACAAATTTCTCCCCACATATACTTGCGCTCTTAAATGTAAATTTATTCACTCTCTAAAAAAAATTTCACATTTCTCATATTTCCATGTATGGTATTATGCAAGATAGGATGACCCATTGGAAGCTGGAAAAAATAACCATCACAACAAAAAAATTAATCTTAAAGGAAACACAAAAAAACTAAGAGAATATATCAATGCAGAGGTGTAGGATCATAATTGAATTTCCTACAGTATCCTCTCCTCTGGAGAAAGATAAAGTTCAAGTGTTCTACTAGAATGGATAGTAAATTTGACATAACTTCCTAAAGTGTTCAAAATAAGCATAGAAACAGGGGAATGGCTAAGAACACTAAGGGGTTATCAATCACCTAGTAAATATTTCTTGTTTAGTTCTAAATGGGAGTTACCTAGCCTACGACTTAGTGACCTTCCATTCATTGATAATTCCTTATATGATAAACCCATGGATGTTTTCAAAATCCCTTGAACAAAAAGATAGGGGTAGTCATCAATCCTAGTGAAGGGTGTGATGTGATTTCCAAGCAACTTGAAATTCATATAGATTTAGAGGTCATAACATGAATTTACAAATATCTCTATCATTATAAATGGAAGCCAAGTAACAGTGTCTCCCTATACATCCAAGTATTAAGGACTACTGGGGTCTTTGGAAGGATTGGACAGTCAAGAATATGACATTTCCCTCCTTCAAAATATCAACAAATGAAAGACATCAAATTGTGATAAATCTCTTTGAATGTTCTACCTACAAAGTTGATGAACCCTGAACTCTATGACCTAAACCCTAAACTATAAAACCTAAACCCTAAAACCAAAATAATAAATCCTAAACCCTAAACACTAAATACTAAACCCTAAAACCTAAACGCTAAATCCTAAACCCATAACCCTAAACCCTAAACCCTAGACCCTAGACCCTAAACCCTAAGCCCTAAGCCCTAAACCCTAAATACTAAATCTAGATCCCTAAGCTCTAACCCCTAAACCTTAAACTAGTAACTCTAAACCCTAAACCTTAAGCCATAAACCATAAACCATGAACCCTAAACCCTAAACCATAAACCCTAAGCCTTGAACCCTACACCCTAATCCTTGAGCCCTAAACCCCGATCCCTAAACCATATATCTAGAGCCACTGAGCTCTAACCCTAAACCTTAAACACCGTATCTAACCCCTAAACCTTAAACCCATAACTTTGAACCCTAAACATTGAGTTGTAAACCCTAAATCATGCACCCTAACCCCTAAACCCTAAACCTTGACCCCTAAACTGTAAATCCTAAACCTTAAGGCCTAAATTTTAAATATTAAAGGTCCCTAACCCTAACCCCTAACCCCCTAAATGTCGAGCCTTAAACCCTAAACCACGAACCCTTTTCCCTAAACCTTGAACCCTAACCTTTAAACCTTAAACCCTAACTCCTAAACCCTAAACCCTAAACACTAAATCCTTAACCCTAAACTTACACCCCGAGCCCTAAACCCTATACCGAAAACCCTAAGCCCTAAACCCTAAGCTCTAAACCCTAAATCCGAAACCCTAAACCCGACCCTAAACCCTAAACCTTGAGCCCCCTAAACCCTAAGCCCGAACCCTAGGCCATAAGCCATCAGCCCTAATCCCAAACCCTAAAACTTTAACTCTAAACCATAAACCCTAAACCCTAAACCATAAACCCTCAACCCTAATCCCTAAACCCTAAACTCTAAACCATGAACCTTGAGCCATAAATCCTAAAATATCAACCTTGACCCATAAACCCTAAACCTTGAACCTTGATCCCTAAAACCTAAAATCTAAACCCTTAACCATGAACCATGAACCCTAAACCCTAAACCATAAACCCTAAACCCTAAACCATGAACCCTAAGCTCTATTCCTTAAACCCTAAACCAGAAAATATGAACTATGAGCCTTAAACACTAAACCTTAAACCTTAAACTCTAAACTTTGTGTCCTAAACCCTTAGCCACATTATCTTGTAAAATTGTCGAGGGAAATTTTATAGGTAACCATACCAAAGTTTTTCCCTGGTCCCTCATCGGGGACCCCTCTGCGTTCGAAATGTTACAAAATCCCTTTCCGGAAATCTAGTTCTCCGAACTTAGCCATTTTGGTCCTTTTTGGCTAGGCACACCTTTTATCTATGTAACATAGAGTAAATTGGCGCCCCCTTCATTTCCTTTGGCACACCCTTTGATGTGTCGACACATCAATTGTTGCACCTTCCCGTGATGTGCCTTTCTTGCGTGCACCAAGGCACATGCGCCTTCATGTTAACAACTAAATTGTTGCGCCGTGTTTTGGTGTGCCAAAGGGCGCAAGGAATGAAGTGTTGATAGTCTTAAAATTGTGCCAAAGGTGCAAGTATTTCCGTGTTGACACACATTTATCCGCGCCAAAGATGCGAGTTTTACGTGTCGACATGTGTTTCGGTGCACCTCTTGAAAAAGTGGTTGGCACATTTATTGCACCTTTGCCTATATATAGGCGCATCTGCCCTGTCACTTTCACCAATCAGAAAACACGTGATAACTTTATTCCTTTGCACCTGTCAGCACACCCGTCGTCCTCGTGTCGCGTTCATGGACCCCGCTTCGTCTCTCACATTCTATATATTCCGGGTAGGTGGTTCTTACTCCTCTTGTGTTTTGTTTTGGTTGTTTGTGTGGTAGGATAGAATGAATATGCAAATCCATTAAACCCTCCTACCGTTCTTGCAACCTTTCCCCCCAAACTGTTTTCATCCTCTTTCCAGATCTGCTGGTCAAGAGGGCTCTGCCTCAAAAAATCAACCTGGATCTCCTTCTGTGCCCCCTTCACCATCTAAAATCCCTGAAAAAGAGGCCTGAAAGATCACAAACCTATCGGGAAAGAAAGAAAACCTTAAAGATTGGTTTAAAACTATGTTTTTCTCTTGGCGCAATCGCCACTCCTGTTGCATAAAATATAGTCATGCCAAGAAGGTGTACTTTTCCCGCTTGCAACACGCTTAATCCATGCGCCATGTGAAAACCAAGTAAATCCTAAAAATTTGTGTGGGTGCATACCCTATTACAGCAATACAGTGTCACGCAGGCCTTCCCTGCGCCACACCAAATTCCCTTTTTGCACACAAAAAGATAGTGCAACACGTATTTATCCTGCACCATTTGGTGCATCAACATCCCCTGTTACATGCCAATTGCATGCGCCATTGGCACATCCTGATTCCATGCAACACTAAGTTTATTTACACCCAACATAACCTTATATAGATGGCGCAGGTGTACCCCTGTCTACAATAACAAAATTGTCATATGTAAAATCCTTGCGCCCTGCGCCCTTTGGCGCTAATGTCTTTCTTGTAACACTCTTCTTCAATGCGCCATTCTATTAACCCTACAGCCTACAGTGTCCTTATGCCCTATACCAAGAGGCCTTTAAATTGCTAACTCCTCATTCTGTAATGTTCTAATAGAAGATTTGACAGCTGACATGGTTCTTTTGTGTTGGGTTTTGCTTCTTCTTCTTACAGATCAGCAACTGAATTCAGATCCACATATGTCTACATCAAGCAAGAGGCCAACCAAGTCAAAAGGTAAAGCTAAGCTTACTGAAGAAGAAATGAAATACAAGTACCAGAGGGTCAGAATGCCTAAGTCCCAGGTAGAATGTGACCTGGATATAAGAGACTCTGAGCTTGGTTACATCGATATGGAAGATTTATGGGCCAGAACCAGGAGAGTCATAGGGAGTCCCTGGATGGACAAACTAGTAGGCAGTGGCCTACATTTTGCTGGGGGGATCCCCGTCAGTGCAGTAAATAATGAATTCATGATGGTAGTGGCCCACTGCTACAACAAAGACACAAGGTGTGTCCAAAATGAAAAGGGCGAGGTCATAATCAACCTCACCACCCAACACTTCGAAATCATGTTAGGCATCCCTCACCACCGACACTTTGTGGCTGTAAGCCAAGAAGACTACACCAAGGCTTGGGAGGACAATGAAGACCAGTGCATGCAACTGATGAATGAGGTGTACCTAAAGAACAAGAAGGTGATAACTAGATGGCCACAGGTTATTCACCATAGCGACTTCTCCGAGGAACTAAGTGATACTATCATGTTCCTAAGCAGAGTATTTGGGCTTTCTGATGCCCATTACTTTCATAAATGGATGCTCAGGTACCTGGAGACCATGAACAAGAATGTACCTGATCAACGCTTCGAGTGGGCAGAGATAATAAGCAGCACCATATCTGAACAACTCCAACAACTCACCACAACGGGGAGGTTCTACATGAACTCCTACATAGTCTATGCTGCAGCCTCGGAAAGGGATTATCCAGCATTGAGCCGATGTGGGGTTTGGCCCCAAGTAAAAATATATGAATACTACCCAGAGCTGAAGCTAGAGAACAACATCCCGCAGTTTACTAAAATCAACGATGCCTTTTTCTACAACATCGTCTGCCTTTTGAGGCCAAACATGACTCATGGTCAAATGACCAAGAGCATTGTCACAGCAACAGAGAAGTGGGGGGCCTTATTTACATAATTTCCCACCTTCACCTATCTCAGGGTAGCTAACTTCCTAGGTGAGCCCACTAAATTGCCAAGGTACGCTGGCCCCAAGCTGGTCCTGTTGGAGCTATCCAGGTAGCTCGTAACATACCATGAAAAGTGCTTGAAGAGAAAGAAGGGTGGAACTCCTTTCCCCCTTACAGTGGGCAGATACACATGCATCTCTCACCACAAAGCCGGGAAATGGTTACCGAGCTAGAACTACTCAATCTGAAGCACAACTTCTCGTGAGGCCCACTTTTGATCCAAGGAATTTCCTTCCCAAGGAAAAAATCGATCCGATCCACATTCCACAGATCGAGGACATCTATATCAACCTATATCATGAGGTCAAACTTAGAAGGAAGGACCACTCCCGCTTGGCCTTAGCAGAGATCACTCAATACGGCGTGGCCATTGTTCTAAAGGGTTATCAAACTATCGATCAAGAAGTTGATCAGGTATATCTGGATACGGATGGGGACAACTGGCCATTTGCTGTGATCGATAAAACAAAAGCGCCCCAGACCATTGAAGAAAGGGTCAAAGAGACACTGCGAAGGACAGAGCACTGGTGCAGGATGAATGGCCTCATCTACCTCGGGGTAGATTTCACTACGTCACCATTGGGCAACACACCTATTAGGCCAAAGCATCTGCCAAAGGTCAAAGGCAAGGATAAGGAGGGTGAATCGAGCCTTTGTTTAAGAAGGAGCTCCTGAAATTCCTCCTTTCACACTTGCATAAGAATAGGTTGTAAGCCTAGTATCCCCGAGAAAAGAAATGGCGGAAGGTGTTTTGACGGGCACATCCACTCAGGGTGTCTCCACTATTACAACTCTTGAGGTCCCTTCTATCCCTTCTCCCTCTCTTCCTTCTCCTCCTCACATGACCTAAGTTACCATTTCTTTAGTCGTGTCCTCTCCTCCATCTCCTACTATTCCCCCTTCCTCATCATCCATCTTATCTTCTCTCGCGGAGCTGTCCCCCACCATTTCTTCTCTCATCTCATAGCTCCCTTCCATTCCCATGTCTACCTCCCCTACAGTATCCCTTCCTCTCGTGAGCACTTTCTCAGCCTCCCTCTTGATGCCACCACCAAGTGTCTCTACCCATTTTCCCTCATCCACTTCATGCAGCTTCTCCCTCTTCTACCTTTGGTCCCGTTACTTTAAGTCCATCATGGATCTCCCAACATCTCCCAGCCGAGTAAAGAGAAAGTCCCTATCACACGATGGACTTCTCCGTCATCCCGAAAAAGGGGGCTAAGAAGTAAAATCCTATAACCCACTTCTCTCAGAGTGCATCGAGAGAAAGAGTAATGGAGATTGCATATCCTGAACCTTTAAAGGGTAAAAGAGATCTGTCTCCGACAGATTATACAGTGACCCAAGTCACGATGGGAAGGTCTTTAGAAAGTCTTCAAGGAGAGGCCCTATCTACAGTGGATTACCTTTGCAAGAAACTTCAAGTAGCAAAGGAGGAGAAAAGGTTGCTAAAGGAACAAAACAAACATCTTCTCCATGCCCTATAGAAAATGGGCAATGCACCTCCTACAACTACCACGGAAACTCCTGAGGTCCTAAGTCAGGACAAGATAAACGAGTATGCCAAAATTGGTGAACAAGGTATGGCAGTTTCTACCTGGAGAGATCAAATCCTCAAAGACAACGAGGAGGTAATAGTCAAGTTTACCGAGTTGTATCAGAACATCAATCGGGTGAACAAAGATCTCCAGGTGATTGTAGGACCTATCTCCGAGGAGTTGGACCATGCAAGGCTGTAACATGAAACATTCTAGAAAATTCTCGACTGCTCAGTCGATGATCTAGTAAAATTTGGCGTTTTCAGTCACCCCAGGGTACCCAAAGATCCTTGCTGCGTTGGATTACCGGGTTGATCAGATGGAGTTCATCCTAGAAAAGATTGATAAACTAAAGGAGGAAGCCCTGGATGTAATGCATCAAATGGAACAAATCATTCTGAGAATGTCTCCGGGTTTGCTTACTCCTTCTTTCACCTTGAGGAAGGCAGACGAAACTATCCGAATATTTAAAGAGATCGTCTCGCAAGGGTTAGGGCCAGAAGCCACTTTTGACACCGAATGCATCAACAACCTTCGGCTTGCCATGATTTTGTGGGGTTCTTGATGGAGGTAGGTAATGAATATTTCAAACTCCTAAAAACTTAGAGATGAGCGGGAGACATGTGAGGTCTTCGGTGATCATACAAAGGGTCTTGCTTAGGATCAACTTCAGCCCATGATCAGTAAATTCATGGAATATCGGACTCAGTTCCACATCACCTCTCCCGAACAACAGTAGAAGCAAGATACCCCCTTTTAGCCACAAGACAATGATGAATAGATTCCTTCCTCTTGGCTTACTTTTGATAAATATCTAATAGTATGTTGGTACAAATGATGACCTCATCCATGTTGCACCATGGGATGTTGTCATCCACCAAGTTGTCCAAAGTCAACATTGAATTTTAGATATTTTGTAGATATTTTGTAATTAGTTGTTGGTTCCCTTTTTCCTTCCTTCTTCTCCTTCTTCTATATATACTTGGATACTTGTTGTATTCATGGATGGATACTTTTCAGATGAAAAATAGAAGTAAGAAGAAAAGACTTTGAGCTTTTTGTAACAGAAGAAAATAGTAATACAAATATTAAGACTTTGTGTTGAATATGTGTGTTATGGGAATTTAATCTTTCTTATGTCAGATTTATGCGTTTATTCTGTTGAATCTATCTCTACTTTTTTGTCATTTATTCATTAGTATTACTTTGTTCATCTATGCGAGTAAGTTCGGCTCTGTTTACTACCAGCCCAAAACATAGACCCTCTGACCTTTCTACTTTGGAATTCATTTCTTTTCTCCCTTCAGATCTTTCCTATCTCCCCGTCTCATTTCTTCCCCTTCTTCTTACAGTTGGAAGCACCTCTACTAGGATGAGATCCTGAACCCCCGAAGGTAGAATATTGTGAGACTTGCACAGATTCCTGCTGGTAGAATAGCAATAAACCATTTTCGCTTTACTGACTCAAAGAGGGGCTATGCCTCGCACACTGTTGGCTCGTCTATCCATAGATCTATACACCTGACATTGTTTTAGACCAACAAGCCCTAACTTTAAACCTTGAGCCCTAAACCCTAAACCCTAAATCATAAACCCTCACCCAAAGGAAAGTCCTAAAAATATCATTCAACATGTTTTAGTGTGTAGGGAATAGTGTTTAAGGTGATCGATCGACTCATTTAGTTTTGATGAGAGACTACTTCCTTTGAAGGCCTAAAAAGGCATTTTGGCCATTCTGTAGTTAATTGAACACCCTTCAGAACAATCTAAAATGAGCCATCATGTTCACCGGAGTTATCAAGGACCATTACTTGTGAAGTATTAAGGCATCGTTTGTCTCCATAAGAGACATATGAGAAAAAACATGTATGAGAATCATGAATTTGATTCCATGAAAGGATGCTTTTAGAGCTAGGAAAGGTGAGGGGATGATCTTTATATGGAGCACCATGTTTCTAAGAATGAGAAATCATCTAAGTTCACTTAATGCAATTCACTTGGTACTATTTATAATAACTCATTCAACACCTAGTAGTGCTATCAAACCTTAAGGAGGAGGAACATTACAATCACCTCATTTTAGCCATAGGACGGAATCCCATTCGGGAACAATCCTCTATCTACAAATAGAGGATCTATTTTTTTGTAAGAAGTAGACAAAAATCATAGAGTTAATTCATGGTCACTAAAGTGAACTATGGACCAAATTTAAAAATAAGTACCAATTCAAGCAGTGGTAGGGCCAAAATATATTTTAGGAGGTCAAAAACCTAAAAAATGACTATATGCTTTCCCAAAACAAAGACCGACTACAATATATATGCCCTGAAAGTTTTAGGTCGTTTGCTGAAATCCTGAAAATGAGTAAGTACTGACAAGATTAGATTTTGAAAAAAGATCTTCTAGATTATAACTATTAGAGTTACGAGACCACTTCCATAAGGTGCAGAGTGACCCTAATTTCTTATATTTACTAAAATAAATTTAAAGTATAATAAATAATAAAAGAAATCTTATTATACGTGTAAAACACCAAAACACATATACATGGTCCATACTACTCAAAATATGTACGTGTTATAGGTTTAGTGATTGCCGAGCTAGACAAATTAAAATGCAAGCACGATTTAGCAAAACATGTACGTGTTTGGTCTATTTTCAAGTTTTTTCCACTTTTTGGACCCCCAACTTCATGCACTCACCCCTATCCTTCATTCTTGTTGATAAGTCTTGTATCTTCATCATTCCATACTTTTCTTCATCCTTCATAATGCCTTCACCAAGAACCTTCTACTCTCCATGAAAATCATCACGCATCTTTGTTCCTTGGTCTTCAAGAGACCTGCTTGCTTCCTTCATTCTCATGACACTCTCTTGTGTCTTCTCTCTTTATTTTTCTTCACGACCTTGCATAAGGTCTTCCAAGATATCATTCCATGTTTTCTCTTCCTCTATACCACTCTGCTACTTTTTATCATCACACTCATCTTGGTGACTCAAGTGAACTCCTTGGTCATTCTTCTCTCTCCTTGATAACTTCATGTTCTCTTTCAGCCTCATTGGAACTTGCTTATCTTCTTTCATGCCTCCTTATTCCTCTCTCATTAAGGATAATATGTGATTCTTGATCTTCTCAACAAATTCGTTGATTCCAAATACCATGCTTCTCCTTTCGGTGCATTTTGATCCATCAAAGGAACACAAAATGTTCTATTCCATATTTCATTATAAATCATTTATTCAACCTTCCATTATAAACTACCCTTATCTCATACTACCATGGTCTACCTAAAATCAGGTGAAACACATCCATTGACATTATATCATATAAGACTTCATCATGAAAACTTCCAATTTTAAAAGGTACTCTACATTGCTCATTTACAAGAATCTGATGATCCTTCTGAACCCATGCAACTCTATAAGGTATAGGGTGAACTAACCTCTTTAACCCCAATTTACTAACCATTTACTTAGAAAAAATGTTTTTGTGCTACCATTATCTATAATAACATTGTAGAACTTACCTCTTGTCTTACATCTTAATCTTGAAGAGGTTTCTCTTGCAAAATGGCTCCTGAGATTTGGCTTGTGGTTGTAGAAGGAATCTCCTTAACAACAATGAATCTTCATGCCTATGATCATCATATCCATTGTCTAACTTATCTATACCTGAGGATACTATTCCATGCTTGCCATCCTTGTGCCTAGGTAACTAATTTCATTCATCATATTATCCATCTTTCTCATGACTCCTTCCTAGATCAAATTCATTATACCCTACAATGATGGCTTTTCTGAACCTTTTCCATACTGTCAACAATCAACTTCACACACTCTTCAATAAATCACAAATGCTTAAAATATCTGCAATAAACTGATCCTAACAGAGCTCAACTCTAATACCAAAATGGTGTAGGGGTTCATACAATTTCCACTATCTTCTTGCTTGACTAAAACCTTACCTTTGAGGATGATTATCCTTTCCTTTGAGAGCTCTGAGATTTCTTGTACTAATTTAAAACTCCCCTACACTGAGGATGTCCATTCTCCATTTAAGGAGTTAAGCATGCAACAATGGCTTAAAACATCATTAGTCCTATGCCTTCCTCGAAATCTTGGTTCATCCCCATGTAACTATAGATATGGAAACATGCAACCCACACCTTCAACTCTGCATTTAATGAATCTACTATTATTTGTATGCCACCACACTTTAAGAGGTTTCCTAGATCCCCTTAAGCATCTCTAGTTCGGTCTCCATGTATTACTCTTTAAGTAAAAGATAGTTCTCTATGAGATTCTTTGGTTTGAAGTACTCAAAACAGTAATAAGGGTCTTGTATCATTCTTAATATCTTTAGAAAACCTTATATACTCCATCATAGGGTGTTTAGACCCTAGTTCTATCATACAACTACATTCACTATAGTTTTCTGGTTTAGGCCTCTTGGCCTTGTAGCCCTCTCAACACCTAAATGCCCTGATATCACACTTTATCATGAAAAAAATCACATCCTAAATTGTGTTTCTAATACCCTCTATCCATCTCTAGCTCATGTTCAAATTTCACTATAGGTTCCTTTGTTAGAATTTGTACTTCCTTTGTAAATTTCTCCTACAATTAGGCATATTCTGCCTCCAAGCCTTAGCAAGACACTTACTAGCATGATTATTCTTGTAACTTGATAGATCCACCTTATGAATGGTGATAAAATGCTCCCTTCCAAATTTGGATACTTAACTCATTGATTTACTCCTCCATGCACTCCATTTTCTCTCTCCACCGTAACTTTCACGGTATGTACTTTGTAAAACTTATCATAACTCCTTCCCATGGGTGAATCAATGGATGAAATTTTTCATGCTTATATAAATCAATTGGATATATATCTCCCTAAAATTTCATGAAATTCCAATGGATATAATTTTAATAGCATGATGCCCTAGTTTGGGCCCGAGAGGAAAGATTTAGTGCTACGGGTAAATGTAGTTAGTTTCGTGAGCTACCAAAATTTATATTTCTCCTTGGACATATGTCATCCTTTGCATCCATTAAAATATTTCTATTTATCCTAATATAACATGTTTGTCAAATATAGACTCTCGATCTGGGCGAGGATTTTACATATAGTCCATTTAAAAGACATAATTCATGTAATTTTCACACAAATTCACATGTGGTACTATTCTATTCTTTCATTCTAATATCATACATCTCCATTACATCATGATTTTCTCCATTTCATATCCTCTCATGTTCATTTCTCTCTTTTCTCCTCTAGGCTAGCCTATAAATTTCTTGTAAAACTCTTATATGAGCTCTAACAAACATAAAACTTAGAAAACTTATCATATCCACATGTTATCCACTCTAACCCTCATTCAAATTACCATGAAAACTTAGTAAACATCATTATAAGACTTAATTTTCATTAGTATAACTAATTTCCACCTGCCTCTCTCTCTCTCTCTCTCTCTCTCTCTCTCTCACACACACACACACACACACACACACACACACACACACACACACACACACACACACACCTAATTATTACATTTACACACATTCAAGTTTACCTTCACTTACTAAATTAGAATCACTCAAATACACCTACCAAAATATGCATATATGGTCTCATACGACCTTATGAAACCTAATCCTTAATGCTCCTACATCATTCATATACAGGTGGCTAAGTGGGTGCTTGTTCATCTTAGGGGGTTGTAGCCTCTTTGTAGAGTGGGTGCTCTACTAAATAGGGGTTAGTGCTCCTTGTGGGGTTGGTGCCTCACTAAATAAATCTCTTTTGATGTGTAATATTCATAAAATTCCTTTGTGTTGAGTAATATATACAGAGGTTCAGTGGGTTTTCTTCCCCTTGAGGTTTTCCCACTTTACATCTTATGTTAATGTGTTCTTTCTTGCTTCATGTTCTTATGAATGGTTCTTTCATAATAGTCTCACATTGGTTAATGAATGTTGAATGATTAGATTGATGGTTCACACAAGTTAAATTAATTAAAGTAATTGTTTTAAATTTTTATTCACCCTCGGTCATTTTTCTTCCAACAATTGGTATTAGAGCAAGGTCCTTGTGAAGCAAGTATAACAACTTGGAGGTGATCCTTGAAGAAAAAATGATAAATTTGGAGAAATATCATGATAATCCATATGAAGTTGACTTACAAGAAAATTTAGTACTCCAAAGAAGGAAGAATATCAAATTAGATTCAATTATCAAGAATCTTGAATTTTAAATGAGGTCTTTGAAGGCAAAATTTGTACAAGTATCTAGTAGGCTGAAAGATTTTGATAAGTTAGAAAAGAGATATGAGGCTCTAAAGATAATCTTGAATGGTCAAAGGGAACATGATGATAGAACATGTCTTGGGTGAAATGGAGATGATAAGAAGTCTGTAATATCTAGTTATGAAGCATGCCCTAGTTTTAAAGAGGGACAAAATGAAGGTACGTATGCCAAGAAGGCCTACTTCAAGAATACTGCAAGGTCTAATCCTATCAGAAACCTCATGTAATGAGGTATGAAAAGTCTTTTCATGGATATTTCTATGATTGTAATCAATTTTTTTAGAGGGAAAGAAAATGTGAAATAAAGTTATGAAGGAATAAGTATTCATGGGATTATGAAAGCTCCTACGATGACTACTTGTAATTGTATGTAATGAATATGGTCATAAGGCCATGTGTTTTAGAAGGAAAATCAAATCATATCAGTCAAGAGGTAAGAATAATGTTGTGTGCTATAATTGTCGAGAATCCTAGCCATATAGCAAGATTTTGTCTTGATAGGTCATCTAGATAGAATAATAATGTTCAAGAAGGAAGACAAGTCAAAGAGGTGTACATCAAAATATCTAAACTTGTGAGTGAAGTGAAGAATGAGCCAAAGCATGTCATGAGAACAAAATCTATAGACAAGGAACCAAAATCAGTCAAAGAAGAACTAAAAATAGTCAAGACAATCAAGAAATATGATCATGAATATCTATCCAAGGAGGATGAATCAAATACGGTCATAAGGTATGATTTGATCTATCTTTTCCACTCATCAAGTCATGTTGTAGATGGAGTGTATCATGAAGGAGATAAAGGTTGTAAGGTTTTTTGAGTTGTGTCAAGTGATATTGGTATGATACTATTGATTGAGTCAAGATTATAGAAGGATACATGTAAAATCATGGAGTCAGTAAGGTTCTTAGGTGACTCATTCAATAAATAAAGTGAAACTTAATGTAATATGAGAAGATATTATGTGCTTTTAAGGCCTGAATAAATGATGACAATGAATCTGTTTGGTTGAAGTGCTTTTGGGTATCATCATGAAGAACTAGATGTTACATGAGTATCAATATGTTGTTAGTGGTTGTGTTGAAGAATAAGTCATGGTATAATGGTGTCATGCTTTAATGAAGACCTAGAAATTGCTATGAATACAATGCAAGGAGGTAAAATTAGGTGGCGGTGTAATTTAAAAGATAAACTTGGAGGTTCTTGTAATTAATAGTCTAATTCATGTAATAGTTTATGTCAGCTAGAGAGATGTAATAAGGATATTGATGTTAGATTGTCTGATGGCTCAATAGATGGTGGAATAAGTTACGCTTCATATGTTTTAGGATTAATAGGTGAAGGAATCGAAGGATCTTATGAGCATGTGATGGAAGATGAGTAGTTGATGATCAGTCAAGATCATCCAAGAAGGATTATAAGTTACATGAAAATGTTGTGAGAAGGTTAAAGTCATGAAAATAATGTCCAATTTTGAGGAGGAGTTGACGGTGATTTTAAATATGGTAACAATATTGTTGGAGTTCTTGTTATGCTTAAGAGAGTAAGGTTGGTATGAGGGGGAGCTATTTAGCATCAAGACAAGTGAAGAAGATTCTATTTTATTTTATATGATTACTTGATTATACCATCAAATTCTTGAAGGGATGTTGCATGATGTTGAAGGAGTAAGCTTAATATTTGACTCAAGGTAAGCTCTATAGGTTATGTTTCAGTTTATGTCATAATAAGACCTAGTGTTCTTTGTGAAGGAATGTGTATTCAATCAAGAATGTAGATAGTGTTTTATGGAGACAATTATGATCTCTATGTATGTTGTTTGTAAGTGATAGTATTCAAAAATGATAGGATGTAATGGTGACCTAGTTAGCAGAGCTCTATGAAATTTTGATAGGTATTATGTTTCATGAAGGACCAAATTTTGGGTAAGCAAGTTTTTGTATGTCTGATCTGAGCATGAAGAACAAGTGTTTAGGATTGGTAGATATGTGATGACCAAGAGGCGAGTTCCAGTTGATGAAGATGATTACAAGATAGTATGGGATGTTTGAAGGCCTGATAGAGGTTGAAAGTGACAAGATGATGATCAAAGTTGAATAACTACAAATATAGGTTTGAATTTACATAAAGATTGAGTTGATTTGCTTGTAAAATGAGCATGGTTCTACAATATAGTCCATGTTGAGGTAGGTATAGATAGTACTTGAATTAATTTGATGAATTATGCATCATCTTAGGGGAGAAAATCTATTTCTCACCATTATAAGAAGAAGTATGCACAATGCAAGGGGAGCTAGTTGGCTCCAAGAGAGATAAATGAGATGTGATAGTCAAAGAAAATAAGAAGGTATACAACAAGAATGAAGACCAAAATTGTTCTATATTTGTTTAAGGGGGATTTAAGATGGTTGAAGACAAATTCCATGGATCATCTATAGCATTTGAAGTCAAAAAGGTGAACATAATTAGAGGGGGAGCAAGTGAGTATGTGTGCATTATTGATGTTGTATTTGTGTTGGTCAATTTGTTGTAGGATCCTTTGTCATAGATTTCAAAGGGGAGAGTGTTGAAATTTTTTTCATTGATGTCAAATAGTCTTGAACATGGGATTGATCAGGTATGTCACTATATTGTCTTGTGTCTTTGTGTCTTACATTATATTATCTCATTGTGATTCATCGTCTTTTCATAGGTTCAAGTTCCTAGCATGGATTCATCATGGTGTCATGAGTTAATTTGTAGTATAATGTGTTTCTCAAGGATTAAAGCATGGTCATTATTTTTCCTTATGTCTCATTGTAATTTAGGTGTCTCCAAGGGTCAAGTAGTGGTTGGTTTAGGAGTATGTTGATGCATTTCTTAGGTGTGTCTCAAAGTCCTAAGGTAGAGTGAGCTTGTGAAAATTCTTGGTGTTTAGTATGGAGAAAAAATGTATCCAAAGTGTCTCAAAGGTGTGAATGTTTTCACTTAATGCTCATCAAGTCATATTTGGTGTTCAAAGTAGAAAACAAGCTAAAATAGGCCTATTATAAAGGCCTATTCCTAACAAGTCAAAGTGAGCAATGTATTGTAGGTTATACAAGGTACTCTAAGGTGGTTATATGTGTGAGAGAATTGTACAAGCCATGTTTAAGGTGTCAAAGGTCAACATACATGTGTTTTGGAGCTTGAAGGAGAGTTAGTACAAATGAGGGCTTGAGAACATGACTATACTCACAAACAAATGAGATGAGATAGAAATTTTCAGGGTGCACCATGAAAAATAAACCATGGGAGATGGTAGAGGAGTGAGTCCTAATGGTGTGAGAAAACATTCAGGGTCAAAAAGTGAAAATCAATGTTGTAGAGCCAAATTCTTCAAGACCGGGTTTTTGAGAAGGAAAATTTGAGCACCTCAACTTCTTAGTAGTTGTGATAAATTGTTAGGGCTTCTTTAGATAATTTACAATATTTTTTTGGAGAAAATTTGGATAAAAATCTAATGCAAAAGGTCTAAAGTCAAAAGAAGGTGAAATGAAAAATTTCTAACCATTTTTCTAAGCTAGTTTGAAGCTCTCCATCACTCTCTTTATAAGTGATAGAATAAATTTGTAAAATTATGGACATATAATGTATTGGGAAAGTTAATTTAATTATTTGGATATGCTAAGGACTTTCCAGGGGGTCATGAAAAACCATTTGTATGTCTAGAGGACTAACTGTACCATATAAAGAGGACTATTTTTGACAGAATTTGTAGGTACACGTGTATGTTGGGTGCTTCATGAAGAAAAATTCAATGGTATAGATAGCTTATGATGTCCTTCAAATGATCATGAAGTGTCTTGAGAAAGGTATGTGAAGAAAACTTGAATTAAAGATGCATTTATTTTGTCTACCACTTAAGGACTATGCATACTATGACCAATCATGGTGTTTTAAGGAAGTGTTCATGTGTAAACCTGATATTGGAGCATAATAAGGTTATGAGCACCTTATACAAGCCTAGGATGAGATGATGGAGTCAAATGTATGATTCTATGACGTGATATGATGTCTTAAATCTTGTTAATTTCAATGTGACAGTGGTATGTTGAAGAGGGTTGATAAATTGAGTTGAACTGGTACTTTTCTCTTGATAAATCATGCATTCAAATCCTTGGTAATGTTGTACAAGATTCTAATAAATTCATAATTCTCTCAAAGTTGCATAAAATTTAATGACAAGGTGGTTTGAGCCTTCAAACATCATGCTAGGGTTTAATGCGACAAAGCCCTCTTTGTGTATAATTTTGAGAAAACCAGGTTGTTTGTTCCTACTTGACATGTCTTAAATAAGAAAATGGTCCTGAGAAGTTACATAATACTCATAGTTTCCTTTAAATATGTTTCTATAGTCATGGTTAACTAATAATGTGCATGGTTTCTTTAAATTTCTTGATCTTGTAAGACTTTGTAAAGAAAAACAATGTATGTTCATTCTTAGAGCTTGTGTAATGGTGTAGTGATGTGATAACTTGATATATTTAGCATGGTGAATGATAATCTACTCCTTTTTCGTCATTATCAAGTAGTGTAGATGTTGAATGCCCATCCTTGGTGGAGTGACATGCTCTTAGTTGAATGAGATAGTGTGGTGTGAGATGAAAATGTGAAGTAACAATGATCAAGATGTTTTATCTCTTCTTCATTTTGATATTCAAAGACTTGAGTGATTGATGAGACCCCCTGTAGTCCTCAAATCTTGTTCACAAGTACAAGATGAGTTTTTATGTATCGTTAGTCTTCATAAAAAAACTATGGTGATCCATTCTTGCACCTATCTTGCCTATATGACTTAAATGAAAAATGTGAGATAAATGAAAAAGGTAGAAGAATGAGGTATGAATAAGGATGTTGTGTAAAGGATTTTTATGCCTTGGAATATTCCCTTAAAGTTGTATCTCGATTGAGAAAATGTATAAAACATTTGAAACCCTAAAGATGTTCTCTAGACCAGCTCCTAATACACTTTTTGTGCTCAAATGAAGGATATAAGAAGAATTGTGAAGTGTAAAGGTTAAAATGAGATTACAAAGGAAGGTTTCAGGTTTATGTAACATGTGTTTATTATGTAACTCCATTGCAGGGGCTTGTCGAACTAAAAGATAAACTCATATTTACTTGGCTAGAAGAAAAAGTTTGTGAAATAGTTGGAGAAGGGAGTTTGTAGGGTATAACTCAAATTATCTTATTTTATAACTAACTTTCAGATGGATGAAGCTTGGTTTTTTCTCTTTTATTAGTTCATGAGAAGTTATGACAATTAAATCAATGAAAGGAATATGAAAATGAAGTGGTAAAGGTGATGTTTTCTCACTTTGGCAGGTTGTGACATGTCTCTTGAGCTTCTTAGTTCAAGTTAAAAATGATAAAAGACCAAAAAGGTGAGAATGTGAAGTGTAAGAGTCAAGAAGGATAAGTATTCTTGTGTACAAATATTCTCTATGTTTCTTGGAATCGGGCTAGATGTAGGGACAAAAATGTGTGTGCGGTAATTTGTGAGATAGGTGAAAAGGTGATGAAGAAGAGTTGAAACTGAGATCACAAGATGTTGATGTAAGAAAATAATGAGAATGTGATGAAATTCCAAGTTGTAGCTCAATGATTTGGAAGTGGGTGCTTCCATTGCAAGTAGGTTCTTGCAAATTCAATCAAGTAGGTGTTTGGTTGTGAATTGAAGTGGGTGCTTCAAAACTAAAGTAGGTGCTTCATGATCATTGTAATTGTTGTAGAACATTTTTATTGATATTTCTTTAATATATGTGATAATTTTCCCTTATTGGGTTTCCCACCTAGATTATTTTTTCATCATGTGATCTTTATTTATTTTATCATGATAGAATGCTTTGATTGGTTTTTGGTTAAATGGAATTTGATTAATGTGATCTTGATTGCTAAGTAAAAATTCAAATTTTTAAAGGGAACTAATTCACCCCCTCCCCCTCTTAGTGCTTGAATGTTCAACAAAGAGTTTACTAAAAAAAAAAGATTAAGGTCTGAAGGTTCTTTCATGTTTGGTTGTCATCAATGACAAAGGGGGAGATTGTTGGACATGTGTCATTGTTGTTGTCATTGATGTCAAGTAGAATTGATGTAAAGGTGTCTTGGTGTGCATAGGTGAGTGCATGATGTTTTCATTGATGATCATTGATGTCAAATAAGGTGAAATGAGTGAAGTTTGATTGGTAGTGAGGTGTTTTGGTGTCATGAAGTGTTGTAGTGGCAATGGTGTCTTAGTGCATGCATGTTCTTGATGCATGGTTCAAGCAAGTAGGTGTTGTGTATGAGATTCAAAGGTTATATGAGGTTTCTATGATGTATAAAAGGTTCATGGAGTTGTGTCAGAGGTGTTAGTGAGTCTACAAGATAGAGAACATGTCAGTTTACTTAAGGAATGCATTAAAGGAGTCCATTATGGGCCTAGTCCTAGACCTAGTGCAAGCATGTCATGAGGTGTGAAGATAAAAAGGCCAAGAAACTTAGTATGAGCATGTGAGGAGTGTTGTGACATTGCATTACATGTGTGGAAGGTGTAAAAGGTCATGGTTTAGGTGTATAGTTCATGTTTAAGGTCTTATTGAAGCAAGACATAGAAGACAAGGCAAGAATGCATGGGAAAACCAGATGAAATGTTGAGTTTCAAAGTTTTGTAAGTATAGATGATCATTGCAAATCATGGAGGAGGTTGGGTCATAATTGTGTGTAAATTTTAGGTTAGGAGATTGAAGGAAACACATGAAAACTTGTTTTGATCTCTATCGAGCTCTCAAAATAGTCATTCCCATCTTGATGGTCAAGTTTAAATGCTCACCCACACGTGTTTACATTACATGGGACCCAATATTTTTGTGGATGTTAGGTCTTGGAGCTAAGAATTTTTTCCTCTTGGAATGGGTTCATTATCTTGTCAGATTTATATGAACCATTATTCGAAGCCAAGTGGGTTTAAACCCTCCTAAAACCCTTGTCTTGTAGCGATGGAGAAAATATGAATTTTTTGCCATGTTATGAATTGGGAAAGATAATATGAAGGTTCTAGAATATAGAGGATTCATCGAGAGTTCATTTTGTAGTGGTGGTATGCTCCATGTATGATTAGAAGTTATAGAAAAACCCATATTTTATGGAAATTTACATATACATGCATGTGTTGCAGGTGTCATGATGAAGGACTAGTTGTGAGAGCTAGCTTAGGATGTGTGCTAGATAATCATGAAAATAATTGGATAGGTTATGTGTAATATTTTGGTGAGATCCTTCCTCCAATGCTAACTATTGCTAATGGCCTAAAGAGTCAAAACCAATCATGGAGGTATAAGAGGTGTTTGGTAGAAATGCATGGTGCGAAATGAAATTTTGTCTTGGATAGATTGTAGAGGTCTCTTATGATGTATTTGACCTCTTGGTGTGATCAAATGAGGTGTTGCCATGTTAAGGTCCTAATGGCCTAATAATCCCTATGAGGCTTGTCAAGATGGTGGTTGGAACAAATATTCTTCATGTGACATATGCATGTGAGTGTTAGGATTTCATTGATGTGTTACAAGTGGTGGAAGATTGTGGAAGTGAATTTTGAGGTGTTGGAGGTTAGATAGGTCAAGACTAGTTCTTAAGAAGTTTTAGAGAAGGTGGTGTTTCAGAGTGTTATGCCCTTAATTGATGATTGATATGAGTTGTTACGCTTGCATGAGGTTAGTACATTTCCAGTGATGTTCCATATGTGTGTTGAAATCATTATTTGATATGTGAAGTTTCTCACTTTTGGAGACTGATAATTCAGTGCTTTAGACCTAATAGGAGATGGTTTCTAAATGGAGTGGTGTATGATGAATATGGAGGTTATAGAGTTCCTTTTTCTTGTTGATGGTTGTGTGAGGATGTTTCTAAAGTTTTAAATCCCATGGAGTCATGATGGATCTCTTGTGTTCCTTTGAAATTCAAATTATGACTGTTAGAGCATGGAATAGTGTTTTAGGCCTAGTTGTACAAGTTTATATTGTAAGGCTTATACCAACATATAAGGTCCCTTTAAGTGATTTATATGAATTTTAAAAGTTTGTATTTATGTTTTTATGAGTGGCCTTGCATAGTCATATGGTCTTATGCTGACCTATATGGTCTTGTGACTTGAGTCATGTATAAAGGTAGTTGTATTTTCTCATTTGAGCTAGGGGAGAGGATGGAGTTTTGAGTGAGAAATGAGAGGTGTGTGAGAGAGATTACCTAATACACACTATATAGTGCATACCTAAGTGAAGAAGGAAAGGGGGATGTTTAAGAGGTTTTGAGTGAAGAGAGATAAAAGAGGTATCACAATAAATTGGTTGAGTAACAAGGACATCATGTGATATTCATATTCATGTGGCTAAGTGGGTGCTTGGTCATCTTAGGGGGTTATAGCCTCCTTGTAGAGTGGGTGCTCTACTAAATAGGGGTTGTGCTCCTTGTGGGGTTGGTGCCTCACTAAAGAAATATCTTATGATGTGTAATATTCATAAGAGTCCTTTGTGTTGAGTAATATATGCAGAGGTTCAGTGGGTTTTCTTCCCCTTGAGGGTTTCCCACTTTATATCTTGTGTTCATGTGTTCTCTCTTGTTTCATGTTCTTGTGAATGGTTATTTCATATTAAGCTCACATTTGTTAATGAATGTGGAATGATTATATTGATGCTTCACACTATAGAAAAAAATCATGCACATATTATTATTTTACTATGCTGTCAACATGTTGTTATATGCACAAATTTTAAGTAATAAAAGTATTCATTGGTGACATTATCTCTTGTCCATCTATGTCTTTGATTGATTTTTACTGTAACTCTCTTCTACATATGTCATTTCTATATCCACTTCGGTTAGGTCACGGGATTCCTATCTATTTTATTTTCATATCTACCAATATTTCTCCTTGGACACTAGCACCCTCCTTGGACACTAGTGCATAGGCACATGTGTCCATTCAGGTGCATTTTTCGTGTTTATTACTTTTTACATGTTTTGACATTTTTGGTTGGTATTTTCACTTTTCTTATCCTTATCCCATATTCAGAATCAACATTTTATATCAATAGTGTCAAAATTCAAACAAGAGAATCATATATATACACAACATACACACTATTATTCTGGATGGAAATTCAAAGGGGCTATCACATCTACATACTATCACTACTATCAAAAGGGATTAAATTTTGGGATGCACACACTGCATAGAAAGGGGAAGTGATGAATTCCATATAACACATATGTATGAAAGATATCTATAACTCAATATCTTAGAATCATCAGCGCAAGGGAAAGCCTAAGGACACTATTTCACACACAAGCAAACAAAACTAGATCGGGTGACCACAACGCGGTCATCAGAATTCACATATTGCATATTTTATTTAATTCTAATGTGTTTGTGAGATTGTACAGATAACTAGGGATTGTTTTACAGATTACATGTGTGATTGAAATCCTAACAATGAATTCAGAGTGACAAAGCATATATCAAAGTTCAAACCCAAAAAAGTAGTAGATTGTGAATATTCACATAGACACTAGCACTCAAAACAAACACTAGCACTTGGGTGCTCCTATCCTCCCATGGGCGCTACTATCCTACACATCTTAAAGTCCCAAAACTCTCTTCTAGCCAGTGTGACATCATTCCCAGTCATATCTAGTAGAAAAAAAGTTCCGACTACCTCCAAATTACACAGAAACCAACTAAGTAATTTATCTCTCTCATTTACTTAGATTTTTACACTTTGTTAGTACTTAGCACTTATATACTATTGTATATTATCATTTGTATATCCCTTGTTACATTAGTTACTCTGAAATTATATTTAATTCTATTTATATTAAATAATTTGGTGAACCCCACTCTTATTCAAACTCCTTTCCCTAAGATCCCAAACCCTCATGGCTAAAAAAGGTACCCATCTCTAAAGCATGATATGACCTATATGCACATGCAACTAGTTTTTTCCAATTCCTCTAAAGAATCTAAATTTTGTAACCTCATACAAAATCCTTAATATGATCCAAAATTCCTCCAATAACTCCTTGACTTCCAAAACTCTCTTCATGTTGGTTTCCAAAGCCCTGATTTTGCATAGTTTCCCCTGACCAAAACTTTTCCACATGTTCTCCCTCATCTACCATAGCCACAAATGATCCTCCATCCTCCTCTCCTTGTACTATGGAAAATGATATCATTAATATAGATTATTTGTATGATGAGGTTATTTCTTGTGAAAACATAGATGCTAATGAATCTGATTATGATAATGAAAATGTAAATATGAATAACAATGTTTCTAGTCAAGTTGAATGTGAATCTATACCTCCTACCATTCCTACTTCTGAAATTGTTTCTAATGATTGCCAAGGTAAATATATTACAAGAACTATTATAAATTATTTGTATGCTGATGATAATCTTGATGAAATTATTACTTGTGAAAACACACTTCCTCTTTCTTCTACTTCTATTGTTATTTCCAACGATGGCCATGTTGATACCAAGACTACCCCTAATACACATCTTATCATGTCTCATGATCCTACACCTAGTAAATCTATAGATATCCCACATTCACCTCCTCATATCACATCTCTATCCCCTCCTTCTACATCCACCCCCTTCGAGGTTCCAATTATCACTCACAATGGAAAGATTCGACTACTTAATGTGCCTCTCACTTCCCAGACCATCCCTTCATAATAAATCCTCTCTCTCATGCATGTTGTTGGTAATTTTCAAACTCAATTTCATACCCTTACCCTTGAGAGTAGAGCCTATTATGCCTCTATTGAAAATAATTCCCTTCCTGGAAATCCCATTCCTAAGAAGATTCACAATTATACTTTCCCCAAGGGTTTCATCATGCCTACTTTTTCATGTTTTGATGGCACATGAAATCCCTATTTGCATCTAAAATATTACCGATTATCCATGGATTCTTATTCCAATGATCAATTGTTACTAAAAGCTTTTCATCATAACCTTATTGATAATTATCTCCAATGGTATACTAACTTTCTAATGGATCTATTAGTACTTATTATGATATGGAAGATGCTTTTATTAGATGTTTTATTTCTAAAAATGGTCCTAAAGTTACATATGAATGCTTTCCTTATTTGCATCAAGGAAAGAAAGAACCAATTTTAGATTATATTTTACACTTTAATTATTACATGCATCAGTTATTATTTCATCCTATTGATCTAGAAATGCAATTTATCTTTTTTCATGGCTTAATTCCCCCATTAAAATAAAATCTATTATATGATACATGTGATTCATTTACTCTTTTATGCTATAAAGTTATTGATTTAGAGAAAGAATTAATTGTGGATCATGTTATACCACCTCCTTCTACTTAGTATATTCCTACCTTACCTATTAAGTCTTCTCCACTACCATCTAGTTAACCTCCTTCATGGTCACCATCTCCTCCTCCATGCAATCGTCTTCCTTCCCCACCACTATGGTGGTATTCACTCAAGACTTCCCCACCCCCCACTCATGAACCATTACACTTTTCACATACTGCTAAACCACCCGATGTCTTACGTAATTTACTTGATAAGTGGATAGTACATTTACCTTCCAACTAAAAACATCCCCCTCACTTGGCTGCACTACCATCATGACAATACTTTTGCAATTTCCACCAAATCAATGGGCACCATGATAATAACTATTATGATCTCAATGATAGACTACAAAAATTATAAGATAAGAGTGTCATTACCTTTTTTTGAAGCACAATGAACTAAGAGGGGAGTGAATCAGTTATTTAATCCTTTAAACAAATTCAGATTACCATACATGCACCATTAACATTTATCCATCCATCAATGTGTGATTAGAAACATAAAAATTCAACCACATAAGCACAATCAAGAGAGCATACACATGAACACAAGATATAAGTGGGAAACCATCATGGGGAAGAAAAACCAATGAAAATCTACTTATATTACAAAAATCAAATAATTTTAGTGAAGTGCCAACTTAAAAAGGAGCACCAACCCCTTATTTAGTGAGGCACTAACCTCACAAGGAGCATAAACCCCTAGTTTAGTAGAGCACCAACCCTAGAAGGAGCACTAACACCTAATTTAGTGAAGTACCCACTCCATAAGGAGGATAAAACCCCATAAGGATGAAAAATAACCACCTGAGCCACCTAAAGATATCTAATCTCTAAATTTTCTGCTTCCATAACTGATGGAGATCACTTATTCAACTCACAAACCCTAGCTCACACACTAGGTCTTCAAAATTGCACTATCTTGCTCTTACATCACTTGTATTTACTATAACTTATTACTCTCATAAATTCAATAATTCCTCAAAATTTCATGTTCTTCCTCATCCTTTAAATCATGCTCTGATATCTATAAAAACTTTCCTCTAGGTTTCACTTCTTCCCTCTAAGAGCACTAGTTCAAAAGGAACCAAATAGACACTTAAATATGCTTTTCTTCCTTCCAAAAAAAGGGAGTGGTCAATCATGATAAATTTAACCCATGTATCTTTAAAAACATCCCATAAATTTTCCACAACATCTATAAGTGACCCAAGTACTTCGGCCTAACAAAAACCCTTCATTTCATGATCCAAAAATCACTAAAACACATGCATTGGGATGCAAAAATTATCCTCATTCCAAAAACATTCTTAGTAAAGCTCCCAAATTCATAAAAATTAGTAATACATCATTTAAATATTAACTAGGGTTTCATTTTTGTTAACCCATAAAATTATTTCATTTAATGGGCCCAGTTCCCTTTATAATTCTCAAAATAGTTGTTTCCTGCACCCTTCAACACCCTGGAAACTTCATCTGATCACCAAATCACTTATAATAAAACAAAAAATTCCATGTGACAACTAAAAATAAATTTAATAACCTATAGAAAACTTCTAAGTAAAAAGTCATGAAACATCCTTCACTTCAAACCACAAAAACATTTGCCTTCACCATATCAACCTACCAAAAACTTTGTTTCCAAAGGTTAGCTCATAAAATAATTTCTACATATAGTCAAGACCTAAAAATAGATTCATTGGATTAAAAATTAATCCCTATTCACATTACATGTGATAGGAATCATCACCCAATCCATCTCATGCTTCAAAAACATCAAACTTGTACCAAAATAAATGTTGTCTTGAACTGCCAAAAATATTCTTGCTGACAAAATGACCTAGAAACATTTTAAAATGAACTCATCATGAGGAAAAAAATATGTCACTGTACATATATCTTAATATAATTTACAACACAACTTGAATCATCTCAAAACTCCACTTGTAGCTCAAGTTATGCTCATTTTACTGAACCTTGCTATTTGAGATCCCAAAATTACCCTTTGACCAATCAACCTGTTTGGACCTCAAAACACCATGAAAATGTCCTAAAAACTCCATGGAAATCAATAAAAACTCCCAATAATCATGCAACATCAATTTTTCATGCTACTCCTTTAGACCATCTTTTCCTAAAACCTTCTTCTCTAGAAACTACTATTTTTAGGTGGGTCCAACTCATCACCATGACCTAAACCATACATTTATAGAAATCATGAGGATTCCTATACAACATAAAATAATCAATTTTACACTATTAATAAAAATTGGGTTGGTATACTTAACTTTTGTCAACTGTTCCTATCTAGGGTTTAACTAGGGTTTTAGACCACTTTACCTTCTTAACAATCATTCATAAAAACATGACGATCAAATGACTTGATTATTTTTGTGAAACATTATAAAATAACCTTATAATCATCCCTGAAATCCACAATGTCCCATGAAAATAACACTATTCACAACGAGCATTAGAAGTTCAAATTCAAGCTTGATTTTCACCTTTCTTTGACCTTGTCTTATAAAATTAGTCATATCTCAAAAAATACATATCATAAGCACCTAAAATTTTCTTGAGAGAAATATTAATCATCCTTATAACATATCCAATCATCATAATTATAACACCATAGCCCAATCTCTCTAGTCACTAAGACTTACCTATGCTTGCATGTTAGATCTTCATAGTAGCAACTAGGGTCAACTGAAATAATGTAATAAATGAACATGAAACCTCTAAAAATGACCCAAAAATACCTAATATGCCATGATATACCTGATTTCATTCTTACATGAGCTCAAATAGCTTCAAACCACTCTGTCACTCCTCCAAAAAACATACCTACTCCCAATGAGCACCTATAACATAGAGAACCACTTGCACCTGCACTATGCCACTATTGTGAGTGCTCAAGAACCCTCAAAAACCTATATCCATTATATTAAAATGATTCCTAAGCAACCAAGAATCTCACACTACTAAGCAACACCTCTTAGGCACCTGTATGGGCTTGTTAGAGTAAAAATATTTTTGTCACGCGGATTGCACACCCGTTGAATCTCTAAGCGATCTTGTGCAAAGTTGGAACATCTAAAAGGTGTGGGAATTTTTATACTTGGGATGAACCTCTAGAGAAATCTGAATTTCTTTGAGACTTGGAGACTTGATTTAATGTCAATGTACAAGGATAAAACACTTGAAAATACTTCTAATCTATTCAGTTCATGGGATTAAAAGTTAGAGACAAGAAAAAGAAAAATAAGGTGATGCACCAAGTATATTTAACAGATAGACCTAATTAAATGCACAATCAACATCTCACAACAATATATGATATGCACATGTCTTGTAATCATCCTCCATCTATGATTATAAATAATAATGAAACTTTATAATAGAAAGGAGATAACTTTTCCACAACTGATATTCAAAGTAACTATATCATTTTTTCACATATATTGAAAAAACATAGATGATATAAAGGTAGATTAACCAATCACATCAAGGAATTAAGCATTCAAAAGCTATGAATTGATCAATGATTAACAAAATAAATCAGATATTTAATGACAAAATATTGTTCTAAATATAACCGAAAGGATAAAAGTATCTAAAGCACTCTTCCAAGATTGAAGAGTAATTCCCAAATGATATAAAATTATTGTTAAAAATTAATGCACCTAACTATTAATAAGTTTAAGAGGTTGAATCTTTATAGCTAAACCTTTAACTAACTAGTTACTAAAAATAGGGCACAATTAAGTTCAAGAGAATATGCTCCCATAAAAATAACAAAGTTGTTGCATAGGTTTGACCAAGTCAACCCTAAAATTTTGACTGACTCAGAGCTTTGGAGCCATTCCAACAATGGCCGCCAAGTTTAGTTGTGACCAAACATCTGCTTGTTTAGGTTTCTCCCACCCTTTTCCCATATAGTTAAATGGTGCTTGTAATCAATGAAAAATTTGATAGTTCCTTGTATCTCTTCTTCCTCATACTACATCTACTATGTCAAACTCTCTCACAACCTTGAATGGAAGCCTTTTCAACTTGTTCACAACCTTCTTTAGCTGGCTTATGAAATTTTGACATGAAACTAATATGTAAATTGAATTAATATTGAAAGTTTTAGTTACCTCATCATCCTCCTTAACTAAACCTTTGAAACTTTATTTAATCTGATCAATTGGAAGAGCATCAATATTCTCGTTGAATAATTTACATTTGATGTTATCAAACTCCTTTGAAATGTCACTTAGTCCATCCATTGTTTCAACATGTTTGTCCTCCAATTTCTTGATTAAATCCTACAACACCTGAGATCTGAATTCCATGGCCTTTTGATACTCAAACAACTTAGAGACATTATCAATTACACCCTCCTAGATAAGTAGATCTAAATCATATATATAATTCCCTCCCCAATATTCAAATTTAGGTTCAAATTATTATTATCTTCAAAGAGGATTTCATCTAGCTTCTGAATAGAAACTTTTTCCATCTACAAATCATTGTATAGTTCCACAATTGTTTCGATTAAAGGGTTAGTCTCCTAGAGCATGCACTCAATCCACCCATCCACTGATCGTCCCTTCTGACCTATCTTCTCAATTTCATGATATGAGATATCATCAAGATGGGAAGAGATAGTCAAAGTAGTTGTAGTTGAAGGATCCATGGTTGGAGTAGGTTGTGTGAATTTCTTCAAAATAATAGTGAGTTGCTCAACCTTTGCTTTCAATTCATCCTTAGAAGCCTTATCTTTTTCATAATTTTATAACAAATTCCCAAGGGCCATTTGAACATCTTGTTTTGCACCCTCATGTGTTTCCTTTCCTAATGAAAACCTAGAGATTTGATAATTTTCTATGGTAATGGTTTCTTTGGTTTTTCCTTTAGTGGGGGTGGCTATCTCCATGAACCTTTCTCCTGACTAGCTTATTGATAAGTTAGAAACAATATTTTTCGTTTGGCCTTCCTCTTTGGAGTGGGTTCTAACATGCTCAGATCAATCACATCTAGGACATGTATCTTCATGTTTTACTTAGGGGTCTGGTGATATAACCATTCAAGTATAACAAATATAGATGAAAGTGGCATGGTCATAGCTGAACTTGGAGCACTGGGTAAAATAATAACACTGGGTACAATAGTTGAAATGGAAGTGGTAATGATAGATGGTGCAGAGAGTTAGAATAGCTTCAGGAGAAGATGAAATGGGACTAGAAATGGAAATGGAATTTGTTAAGAAAATGGAGTGGAAAGTGGAGACCCAATCATCTCTCCAACTGAGAGAACAAGAAGGGATGAGAAAACTTGGGCCATAGATGGAGATGGAAAAGAAAAGATGAGAAGAGGAGTGGTAGACAATGATGGAGGTGGTGGAGCTGAGGATGGTGATAATGGTAGTGAAAGAGAAAGTGGAAAACCTTGTGATACAACTGGAGAAGCACTAACATCAATAACTTCGATACTTGCATTGTAGAAGACACAACCTTGGTAGTAGGGATTTTTGCAAGAGAAGAACCACCAACAACAAATGAGATATTTCTTGGAGCTGTAGTGGCCTTCTGAGTAGACCTCTTACCTTTTGTAGGTGTAGGAAAACTTAGGGTTAGATGGGCTTCTATTATTATAGGTTGGTCTAACCCTTTTTGTGAGATTCCCAAGGTAGCTAACCAATCATATGTTCTTTGAAAAATGGGCCCCACCCTTTCCTTTGTATTAGAAAATTCTTCTTGATACCAATCAATCCATGGTAATGGTTGATTAGAAATGTTATCACTCCTATAAACTAGGTCAAGCACATCATCATCATCTTCGATTCCATCAAACATTTGCAATACCATATTGTTTAACTTCATCAAGAGTTAACCTTTCAAACTCTCGTTGTCTAATGATGACCTCATCTCAACAATGGATCCAAATATCTTCTAACTGAGGAACATGGGAACTGCCAACCCCTGTTTCGCTAAATTTTCCCCAATAATCAAAGTTAGTTCTAGGGTGGAAAGTTCACAAGGTAACTTCAGACATTTCTCCATTGACATTCTTTTCCTTGTAAATACTAGCACAAGTGTATCTTCCAATTGAAATGGGAAACTGGACTCCTACCTTATGTCATTTATTTTGAATCTTATGATAATCCAATAACTGACAAACCAATTCTAACAAGACCCATTTATCAGTTGGGCATCTTGGTAATTTATTAGGAGCACCTAGGAAACCTGGAACCTTGATGTATGTAAATGTTGGGAATTGGAGATATATGGCTCCCCATTCCCTTACCTCCTTGAAAGCTTCATCATAAATTATGTGATTGTACAAATTCTTATCAAAATGATAAAGGAAGACAACAAAAAAGGCATCATTAACTCTGTAGAAATGTTTATTTCCTTCTTCCATTGTGAGTTGAGGATAAAAATCATAAATATGTGAAATGATCCTAACACCTTTTGTATTCAACCCATTAAATTCTCCCATGGAAGCTACCACATAGATGAGGAAAGAAGTCATGAAGAATTTTTTTGAAGTCAAGACATTGCCCAACTGAAAACAAATTGAACTACTAATATGTTCTCCCCATCTTATAAAATCCTTATTTTTCTTAATGGTAACAATGTAAAGAAACATCCACTCTTGAAATTATCTTGTTGAAGTGAGACCGAAACTCTACTCAAAAGCACAATAAGGTCATTGAATTCCTGGATGAAGTCTGAGCAGAACAATGTTTTGGGAGCTTAGTAACATTCTTGGCCAAATAATTATTCATCATGATATTTTTGCATAGTTTATATTCCTTATCCCAGTATTCAATTGTAGCCTCTGGGGAAATTGTTGCATATTCCTCGACATCCAAAAGTTTGAATAAGTCTTCAAAAAAATTGGTGTCTAGCCTAATCACAACTTTACCATCATCATCCTTTACTGATTTAGAGGCCTTATCGAAGTGAGATGTTGCAACCAAGACAAACTCAGGGAAATGCATGGATGAAGGAAAACCAACATTGAGAGCAAGCCCACTTTGGAAAATATGACTTACGTCTAAAATTTTTATTAGGGGCTTTTAGTCTTTCCTAGAATTCTAGCATATCCAACTATCCCAAGTCCATGTCTCCAATGTTTCCCAAATATGAGGACAAGCATGTATGAGGGGAAACTCCTAAGAAGGTATACTTCATCTTTTCCTTGCCTTTTGATGAAGAAGTTGACATCAGTTTGGGGTTTGGAACTCGATCAAACCTTAAAATTTTTATAGAACAATTTTGAAGACTTCAAAACACCGAAGTCTCAAGTTCTCAATTTTTTTTTGGAAAAAAATCTAATTCCGAAAAGATGAAGCCTAAAACTTTGAAAATACGAACTATGCTCAATTAAAAACCCAAAAGCACACCTCCAAAAGTCCAAAAAGAAATAAGTTCTGAAGGTTTGAAAAGAAACCGCTTTCAAAGGTCTGAAATGATGTTAACTCTAAAATGAACTTCGAAATCAAACTCCTCACAGTTCTGAAATGTCAAAAAGAATACATCTAAAACACAAACCTCCAAAATGCTGAAAAGCACACCAACTCCAAAATCTAAAAGTTCCAAAGATCTGAAAGGAGGATTTTATAAATTCCTTAGATTCGAAGAGACTTAATGCCTATATGATTCAAAGATTGCCAAATTGAATGAAAGACCAAATGATATGTTTGAAATGAAAAAATGAACAATGAATCGGTAGTGGCTTCCATGTTTAAGAAAGAAGAAAAATAATGGAAAGGAACAAAAAAAACCATGAAATCTAAACTAAAAAGATTAAAGAAAACCAACAAAAATTACCTTGAAAGTGATGCCTTAAAAGTACGATATGGTGTGGTAAAAATTGAGGTGTTAGAGTGAAAGTCAGGTGAAAATGATGGGTGAAAATCCAAGTTTATATAGGTAAACCTGAAATTAATGCCTAAAATCTAACATGTGTGGGGTGGTTGGGAATTAAATGTTATATAGAGAGTCTGAAATCTAAAATGCAAGTGTGACCGTTCCAATGCAAAACTTGAAGTCCAAAGCCCGAAAGACCCACTTGAAGTCCGAAGCCGAAAGACCGAAGTTCTGAAATTTCAGAACTTCAAGATTTTAGAATTTGGAACTCCAAAATGAAAATAGCCCCAGGTGTGAAGTGAGACTCTAAAACCCAAAAACCCAAAGTTCTGAAAACTTTCGAGTTCGAACTAAAACACGAAAATGATTGAAAATTTCAAAGAGAACTTTGAAACTCGAAAGCACGAAGTTCTGAAATTTTGGAACTTCAAGATTTCAGACTTCGGAACTCTGAGAAATTTTTTTACTTAAAAATGACACAAAACCCAAGTAAGAGAACCTCCGCATTCCAAAGTCCAAAATTTCAGACTTTGGAAAACTCTTGAATCCCTGAAAAATTTGGCAAGAAATTTCATGAAATGGTAGAAAATTTTAAAAATAACCCGTTATTAAAGGTAACTTAAAAGTTAACATTTTTGGTGACATCCAGGAATGCCTTCCTACTAAGCATTAGGCCAGTAGCCTTATACAATCCATTGGGAAAAAGAGTCTAAAAATAAATATATTCAGAGCACACACCAAAACAAAAACAAAAATGAAAAAGAAATAGAAAAGAAAACAAAACAATGTGTGAAGCACTTGGAGGAAATGAACAAAACAAACACTGTACATACAAAAATTCTCAAAAGAAAGATTTGAGATGAATCCCATTCACATGAATGGGAAATTCTTCTCCATTGAGTCTAGATAAGAAAAATAAATTTTCTTCCTTGTAACTTGTGATGATATATGGTCCGCTCTAGAGGGAATCAAAATTAAAATGCATATGCAGATTGGCCCTATCAGTATCCCATTTGAGAACCAAATATCCTTCATGGAACTCCTTGTTGGATGCCTTTTGTCAAAATATCTTTTAACTTGAGATTGGTGTTGTTCTAGAGTCTTCATTTCCTTGTTCCTTGTTTCTTCTAGCTCCATCAATTCAGAGTACCTAACTATCATTGAATCATTTTCCATAAGTTCTAGTTGATGTGCCAATTCCAAAGAAGGTAGCTCTAGAGATAGCAGGAGTTTTGCTTCCCTTCCATATACTAGCATAAAAGGTGAATTCCTAATAGCCCTTTTGGGTGTGATCTAATCTTCCCACAAGGTGGTTTTGAGTTGAGTGTTCCAAGTTCTTCTATTAGTTTCCATTATACACTTGATGATTCGTATGAGATTATTATTACTAGACTTGGCTAATCCATTCCCATGTGGGTAATAATTGGATGAAGTTTTGAGATAAAACCCATTCTTGATGGCCCATTCGGTTAATTTCAAACCAAGAAATTCCATTGTGTTGTCTAAAATTACTGTAAATGGAACACCAAAACATGTCATTATACCCTCCATAAAATCAAGAACAACCTTTTTATTTCCTTGTTTTAGTGCCACAACCTCTGTCCCAATGAGTTAAATAGTCTATTATAGTGAGAACCCATTTATGTCCATCACTAGATAGAGGGTTAAGCATCCTGATTAAATCTAATCCCCACTGGAAAAAGGTTGATCAACCTAAATTGGGTGAAGAGGAAAGGCTGGAAATCTCTATTTTCCCGTGAAGAAAGCACATTTCTTGAATTTTCTTCCCGAAAATGAGTATCCTTGAACAAATATAGCCAATAGTAATTGGCCCTCACAATCTTTGTAGCAGTTGTTCATGCAAAGTAATGCCCTCTTGATAGACCATTGTGAAATTCTTCTAGTACCTTATTTACCTATTCTGGTCCTATGCACCAAGAAGAACACCATTCAAATCCCTTCAAAAGAGAACATTATCCACCATAATGTAAGGAATAGACTGAAGACGGAAACTTCATCTTTGAAATTTTTCCATGCTTGAAGGGTATTCTCCTAAAAGGAGAAAAACTCTCATTTTACACACCAATTTTCCCGATCGTCATCATCCTAATACTCATTAAGTAACACTATATTTTCTTCTACCTTTGACTTCAAATAAGTAGCTAACTACTAACACAAGCCCTTACCTCTAACAATCTTAGTGACTTTGATGTGTACATCGTATTCCATTACTTTAGTGATCCATCCAAAACATTTCTCATTCATATCTTTATTTAGCAAAAAATCTTTAACTCCAGGATGAGACACCATCAAATGAATCTTGTTATTAGACAACATGTGTCTGAATTTCTTCAAAGCTTGAATAACAACAAAAATTGTTTCTCAACAAATGAATATTTGAGCTCGTAATATTTTAGGGATTGAATAAAGAAGGCAATTGGTTGTTCCATTGATTTGTTATTTTGCTGAGTGAGAATCCCATAAATACTTTCTTGACCGAGAAAAAGCATAGAAAATGAAATCCCTGTCAAAATTTAGATTCACTAAAGTAGGTGCTTGAGAAATGGTTGTATTAATGGATTTAAAACTCTCCTTTCCTTCCTTAGTCCATGAGAAAGACATATTTTTCTTCAACATGGTTGTTAATGGTTTAGATAGGGCTATGAACTGAGGCATGAATCTCTGCACAAAATTTATTATTCCAAGAAAACTCTAAAGTCCTTTCTTGTGATTTGGAAGAGATAGTGAAAATATTGAGTGTATCCTAGCTAGGTCAATAGAGAGACCTTCAACAGATACCACATGCCCTAACAACTTCCCTTCTTGTACAACAAAAATACATTTCTTGGGATTTAAAGAAACCCCGAACTCTTTACATCTCCTGAACACTTCCCCCAAATGAGCCATGTGATCCTCGGCATGTTTGGAATATACTATTATATCATCCAAGTATACCAAGATAATATCATTGATTAATCCTTTAAATTCCATGTCCATAGCTTATTGAAATTAGCTATGGTGTTGGACAATATGAATGGCATTTTATTATAGGCGAACGTGCCCCATTTGCTAGTGAAATCCATTTTTAATTGATCAAATTATTTGACCAGAATCTAATTATAACCCAAATATCCATCAAGCAAAGAGAACCTTTGTGCTCCAGCTACCATTTGAAGAATCTACTCCATTGATGGAAGAGGATGAATTCTAATATGGTAATCAAAGAGGATGATTTTGAAGAAGTTGAGGTACCAAATTAAAAAGTTTTGAAGATCATAAAAGTGTTTACCCCATAGGAGAAAGAGGCTTTGGTAATTTGTTACTTTTTAATTGAATGATTTGGTCACCGTATGCTTATTTTAACTTAGCTTGATTTTTTGTAGCAAACTCTACTTCTTCCTGCAAGAAAAGAATGATCTTCTCATCACTATCAAAACCTAGCAACTTCCTACATTATCAATAACTACCAAATGAACAACCATCTTAACAGATTGTAATCCTTCATTCATTACATTAATAGGAATTTCATACTATGAGCCGATAGTTACAAGTCTATCTACATCTTGGTTCTGATTCCTAGGAATCGTGTGAATCCCAAAAGCTTCAAAGTATTCAATTAAACTCCATACTTTATTTTTATAAGATCTCAATAGATCATTTTTGATGCACTACGAGATCTTACTTGATGCACTATCAACTCACTATCTCCAAAAAAATTAAGGATTTGATACCCCTTTTTAGGGCTAGTTGAATTCCTTGTACCAAAGCCTCATACTCAACAACATTATTAGTGCAACTAAACTGTAGTCAAAAGGATGAAAAATATTTACTTCCTTCGGAGAAATCATCATGACACCAGCACCTACTCCATTTTTACTCCTTGAGCCATCGAAAAATAGTTTCCAAAGTCCTTGAGCTGTTTTGGGGCTTGATGAGTTGTGGTATGATTGCATCCTCTTTGTGAATATAATATGTACCTAATCCCATCTCTTCTAAAAATAGCAGACTAGATTATTCTTCCGCTAATGCTTCAACATATGGGTCATGTAGATTATTTATACTTACCTCATCCGAACACTCGTCACGAGACTTCTTCCACAAGAGTTATCGATTCGTGATCAACATCTTCTTCTTCTAGATCATGAATGGTATAATTCCCATTTATAAGACTAGTGGTATGGGGCTCCACATGATTATGAAAAATTGGTTCTACCCTTATAGTCACCTTGGTTCTATATCAAGTCCTGAGAATCATATATGACCAATCATCTAATAGGTAACCGCCCATTTTGGCAGTGAAATCTTGTGATAGGAAAATGATGAAAAGAGGAGGAAGATTGATGACTGATATGTCTTGTGTGAATGAAAAACTAGGGCATGCATGAATAGTAAGATGAATTCCTTTGATGATTCCAACGATCTATACCACTATTCCATCCAACTAAAAAACTCCTCTAGAGACTGATGTGTATTGGATTCCTAGCACATCTGCAACTTGTTTGGGCATAAGTGAGCTACTGGCACCAGAATCAATCATGCAATTATGTACCAAATGATTAGGAAAATATAGAACGGTGGCAGTTTGTTTATCTTAGAAATAATTTTCCCTTATGGATAACAAAAACTTGTAGTAGTTACTACTCCTTGACTTGATGATCTTTCAGTTGTACCAAAAAAATTTAGATCCGCTTGCAACAAGTTTCTTTGAGAAGGAATAGAGAGTGCATCCCACATGGTAACATTTAGGTTGGTTTTATTCGTCTATTCTACAATATTGAAGGGAATTAATCCTACTTTATTGATATTTATTTGAGCATTAGAATCCTCTTTTGGAAAGTTTTTATTAGGCACTGTGATGCCTGAAGAACCTTCTTTCCTCACAACTTGGCTAGGTTGTGATTCTAACAGTTTCTTTCCCATATCTGTATCAACTACCACTTGTGGCCGAGGCTATGAAGTAGATGCTTGATCAACTTTGGAAGCTTGGGATTCCATTTCCCTCTTTTTGGAGTGGGTATTTGTTGTGACTGATGAAGAATCAATATTCAAACTATAGAAATCATCCTCTTGCCAATTTAGCAAAGTGGTTTCCTTAGGATCCTATGCTTGATTGGATGCTTCTGTGTGGATGAATTTTTTGTTTCCTCTGGTGGAGTAGATACACTTTGAACCATAAGTGCCTAGCTCAGAACTCCATTTGGGAAAATATTTTGATTGTGAGGTTGAGAACAAGGATAACACCATTCATAGTCTTGAACTAGATTATTCTAGACTAGTACAATAGCTCTAGAAGAACTAGCAACAAGGGGATTCCTGAAATTTAGGGGCTTGATGTTTACGACTTGACTTGTGGCTTGATTTTGTGCCTAATTATTCCCTTGAAATGGTGGATGATTTGACTAATATTGCTGATTTTGTGATTGGTACAGATGAACATATTGAGATTTTTACCTCTTGAGTGCTACGAGTTCATTCCCAAAAAATTGTACCTACGTCTTAACCTCAACTAGATCATTTGAAGGAACAGATGCAATCATAGCTGGTTGGCTAGAAGTTGATGGAATAGGGGAAATGGTTAGCTGATTACTTGAAAGTTTAGAAAACAAAGGCATGGGAGGTCTGGGTGCAATTTTCCCTACTTGGATCATAGTTCTTAGCCCTTATTGCAACTTCATAGGCATTAGGAAGTGTGGTCCCTCCCATAGACTGGATCATAACTGCTATATCATTGTTCAAATATCATAAATAATACAAAAATGCATTATTAGGAGAAGGCTTTATGAGTGCCAGAATCCTGTTCCAAGTCTTTTGGAATCAGAAGTTGAAATCACTCATGTACTCTAGAGTTATTCCATGAGTGACAAGTGATCACTCTTGTCTTTGAATTATTTGCAGATATTCTCCCCCAACTTGTCCCAAGTGGTTATAGTACTAGCCTCTAACCCACAAAACCACTGAAGTGATTTTCCCTTGAAGGAAGTAGCAAGGAGTTTGACCACAATGTTGTCTTCTATAACATTATGTACTACACAAATGTTGGCCACATCAAGAATATGTTCCACAAGAGTAATATGAGTTTCCCTTATGTAAAAGGGTAGAATTTTGAGTGCAGCAACAAGTATAGGATCCCGTTGGGCTAATAGAAGAGGGATGCCTACATTGAATAAAGGAAACACTTTGTTCCTCTCCATTATAACAAGAGGTTGATTATTCCTAGGTGGATCTAACCATCGTGAGGAGTTGAATGACCTCTACATGGTGAAGTCAGAATCGGTGATGTTGAAATTCCTCTAGATTATACAATGATAACTCAATATGATGATAATTTCCTTCTCATCTTGTAAAATATCTTATCTGAATTCTTCGCATAAGTTAACACAATGATATTCAAAATCTAGAGAAATGGAGTCACTAGGTACTTTGATTGATGCAAGTATGAAGAGAAGTACCAACTCTATCCCACCGGGCGTGTCAAAAATTATTGTCACATTGATCGCACACCGTTAAATATATGAGTGATCTTGTGAAACGTTGGAACATCCCTAAGGTGTGGGACCTTTTCACCTTGGGATGAACCTTCGGAGAAGGTTGAATTCCTTTGAGACTTGGAGCACTTGATTTAAGATCAATGTGTAAGGCTAAAGCACTTGAAAATACTTCTAATCTATTCAGTTCATGGGATTTAAAGTTAGAGATAAATAAAAGAAAAATAAGGTGATGCACCAAGTATATTTAACAGATAGACCTACTTAAATGCATAATCAACACCTCACAACAATATATGATATGCACATGTCTTGCAATCTTCCTCCATCTATGATTGTAAATAATAATGCAACTTTATAATAGAAAGGAGATAACTTTTCCACAACTGATATTCAAAGTAACTATATCATTTTTTCACATAGATTGAAATAAGATAACTGAGATAAAGGTAGATTAACCAATCACATCAAGGAATTAAACATTCACAAGCTATGAATTGATCAATTATTAACATAATAAACCATATATTTCACGGAAAAATATTGTTATGAATATAACTGAAAGGCTCAAAGTATCTGAAGCACTCTTCCAAGATTGAAGAGTAACTCCCCAAATGATCTAAAATTATTCTTAAACTTAATGCATCTAACTATTTATAAGTTCAAGAGGTTGAGCCATTATAGTTGAACCTTTAACTAACTAGTTACTAAAAATAGAGTGCAATTAAGTTCAAGGGAATAGGCTCCCATAAAAATAGCAAAGTTGTTACACGGGTTTGACCAAGTCAACCCTACAACTTTGACTCGAATCGAGCTTTGGAGACATTCCAACAATGGCCACCAGGCTTAGTGGGACCTGTAACATCTATTTCTTATTTAGGTTTCTTCTGATCCTTTTCCCACATAGCCAAATGGTGCTTGTAATCAATGAAACATTTGATAATTCCTTGTATCTCTTATTCCTCTAGCTGCACACATAATGATTTATGACATCTACTATGTCAACCTCTCTCACAACCTTGACTAGAAGCCTTTTCAACTTTTTCACAACCTTCTTCAGTTGGCTTATGAAATTCTGACATGAAACTAATCTATAAATTGAATTAATATTGAAAGTTTTAGTTACCTCATCATCCTCCTTAACTAAACCTTTGAAACTTTCTTTAATCGATCAATCGGAAGAGCATCAATATTCTTGTTGAAGAATTTACAGTTGATGTTATCAAACTCCTCTAAAATGTCACTTAGTCCATCCATTGTTTCAACACATTTATCCTCTAATTTCTTGATTAAATCCTACAACACCTGAGATCTGAATTCCATGGCCTTTTGATACTCAAAAACTTAGAGACATTATCAATTACACCCTCCTGGAGAAGTAGATCTAGATTCATATCTCTAATTTCCTCCCAAGTAGTCAAATTCAGGTTCAAATTATTATTATCTTCAGAGAGGATTTCATCTAGCTTCCAAATAGAAACTTTTTCCATCTACAAATAATTGTATAGTTCCACAACTATTTTGATTAAAGGGTTAGTCTCTGGAGCATACACTCAATCCACCCATCAACTGATCATCCCTTTTGACCTATCTTCTCAATTTCATGATATGAGATATCATCAAGATGGGAAGAGATAGTCGAGTAGTTGTAGTTGAAGGATTTGTGGTTAGAGTAGGTTGTGTGACTTTCTTCAAAAGAGTAGTGAGCTGCTCAACCTTTTCTTTCAATTCATCTTTAGAAGCCTTATCTTTGTCATACTTTTCTAAAATTCCCAAGGGCCACTTGAACATCCTGTTTTGCACCCTCATGTGTTTCCTTTCCCAATGAAAACCTAGAGATTTGATAATATTCTGCAGTAATGGTTTCTTTGGTTTTTCCTTTAGCAGGGGTGGTTCTCTCCATGAACCTTTCTTGTGAGTGGATTATTGATAAGTTAGAAACATTATCTGGATGTTTGGCATGCCTTTTTAGAGTGGGTTCTAACACACTCAGATTAATCACATCTACGAGGGGCACCTTCTTCTTTTTCTTTGGGGTTTGGCGATATAGCCATTTAGGTATAGCAGATGTAGATGAAAGTGGCATGGTCATAGCTGAACTTGGAGCACTGGGTAAAATAATACAACTGGGTAAAAAGTTAAAATGGAAGTGGTAATGATAGATGGAACATGAGTTATAATAGCTTCGGGAGAAGATGAAATGATAATGGAAATGGAAATGGAAGGAAATGGAAGTTGCTGAGAAAATGGAGTGGAAAGTGGAGACCCAATCATCTCTCTAACTGAGAGAATAGGAAGGGATGAGAAAACTTGGGCCATAGATGGAGATGGAAAAGTAGAGATAAGCAGATGAGTGGTAGACAATGATGGAGGTGTTAGAGCTGAGGATGGTTATAATGGTAGTGAAATAAAAAGTTGAAAACCTTGTGATATAACCAGAGAAGCACTAACATCAATAACTTAAAATACTTGCACTATAGAAGACAAAGTCTTTTTCTCTTTTCCTGCAATTTGTAGCTATGTGACTAAATTGTTTACAATAGTAATAGGTAAGTTGTTTCTTTGTACCTTTGGAAGTTGAACCATATTTGGATTTTTTAACAAATAATTTTTATTTCTTGTTTCTACCATACATCGCAGTTTCTTCTGGTTCAACAATCATAATTATTTTTTCTTCTTCAAGTAAAGAAGAAATGAGATCTTCTAAACTAGGATTAATTTTACTCAATGTAAAAACCATATTAGAATAATAGGTGACATGATATTCAATAAAATAGCCTTTGCATCATCATCAGGTACATCTATTTTAATTCCAGCTAATTGATTTGAGATAGATCAAAACTTACTAATGTGCTCTACCATGTTGTTGCATTCTTCCATTTTAAGACCAAATAATCTTTGCTTCAATGCTATTGCTGCACTTCTAGCTTGTGAACCAAACAATTTTTTTAATGTATTCCAAATTGTATGAGAGGATTTTGACAAGTCTATATGATGCAAATAAGCATTAGATAGTCCTAGTCCAATGATTGATGTGGCTTTTTGGTCTTTGCTCTCCCATTTTGTTGCTTTGTCTGCATCTATTGGTTTCTTCACTTTTCTGTCAATGATATCCCACAGGTATTTATTAATAAGAAATAGTTTTGTTCATACTTGCTATGTGTGGATCAAATTTTTGAATATGACTTAGCTTATCCATGAAAAAAATTGACAATACAATTTGTGAAACTTTTTCATTGCTTTGATTAATGGAAGCTATCAAGATTTGAAATTCTAGTTGATCAAAACCACAAAGAATATAAAACAAACACTTGAAAATATGAAAAGAAGTTGATCAACCTCTTAGTGATCCAACATTAATATAGGCTCAACTTCTTCAACATGTCAATCGATATGTTTGCATGAACTTGGAGAGTGGATATATTGCTGATCTAGCATGCAACATGCAGAAATTTATGCAGACTTCTAGTTCCAATCAAAGGTGCCTTAATAGACTGGTTTCCTATGTATTTTGAAGTCCACCACCTGAGATATCATCGAAAAAGATCTCGCATAACTGTTGCACACCCAAAATCCAGATCATGGATCTTACGACTGTAGACCTACATGTGGATGCAGTGTATAAATGAAATAATAAGACTAATTCACTATTAGAAATTTTGATGTCAATTAGATATGGATGTAAAGATTGCAAGCATAAGAAAAATTAATAGGAAATCTCCACACATCACAATCCTCCATCATCCACCTACAAATCCTACATGCTAACACGGGAAACAAATACAACCGATGAACCATGATCCAAAAGTATTTGTTGCCAGCTCCAAATCCAAGGCATCTACATGGGTAACATATATGAGGCGAGGCACTGCAAAAATATAAATTAATGATTTAATATTATCAACTATCAAATATGCTAAATCACGCCTTTTCTCATGTCATAAGGATCCTCTATTTATACCATCAACTATCAATGCAATTGAGCAAATACAACAATATGGCCATGCTTCTTATTTTCTTCAATTTTATTCCCACATGGGTGCTATACCAAATCAGATTTCTCTCCTAACTCTTACAGTTCTATAAGGAAAGGACCCATTGCTCACAATTTCAATTACTTCACAAACTCTCATATTGGACTCCTTGCTCCGATACCAAATCTAATATTTGGGAAAAGTTACAAAATTAAAACACAACAAATATTCGTATATTTCTCATATACATCAAATGGGTCTCCATACAAATAAATAGGCCAATAATCTCCTATATTTTAGGAGTTTGGCTCAACAATCAAAATACCCGAAACTCCATATTAAGAGTAATTGTTACTCACGTAACAATATACTCTCTAAATAACATGAGTTGTAAATAACAACTCATTTACAAATAATTATTATATTATTTTATCACCCATATTAAAGTAAACACTAAACAATAATAATTTCCTAACACATACTAATCCACCTTTCTAAGCCAAGAAACCTTTAGCTTGACATTTTGCAGACCTATGAAAGTTGCTCTATCTTAGATCTCTTAATTGCAAAGATGTCACTCTCAAATCATACCATAATGACTTGAATTGTCCCGACGACATACATGACAACTTGAGAATAATTCTAATGAGGAATTAATCTTGACATCTCCATGCTTTGCATACTAGTTCATGAACCTTATGCCATGTAATTATAGAAATAAAAATACAAAGTCCAAACTCAGGTCTATGAATGAGTACAACTTTAACCCACAAGAACATAAGCACACACCAACTTTCTTGGCCCTCAAACACAATATTAAGTTCTTGACAACCACTTCATGTACTCCTTCCTAGTGGCTACTAGGATATTTTTTCAATAGGAAACCACTCTTGAAAGAGACCCCTGCTTTGAATGATCTTACACAAACCCTTACACATCGATTACTAACCTTAACAATTTTATGAATTTCAATCCCATGTTATATTAATATAACTTTTATAGAACCTTCACAAAGTGATTTTAACTGATTCATATCATCATAAAGATCACAAAATAATAGAGTTTTCAAATTTACTAACATGTACCTTCATGATCTCAGACTTTTCCACTCACATTCATATTTCTTTCATCTTACACATTCATTGTTAGCTCGTAATTATCTAACCCTGAATATGCTTATAGACTCACCTTTTATGAATAAATTGTGATCATGAGCTTGATAACTTGCTCTTTCTTGTTTTGGAGCAATAGAGGGTTTCATCAACCAAACATTTAAAACAATTTAACATACTAAAGAACTGTTCAACTTTGCATTACTTTTATTTTGAGGTCTTCATGATAAAAACCACATACATGACCTCTAGTCTTTATCACAAGCTTCAATGCACTTTGTAGATTACCATTTTACTCCTTCATTCACTTGAGATAATCCTGAAGAATGTAATTCTATGACTTTTCTATGCATACAATCCTATAGCTTTATGATTTTGTGCTCTAGCATTGCCTCGATTGACTTCATCTCGACCTTTTTGTACTTTGTTATACCTTGTCACAATTACCTTGTTATTTCTCAACATATTTTCTCTTGCATAGAGTCTCTTTCAATTTTCATCATTTGGGTTTATTGTAGATGCACATTCTCCTCTAACACAATTCATAGAAGGTATGTATGCACTTTACAATGCTAAAATACTTTATTGGATGGTCTCAAGAAGACTTTAATTCACTTTCCATTGCTAGAATAACTTTGCATCATTGTAATATATCATATACAACCGAGTTTTTGATGTCAAACCCTCAAGTCACCTGTAGCTATGCATTTTACCTTCACAATCCTCAAATATGGATTCAAGTGCCTCTTGATAGTATAATACCAACAAATTTCTCTTGATCTTTTATCATTCTATCTCCCCTTTACTTTAGTCTGAGAGCCCTTCACATTGCTATAAGTTGCAATTGTATTCTTACATGTACTAGTTTAAAGATCCTACAAACATTTATTGAAGCATTAATATCTTTAAATAAACTTGATGAGCTCACACAAGCTCACTATGATCTATTTCCTTTGACACTCATTTCATGGAGCTTCCTCTACCTCCTCACTATGTATTACATGTAGACCAAATTTTGAAGCTTCAAGACAATGTGACTGACTTTCACTCTAATATACTAACTCAGACCACTTTAAGAGCCCAAAGAGCTCTTCATACTCTGATAGATCAACTTCTTCATGATATGATGCACCTTAGAGATTATATCAATAACCTCTATGACCATTTTCAACTCAATAACCCTCAACACTTAGCTATAAATCCTTGAGGTAACATACAATACCATGTTCACAATATTCATGACTTGAATTTTCTTTAGGACAAAATAGTGTGGATGAAAAGATATCTTAAGGACTCATATACATGCTTGAAACTTGTATTTACAACCCATGAAGACCTCATGACACTTCATAAGACTCAAACATGTCATTATGAATGCCATATACACTTTTTCACAGACAATCAACAGCTATATAGATAAAGAAGACATTATTTATGAGGTACATGACATGTATACAGAGATTTACTTTTTACAGACTAAAAATTATGATTTTAAGACTCAAAGACACAAACATCATGCCATAATCATAGGTTTTAGACTTCATACCATCAGACATGAGAAAAAACACAGAAAGAACAACATACACTAGCATGACTCATATTCTTGGATCAATGTAACAACTTCACTTAAAACCACAGAATGACCTTTACTTCAGAGGCTTATACATTTCTAGACTGATCATAACTTAAACTAACACCAGAAGATGGCAAGGCTGATGGCATCATGATATGACATACTTGAAAAGACTTCTCATACTATGCAGACCTTACAACAAGGACTCACTTCTTGACACCTTGATACATCAATTGAAGACACAACAGACTTATAGACCTTGAGATACAAGTATTTCAATCTAAGACCTTACTTTAGACAATTAAAACTTCAACATGATGAAAAAAATATTTAAGACCAATAAACACCATGACAAGACCTTATGACTCAAAACTCAGACACCTATAAGAGAAAGAACTCAACAAAAACAAGGGAGGAGTCACTTTTCATACCTTATCACTCTAGAGGTATTCTAGACTCATATATTATTCAATTTTTGACGAACCGAGGTATGTAGGCACCAATGATATTCTTGAACTTGAGAAAACATACCCTTTTGAGCTGATTTGAACCCTTCCTTGATGCCACAAGAACCCTCTTTGATAGACCTTGTTGGATTAGGCTGAGAAAGTATGTTATTGACTTGATTAACCTCCTTCTTGACCTTTAGATCTGACATACCAACCTTGGATTCATTCATAGGAATGTATTTTCTCTTGTAAACCCTTCCATTTGATGTTTGAAATCTGCTAGTACCTCTTAGAGTCCCACTTTGAACACAAAATCTAGCAATATGACCTTGTTTGTGGAACTTATGGCATACAACACCATTCTTAGTCCTCCTATGTTCAAACACCCTTAGATTCCATCCACAATATTTATCTCTATGTCCATATTCACAACATGAGTAGCATTCACCCTTGAAGACACCTACTTCATTCCTTGGAGCCCTCCTTTTGTAATCTCTAGCTCTATGACAAAACTCATGACAAATGAAACAATATCCATTAAATAAATAACCATACATCATAGCATTTGGTTGTCTAACTGAGTTATAATTTATTGGATCTACCCTTTTGATCACCTTATCAACTAATTTAGTGCTTAAACTAGCTTCATCATCATTCTTCCCTTCAAACCCTATATTTGTTTTGTCATCTATGGCCTTTTGACCTTATAGAACATCATCAAGAGATTTGGAGATATTCTCAAGTCTCTCATACATCTTAAACCTATTAGAAGAATTATCCAAATCTGATTCTAAGGCTTTCAATTTTTCTTCATACCTAAAACAAGCATCTTATTTCTCCTTTAGAGCATTAGACAAACTTTCCATTTGAGATTCCAAACCCTTGATGGCTAGATCATGATATTTTTCCATTTCAAACATTACCTCTTATTGTCCAAACACCAAATACTCATAAATCTCATACTTTCTCCTCCAAATATCAGTGACTTGCCCATTTTCACTTAAAAGGATCTCCTTCAAGTGATTAGGCTTGCTTCTCAAGGATATGCTCTGATACTAATTGTTGGAAGCACAATTAACTGAGAGGGGGGTGCATGAATTGTTTAATACTTTTAAAAAAATTAGATTACCATACATGAACCATTAACATTTATACATCCATCAATGTGTGATTAGTAACATATAACATTCAACCACATAAGCACAATCAAGAGAGAATACACACGAACACAAGATATAAATGGGAAACCCTCATGGGAAAGAAAAACCACTGAAAATATGCTTATATTACATAAAATAATTTTAGTGAAGAAATAACTTCATAAGGAGAACAAACCCTTGATTTAGTGAGGCACCAACCCCGCAAGGAGCACCAACCCCTAGTTTAGTAGAGCACCAACCCTACAAGGAGCACCAACCCCTAATTTAGTGAAGAACCCACTCCAAAAGGAGGATAAAACACCCTAAGGATGACCAAGAACAAACTCAACCACCTGAATATATTTTATCTCTAAATTTTCTACTTCTACCAAATGGTGATGGAGATCACTTATTCAGCTCACAAACCCTAACTCACACACTAGGTCTTCAAACTTGCACTATCTTTCCCTTACATCATTTGTCTTTTCTATAACTTATTTCTCTCATTACTTAAATCATTCCACAAAATTTCATGATCTTACTCAACCTTAAAATCATGCTCTCATACCTACAAAACACTTTCCTCTAGGTCGTACTTCCTCCCTCTAAGAGCAAATGAGTTCAAAATGAACCAAACAAGCACTTAAATATGATTTTCTTTCTTCCAAACCAAAATAGGTCGGTCCCTCATGATAAATTCGACCCATGAGTTGTTAAAAACATCCTATAACTTATAAAAAATAGAGTCAAGTGACCCAAGTAGGCTGGCCTAGCAAAACCCTTCATTTCATGATCCAAAAATCACTAAAACACATGCATTGGGATGCCAAAATTCTACTCATTCCAAAACCATTATTAGTAAAGATACCATATTCATAAAAATGAGTAATAAATCATTTAAAAATTAACCATGGTCTCAATTTTCTTTAACCAATCAAATTATTTCATTTAATGGGCCCAATTCCCTTTACAATTCTCAAAACAACTGTTTCCTGCACCCTTCAACACCCTGAAAACTTCATTTGATCACCAAATAACTTATACTCAAACAAAATGGAAGAAACTTTAGAATTTTTTAAATAAATTTATAAGTTATGAAACATCCTTCACTTAAAACCACATCAACATTTTCCTTCACCATATCAACCTGCTAAAAATTTTGTTTCCAAAGGTTAGCTCATAAAATAAATTATACATATATTAAATACCTCCAAATGGATTCATTGGATTAAAAATTAATCCCTATTCACATTATAGGTGATAGGAATCATCACCCAATCCATATCATTCTTTAAACAACATTAAACTTACACCAAAACAAATGTTGTCTTGAACTACCAAAAACATTATATCTCAAAGAATGACATGGGAACCTTTTAAAATGACCTCATTATAAGGAAATAAATATATAAATGGAAATATATTTGAATCTAATTTAAAATATAACTTGAATCATCTCAAAAATCCACTTTTATCTCAATATATGCTCATTTTACTGGACCCATCTATTTGAGACCCCAAAACTACCCTTTGACTAGTCAACATGTTTGGACCTTAAAACACCATGAAACTGCATGAACATGTCCTAAAAACTCCATGGAAATCAATAAAAACTCTCAATAATAGTTAAATATCAATTTTCATGCTACTCCTTTGGACCATCTTGTCTTAAAACCTTCTCCATAAATTGTTATTTTTAAGTGGGGCCCACTCATCACCATGATGTCAACCATACATTTATATAAATGCTAAGGAGTCATCTAAAACATACAATCATCATGTTTTCACTAGTAATAAAAAATGGTTCAGATACTTCACTTTTTGCCAACTACTCCTAGTTAGGGTTTAGCTAGGGTTTTAGACCGCTTTATCTTCTTAACAATCATTCATAAAAACATGAAAATCAATTGACATGATTATTTTTTGAAACCTTATAAAATCACCTTAGAAGCATCCCTAAAATCCACAAGGTCCCATGCAAATCACACTATTCACAATGAGCATCAGAAGTTCAAATTCAAGTTTGATTTTCACTTGTTCTTGACCCTGTCTTACAAAATTAGTCATATATGGAAAAATGCATACCATGAGCACCTAAAATTTTCTTTGAAAGAACTATGAATCATCCATATAACATATAAAATTATCATAATTCTAACACCATATCCCAATCTCTCCATTCATTAAGACTTACTTATGCTTGCATGCTAGATCCTCATAGTAACAACTAGGGTCAACTGAAATAATACAATAACTCAACATGAAACTTCTAAAAATGACCCAAACATACCTCATATACCATGACATACTGGATTTCATGCTTCCATGAGCTCAAATAGCTCCAAACCACTTTTCACTCCTCCAAGTAGGCATTCCTTCTCCTAATGAACACATGTAGCATAGAGAACCACATGTACCTACACTATGCCACTTCGTGAGTTCTCAAGCACCCTCAAAACCTACTATCCATCATGTAAAAATTATTCGCAAGCAACCAAGAAGCTCACATTGCTAAGAAACACCTCCTAGGCCCCTATACGAGCTTGCTAGAGTAAACATGCATCACTAAATCCCAATGTAACAACTGATAAACATATGAAACATCATGTTAGCACCACATACATCATCATGAAATAATCTTACAACATTCAATTTTTCATTAATGTTGTTTTTCATCAATTACAACACTTACTAGGACACCATGCCAATAACCTTCGCTCCCATTATCACGAGAGCTCTCTCTTTTATTCCACATAAGTGAGCTCGTGTCATTGTTAGCTTGTCTCATTCACCTCCTCCCAAGGTTATTATCCATCTAACTCATAAGTTAATCATTCATCCACCTCCTCTAGTTGTCCCACCTTATCCACATCATCTCACCCTACACACATTTCTATTGCATCTCATTAGCTTCCTAAGAAGCCTAATTTTGCACTTCCAACCATCACTCCTCCCATTATTGGCACCATTTCGTCTAATATCCAATTTGGCACCAAAATATAATCAAAATACTACTATACAAATGCTTCTACCATGTATTTGAGGCCTCTTCACCTCTAGTAGATGATATCCATTTCCATATCATTACCCGATGACACACTCATGTTCTTAAGGTTCATACATGACTATGTTAAGTTATGGAGCCTATTTTCATGTGAGAAAATGTTGAAGACTATACACTAAGAGTACTGTACACTTTCCATAGTTGTCTCATCGGGGTTTGGGGGTGCATCCCGAGAATTTCTTTTTGGGCCTTAAAACATGCCCGATATACCAGGAAACATGATTTTCTCATATGGGCAATATTTTGACCCATAGGTTTATGGGACGGTTTTTGGCCCATGGTTTTGATACCCATGGTTTTGTAAAACTGCTTAAGCAATTGTCTATTTATATGGTTTTGTGCATATGGTAGAATAATGTAACATTGCAGATGTGTTTTGAATTTAGGTGTGAATTCTATAGAGTTTGTTGAGCATAGCTCCAAATAGATCTGGGTATTGTATTGAGAGAGCGGTGGCTTGTAATAAAATCTGAGCAAGTGATTCTTGGTGGACGTAGCCCAAATTGGGTGAACCATGTTAAATACTGTCTCTTTGTGTTGTGTTATTTTATTTTGCACTTTTATTTGAGATCTGTAATATTTTCTACATATTAGTTTCTATTGTTGCGATTCTATGAGGGATTATTCCACATATTTTATCCCTTATTTCCTAACAATTGGTATCAGAGCCTAGTTTGGTTTGTTGAAGTGTTAAATCACAAGGAAATTTTTATCTTGAGTGGGAGCTATGGTAGATGATGGAAGATCTAGGGTTGATAAATTCAACGAGAAGAATTTCAGTCTTTGGAAGATGCAAATGGAAGATTACCTTTATCAAAAGGATCTTTATATTTTGTTGTCTAAGAAGGTGAACAAACCCTCAAGCATGACGAAAACATAATGGGATTTGGCTTTGGATAGGAAGGAACTTGGGACAATTTGGTTGTGTCTTGCATCTTCGGTATTATTTAATGTTTCAAAGGAAAATACTACAAAATAAGCCGATGGATGCATTAGGGAAGTTTTATGAAAAACTCTCTCGCCTCTAATAAGATATTTTTAATGAAAAATTTGTTTAATATGAAGATGTCTGAGAATGGTTTAGTAGCAGATCATTTAAATGATTTTAATACGGTTGTAAATATGCTAGCTTCGGTTACAATAGAATTTGATGAAGAAGTTAGGGCTTTATTAGTTCTGTGCTCTTTACCCGAGAGCCGGAATAGCACAGTAATGGCGGTAAGCAACTCTTGGTTCCAGCTAACTCAAAGTTGAAGTTTGAGGATGTTGTAGGGGTGATTCTAAGTGAGGAAATGTGAAGAAAAAGCTCTGGGGAATCTTCTACTTCAGGGAATGCTTTGATAGTGAAAACTAGAGGGAGACAAAAGAATAGAGGAAGCCATGGAAAATTAAAGCATCGAGCAAGATCAAAATCTAAAAGAAAGATAGTCTATTGGCACTATGGAAAGTCAGGGCATGCAGAAAGAATGTTGGGAGCTTGAACATAAGAATAAACACCATAAAGAAAATGAGGAAAATGTGGCAACGTGTAATGTATGTCGAGAATGCTTTGATTTGTATTCTCTATATCTTATCTATCTGGCGAGGGGCAGCCTAGACTATAGAGATCTAGCGGCCCCCACTCTCTATATAGATCTCCCGAGCATGCATAACTATAGACAGTCCCCCACTCTCTCTATATGGCCGAGTCATATATAGATAGGGGGAGGAGATCCAGCGCGGCTATATGGCACTCGACGTTTCTATATAGATATGGAAAGAGGGGAGAGGGAGATTCTTTCCACAATATTCTTGAATCTTGGGTTTTAGATTCGGGGCTTCTTTCCATGTTACTCCACAAAGGCATTATTTTGTTGATTATGTTCAAAGAAATTTTGGGCATGATTTTCTTGATGATGACGAGCCTTGCAAATAGTTATAAAATGTTCTATTCAAGTTAAGATGCGGAATGAGAATACTTGGCTATTGAAGGATGTTAGACATGTGCCTACATTAAGACAAAATTTGATATCGATAGGGTAGTTGGGAAGTGATGGTTGTATTGTGATATTTACAATGGACTCTTGGAAGGTTACCAAGGGTGCTCTTATGGTGGCAAGAGGTAAGAAGGTTGGAAAATTTTATTTAACCACTTATAGCACTAATGTTTGTAATCTTGTGGCTTCAAAAGTATATACAACATTGTGGCACTATAGGCTCGATCATATGAGCCATAAGGGCATGGAGATCATAAAGAAATATTTTTCCAAATATACAGAAATAAGTTTGGAGTTCTGTGAGGACTGCATATATGGGAAACATAAGCAAGTAAGGTTTCTCAAGGTTGGACCTACAAAGAAAGAGAGTAAGTTAGAGCTGGTGCATTCTGATGTATGGGGGTCGGCTCAGGTATCATCTCTTGGGGCTTCAAGTTATTATGTTACTTTTATTGATGATGCAACAAGGAAAGTTTGGGTTTAATGTATTATAAACAAATCTAATGTATTTGACACTTTGTTAAATAGAAAGCCTTGGTAGAGAATGAAACATGTCTTAAGCTAAAATGTATCAGGTCAGATAATGGAGGGGAGTATTGTAGCAATGAATTTGATGATTATTGTTCTAAGAATGGAATCTGCAGGAAAAATATGGTTCCAAGAACTCCACAACAGAATGGGGTGTCAGAAAGGATGAACAGAACAATAATGGAACATGCTAGGAGCATGAGGTTACATACATGACTGCCTCTTTATTTTTGGGTAGAAGCGGTGAGCACAACTAGTGTACTTGATAAATAGAGGACCCTCAAGTGCCTTGGATGGAGGCATACCTAGGAGGCTTGGTATGGTAAGAAAGTTGAATATTCATTTCTTAGAGTCTTTGGATGTGAGGTGTTTTTCCATATAGATAAGGATGATAGGACCAAGCTAAAGGCTAAATCCAAAAAAATTACTTTCATTGGTTATGGTAGTGATAACTTTGGATATAAATATTGGAGTCTTAAAGACAAGAAAATCATTCAATCTAGGGATGTGGTATTTAATGAGAAAGTCATGTATAAGCAGCGATTGTAGGAAAACAGGGAAGAATCCAAGAAATAATATGCGGTGATAGAGGATCTTTCGGATGGAAAATTAACACATGAATCAGCTCAGAACCTCATCAACAGAACCCCAAACTCATATATTGAGGAGGTCTTCTAGGGTAAGAAGAGAAATTGAACATTTTTCTCCTTCTCTTTATTATTTATTACTCACTGATAGTGGAGAGCCAGAGATCTTTGATGAAGCAATGTAGGTAGATGCCAGGAAGAAGTGGGAGCAAGCCATGGATGAGGAGCATCAGGCTCTCATGGAGAACCAGACATGGGATTTGGTGAAGCTACCCAAAGGCAAAAGAGCATTACAAAACAAGTGGGCATTTAGACTCAAAGAGGAAGGAGCAAAGAAAAGATACAAGGCTAGGTTGGTGGTCAAGGGGTTTGCACAGAAAAAAGGTCAAGATTTTGATGAGATTTTTTCTCCTGTAGTAAAAATGACTTCTATTAGAACTGTTCTAGGAATAGTTGTAGTAGAAGAATTACACTTAGAACAACTTGATGTAAAGACTACATTTCTCCATGGTGATTTGGAGGAGGAACTATATATGCAGTGCTTGAGGAGGGATATGAGGTCAAAGGTAAAGAGGAGATGGTGTGCAAACTGAAGAAGAGCTTGTATGGCTTAAAACAAGCTCCACATCAATGGTATAAGAAATTTGATAGCTTCATGATGGACAAGGTTATATTAGATGTCATTTTGACCATTACATGTATACAAAGAAATTTGAGGATGGCAGTTATATTATCCTTTATCTGTATGTGGATGACATGTTGGTTACAGGTAAAAACATGTAGGAAATAAAAGTACTCAAGAAGTAGCTAAGTGAATCCTTTGTTATAAAGGATTTGGGGGCAGCCAAAAAAATCCTTGGTATGAGGATATCTTGGGATAGGAAGAAATGGAAGCTAAATTTATCTTAGGAAGAGTACATTAAGAAATTCTCGGAGAGGTTTAATATGTAGGTTGTTAAACCGGTTGGGACTTCTTTGGCAGGCCATTTCAAGTTATCAAAGGAGCAGTGTCCTAAGATAGAGCATGAGAGAAACCAGATGTCCAAGGTACCTTACTCATCAACGGTTGGTAGTTTGATGTATGCCATAGTGTGCACCAGGCTTGATATTGCCCATGTAGTGGGAGTGGTGAGTAGATTTATGAGTGATCCAGGTAGAGATCACTTTGGCAGTACTAAACTGGATCCTTCGATATTTGAGGACCATGGGGACAGTTTTGTGCTATAATGGATCAGACACCACTTTGTGTGGTTATGTAGATTTAGATATGGCTAGAGATGTAGACAGAGATAGGAGCATGATAGTTTATGTATACATTATAGGTGGGACAACAGTAAGATGGATTTCATGACTACAGAAGCTAGTGGCTTTGTCAACCATGGAGGCTGAGTATGTTGCTGCCACAGAGGCAAGAAAATAAATTATTTGGTTACAAAAATTGCTTGAGGAGTTAGGGCATAAGTAGGAGGAAGGAAAGCTGCATAGTGATAGTCAGAGTGCTATACACCTAGCTAAGAACTCTGCTTTCCACTCTAGGATGAAGCATATATAGTTAAGATGCCATTTCATCAGGATAACTTTAGAGGAAGAGAAATTGAAGCTGGAGAAAATTCATACTAGTTAGAATCCTACAGACATGATGACCAAGGTGGTCACAAGGGAAAAACTGAAGCTGTTTTCAGCTTTGGTTGGTCTTCACAAAAACTAGTGAAGGGTTGAGAAGCTTTCTTAGAGGAAAACTAGTCTCCAAGTGGGAGATTATTAGGTTGTGGAGCCTATTTTCATGTGAGAAAATGTTGAAGACTGTATGTACACTAAGAGTATTGTACACTTTTCACAGTTGTCTCATTGGGCTTTGGGGGCGCAACCCCCAAGATTTTAGGCCTTAAAATGGGCATGATGTACTAGGAAACATGATTTTCTCATATGGGTGGGATTTTGACCCATAGGTTATGGAACAATTTTTGGCCCATGGTTTTGATACCCACAGCTTTTGTAAAACTACTTAAGCAGTTGTCTATTTATATGGTTTTGTGCATATGGTAGAATAATGCAACATTGCAGATGTGTTTTGAATTCGGGTGTGAATTCTGTAGAGTTTGTTGAGCATAGCTCTAAATAGATCTGAGTATTGTATTGATAGAGTGGTGCCTTGTAATAAAATCTGAGCAAGTGATTCTTGGTAGACATAGCCCAAATTGGGTGAACCATGTTAAATACTTGTCTCTTTGTGTTGTGTTATTTTATTCTCGCACTTTTATTTAAGATCTATAATATTTTATACATATTATTTTCTCTTTTTGCAATTCTATGAGGGATTATTCCACATATTTTATCCCCTATTTCCTAACAGACTATTGAGGGAATTGTTACTAAAATTAACCTCATTCTCACACCGAGGGAAAATCAATCTTCTTCCCCCCCTTCATCCCAATCACACACGATTATAGACATTAGTTTATATTTACTTGTTATACAATTATCAATGCATTATTAGTTCATTCTTTTATCTTATCTAAATCATGTTACCATTTCCATTTATCCACCACATTGCATCTCATCTATACATCTTTATCTACCATATGTTATACTATTCACTGTTATTCACATACAATTCCTATTCAATCCATTACTTAGCAATTATTTCCACATCATCATTAATTTCAACAATCAACAATATATATTTAATCAACCATTAAAATAATGCATATAGAACCTAACTAAATCAACAATCACTATGAAGTACAAATCATAATCATCATCACATCATATACAATGCACATCAACAACCAACGAGACATCAACACCTATATATATATATATATATATATCATAAAATCATCGTTACAAAATAAAATCACTTGGGGTAATTCCACGTGCATTAATACAACATATCCAATACATTATCTATCATCCTCGTTATCACTATATATAATCATGGGAGATATTGAACTCAAAGCTTCAATACTAAATCTATGTCACTAATATTGGCCTCTATATCTCTTAAGCTAGTTATGTGATATGGAAATATCTGCCATTTCCTTTGTATATCATCCTTGTAGCTCCACGTGCACGTGTAAATACATCCTAAGCTAGGAATCCTCCTCCTACCGCCTATATCACTCATTATGTCTCTACATGATATTCATCACTATCATTTAACAAAATTGTGCATTTAATTACTGCTACAACCACCGATCAAAAGAATGGGCATGGTCTCCGGTAATCACGTATGGATGTATCTACATTCCATGTCAATGTGCGTATGGAGGTATCTACAATATTTTTCCAATATGCATCACCTACAATAACACAATTTTTTTGTATCTATTTCACATCTTCATATTCACCCACTATATTAATCAACTAACAAATATCAACGAATGTTACTTACGCTCGCATTCATTTGCTGCTACATCATCTACCTTTGGGGAAGGTGACTGACCCTCAACTCCTCCAACTACCGGCTCACCTACCACATCAAAAACCACTCGAAATAGTAACACCCATCAGTGTGTTTCCCACCACTAACTATATGTTTGAGTGCACCCCATGTCATCAACCTGTATAAGCCTTATGGCTGGATCTTTCTGATCAGGTCCTGGGGGTACTAGCTATATTTCTATAGGGTTTAGCCTTGACCCTAGTCACCTCACCTCACTAATATAACAACACCATATATATGGCTCTAGAGGCACATCCTAGGCCATGCCAAACTTTCTAGACACTTTCTCACCTTGTAACAACTCTTCTACCCCTAGGAAATGATCCTCTAAGCACATGGTGCATCATATACACCATAACTCAACACTGTCCTCTAACCATCCTCCATTATCTCTATACGACCTCTATATAATGGCCCTAGGGACCATCTAATATATCATCAACCTATATGTGTTTGTAGCCATCCTCCTATTGTGGGAAACCACCCACCTCACCGCAAATATCTCTAGCTAAGCCCACCTAGCTCATGGCCCGCCGAGAGGCCTCACTATAGCTTTATGCTCATATGCCCATACATGCACATAAAGTGGTGGATCGTAACCCACCTCCATGATCCTCTTGAATAAAATTATACAAGTCCTTGTATAAATGGGATAAAACACATTGTGCCCATGAGTATCTAGTACCATGATCTTATATATTGTGATAAATATCATGAATCATGTACGAAATACTAACTCCACCACCTTCCACCACCATCGACAAAGCTAGAACTACTACAATAAATTTCTATAAGCGGGGAACCCTAGACCTTACAATCACATCCAAGTTGAAATATGTCTCAACATGTACTCAAGTCCATATAAAATATCATCGTGCCACCCCATCTAGCCATGGGCATCTACTAACGTCATCATGTACACCCTCTCTCCAATAATAGGTAACCACAATATCCTATATACATCCTCTAATATCACCGTCATCTCTCTATCGAAACCAAAATGTACAAGTGTCTACACACCATCTCTCACATAAAGATGTCAATAAAGGAATATTATGGGGTATCTCCCCCAATCTAGTAATGTTCCATAAGCCGACACGGTCCAATATATCCCACTCATCATCTTTCAACCCCAAACCAAGTAACGTACTCAAGTGATGGCCCACTTAAAGTTCTCCGGAGTGTATATATCTCTACATAACACAAAAAATAAATAAAACCAAATTTTTAACATGCCGGACATAATTCAAACAACCTCAAATTAATAAAAATGCACGTATTTTACCAAACAAAGGCCAAAACACTTCCCCTGACACTAGTTCCCGGACGTATGTCACTAGTGCTCGAAATAGGTCACTAGTGCCAATAATTGGGCATTAGTGTCCTAAATTATAGAAATGCCTCATCCACTTTTGACTTGGTCAAAATGCCTAATTCTATTTTTTTCAAGATTTACTAAAATGATAAAAATAAGCATTTTTGAGTAAAAATTTCAAATTTGGTCACACATACTAGCTCCTCGGTCATCTGCATAGCCACGACTCATCATCACCCTCTCGAATCTCATCTGACTATTCTCTCTAACACATGGCATCCTCATAACATGGAGCTTGAGAATTCAACCAATCTTAGTACAAATGAAATTATTATTAACTTTTTCCATATTACTATATATAGTAATTCAAATTTACTATATACTATAATCGCTATTCACCACCAATTTTATAACTAATACCCATCACATGGTTCAGATCGTATTTTGAGCTGTGTTACTCCATATTCCTCCCCATTTACATCATCCAGCTCAAGGTCTCCTCTCACACCATACTCTATAGTTTTCAACATTCAATATTCACATTAGGTTCCTATATTACTCAATACATATGCATACTTTGTCGGTAGTACTACCTATCGTATACTATATCTCATTTACTATTACAATTTTTACAACCTTAATTTCAGCTCAATGCTCATTTATCCACCATTCACCCTTTCACTAAAAGGGGGAATACAATTAAGATCATATTATAATCCCTCTTAGGATACAACACAATTAATCGACACTCCTAATACATTACTATCACAATTTTCTCTGATCTCATTCAAACATGGTTACAATTATTCTATATGACAGTCAATACTTGCTACTATTTTAAATCTATCCCCTCAAATGACCTAATTTGGGGAAAAAAAAAACCTCTCTGTGAGTAATCTACTAAATACATCTTATTTAATCAACTACTATCATTCAAATCAATCAATCAATACAATGATCACAATTACTATCGCTCCTAGATGACATAACTTGGCAGGTCACATTACATCACTATCACTTCTATATGACCTAACTTGGAATCCATATAACCCTAATCAAATTAGAATACTGTTACTATAGAAGTGGGGGAAATGAGACATAATTTCCTTTCTTATACAAATCCGATACGGGTTCTTTAATCAGAACACACAAGTTACACTCGGAACTAAACCAAGAACAAATTTGGTCCTTATATATCTACAAAGGTTGGATATTTTGGGAATCTTCATGGAAGGAGAGAAAAATATACCTCTCTCCCTAACACTCTTCCTCTGAGGCAAGATGCCCAAATCCTCCAATTATCAAAAAATTAGTTTGGAAATAGATCACTTCCTACCCCCTCTATCACCTTTGAAAAAAATCCAACATCTCCATTGACATCACAACTATTTCTCCAAATTTCTCCTTGTGACAATTTTCTATCTCCTCTTATGCCACATGGGTTAGAAATCTGATCCACGGTTTGCCATGCTACAAGATTCTATATTCTACGCACACTCTCTAATATGGCTTCTTTGTACTCCATACATGTACGTTCTTTCCTTTACACTACTTGAATTTAATTCAAATATCATAGGGGGAATGTAAACACAAAATCACACACATATTATTATTTTACTATGCCATTAGTATGTTATTATATGCATGAATCTTAAGTAAGAAAAGTATTCACTGGTGACACTATCTCTTGTCCATCTATGTCTTTGATTGATTTTTACTTTAACTCTCCTCTACATCTTTCATTTTTGTATCCACTTTTGGTCAGGTCACATGGATCCATGTTTGTCTGTCTTTTCATATTTTCCGTTATTTCTCCCGGGACACTAGCGCTGGGTGCTTCTATCCTATTTATTATTTTTACACATTTTGACATTTGTGGTTGTTCTTTTCACTTTTCTTATCCTTATCCCATATTCATAGTCGACCTTTTGTGTCACTAGTTTCAAAATTAAAATAAGAGACTCATATATATACACACCATACACACCATTATTCTGGTTGGTTAGCTAAAGAGGCTATCACATCTACACATTATCACTACCATCAAAACGGACTCCATTTTAGGCTGCATACATTGCATAGGAAGGGGAAGTTCTAAATTCCATATCATACATTTGCATCAAAGATAGCTATAGATCACTATCTTTGCATCATCGATGCAAGGAAAAACCTAAGGAAACTATTTTACACACAAGAACACAAAAACTACATGGAGTCTCAAATGTAGTGTAGCTCCCAGATCTAAGTGCACACATCGGGTGACCACCGGGTCAGTTTGACTCCACATATTACATATTTTATTTAAGTTTAATGTTTTTGAACTTGTACAAATAGCTTGAGTTTTTTTATAGATTAGAGGTGCGCTCAAAACCCTAACAACGAATCTAGAGTGAAAAATTAGATATTAGAGCGAAGACCCTTAGACCCCAAAAAGTAGCAGATCCCGAATATTCACATACACTAGTGCCTAAAATGGAAACTAGCACCCAAGCACTCCTACCCTTCAAGGGCACTCCTTTCTTACACAATTTAGAGTCCCATAACTCTTTGTCACCCACTGTGACATCATTCCCAATCAGATCCAATAGATACATAGTCATGACTCGCCTTTAGATTACACAGAACTAAGTCATCTCTCTCATTTTATTAGAGTTTTACACTTTTGAGTACTTAGCACTTGTATATCTATTTTTACATTAGTTACTCTAAAATTAAATTTAATTAGATTTATATTAAATAACACCCAAGTTAAATTAATTAAAGTAATTTTTTTACGGGAATGATTCACCCCCAATCATTGTGCTTCCAACAATAATGGAAGAGATTTGAACAATGATAAATAGAGTGGCCTTTGGTGTAGTGGTATTTATAATATTCTATTCTTTATATCACATAGGTTTTGGTTTCCCTTTTACGAAGGGTATTGTGATTGGATATATCATCATATTAGCACTTACTAATTGATGAAATACACTAGAGTGACTTTACGTGAGAGGTGTAAATATCCATTTGACTTTACATGAAGTAGTTTCTTCATTAGGGGTATGATTGGTTCTTTGGGTTGATTTATCACTTTGAATGAGGAAGCCATATGAGAGATTTGATTTTGTAGACACAAAATCATGCACTTACTATTATTATTATACCACCAAGTATGTTGTTTTATATATGGATCTTGTGTAAGAAAATTATTCATTGATGACCCATTCCATAGTCCATCTATTTGTCTTGTTGGTATTTATTGTTATTTGTCTTACATACTTGTCACTCATACACATGGTTCTCGGTCAGTCTCGGGGATCCTTATTTGTTAGTTCTCACTCATTTGTCATCACTTGTCTCTAGACACTAACACCCGGGGGTTGGACAAGAAGCACCAAGTGCCCCTGTTCATCCCGGCCTCCCTTTTCCTCTTTGTATTTGGTTTTATTTTTGAGATTTAAAGTCAGCATTTTCATTTTTCTCTCTCATCTCGTGAGGTACTAGTCATCATGTTGGGTCATTAGTGTTGAAATTTGAACAAGAGATCCCTATATAACCATTTTTGGGGTTAAACCATATAGCAAGTATTTCATAGATCTATAATTAGATAAAATGTACAAGCAATGAATGTAGAAATACCTAGAAGATAAAATAAAACAAGAGAAAGATAACACCATATTTAACGTGGTTTACCTAGTGTGGGCTACATCCACCAAGAAATGACCATTATTATTATTCATTTCTTTACAAAGGAAATACAATGAAGATTTTCTGTCTTCCAACACCTCACATGATGTTCAATGCTTTTCCCTCACTCAAATTCTTGTTTCTTTCTCACCAAGAAAAACTAACATGCAAACAATTGCTATTTTCTTCTCTCATACCCTCATACAATGCATACATGCATATATATCTATTTTGGGAAACTAACTATGCTTTTACAATCAATAAATCATCTTTAAAACAAAATATTTATTCTAATTCTCATTTAAAGAATAAATCAACTGTCACACAAGTAATCAATGCCAATCCCTACCTAACCGATGTTGGTCACTTCTTAACCGATGTTGGTCACTTCTTAACCGATGTTGGTTACCTCCTAACCAATATCGGTCACTATCAAAACCAATAACATCTAAAAGCAAGATTCTTGTGAAGTAATTAAAATCCACACTCAATAATCTCCCACTTAGAGATCAATTATTGCACTGTACTATGCATCACCATCCTTGGTTCCTTTTCCTTGGCCCATTTTTCTCTTTCAAGTCTCAAGCTTGAAGACCAATAGAAGTGGAGTGAAGCTCCAACTTATCCCTTACCAATGGCTTTGTTAGCATATCTGTAGGGTTCTCATATATATGGATTTTATCTAACTTCATCTACCCATCCTCTAACACATGTCGTATGAAATGATACCTCAACTGAATGTCTTTCATTCTTGAATGGAATGCTGAATTATTTGGTAGATGGATCATGATATGACTATCACTTGTATAATCTATAATCCTCTTACTCCTTTCCCAACTCTTCCATGAACCTAATCATCCATATCATCTCTTTGGTAGCTTCTATATTTAACATACTTTGCTCTTAGTAGACAAAGCCACAACCTTTCATAATCTCAAAATCTAGCTAACTACCATTCACCTAATGTGAAAACATATCCATGGTGATCCTCCTTCCATCAAAATCTCCATCCAATCTGAATCAACATAGTCCCTCCATATCCATGCCAAATGTCCCTCTCAAGTACTCCGAGAATCCATTGACTACTTTCCAATTTTTACTTGAAGCCATAAATGTGCTCACAACTCCCACTTCCTATGAATTTTAACAAACCATGACATTAAGACTTCCTACTACTAAAGCATAGGGAACTTAATTCCTCGATATAATATTTGCTTAATTTGAAGTGTCCAACATGGGTGTATTAACAATTTTTGAAACTTGAATTTTAACCTTTCCATTATTGATATAAGCTTTTTTGAGACAAATACAACCTATTTTTTTCCTGTCTTGGTGAATTTGCATGCTAAGGATTTTCTTTGCAGCTTCAAATCCTTCATTGCAGATTGTGTGAGCTAAAATTTCTATAATTTTACCAATGTTCTACATACTAGATCCTGCAATCAACATATCATCCACATACAAAGAACAAAATAGAATAGCTCCCATTTTGAAGCTTCTTAATATAAAAACAATGGTCGATTCACATCTCATATAACCTTACTCATGCATAAATTTTTCAAATATCAAATACCATTACCTTGGAGCTTGTTTGAGCCCATACAGGGATCTTTTTAATTTACACACAAGTTTCTCCTTACCCTTGAATTCATAACCAAGAGGCTGCCGTATATACATATCTTCCTCCAAATCACCATGAAGGAAAGCCATCTTAACATCAATTTTTTTATAAATACAAATCTTCTGTTATAACAAAACTTAGAATAATATGAATAGAAGTCATCTTAACTACAGGAGAAAAAATCTCATCAAATTCAATACCTACTTTTTGTGCAAATCCCTTTACCACAAGCCTCGCCTTGTACCTTTTCAGTCCACCCTCTTCTTCCTTGATTCTATAAACCCATTTGTTCTGTAGATTTTTCTTACCTGCTGGAAACTTGACCAAATCCCATGTTTAATTTTGTTCCAAGGAGTCCATCTCCTCATCCATGCCATGCTCCCACTTAGTGCTTGTGGGTATCTACCTACATTTCTTCTTCAAATATTTCTAGTTCACCACTATCATTCAATAATAAATAAGAAAAGGAAGGTGAAAATATCTCTAGAGGTCTACTTACCCTTTGTGACCTTCTCACTGAGATTTGGGGTGTCTGGGGATCATTCATGCTTATTGCACATTCATGTCAATCTCTTCAGTGACCAACATTGGTCATCTGTAATCGACCATGGTTCCTCTATCTACCAATCGACTACGGTTACTTTACCGACATCGAGTTTAAGGAGTGCCAATCCTGGTTCCAGTAGCTATCTATTTTGAACCCGATCATGTTTTCCAATGCCGGATAGCTTGACCGACATCATTTTATATAGAACTGATGTCGGTGTCTATGGATATATGCTTCAAGTCTAAAAGTTGATTTTCCTTCAAAATATCATCAACCTATTCATGTTTAGGCACCAAAACCTGATCCTCATACATTCATTTTTCATTCTAATCAACATCATGACTCCTAACAATCTTATAATCTTCTAAATCTCAAAATCGATATCTTAAATCACCAGAGCCATAACCAATGAAAGTGCATTTCTTATATTTAACATCCAACTTCTTCCTATTTTCCCTATCAAGATGCACAAAATCTTATGAGCCAAAGAATCTAAGAAAATAAAAATCTACCGCTTTTCCATGCCAATATTTTTCGGTATTCCACCATCCAAGTGTTGTTAAAGGTCCACAGTTGATTAATTACACTATCAGTAGCCATTGCTTTTTCCCAAAAATTCAAAGGCAAACCGACATGTATCCTCATGCTTCTAACACATTCCATTATTATTTTGTTCATTCTTTCGGAACTCCATTCTCCTGTGGATTTCTAGGAACCATTCTTTATCTTTGTATTACATTCACTAAATAATAATCATTGAAATCCTTGCTCAAATTACTCACCACCATTGTCGATCTAAGGAACTTTAATTTTAAGTTTGTTTCATTTTCCACAAGGCATTTACACCTTTTAAAAGTCTCAAAAACATCATATTTATGCTTAATAAAATAGATCCATACCTTCCTTATGACATCATCAATGTAATTCACATAATATTGGGATCCTCCAATAGAAGCTACCTAAGCTTCGATCCCCACACATCTCGAGTGTACAAGATCCAATTTTTGCTCCTTTTTCAACCCAACCTTGAGAAATCTCACTCTCTTCTCGCTTCCAAATATGTAATGATCACAAAATTTATGATCTAATTGTTTTAAATATGATAGCTTACCCTTAGCCTTTAAGATCAACATTCCTTTTTCACTCATATAGCCCAACCGATTATGTCACATGGTTGCATCTACAAAGCGTAGTAGATAACACAAAAAAAGGAATTAGTAACACGAGATAGACAATTATAATGTTCATACCTTCTTAACTCTTGCCTACTGACAACAAGAGATCCCTTGGTAACCTTCCAAGAATTGGTTGTGAATGTAACCACACATCCAGATTCACCCAATAGCCCTACAAATATTAGATTTTTCTTTAGGATTGGTACATGCCTTACATATTTTAATACCCATGGATTTCCATTCTGCAACTTTAGATGAGCATCCACTTTACCAGTAATATTGCATGGCTCATCATCTCCTAAATAAACTTGTCCAAACTCACCTTGAACATAATTACTCGAAATAACCCTTATTAGGGGTAGTAGGGAAAGAAGCTATAAAATATAAAACACAATATTATAATTTATTTTCTAAGGAGAGAATAAGGGCATATTGATTTACCTCACTTGTAATGTTTTCCTCTTTACCTTGTTCTTTACCTTTGTATGATGTATTCTCTTTGTTTTCCTTGGACCAACAATCCTTCTTTACATATCCTTTATTTCCACAATTCTAGCAAAGTAAATCTCTCGCACTGGATCTAGATCTTCCATGTCTTGACTTTGATCTCCCATTCTTCTTTCTCTTAGATGATATCTCCTTAGATATTCCTCTGATTTCTACATTTAAAGCATTTCCAGATGATGCTTCTCCTGAGATTTTCCTACGTATTTCCTCATTAAGGATTACACTAACCACATCATCAAATTAAAAACCTTTAGAAGTATATGTTGTATTACTTACATCCATTACCAAGTTATCCCAACTATCTGGAAAAGAGCATAAGAATAAAAGTGCTTTCACTTCATCATCAAACAAAATTTCTACTCGATTTTAATTGATTTACAATAGATAGAAATCATTCAAATGATTAGATACAGATCCACCTTCTTGCATCTTAGAATTAAATTTTTTTCATCTAATAAACCTTATTCGAAGCACTACCGTGGTTTTTAAATCTATAAAATTATAAGCCACCGATGCTACTGTCTCAATCTTATAGATCCCAGGAGCATTTTTGTCAAGAACCTTCCATTCTTCATCACTCATCATGTCCAAATATACATGATCATCCAAAGAATATGTATAGATCCTTCTGATATAAATAATCCTCCACTTGCATCTTCCATAGTTAATAATTATGACCGTTAAATTTCTCTACTCGATATTTACTATCTTCTATCATTTCTTTGCTCCCACTCAATCAAAAACCCTTTGTGAGTAAATCTTGTCAACACAAAAACCTCCAAACAAAGATCCGATACTAGTTGTTGGGGTCAAACCATATATCGTTGTTGCACAAATCTATAATCAAATAAAACATACAAGCAATGAATGCGGAAATAACTAGAAGATAAAATAAAACAAGAGAAAGATAAAACCATATTTAACATGGTTCACCCAAAGGTGGGCTACGCCTACCAAGAAATGACCAATATTATTATTCAAGTGCTTTACGAGGAAATACAATAAAGATATGTTGTCTTCCAACACCTCACATAATGTTTAATTCTTTTCCCTCACTTAGCTACTCTTTCTTTCTCACCAAGAAAACTAACATGCAAACAATTTCTATTTTCTTCTCTCATACCCTCATATAATGCATACATGTATATATATATATATATATCATATATATATATATATATATCTATATATATATCTATATATATATATATATATATATATCTATATATATATATATATATCTATATATATATATATATATGGGCAGCTAACTATGCTTTTACAATCAAAATAATCTTTAAAAAATATTTATTCTAATTCCCGTTTAAAGAATAAAGCACCATTGCAGACAGGTGACCAATGTTGGTCCTTTCTTGACTAATGATGATCACTTCTTAACCGATGATGATCACTATCAAGACCAACAACATATAAAAGTAAGCTTGCTATGAAACAATTAAGCTCCAAAATCAACAAATATAACATACATACCATTATAGGGAAGACTATTCTTATCAAGGGCTAGTTATCTACATAGAGCAAGAGACTGCATTTGGGCCATTACTCTATATACACACTGCATAGGAAGGGGAGTTCAATCTATTCCATCCACATTTGCATTTTTATCTAGTTATTGCTTGATATCTTAGCGTCATTGGTATGAGGGTGACCTAAGAGCACTATTGCACATAAAAACACACAAAACTACATTAGGTCTTAGATTTAGTGCATCACTTAGTTAAAAGTCCACCATTGTGGTGGATAAGGACAGTATAAACCCTCATTTTGTATCTTTATTTTTAAGAATTTAATGTCTATTTAAGGGTTTTATAGGTTCTTTCTTCATTGCAAGTTTATAGGTACCTCATAAATCTAAGTGCGACATACATGTGACAAAATTTGAACAAGTGCAAAGACCTAGTGGACATATCAGAACCAGGTTCTAACCTTTTCTATAGACCAAGGTGCCCAAAAACAAGACCAGAGTGCCCATGGGCATCCCCATCCCTCTCCATGTGTAGCATCCGTATAATTCCACATCTACTACATCTTTCTAGTGTTCATTGTGATTATTTGTCCTTCTGTTTTATTACACAGCTCATTCCCATGTCACTCGAGGTAAGAAAAATCAAGATAAGTACCTTTATCCTTCTTATTTACTTTCATTAATAGATTAAATAAATTGTTTATCATTCTTATTTTTTTATATATCATTTATATCATAGTTTTGCATTTATATTCATATAAAATAATAAAAATTTATTTTATCATTTTGGTGAACACATAACTTAGAACTATTTTCCCTAGGATGTACTAAAACCCAAATTAAGGATAACTCTTCTTCATCTCAGCTAGTCATGCCTCATGTGAATATCAATCCCATTTATGATGAAGTAACCATCACTGAAATCACTACCCTATATCGTGATGTTACTCTTCTGGATGATACTCAACAAATTTTAGCTAACAAATGCAATGTGCCTACTAGCTTTGATAATTCTACCATTAGCATTGTTTCAAATCTAGTTAGGTTCACTCATTACACATTCTATTATACGATTAGTTATTCCCCTCATTCTCAAAATTCTAATGAAAACTTGGATGATGATATTATTAATTTCATGCTTGGTATTGATGATAATAAACATGTTCCTGATGATTCTCATACTAGTCATGATGATACTCTAGCTGCATCTCATACTTCTCCTATTTCTAAAATTTTAGTGCTCCTACTCCTTCATTCTATGTCAATGATACACTTAATGATATCCTTCTATCTGAATCTTTGTTTGATTTCGATGAAACACTTGATCATCAAAATTCTATTTATTTGCATGTTGTTAAGTGCGGAGATCCCCCACTCCACTCGTTATCTTCTTCTGAGAGTGTATCTAATAACATGCATGAGTCATCTCCTTCTATTAGTTCATCTCCTCCTATCACTTCATCTCCATCTATTAGTTCATCTCCTCCTATCACTTCATTTCCATCTATTAGTTAATCCCCTCTTATAAATTCTTCTCCTCCTACCGCCTCCTCTCCATCTCTTATGAATGTTTCGATGTTAGTCCTACTACTTATATGTACGTTCCATGTCCCTCACCATATATTACTTATTCAACACCAATATCTAGTGTTACCTTAGCATTGGAATCTCCTATGTCTCCTCTTGATATTCCTATGATTACTCATAATGGAAAATTACAACCGCTTAACACTTTATTGACATCCTCTGTTATTTCTTCACATGATATATTGTCCCTCATATATGTTTTTGGTCCCTTACACTCTCAAGTCCAATCTCTCATAGAATAAACCAAGGCATATTATGATTTCATTGATAATAATTCATTGCACGAAAATTATATTCCCAAAAAGATTCACAACTTAGCATTTCTTAGGTATTTTTCATGCCTAAATTTTCATGTTTTAATGGTACTGAAATCCATACTTACATCTCAAGCATTATCATATGGCTATGGATTCATATTCTAATGATTGATTATTACTTAAATCCTTTCACCATAGTCTCACAAATGATGCTCTCCAATGGTACATGCATCTACCCTTTGGATCTATTAGTACCTATTGTGAGATGGAAGAATTTTTTCTTCGTCAATTCATAGTCAACAATGACCCTAGAGTCACGTATGATCATCTACCTAGCTTACATCAGGGAAAAACCAAACCTATCATTGATTAAATTTTATGATTCAATGCTTACATGCACCAACTATTCTTTCAGCCTATTGACTTAGAGAAGTAGTTTATCTTCTGTCACAGTTTGATTCCTCCCTTAAAACAACAATTGCAATATGAAACATGTGAATCATTCACGATTTTATGTTATAGGGTCATTTATTTAGAACAAGATATCATTGCTACACATGTTATATATCCTCGTATTAATACTACTGCTACATCATTGAGTTCTTCTCCGCTCCCATCTATTGAGCATCCTACACGATATTCATCTCCTCCACCTCTTAAACAAGTTTAGTATACTTCATTACCTACATGTCCTCCATCTCCTACTTTGCGTCAGACTACACCTCATACTTCTACAACCATTTTGTGAGGACCATTACATTTTAAAAATCATGCTAGACCTCATGATGTGCTGCGCTTATTTCTTGACAAACGTTTAATCCACTTACCTTCTAATAAGAACCATCCACCACATCACTTGCAACTCCAACATGATAGACCTTACTGCAACTATCATCATATTAATGGCCATAGGGACAATGAATTTTATGCCCTTCATGATAACTTGCAACAATTAGAATATAAGGGCATAATTTCCTTTTTCTCACTCACGTGAGTGGTCTATATCTCCACTCCCTTGTAGGTATGTTGTTACTTCGGTTGAGTTATCTCCTTCATCTAGTTCTAAGGTCATTGTTCATCCACCGCCATAGGTTATTACTCATGTGTGCTCTCCATCTCATCCATCCATTATTGCACCATCTCATCCACCCCATCATGCTATTATAGAAAATTACCTTCCATAGCCCTCAACATTCACACTTCCCACCACCGCTTCACCCATCATTGGTGCTACTCCACATGAAATTTAGTTTGGCTCATACACTCATGCTTTTTTCATTCCACATGCTTCCACCACTTCATGCCAACTTGGTATTTGGTAGGTTATTTCTCTCACCTTACCCCCAATGATGCACTCATGTTCTTATGGTTCTTACATGATTATTGAGGGATTTGTTACAATAAGAACCTCTCTTCACGCACTTTCTCGATTCATCTAGTGCACATTATTGACTCATTTCCCGATGACACACTCTTTCTTTATGGTTCATTCTTGACTATTGAGGGGTCTTATATAAATGAACCTCATCATCCATATGTTGGGGGCATCGCTAATCTTCCCCTTTTTATCCCCATCATACTAACACATGCTTCACTACACTATTACGATCATCTTATTCACATACTCTTTCACATTATTCATTTTTACTTTACCATTCATCACAATGTTATTCATACATACAATACACTCTTTTATCTATCACACATCCCAATTATACTACATACATTATCTATCATCTTATATGTTACATCATCATTATACTATCATTACTCATCATCAACAACTATACATTATAAAATCAAATCACCACAACAATATTCACAACAACAAAACATCCAATATAATGACAATCATCAACACATAATATATCAACATATGAGTCTCAATCATCATCAATAAACATCAAATATAACAACATATGCCAATGGTCCATATATATCTTGATCAAAATCATAGTTACAAAAATCCTATCACTAGGGAGAAACTCCCCTACATCAATACAAACAAATATATCAAATCTTGTCATCACTATCACTATCTGCCAATGCAAGAGCTCTAGAACTAGAAGCCTCACCGCTAACTTTGCATTATTGATCGTGACCTTTATATCTCTACTTGCCTATGCATTAGTGTGTTCTTAGTACATTATGAAGAGAAGTGACTCTATAACTCAAAAAATGAGAAAATACATCATGTGCTAGAGGACCTCCACCCACCACCTCTCTAGGTCATTGTGTCTCCTCACACACTTCATCCTTCTCGCTCAATATCACGATCGATGTCATTTCTGCTATCACCATTGGATCAAACAAATGGGCATGTTCACTTGTAATATCATTTACATGCTCTAACATGACTCCAATGCGAGTATTCCAAAGTGGGAACATTCTACATCAATGTGTAAATAGATGTGTCCATAATCAATGACCAATACACATCACCTACAACCATAAGAAAAACACATTAGATAACAATGACCATTACACAACCAAATAACAAATTGTACAACATAACTATACAAATACTCACACTCTACTATTACAACCTCTATGCCACTTTGGGGAAGGTGCTTGGACCTCTACTCCTCCTGGTGGTAACCCTGCCACATATGCCAAAAATGGAAAAAAATACTTGCTGATGTGAGGCCCACCATGCATGATATGCCTCTATACACCTCGCATCATCTGCATCTATCAACTTTATTGCCGCATATGACTTTTTGGCCCTAGAAGTACTATCTACACTACTATGGGCCCTAGTCTTGTTCCAACCCTCCTAGGTTCCCTAATATCTCTAACCCATACATATGGCTCTAGGGGCACGTCCTAGGCCATGCAAAACTATTGTGAAACCTACTCAACCTGAAATAACTCAGCCACCCCTAGAAACTGATCCTCTAACCACATAGTATGACATACACATCATAGCTCTACTACATCCTCTGGCCATCCTCTCGTAGTCTCGGTATGGCCTCCGACCCCATACAATATAACATAACTTTATAGGTATTTGTGTCCATATTCCTACCTTGTATACTAACCCACCTACCTACAAATATATCTGGTCTAGCCCACTCTCCTTGCATCCCACCAAATGGTCTCAATACTCTAGTATGCTTGTATGACCATACATGTAACACTGTTGTAGCTCCAATGCCACCCCCATGCTCCTCTTGTGTAAATATGTATAGATCCCTATACATGTGGGACAATACACATCATGCCCATGCATGCCTAGGGTTGTCCTCCTCTATCTGGTGATAGATATCATGCATTTTATATAAGATTCCTTCACCACCACCCTCCAATGTAATCAAAGACACTATCACAATGGAAATAAACTTCTGCAATCGTGGAACCCCTGATCTCATAATAGCATCTAGGCTAATATGGGCCTTAGTAGGAACTCGAGTCCCCACAAAATACCACCTAATATCCCTCATCTGTCTCTACATATCACCCACTTCCATAACCTGTACCCTCTCTCCAACAATAGGTAATCGTAGTATGCGATACACATCCTCTAGTGTGACTATCATCTCCCTTGTAGGTAACCAAAAGGTGCAAGTATTTACACACCACCTCTCACACAATGTTGTAAGCATAGGCATATTATGGAGCACACCCCCATCCTTGCTATATGCTGCAGGAAAACACAGTCCAAAACATCTCACTCATCATCTGAAACCCTAATCTGAGCAATGTACTCAAATGGTGGCCACCACGAAACTCTCTCGAATGGATGTTCCTCTGCATACCATGAAACAAAAGTAAACACAATGTTAACACATCATACTTATACAAACATACTCATTTACAACATCAAAACACATCAAATTTCACATTTACATCACTCTAGCCTCAACTCATGCTCTCTAAACATGGGCACCTAGAAGCAGGACTAGGGCGCCCAAGAGCAGGACACCATTGTCCATGTTTGGGTGCTCCTATCTTGAAGGCCATTAGTTCCTTAAATGCTCTTTCTAGGTCTAAAATGCTGATAAATTAAAAAAATTCACAAAAATTCATCGAAATGACCAATATCAACACATTTTTTGAAAAAAATAATGCTTACCAACTCCATCATCAGTACGTGATGCCACGACTATCACTACCATCTCGAATCAACTTGGTCGCGGTGCTCTAACTTGTGGCATCCTCACATGCCCAAAAATCACTATCACACTTGTAAAAATACAAATGAGTTTCACAATCACTTTATCACATTACTATTTATAGTAACTTTCCATTTATTCACTTTACTATCATCATTCTTCGCACTCATTTTCTCTACTAATACACATCACACAATTTCCCTCATATCTTGAGCATCCTTACTCTAATTTCTCTCCCATTTGTGGCATTATTTTTAGAATTCCACCTACTATCATATCATACACATTACACACATAATATTTCTCCTTGAAATTATCTTCTAATCATTATACACACACTTTTTCTATATCTCTCATACATTTTCCATTACATCATTACACACTTACTTTCAGCTCAACGTCCATTCTCATTATCACTCCCCCTTTCACTAAAAGGGGGTATACAATTGGGGTCATCCCATAATTCCCCTCACACCACTACGTAATCGATCTAATTTTATAATCCATCATTATAAAAATTTACTCATACGTCATACAACACGTCACATCATTTTCTAGTTATTCCCCCTAATGACCTAATCTTGGGGCAACAACCATAAAATATCTCCGTGAGTAACCAATAAATCAATCACATATATTCCAATATCTACAAAAATCAAAATCACATCAATCAATCAACATGAACACAACACATTTCTCCTCCCAGATGACCTAACTTGGGAGTTACATTACCACATTCCTAGATGACCTAACATGGGGAATCAATTTACATTTTTGTGACTACTTACAGATGACCTAACATGGAAGAAATATATTTTTGCATCACCCATTGAGTGGGTGAAATGAGACGTCATTTCTTTTCCTATACTGATCCTATATGGGTTATCATGTTCGATCAAAAATTTAGATCCGAAGTCAAGAAAATTTGATCTTTTTCATCTATAAAGAGCTAGATATTTTGAGGATGTAGTTAAAGTTGGAGAGTAACACTTGAATTATCTCCTACACTCTTCCTCCGGCGAGAAGGACACCTAAATCCTCGCTTTTCATACACATGTAATAAATTTGGGAACTAATCACTCCCTTCTCCATAACATATCCATCAATAAAAATCAAAACCTCCAATCATTTAACACCACAATAATAATATTTCTTAGTGCTCCTCATAAAGGTCTCATATATCTTGTTACATCACATGGATCAACAGGTTGATCCATGTTTCACCACACTATATGTTCTCACTCATCATGTACTTCTACTTCACTCTTCGTGTACTTTAGCGACATAGAATTATATGGAATTATCAGTTATGCATCTCTATCTACTTTATATTACCAAGCTTTCACTCACCAACATAAAGTGGGGGAAAATGTAGACACAAAATCATATACTTACTACTATTATCATACCACCAAGTATGTTGTTTTGTATATTGATCTTGTGTAAGAAAAGTATTCATTGATGACCCATTCCATAGTTAATCCATTTGTCTTTTTGGTATTTGTTTTTTTTTTTATCTTGCACACTTGTCACTCATACGATATTTCGGTGAGGTCTCAGGATCCATGTTTGCCAATTCTCACTCATTTGTTGTCACCGGTTTCGAACACTAGTGCATAGGGTTGGACGGAAGCACCAAGTGTCTATTTCCATCCTAGACACCTTTGTCCTCTTTGTATTTGGTTTTATTTTTGACATTTAAAGTTTGTATTTCAGTTTTCCCTCTCATATCCCGAGGTACTAGGGTACTAGTCGACATGTTGGCTCATTAGTGTTGAAATTCAAACAAGATATTCCTATATAAACATAACATACATACCATTATAGGGAAAAACTATTCCTATTAAGAGCTAGTTATCTACATAAAGCAAGGGATTACATTTGGGCATTACTCTGCATACACACTATATAGGAAGGGGAGTTCATTACATTTCATCCACACATTTTCATTTTTATCTAGCTATTTCCCGCTATCTTGGTGTCATTGGCGCAAGGGTGACCTAGGAGAACTATTGCACACACAAGCACATAAAACTACATTACGTCGATATGTAGTGCATCGATAAATTGTATGTCCACCATTTTGGTGGCTAGGGATAGTCCAACCCCTCATTTTACATCTTTCTTTTTTAGGATTTGATGTCTATTTGAGGTTTTTACATGTTATTTCTTCATTTCAAGTTTACGGGTACATTGGTGATCTAAGTGAGACATACATGTGACAAAAGGAGAACAAATGTGAGTCCATAGTGGACATATCAAAACTAGGTTCCAACATTTTATCCAGGACTAGGGAACCCGAAACAAGACCAGGATGCCCCATCCTCTTTCGAATCCCACCCAACTAATTGCACCTCTACTACATCATTCTAGGGTTCGTTGTGATGGTATGTCATTCTACTTTATTACACAGTTCAGTCCTGGTCACCGTGAGGTAAGAAAAATCAAGATAATTACCTTTATCCTTCTAATTTTCTTTCATTAATAAATCAAATAAATTTTTTAACATTCATATTTTATTGTATATCATTTATATCATAGTTGTGCATTTAGATTCATATAAAATAATATGATTTTGTTGAATCAACTTTAACATCTCATGATTTTTTTCTAATAAAGCTTTATTTGATGTTTTGTGTGAGGCTACCATTGTACTAAAGGTAAAGACCTAAAGTGAAGTGGTGGTTTGTGAATTAGTTTGGGTTTTAGATCATTTTATAAATAAATCAGATGTTTCTTAATTTTGAACAAGTTGAATGTTGCTTAAATTCAAACCAAGTGAATGTAAAAAGACAAGGGTTTGATTGATGAGATGTGATATGCATAAAATTTGGACAAAGTTAATTACCAAAAGATAAGTATTTGGGAATGATTTGATGTTTGTAAGTTTTATTAGCTTCGATTGAGTGAATACCCAAATTTAAGACTTGTGACTAGATGTTGACTTTACTTAAACTTTGATAAAATGATTATCAAATTATAAGAATTAGATTGGTTAAGAATGATTTCACTTAAAATTTGAAAAAGTGAATGTAAAAATATAAAACATACAAGTTGGGAATGCTTTTGCATAAAATTGATAAAGTGAATATCAAATTATAAGGCTTAGAGGTGGAATAGATTTCTTAAATTCTGAAAAAGTGAACATCAAAATGTAAGACTTAGAGATGGAATAGATTTCTTAAATTTTGACAAAGTGAATGTAAAAATATAAGACTTATAAATGGAATAGATTGATTAAATTTTGACAAAGTGAATGTCAAAATATAATACTTAGAGATTGAGATTATTTATTATATTTTGACAAAGTGGATGTCAAAATATAATCCTTAGAGATGGAATAGATTGCTTGAATTTGGATATGGGCATAAAAAAATTAATACTTTGACACTTGACATGTGGATTTTCTTAGCCTAGATAAATTAATTACCCAAAGAAAATACTTGAGATTGAAATAGATTTGTAAAAATTGAAAGTAAACTTGGAAAGTGAATCCAAAGAGTAAGGCTTGGACTTGATTTGGATTGAATGATGTGCTTAAACTTGGAAAGTGAATCCAAAGAGAAAGGATTAGACTTTGATCAATTCGATTTGGAAAGGGGATACACAAAAGAGAAGAATTAGAAAATTAAAAAAACATGATGTTGATGGGAAAAAAATATGATGTGATTGGAAAGAAGAATGTGGAACAAAAACTATTCTAACTTAGTAAATATTTGGATAAAAACATTGATATTGGATTTGGTTTTTCAAGCTTCCTACATTTGGATCTCCCTCTAAATACCAAGTGTTACCCAAATGAGTGTTTTACACTAGAAAATTTCTAATCGCTGGCTTCAGTTTACCCCCTTTTATTAATTAATATGGATTTTACTCCACTCGGTCAATCAAAACGGGGTCGTCACTAAGGATAACCTTGGCTCTAATCTCACGGATGTACTAGTAAAGTAGGTGGGGATACTTGTTTCATTGGCTAGTTCCCTCAAGGTTCAAACTACTTTGGGGTTCCTGTGGTACTCTTCACAATGCATTTTAGGACCATGTCCAAGCAATTCCCATAATTGAAGAGGATGTGAATAAACCCTTATCCGAACCTGTAATACAAGTTTTTATAAAATTTATTAAAATAATGTTTGTTTGTTTTGTAGTCTTCGACCAAGGAAACATGCATAAAATGTTAGGATTTTGATTGAGTTTTCAAGGTATTCATTTTTGTCATGAAAAATGTATAACATGAAAAATTCAAACTTTTTGTCATGACAACCTAGACCTCATTTGAAAATCCCTCTCCCGATCAATGTAAAATTATCATCCAAACTAACTCGATTCTTACTATGTTACCCGCATAATGGATAGGAGGAATGTGATAATTTTAATTTCAAGTGTGTTTAATGTGTAAGGGATGTTATTGAGGTTTATTCATGAAGATATATAGATATGAGAGAATAAAAGTGCTTTCGGAGGCTCTAAAAAGGCTATTTTTGGCCTTTTGCACTTGGTGAGCACTCCCGAGAACATAAAAGGAAAATATAAAGCATAAAATAAGTGTGTGGCAGATCAATGTAATTATATGACTTATTCTAGGAAATTTTTGCAAGAAAATCAGGTTTAGGAACAAGTTATGTAATACTAGGCTAGTTGTAACATGGTGTAAGGAAATGAAAGCAATGAAAAATAGGTTGGCTTGTTCCGGATGTATCAAGATCATCGGGATGATTTGAGAAGAAAAAATATAATCAAATTAAAGATAGTAATTCTTGATTCATAGTGTCAAATGTTTTAAGATATTCTAGTGATTCTTGATTCATAGTGTCAAATGTTTTAAGATATTCTAAGGATTAGATTTTCAAATTTTGGCCCGACAGTGCAGGTGAATATCTTTGATCCTGGTGAAGAATTAACTAAGGATTCTGGGAGTTCCAATGATATTTGGAAAATTATTCAAAGGAAAATTTTAATATAAAGAAACCCTCTACAAGATCCATATGTTGAGTTGGACAAAAAGGAATATTTTTTTTTTGGTGGCGAGTTGGACCTTCCAAGAACCGCTCGTGACCGAGAATTGAATAGGGTCGTGCATTTTAGAAAGGAAGAAGAATCAAGTTCTAAAAAATTGTTGAAATGGATTCCTTGGGGTGTTTTCCACTCAAAATCATATAAGGTTTTCCCTTGGAAGTCTATTTATTGCTCGGTGGTGAGAAAATGGATTCAGATGGCTATTTTGGGCAATGTTTGGTGAAGGAAGGCTTCCAAAAGTGGAAAATGTGCACTTAGAGACCCTTGATGTCCCTTTTTCCTTTGAAAAAAATAAAAGGGGACATGAGGGACACAATAATGTGACACCATGGTGAGAGATTCATATTTTGAAGTTGTGTCACTTAGTTGCAACTTAAAGGGTTAGAAATGTGTCTTCCACTCATAACATGAATTGGCCCCTTCCTCATGGAAATCAGAACCTATGTGATCTTATGAGGGGAAAATGTCCATATTTCCCTTTACCAAAGGTATATAGGGGACAAAAAGTGTTCCACCATATAGTAATGAGAGTTTTTGTCACTTAAATCACAAACTGGGTGGTTAGAACATGTTTTCAACCTCACCTTTCAAAGTTGGCCCCTTCCTCATGATGAAGCTACCCATGGAAAAAATTTCAACCCCTTATATCCCTTTGTCCCATTGTCCCCATAATACATGTGGTAATTGACATGAGGGGGTCTAATACCCATTTAGGAAGTATGGACACCACATGGAGAGGAGAGTTTCGTCACTTAAGACTTTCAACTTGTGCACTAGGAAAGTTCTCTCAACTTCACAACTCAAATCCCATGCCCCCCTTTCATGATGATTAGAAAATACGAGAATTTTTCAACCCCTTATGTCCATTTTTCACTTGATAAATGTGGTAAGGGAAATATGAAACCCATTTGGAAATTTTTAACTCCACCCCTACCATGGTTAGTTAATTATGGTCAAGATTTGAATTCAAAAAAGAAAATTGGGATGGAAAGCATGAAGGAGTTAGTTTAAAAAATAATATGGATAATCAATTATCCATTTATAATTTTTATCCATTTTTTCTCACCACCCTCTATTTCTGTTATAGAGTTAAGAATAACTAGACAACCACCATGACCAAAACACCTTTTTGCTCATTGCTTGCAAACCTCACCTCCGATGACTCTAAAACTTGGATTGTAGCTTCCCTATGTGAACTCCTTTGAGATGAATTATTAATTGACCAAATTCATCATTTAATTCATTTTTACACCCTCCCAAAGTTACTTGCCATGAAAAAATTCTCCTAAGATCTACGGATCTGTAGTGATCCAAAATGCCTCAAAATTAGAGACGGAGATCTACTGAAAAATCAACTTTCTAATAAGAACTTGCTTGCCTCATGAATTTAAGTGTGATTCAAGGTATTAATGATTTTTTACATTATTCCATGTTTTAATAATAAAAATAGACCAAAAATTGTAATTTTTTTTTAGGAAGATCTAGACAAGAGAAACCCCCAAAAATTGAAGCAAAGCATCCTTGTGTGATGTAGATTTTTTTGAAATCATTTTCACTCCGATTCGACACTCCATGGCCAATGAATATTTTTATTAAGTCAATATTAAATATAATTAATAATAATATTAATTCTTAAGTATGAATGGATTCAAGTCACTTAGTTCATTCCCAAGAGGAAAAGTGCTCAAAAGTGATAATTCAACAAAATTGCCAAAACTAGTCACCCAAGAAGAACTTACTAGAAATAACAAGTGTATAAAAATTATGAAAATGGTCATGGTTTTTCTTCCTCCACATACATAACTAATAAAAAAACTTCATAGAAGAAAAAATCATGATCTCAAAGGGGTGGAAAGTGGCATTGTGTCTCAAGTAGAAGAGGAACTCTCTCGGTCCCCAATTTTGGTCACAATGGTGTATTTTGGTCTCAATGTGCTTCTCACTTCATCAGATGAGTTTATCAAGGGATAAAATAATATTTCATCCAATCTCTCACCTTAATTCATCACATGTTTAGAATTTTATTCACCTCATTTCATGGGTTTCTCTATTTCCCAAGGGTCGGGATCATTAGGTTGAATTGTGCAAGAAATGGTCTCAAGATGCATTAAGAACTTGGCAGTATGGAGGCATTATAATGTTTCAAAGGTTTGAAGGTTATTTCAAGTAAGGGAAATAATTCCTCATTGTCTTCAATTTTAAAATTATCATCACCTTTCCTTTTAAATATTCAAAGGATGAATCATTTTGGTGAGGCCTCAAAAGGGAAAATTTTCCAAAGGACCAATCTTCATCGGCACAACATAACAAAGATTGCAGAGGGTCATCATGGATCAATATTCCATATTCATCAACACTATTTTTGATCTTCATCGAAGGTAGATGCACATTTTTCCATGATTTATAGCATCCTTTATCTCCTCTCTTCATTATTTATCCTCTTCTCCCCCCTTTCTAAATCTTCATAGTATTTTGTCCTATTTACTTAAGTGACAATAAAATATTTGTAAAATGTAAAATTTCTCTCTAAAATTATAAGAGAGGTACTTAATTTGTCTCTTCTAAGGGTAATTGAAAATTCATAAGTGAAATAGGAATGTGAAGATCCATGTAGATGAAGAATTGCATTGTAAATCTCTAAATTGGGAGAACCTCCTCACTTCAAAGGATTGTTATTCTTGTTTACTAGCTCACATATTCTCTCTAGGAACAAGTGATAAAATTTCTATATTTACTTTACCTATGTTTCCTCTCCATATCAACTAAACTCCATGAACATGTAATTTTTGAATATAATGTAATGAGAATTTGTGCTTATTGTGACTTGTTCCTTGTTCTATGTGAATGGTGCCTTCTCATTGAAATTATGGGTATATTCTGGTTTTAAGGAAATAAACTCTTCTGTGATATTTATTGTGCAAAACACTCATTTATATTTATTTCACACCTCTCTCCTTCAATGTTTTTCTTCCCTTATAGTGTTTATAAGAACTTTTCAACATGTGTAGAGAAGTACCCATTGCATACACTAAATCACACACTTTGGGTATCTATCTAGTCCCGATCACATACTACTATTCATATGATTTATAAGTAAGAAAATTACTAATCGACCCATGTCTTTGAACCTTTTTGTGTGCTTTTTGTTACCTCTTCGATCTTACACTCCTAGCCAAGTCTATCTTTTCATACTTCGACATTTCTCACTCTAGACACCAGCACCTAGCTAGGATGCCAGCGTTAGTGCCCCCATTCCCCAGTACCCCGACCTCTTTATAATTTGTTTAAAATTTTTGGGTTCTTTCTATCTATTTGGGAATTTTATATTTTTGGTAGTCATCCTTTTTGGGGTTAATTATGAAATTCAAGTAAGGGAATCATATAAATATATATTTATGTGACCATAATAAGGGACCAAACACTAAAAATTAGCTATCATCACCTAAGGGTGCATTAAAGAGCATTCTAGAGCATTGAAACATCCATATAGCTCCACACAAGGGATAAGGGATTGCCATTTCGTATACACACATATGAGGGGGAAGTTCATTATTTTATGCACACATCTATTTACATCTAGATACTTGCTCGTTATCAAGTGTGACATGGACAAGAACCACCTAGGTCACTATCTAGACACACACACACATAGAACTACATTAATTCTGAGATGTAGTGTAGCACTTTCGGTCATAAGTTCACTTGTTTGACAACAAAGGACATTCGACCCCTCATTTGCATTATTTTCTTTTTGGGACTTGATACACTTTTTGGGTTTTGTAGGTCATTTATTCATTATAGGTTACAGATGACATCTATGAACTTGATGCAACATAATAGTGACATGTAGCGAAGGAAAAAAAATACGTCAATCCTCCAAATTTGGTTTTTTGAGGGTATGAGAAGTCACAGAAGCTTAGAGTAGGTCTACAAAGGTGCCTACAGGTGCCTCTAACCCATTCTAGGTGTCCTAGTCATGGAAGATTTTGTGGTTACACAATTTTTTGAGCTTCTGTGTAACATTTCACCCTCTATGTTCATCAGGTTTGTCACTTCATCACAACCTAGGATTATTTACGAATTAGTGAGTATATTATCCCTTCACTCTGTGCCTAGGGTTTTACACTATTTAGGTTAATTTTCTTGGGTTAGATATGTATTTCATTTCATATCTAATTTACAATGATTATACATAATAAGTATTAGGCATGTATTTATTCTATATTTGTTTAATCATTTTGGTGAACCTGACCATTCAAACCCTTCATTCTTTGTATGTATTTGTATTATCCCATCATGGATCACTCTTCTTATCATTCCTATCCTTGTTTTGCTCCAACTAAGGTTTATGACTGTATGAATGAAAATTGACACTGATCTTAAAGACACACTCAACCTCTCAAGGTCATTTCGGACAAGCTGATTTAGAATAAGTGGATGGTTATGGGTAATGAAATATAACAAATATGTGATATGTGAAGGAAAATATGTGGGAATGGGATGAACAAGCTATTAAGGAAAAATAATGTCCTTGATGTGTAATATCGGGATCTACTCGTCAAGGGAAAAGAAGGCCCTTCTAACTTGAATGGGTCTAATGGATGGGTTGAAAAGAATAGCCACATGAAGAATCCAATCAATGTCAAGCTCCAATGAAATATTTTCTAATGGTTGTGGGATACGTGGAAAAAAATGGGCACCTCAGTAATGATTTCAAGACAAGGTCATGGAATAAATGGGAGATAGGTGTGGTTCCACTATCTCTAGGGGTAGTTAGTTGGTTCAGTCCAAAATGTGAGGGCTCGATGAGATTATTTGTTTATAATTTTCAATTGTCTAATAATTTCTAGTGGAAATGGGGATGTCTTAAAGACTAGTGTACATAATCTAGTGTCTAGGTCTAATTTCTTTTCAAGCTTGTTTGGTTGGGGATTGCTTGATCACAATCGTAAACTCTCTCTGGTCATGGTCCTTATATGGTCATACATGGAATCTAGACTCTATTTCTAGGGGAAGTCTAATAGTCGTAAGCCTTATCGGCTTTGATGTTTAATACGTTTAGTTGTGCAATTTTTTTGAGTACCGTGATTGTGTTCTGAGGACAAACATATGAAGTCTACTATATATGTTCGTAAGTAATTCATGCCCATTTGGTTGGGGACTCATGGATCACTACCGTATGTTTTTTCTTGTTATGGTCCAAGAGTTATCATGTATTCATTTAATATATGAAAATAAATAACAAGCTAATCTAAGAAAATAAAAGCTACACTATGTTTTTGTATTTTCCAATATAAAAATAAGATTTTTTTAATTAAAAAGATCGAAATTGGAACTTTATGAAATTAAATGCAAAAATAAAAAAATAAAGCTTCTAATCCTAATTAATAAATCCTATACAAATAAATAACTGGATGTAGTTATTTATCTAAGCAATAATTAAATCTATTCTAATCATAACAAAGATTTTTCCAATTTAAAGTTGTGGATTATTAAATATTTTTCTATCTCGAGACACGTGAAGATTTAAATATTCATAATATTTTCTTCCCCTATAACTTTTGGATAGAATATGTGAATATTTAAGGGAAACCAAAATTTACAACAGGTTTATTATCTATGGTGATATAACAAGCTTCTTTTAGATGTTCTTCCCTAAAAATCCATAGGGATAGGAAAGGAAGTATCTATCACTAGAAACCCTTATAGAAGATGAGAAAATATTGTTGGAAATGACTCTAGATATTTTCAATAAAGGAAATTTATTTCTTCTACTCTATTTGATATGTGTGTATGTTCAAAAATAAATAAAGAAATGAAGAAACTCAATAACAACCCCAACCTAGAATTACAGTAGAGAAAATGCCAGTTGTGGTATCACTTTTTCCCCTCAGTTGTCTTTACCAATATTTTGTGTCCACTTGAGTCCAAGGAATTGGGAATGCAAAGGAAGCAAAAAAAGAATAAGGTGCTGGAGAAATGGCAGCTTGATAGTAGTCTGGTTGTAATGTAGGAAGAAGAAAGACAGTGCAAGAGAATAGAGTTTGGCTATGTAGTTTATAACAAGATTGTCATACCTCAACTAAGAAAGATGTACAAATAATCTTTGGCCATTTTCTTCAGAAGAAGTGATGGTTTTATAGAAGGTTGGATGGGTGCACTATCACACTTAGCAGCCATGGGGTGCCACATCAACACATGAAGGGGTAGTTAAATAGTCAATTAGAAATCATAAGTGAAAGAGGAGATTGCCACAAGTCAGTCAAGATTAAAATCAACTAACATGATTGAGAAACATGCTCTAAAAGTGAATTGAAGTGAAGTAATATACGTCTAATTCATGAATGGAGAGTTATGGAAAATTCACATAGGACCACCACCACCTGCTCCACCCAGGTGGTTGTTACTGAAATCTCTACCCAAATAGGGAGGTCGTTAAAAATTACTTTGCCCAGGAAGGGTGGCGAAATGCCTCATGAAAGGGCGAAAAAGTAGTGGAGGTTGTAAAGGTTAAAACTAAGGGGAAATTGATGCGGGAAGATGCAAAAAAGTAGGAAATGGCTAAGTAAGGTAAAATAGGCTACAAATATAAGTTGCAAAGAGGTTAAGGAGCTTGAACACCTTTGGAAAAGACATGAATCATCATTAGGGTTTTGAACCATTTTTTGACAATGTAGCACGTGTAAATTTGGGTGCGTACATATTGCCCCCTCGAAGAGAAGCATTTTTATCCATAAAGAGGCATAAAACGTTGAGTTTGAGTATGGCATTCTTGAAAATGGGAGTTTGAAGCTATACGACACATGTCTATGTGTGTCAAATTTCCACCATCCAAGATCTTGTTACCTACAATATGAAAGCAAGACTCAAGTACAAATAGATATGATATTGAAAAATAAACACTAAAATAAAATGACAAGAGGACTTACCATCTACGTAAGGATAAAAGTATACCTGTGCCATCACTCCATCCTTGTAAACCATATAAACTCAAAACAAAGTTAAAAAAAAGTATATATTTAGCCAAAAAAATAATTTTCAAATTCATTTACACATATCCTCAATTGTGATTTTGGAGTTATAGATCATCAATCACCATTTTGAGTGAGAGTATAGTCAAAACGATGAGTGTTTCGAAGTGATCATGACCCCATGAGTGAGAGACCCAACGGTGAAAGACAAAGGTTAGTATTTTACATTTGTTTATTTGAAACCTAAAAATGTAAAATTTTAAAAATCTACACCTAGGGGGTTATTTTCAAAATTTATTGTGTTAAAATGTTCCCTAGGAGGTGATCTAGGTGGGTCTACCTTTCATTTTTTCCAAAAGGTCTTATTTTTATCTTTTTTTATATTTTTGGGTCAAAGGGGTGGTTTGTCCATTATGGACATGATTTCCTACCTTGCACAGGGGGGGTTTATAAAACCACCACCTGCACAGGGATGAAGGTCACAAAACCACCAGAAATTACGAAACCAATGCTCTGCACAAGGAGGTGGTTTTGTAATTGTCGAGGCAGAGAGTAATTTTGACCAACTTAGGTATTTTTTGGATTTTAGGTTGTTTTATATTATTTTTGATGAGCTTGTGTATTGAAATATGTTGTTAACTTGCTCTTTTTCTTGTTTTGTGAATGCATGAAGGAGTTATATGCTTTGTTGAGTCGGGAAGAGAGTGTGATTGGATTTCAGAATTCTTGATCGAGTAACTTAGGATGAGAGGATTTATTACATTGAGATGGGTTATGGAGGATTTCACAGGTGCCACATATAACACCACCCAACCATATTATATGTGACTTGTTGTCTTATTGGGATGCCAACTAGAACACTTTCCATTTTCTTGGTGTTAGGGAGAGTGGACCATCACTCTTGAGGATGTCTACAGGATTCTTGGCATACTGTGACTAGTAGATGGTTGACATTGGAGAAAGGTTCTCCAGTTTTGTATAAATAGTGGGCATCATATATGGGGATGATGGGGCATCAATTGTGGGCACCAAGGTATGTGGCAACTTCTCTCTATTACCTCCACACCTATCCCTACTCTACACAAGGCCATCATTGGTATTTGGCTTCACGTTTAATAGATTACAAGGGTAGGTAAAAGATCTTGTATTGTTTGTCTCCCATCATTATGTATATTGAGTAGTATGGGAGGATCTATGCATGGGGTGTGGAAATTTTGGGACCACATACCATGATTTGTAATGCATGGTGAGGCTACAAGGGAAGTCCATGAGCCACCCTCCTTAGTGATGTGTTGGTGTTTGAGTAGATGATCCCCTACCATAGGGGAGTTAGTATATAGGACCTCCGGGGCCATCGGGGCCATGAGATGAATATGTATGTGGCTTCTCGAGAGGGGGCACATTAGCTTGTTTCTTCTTTGACTACAAATGATTTCATTGTTAGACCGTATCAGGATATGATTAGATTATGGGGTTAGGAGGGGACTATTCATTATTTCTTGTCATGCCAACATTACACAGTTAGTTGATAGGACTGTGAGGGTGGAGGCCCACCTTGGTCACTAGATACCCCATCATTTTGGGTTACCCTATGATGACACTCTTCTGCAGTTCCTATTATCTACTAAAGTGTTAGAGAGCATGAACAAATCCTAAGGGAGAGCATGGTTGGAATATTGTTACACCATGGGTACTATCTATCGGTGTGGATAAGGTTCTAGTCCTTAGAGCACTAAACTCTCCTATAGATTGAGGCCACACCCACTCAAATCGGGGAGGAGGAGGAGGACAAAGATATAGATACAGAGGACGAGAGATTGAGGAGGAGGCCAAGGAGGAGGAGATGGGTGAGGAGGATACGAGAGGTGGAGGGATATCTCTATGGAGGAGAGAGAGGAGTGGAGAAGGAGACCCTTTTTTGAGGATCCCTACCTCCCGAGAGGGGTGGATAAGTACTTTGTGATGGGATAACACATCACCTCAGGAGAGGGGAGAGCTCACTAGGTGCCTACACTGGCTCCACTACCACCATATGCACCACCACTGATCCTACTCGGATGTCAAGAGATCTGAATATGTAGATACTCTTCTCTCGACCTTGTTATCTATAATTTTTAGTAAACTACATATTGTGTTTCTTTTGGTTTTTAAATGTTTTCTAACTTGCCATTGTTTTTTTGTATTACGGTAGCCATTGCTTTGATGATGAGAGATCTTATTCATAGGATCTATGTTGATACCTTGTTGATCCCTACATGGGAAGACTCGTGTGGAGATGTTGAGAGTATTTGGGACATCCATTGCAGGTTGGATGACATATTGATGTGTTTACACCTCTTTGGAAGGCCACAAAGCTCTTGACTTCTTATAGCAAATAGATTTCCACATATGAGATGGCAGAGAGGATGGTGAGGTGGAGCCACCACTCACATATTGAGGCCATGAATAGTGGTTGATCTCATCACTCTCACCAATTAGCACATTCACGACATCGGATTCACATTAGGAGTCCCAACCATAGCCACACACCATCTCAGGGTTCCCACAGAGAGGGATAGGCCATTGAGCCCTTATTACTTTGATGCCATTTTGTGAGGCATATATATGATGTTTTTAGATTTTCATTCTCATTGCAAGTGTTTTGACCACACCTAGTGTGTGATGGCATTGTATACAAACTTGATTCACTATGATATATACAAATATCTCTTTTTTATTTGGTTATCCTTTGCACCAAAGTTGACTTCATTTATGGTTTACTTCACATGTGTACTCTTAGATGTTTTAGAATCTCGATTTTATATGCTTTTCAGAATGCATGTAGTGGATGATGATATGCTAATAGAATGATTTTATTTTTGTTGTTTTGTTTTATATGATGCTAATGCAAACACAATGTAATGTTGAAACTTTGGTTTTTCAAGAAATATTTGATACTTCTTTTTTTGTTGGAAAAATGTGATGAATGATTTGATAATAAAATGAAATCACTCCACTTCTAACCCCACATAACTAGTAAGATGTGAGGGCTCAACACCGAGAGCCAGGAGGGACGTGAGTTGTATGATTTTGATGAATGGAAGTGATGAGAGAAAGACAAGATTTTGATAGAAATCCAATTAGAAACCTACAACCTAACTCTACACACAAGTTTACTACATAGTCTAGAATGTGATTTGCTTGCAAGTTTATCTAGACTTAGACCGTAGATGGCCTCCTGATTGACAAAATATGGTTTTAAAGTTTTTAACTCTTGTGGAACATACACATCTAATTCATTTTTCTTGGATTTATGATTTCAAAGAACTTTTTATTGAATGAATTGATTTTAACTTACTAATTTATTTGAAGATACCCCCTACACCTTGCCCCATACTACCAATAAGAAGCATGGGCTCATCACCAAGGACAAGGCATAGGTGAGTAAGGGAAATTCCCTCCTTTCCCAATCTCACGCCACTAGTAAGAGGAATGGGGCTCAACACCGAAGGTTGGTGGGGCAAGGAAGTGTGTAAATGAAAATTTTTTTATTGATTTTGACTTGATGTATATAATTTTTTTAATTTTTATTTTTAAATTTGAGTTGTGCTTTTGGGAGGAGAAATTTCCCTAGCCTCAACCCCATGTAACCAATAAGATGTGAGGCAACACTAAAGGTTGAGATAGGTGAATAAATAATCTACAGTAAAATGTTTAGAATGTTTTTGCTACCAAAGAGGTTTTTTGGGAGAGATATGACACCAAGAAGCTTCTAGAATAGACTATGGGAAAATAAACCTATGCTGGAAGAAAACTATGAGTAGAACCAAGTATGCAGGCCTTGGTAGGATTAGTGTCAAAATTTTGTCTTATCTTGTTGAATTGATGAAATGATTAGAAATGTTGATGATAATATTGTGGATATTTGAAGAAATGTGATTGAATGTTTTGCCAATATTTTCATAAGTTTTTGAAAGTTTCTTGAAAGATAAGTTCCTTGATTAAAAATTTACAAAGTGATCTAGTAGATGAAATATAATGCGGATGCAATAGTGTACATGTGGAAATGTAGATGGATCATGTATAGTAACATTTTAAGTGAAGAATTGATGGATCACTAAATTCTTCACCCTCTAGAGTACACAAGTGATATGCCCCATTCTTGTAGTCCTCCATGACTCAATATGGGCCCAACCACTTGGGCTTGAATTTCCTTCCTTCACCGTTTTTTTGTCTATCTAGCTATCAAGTCTCAATACCAGATCTCCAATGAATATATCATGTTCATATACCTTCTTATTGTACTACTAGAACATTTGGTCAGTGTAAGCTCTATGGTGTGCCTCAACTCTAAGCCAAGCTTCATCAAGGTTTTCCAGCTCAATGAGTCCATGCCTCACGATATCCTTCTTCTCCTAAGATTCCTTGTAATGATATCTAGAGACTGGGTATCTCAACTTCAAGTGGTAAAACCACTTCCAAACCAAATACTAAAAGTATGGGGTTTCCCCCGTCGATGTTCTTACTGACATTCTATAGGCCCACAAGGCTGAAATAGCTTTAAATGCTAATCACTCTTGTTCTCCTTAATGGTTTTCAAGAGGATGGAATTTAATGTCTTATTAGTTGCCTCATCCTATCCATTGGCCTGAGGGTAGTATAGAGAGGTTGTGTGATGATTTATCTTGATTTTTCACACAACTCATGCACCTCTTCATTTTTAAATGATGCCCATTATCGAGATAATGACCTGTGGGACCCCATATCTACAGATGATCTAGTTCAAGATGAAATTTGTAATTACATACCCTAGAATGGTGGTAAGAGGCATGGCCTCAACCCACTTCATGAAATATTCTATGTGCCGTAATTATAAAATTGTGGCCATCCATAGATGAGGGAGAGAATTTCCCTATCAAATCTAAACCCCACATGGAAAAGGGCCAAGGTGTTGCAATCGGTTGTAGAGCTTGGGTAGGTATATGAATCTTGTGAGAGAATTCTTGACACTTGTATGAATTTCATATGTACTCTACTACATCATGTTCTAGGTGGGCTAGAAATAACCCATTCAGTGTATCTTTCTAGTGTTCATGTCCTCCAAAATGACCTCCAAAGACCCGCTTTGGGCTCCATAGAGGATATTTTTAGATTCTTCCTCATCAACACACCTTAGCAGAATTCCATTAAAAGCTCTGCGATAGATAACTTGTTATATAATTACATACTTGGCAGCTATGACACGTAGTCTGTCTTCTTTGTTGTGAATTTTCCCTCAGGATATGTGTGGTCCATAATAAAATTGACAATATTTTAATACCATGGACACACAACAATGGGAGGTCTAATTTCTATGTAGTATATACACTCATCGGGGAAACTCAGTCTACTAACTCTCCACCATCTAATGGGTTATCTTCCACCAATCAAAATGATTTTCCCTTGATGAACTTTTGGTTGATATAAGTTAACTCAAATTATCCCATTAAGGTTATGAAGTGTCCAAATTTCTTGACAAATAACCTTGTGTTAGGAATGTCTGAAGACAATCTATTTTAACAATAACTCATTTTTTTGGTTAAGCATGTAATGCCTTAACCATTTTGTTACAAATACTATAGCGAGGCATTCCTTTTCCTACATGCGTATAACATGTCTCATAGTCTAGAAACATATGACTGATGAAGTAAATTACATGTTCACACTTCATCATCTTCTTGTGCTAACATACAAGCTAACGAGATGTTTGTTTCCCAAGAATATAAAATGAGGGGTGATCTGACTTGGGAGGCATGAGCATGGGAGGTGACAGAAGGAATCATTTGACTGATTCAAATTCCTCATGACACTCATCCATCTAGATGTTGCAACAATCCTTCTTTAAAAAATTATTTATCAGATGAATGGCAAAGGTTAAATCAGGAATAAACCTTGGATTACACCGAGCTTTCCGAGAAAGGACCTAATGCCTAACTCATTTGATGGTGGGGTCATTTCTAGAACTACTCATATTTTTTTGGATCTACATCAATCCCTCATGAAGAGATGATGTAACCCAACAACTTCCCTCTTGTCACACCAAATACACATTTTTAGGATTTAATGTAACATCGTATTGATGAGACGAGAGATGATGATGTGAATCACCTCAGGGTGATCGTATCATTTTTGGCCTTAGCCAAAAGGTCATCAACATATTATTCCATAATCTTGTGAATAATATCATGGAATATGTAAGTCATTTCCTATTGGTAAGTGGCACCAACATTCTTGAGACTAAATGACATGACTATGTATAGCAATAAGTTCCCCAAGGAGTAATAAAGGTCATATTTGTTTGATCTTCCTCAAAGATCCTAATTTGATTATACTAGAAAAACCATCCATAAGTGATAACATCTCATAACCAATTGTTGCGTCAATGATAACATCGATGGATGGTAGTGGGAAATCATCTTTGGGACATGCTTTGTTTATATCCCAAAATTCAATGTAAATTCAAATTTTTATTTTTCTTTTTAAGAACAAGGACAATGTTAGATACCCACATTGAGTAATTGATAGGTTTGATGAACCCCACCTATAGGAGTTTCATAACTTCCTCTTTAACCATTAGTGCCACCTTTGGTTTCATAGGTCTGGATTTTTGTTTGATGGGCTTGGCATCAGATTTGGTTACAAGATTATGGACTACAACATGAGGAGAAATTCATGTCATCTCTTTATAACTAAATGCATGAAGGATTTTGAATGTTCTTTAATAATATTTGTGTGTATTTCCACTTCTTCAGAGTCAACGAAAGAACCTAACTTCAAAATTTTGGGCCTCCTCCATCCTAATGTTGATGTCGATCGTCCCTTCGATCAAAGAGGCATTACCCTCTTCAAACTTAAGTGGGGCTAGAGGTAGTTCTAGTTCCCCTTCCTCTTCTATCTCACAAATCTCAAGGCCTTCGAGGAGGAAGGGTCCATCGTGTGTGATCTCCAAAATAGGAGGAAGAGTGAGGAATGAGAGAAAATCCTCTCTTATGATGTGTGGATGTAAATATGTATAAGCGTTAAGGTACCTAAGATAGCCTCATCATTTTCCACATAATCTATGGGTATGAGCTCATTCTCATCCTCAACGTATGCCAAGATCAATATTTGTTGGAATTTTATGAACTAAGGGTTTAGGGTGAACCAAAATTGTGAAGTTGGTATCTTCTAATTCTCTTCTTAGACAAAAGCAAGAAGCGAAGTAGCTATCGAATCGGCAAGAAGGTTTTGTTCACATGGGATGGATTTCAATTGATTGAAATGAAGTCAAAACCTTTTCTTAAGTTGAGTACAATAGTCTTATAGAGTTGCAAGTGTTCCCCCTAGTCTCATACCTCTAAAACTTGGTTAGCGACTAGTTACCTGAAATCACCCAACACTCTAATATTACAAGCACCCATCCTCTTGGCTACTATGAGACCAAGAAGGAGAGCCTTGTATTCTACACCATTGTTTGTACATTCAAAATTTATCTTGAAGGAAAAAGCATGACCTTCCCTTTAGGAGAAGTGAGGATCACACCTCCCCAACACCAAAGAAAATTTTTCTCCATCGTAGTTAAGATTCCAACAGTTGCTTGGGAAGATTGATGTTTGATCACTCTTTATATCTTCTTCTTCCCTTGCTTTTGAGACTTCAACCATGAAAATTCCTTTAGTGGGAAGAGAACGAGTCCCAGAGCATGTCTTATGCCCATGGAATCAAATGGAAGGAGAATGGGTAAATCATTCTCCAACATCTTGACAATATTTGTTGTGGTTTTATTGATACCATCTCAATAATCACATTTTCATCTTTGATTATAAGAATCCCTTCAATCAAACTGGTAGTTTCTAATTTTGTTGTGGGAATTAGTTTTTCTCTAGATTTGAACTCATAGGTTTGTTTAATTGGTTTGTGGGGAGCTCAAACTCATTATGCACCCCAAGTTTCTTCTTTAGGTTAGCTAGGTGAATGTCAAAGGGCTTGGTCACCTTGTGCAATGAATAATTTCCCCAAATGTAGGAATCTACTTCCTGAAATAATGTGGAAGGAATCACCTTCATGCAATGTATCTAAGGATAATTGAGAATCATATTATAGTTAGTTTCCTGATCTATAATATAAAAATTTGTAAGAACCATCTTGGGCCCTAGGGTAACTAATAGCACTATGGTTCTAATCGATGTTTCCTTGAGGCTATCATACCCTCTCAGCATATTTCTTGTTGAAGAGAAATTGGTTTCTCCATAGCCTAAATTCTAGAGAAATGAAAAGGGGACAATGTTGATTATTTCCCCATCATCATCATTACACATTTTACGTAATTTTGTAAATCCAAACTTACAGATACATATTTGGATCACCTCTACATGCCAACTCAACATCTGTGGGCATCTTACTGATGTCGAATATAAACCCAACATCTCTTTTAATTTATCTAGGAGGATGTACATCAAAGTATATGTGATTTATTTACACCTCCGGAGGAGGGGTGACATTGATCAAATTTCCAAGACCCAATGCTTCCAATAAAGTAGCTCTATGAGCAAGGAGTTCTTCAACAAATCCAAGAAGGAGATGTGAGAAAAGGTCTTTGTTAAATCAGTGATCAAGTCATAAGCCCCCACTAGTTTCGAAAGTGTTGGAACATCATCCATTACATATATGGGTAAATAGGAATGGGCTGCGAAGAGTAGTCTCGAGTTCTCATAGTGGCATTTATTTGGGGTTTGGTTTCTAGCTCTACTAGACCCACAAATCTTAGTTTGTTGGTGACCATCCAATGGAGGTGCCACCAATGGGTTTGATAAAGTCAAAGCTTCATGATCATTATTTCCCACTAGACACCCTTGTTTATACCATGAGGGGTCCAACTTACCATTGTTAGGACATGTTGGAAGGGGATCATTAAATATCATGAGTGGTGTGTTTTGAGGGATACATGCCCCATGCTAGTATTTGAGTTGGCGCCATAGGATTCAAAAAAAACATATCAAACAAAGAGTTGTCTTTGGTCCTCTGGTAGATATTGAATGAATTTATTATAGTCATGACATGTTCTAGCATCATGCCCTCGACCCTATGGAAGTTGTAATATAGGCTAGGATCATAATCCCGAGGTCTTTGGTTCATGTTTTGTTATGGTCTAAAGTTTTGACTATTATTCAACTATTGGTTATTATAATTGAAATTTGAGGTCATTTCCCTTGATTTTGATATTGGTTTTGTACCATTTGGGTACTGGTTAGGGCCTTGAGCTTGAACTTATTGTTGTTGTTGGGTGGAGGATGATTAAAATCCACCATGTTTATTGCGTAGGATCTAAGTTGTTACTCTTCTTATTGTTACCATTCATGTTGTTGTTGACATTATTTATGCTTGAGGTGTTAAAAACATTTGGTTTCTTTTCTTGGTCTATAACACTATCGGTTGTAACACCACATTTTTTTGAGGACCTTAGGTCCTTGATTTTTGTTTGTGTTATTGGGGTAACTTGAATTACCTTGATTGGGAGTGATCAATCTCCCATTTTAACCATAGGTATTTTTGACCATTGTCTATTGCCACTTGATCAATGTGGAGAGCACCCTCCAACACCTCTTCATAACTCCTTAGGGGAACTTTTGGACTTCTTCCTTCATTTCCCGGTTAAGAGAGTGAAGGAATAGATCACAAAGCTCCATCTGATCCATGTTAGGAGCACTTTCTAAAGAGTAGAGGACTTGCTGCCATCTCTGGATGAAATGCGCAATAGATTCATTGTGCTCTTGCTTTATATGTAGGAATTCCCTTATTCCTATTCTCAATAACTTATTCATGTTGAAAATTTTGAATGAATTCAAACATGATTTGTTTAAAGGAATGTATTGAGGCTTTAGGTATCCTATAATACTAATCGAGATCAATTCCTTCAAGATTCTTAGGGAAGATATTTGCTACAACTACATCCCATGGGAGTAGACTCTCGAATGGAGTTGCATATGCTTTGATATGCACATTTGGATCTCCCTCCCCTTTAAAATTTGGCAAGTTGGGAAGAGGTCACGAAATAATTACGCTTTGTATGGTAAATTCTAAGGGCTCCTTAAGATATTCAACATACATGTTCCCAAAGCATAGGACTCTACCATAGATGACCCTTGATGGGGAGGTGGAGTAGGCATAAGAGGATGATATGGCATAACGTAAATGTTTGTAGAGGCATAAGGCATCCCTTGCGGCTAAGCATATGAGCCAGGAAAAGAGAACATGTCCCCTTGTGGTGATTTGGAATACATATGTAGATATGGGGGAGCATTACTCTGTATGGAGTGGGAGGCACAAAACTAGGGAACATTGCATTACTAGTTGGGATGACATTTGAGAACGCACTTTTGGTTGGTTCTATTGAGGGTATTTGTACAAGGTGTGGGGGGGCATACCCAAGGTTCTTGATCCTGTGAGGAGATCTTCAAGGCTAGGAACACCCATGTAAACCGAAGGGAGGATTTGGCGCAATAGGTACTTGGCCAAATTTTTGCGGATGATGGATAATCCTTCCTTTCCCAAAGAGAAGATGAGGCATGAGTAGCCTAGGAAAGTTCTAATTCTCTAACCCTATCCACCAATGTCAAGATGACCTCACCTGATGATGGTATGGTGTTCTTTTTATCACACATTGTTGAACCTTGTTAGGTTACAAAGGAGTGTGATATCTTGTATGAATTTTTTATTATTTGGCCACCCCTCATTAGAAATGTTTTCTATTGTGGGAGGGGTAGAGGTGTTATTCTGAAGTAAGACATCAACATATCCTTGCATCCTATCCAGAGATTGGTCCATATTTTTGAAGCATTGTTCACTTTGGGCATAACGTGTTAGGTACTCCTCATCTAGTAATGGGAGTGAATAAGACTACATACTAATTTTGGTATGAACAAAACCCAGGAAAAGATCTCAACTCTTCGGTGAATGTCATATTATTAGAATTTGAGAGTTTAAGTTATAGCCCATATATAAGTTGATCAATATCCTCGATCCTAACCGAGGAGCCATTATTGGTACCTTGAGGAGGAGGAGGAGTTTGAGACATAGGAGATTAGTTGAGTAGTTTTCCACCCACCCAGATAGTGAGGGCAACTACTTTGCCTACCCATTTGGTAGTAATACGCCTTAAGACCCAAAATGGGTTGATTGTATTCCTATCCCGACATATTCAAGGGGTATATGAATACCCATAGAATAATGGGAGAGGAAGAAGATGGATGAAAGAAATGGAAATGAAAAGAGACTAGCTCTTCACGTTGGGTTCACCAATTTGTATGAATGAAAATTGACACACAATCTTCAAGATGCACTTGACCTCCCGAGGTCATGCAAGGGACAACCAATGTAGAATGAGTGGATGGTTATGGGTAGCAAAATATAGTTAATATGTGATATGTGGAAAAATATGTGGGAATGGGATGAAAAATATATCAAGGTAAAAAAATGTCCTCGATGCGTGATTCAATATCTTCTCGTCAAGGGAAAGGAAGGCCCTTCTAACTTGAATGGGTCTAATGGATGGGTCGAAAGAATATCCACATAAAGACTCCAATCAATGTCGAGCTCCACTAAAATCCTTTCTAATGGTTATGGGATACATGGAAAAAATGGGAACCTCATAATAATTTCCATATAAGGTCATGAATAAATGTGAGAGAGGCATGGTTCCACTAGCTCTAAAGGCGGTTAAGTTAGTTAGCTCAATAAAAATGCAAGGGATCGATGAGATTTTTTTTTTAGAAAATTCAATTGTCTAATAATTTCTAGCGAGAAGCGGGGATGTCCTAAATAATATTATATGTAATCCAGTGTTTAGGTCTAATTGGTTTTGAGCCCATTTGGTTGGGGGACCACTAGATCATAATCATAAACTCTCTCTAGTCATGGTCCTTGTATGGTCATATGTGGAATCTAGAATCTATTGCTAGGGCATTCCAATAGTCATAATCCTTATCAGCTTTGATGTTTAATATGTTCAATTGTGTAATTTTTTCTTAATACCATGATGGTGTTTTGAGGACAAGCATACAAAGTCCAATATCTATGTTTGTAAGCAATTTGGGCCCATTTGGTTGGGGACCCATGGATCACTACCATATGTTTGTTCTTGTTATGGTCCATTAATTTTCATGTATTCATTTAATCTATGAAAATAAATAACAAGCTAATCTAATAAAATAAAAGTTACACTATGTTTTTGTATTTTTCCAATATAAAAGAGATAAAACAATACAAAGAAATTAATCTAATTAAAATAAATCTTTTTGTTCTTTTCTAGAACTTTCTAGAATTAAATGAAGAAATGAAGAAATTAAAGCTTCTAATCCTAATTAATAAATCCTATACAAATAAATAACTAGATGTAGTTATTTATCTATGCAATAGTGTATTAAATCTATTCTAATCAAAACAAAGATTTTTCCAATTTATAGTTGTGGATTATTAAATCTTCTTCTATCTCAGAGACACGGGAAGATTTAAAGCTTCAGAATATTTTCTTCCCCTATAACTTCCCGGATATAATATGTGAGGATTTAAGGGAAACCAAAATTTACAATAGATTTATTATCTATGGTGATATAACAAGCTTCCTCCGGATGTTCTTCCCTAAAAACTCCACATGGATAGGAAGGGCACAATTTATAACCATAAACCTCTATAGAAGATGTGAAATCTTCTTGGAAATAAATCTAGTTATTTGTAATAAATTAAATTGATTTCTTCTACTTTATTTGATATGTGTGTGTATATTTAGAAATAAATAAAGATATGAAAAAACTTGATAACAACCCCTAACTTGGAATTACAATGCAGAGTAAATTTCAGTTGTGGTATCACTTTGTCCCCTCAGTTGTCTTTACCAATATTTTGTGTCCACTTGAGTCCAAGGAATTGGGAATGAAAAGGAAGAAACAAGAAGAAGTTGTTTGATGGTAGTCTGATGCAAGTGCAAGAGAGAGAAAAAATGCAAGAGAATAGAGCTTGGTTGTGTAATTTCTAGCAAGATTGTGGTAGCTCAACTAAGCAAGATACACAAATAATATCTAGCCATTTTCTTCAGAAGAAGTGATGGTTTTATAGAAGGTTGGCTAGGCAATGCACTATCACACTTGGTAGCCATGGGGTGCCACATCAACACATGAAGGGGTAGTTAAATAGTCAATTAGAAATCACAAGTGAAAGAGGAGATTTCCACAAGTTAGTCAAGCTTAAAATCAGCTAAAATGATTGAGAAACATGTTCTAAAAGTGAACTGAAGTGAAGCAACATGCATCTAATTCATGGATAAAGAGTTTTGGAAATTTGCATAGGACCACTGCCTTGCACAAGGCAGTGGTTACAAAACTATCACCTAAGACGGGAAATGGTTACAGAACCACCACTCGAGACAGGAAGTGGTTTTGTAACTAAAGGTCAAAACTAAGGGAAAATTGATGCGGGAAGCTGCATAAAAGAAAGAAATGGCTAAGTAAGGTAAACTAGGATACAAATATAAGCTAAAAATAGATTAAGAAGCTCAAACACCTTTGGAAAAGTCATGAATCATCATTGGGGGTTTTGAACCATTTTTTAACATGTAACACGTGTCATACTCATCATCTTATTCACTTTATTACACATAAGGATGATACCATTATAATTATAGTAACTACTCACCGCACCTTCCCACCTACGGATCCCAGGTTTTATCCCACCACCCATCACTTCTACAGATCCTCCTACTACTTCTAAGGGCTACAATATCATTGAGAAACTTAAGAATACACCAGCCAAAATATTTGTTTATGATCTATTGCATAATGCACTTGATCTTTTTCATACATTAGAAGCCACCCTTCATTCAGTTCACATTGAAAGTGATAATTCTTAGGTGGTATTCACACGGCTCATATAAAATCTCAAAACTTACCATGTTTTATATCATTTACTAAGGAGGACATATCACCATTTTCTATTGACAATCCATGTGTGCCTTTACTTATCACTTAAATCATTAGTGTTATTTGTATCAATGGTGTACTCATTGACAATGGATATGTTGTTAATTTTTATGCTCATTCCATTTTAAAACAAATTGGCATCACAAAAATCTAATTTCTAATAATTCTAATCTTATTCACGACTATGATTCAATTACTCACACATTATTGGGAACTATCACATTACCTATACAATTCGGGCCTAATATTGTCCCTACGGTATTCTTCATTATCGAAACCTCATTTCAGTTCAATCTTTTCTTGGTTAGACCATAAATTCATACAATGCACACGGTCCCATCCACTATCCATAAATGCATTAAGTTCCTTCGTGATAGCTATGAACATACCATTATCATGCGAACTTGATACATTAAAGTTATATCACATAGACCACATATCTTTACTATGCCTAGTCCTCCATCGTAACCTATTCCACATAGCAATATTGATACATATGATATCGGTCAGGTCCTAGCACTTTATGGTCTTCTTCCGCCACTCCAAATACTCCGACTATTTACACTCATACTACTGCTATTATTTCACCCACAATGTATCCTCCTATAAACACTTCTTCTCTTCTTGATGCTCCTTCCACTCTACATCTTATACACCTCCTACCAATAAGATTGACACTCTTATCCGACATGACAATGTCAGCACTAATGATTCGATGAAGAGGTCGATCTTTGTTGAGATTACTCGATGATAAATTGTGCAATCTCAATTTTACTCCTATTAAGGTAGATGATTCATATTTTAGTCCCTAGTGAATATCAAATCCAAACAACCCTCATTCTACTAATGATATGATTATTTATCGGGGGTATGTCCATACTATGGATGTCATTTCAACTCATCATGGGAAATCTACATCTACACTTCCTCCTTTCACATGCACACTTTTTATGAATAATTCTTATTGGAATCATGTTGAGTTGGATCTTACTTGCTTTGATACTATTTACACATATGATGGATTTACTCATCTTGGCTTGACGCTCAATGACATATTACCTCCACTTCAATCACCCCATTTCTATCATGGATATGTTCATATTACAACGTCCTATGTTCTTTATGTCTTCTATCTAACAATATTTGTTACATGCGCCTCGTATTTATCCAATGACACTTAGAAAATATTGGCTTGATTATATTGGAGGCACTTTAGAACCTAGTCATACTAGTACCAAGTTCCCTATGTTGTTTAGTCATGTTTCTATTTGTAATGATTCATATCTTGGCTATTCATAAAATCTCTCTCTTAGTATGCACATGGATTTCTACCAGCACCTTTCACCGATGAAGAATATGCAATGACCATGTACAACTTATGTAAGAATTTCTCTTTATATGATCCACCACATACAATCGCTTACCAAGTTTCTGATGCATCTCTATTTGGCTTTAATCAGGACAATGATGATCTCTTAGACAATGTTACTTGATCATATCTATCATCATACACTTTGGGGGACATCATAATTATTCCCCTATTTCTAACACACATCTTACACACACGACACTTCACATTTAGTCTCTCTCCCACAACACGAGACATCTTGATACATCGGCATTGTCATTACCCAATGACGCACTCTTGTGATTTGGTTCACACTTTACTATTAAGGGCATGAACCTCCTACACTACACACTATATACTACATATTTTGTGCATGCTTGAAATCTTTATATTATAGATTTTACCACACACTATGCACATTATTCACTCTACACATTTATGATACTTATTTCTCTCATCTAATTTTACATGTTGCAATCATTACCCTATGATGCACTCTAGTCATGTGGTTCATACTTGACTGTCAAGTGTTTCAATATAAAATGAACCTCACCCCAATCACTCACGTACTCTCTATGTTTTATGTTTTGATGATCATATCTTTCTAGTGCACAATTCAAACCATTTCCCGATGGTGCATTATTGTTCTATGGTTTATTCTTGATCTCTGAGGAGACATGTATAAATTAACCTCATCTCATGCATACACATCCACTCGGGGGCACGTGGATCCTATCAAACTCACACTAAATTCCATCTCATCCACAACATGCTGCATATCTTGGTCACATTTACTCTTACTTTCTTATGCTTACATGCACACTTTATTACACATGCTAGACATACTTTCTATGTCATTATATTTTCCATATACACATGCATGTTCACTTTCTTTGTAGTTTTGATAATAGGATTTACAAAAATCTTTATGTGTAGCATGGATGCTTGGTGTAGTTCCTCATACCAGTCCCACAATGGCTCTTAGGGGAATCCACTTTCGGGTACACTAAATGTGCTATTATTTCATTTTTCACAAAGACACATTACTATATCGATTATACATGCTTTGATATACTTTCTATCTTTCGACATGATAATGGGTGCTTCATGTGCAAAATTTTCTTTTTAGGTATATTTTCTTCCATGGTTGTTAGATACATTGCTTACTACTATTTTTCATTGCTTGCTCTTTGTTTGCCATCATGATCGGACTTTTCCCTTTGTCTCGTGTGTACACTTTGCATGCTTTTGCCACGTCAACCTAAATTTTATTATGACATCATGAGTGATGTCCCATGTTTACAACCCAATTTTTTTGGTCTACATTGTCTTCATATGTATTGTCGATTGAGTTTTAGCTTACACATTATATTCTTATCTACTAGCTTATCTCATGCCTTTTACATGCATTTTTATCTTTCTTACACTAACACTTATTTCCAGCCACTTTGTTTTCATGTGCCTTGGTTTCTACCAAGCACACTCCCTCCCCTACAAGGCATTAATTTTATTTCAGTGGTTAGTCCTCCTTTGGGCCACATACCCCTCAATGACCTCACATGTACCCCAAATGAGGGGGCATCATTGGGTGAATCAGTCCCCCATACAATAGTTACATTCATATTTAAGCATAGTTCGAGACCGATACAACACAATTTTTAGTATTAAGAATAACTCGAACCTGACTTGGGTCCTTAGCACAACACAAACACTAGCGCCTAGAACCATATATAAGTGCTTGGGTTCCCTTAACCCTTCATACACGCATGTGATCAAGAGGAAGTTACACAACACTTTTTAGTTCAATACAATTTTCAACAAGATACACATTGGATTTTACAGGACAGATAATCCTCCAACACTTAACATGTATGCACTACACTTTCTTGTCTACTTTCTCTTTGGATCAAAATTGTTTGAAATGGATCTAATTTTTACACACCAACTGTGCGTGTTCTATACTTTGGGAAGTAGTTAAAGCTTAGATGATTACACCATACTTTTATACCTACACTTCTTCTATTCTTGGTGTGAGATCACCAAAAGAACTCGTGTTCAACACAACCGGTGTGAGATCGCCTAAAAATCATTCTTATATAACATATTTAAGATCCTTTCTATCTCCTTTCACTCATCACAGATCAGGTGCACATGTTCCTTTTTCATTTTTACATAGCTTTACATACTTTTTACTCATTTTAATCATATACGTGTATTTGAATACTTGTTCGTTCTTCTCTTTTACAGTCCGTCCTTATGGGAAGTTGTAGTCACATCATTCACACATCAATCACAATAATCAACATAAAAACATGTACAATAGTGACATATACACATATGCTATCTCCTTAGGGTCATCATCATCATCATTTTTCACTTCCTCTTCTCTTGCTTCCACACTTCACATTTTTATCACTCCACACTTTTTCTTGTCTCTCAGCATGCTTTTTCCTCGATCTACATGGTTATTAGGTATGCATCTCTTATCTACTTTATTTTATCAAGAGTTCTCTCAACAACATAAAGTGGGGAAAATGTAGACACTAAATCACACACTTTGGTTATCTATCTAGTCCTGATTACATACTACTATTCATATAATTCCTAAGTAAGAAAATTACTAATTGACCCATGTCTTTGACCATATTTGCTTACTTTTTGCTGCCTCTACTAATCGTACACTCCTTCTAGCCTAGTATGTCTTTTTATACTTTAACATTTATCACTCTAGACACCATTGCCCAGCCTAAGATACTAGCATCAAATGCCCTTATCCCCCTATGTGCCCCGACCATTTCATACTTTGTTCACATCTTTTGGGTCCTTTCTAGCCATTTGGGAATCTTATCTTTTTGGTATTTTGCCTTTTTGGGGTTGATTACAAAATTGAAGAAAGGGAATCATATAAATATAAACTTTATGTGACCATAATAAGGAAAAAACACTAAACATTAACTATCATCACCTAAGGTTACATCCAAGATCATTCTAGAGCATTCAAGCATCTAGATCTAGCTCCCCATAAGGGATAAGGGACTACCATTTCTACATACATGTATAGGAGGGGAAGTTAATTATTTAATGCACACATCTATTTACTTCTTTTAATGCTTATTTCACTAAATCTGGACATATTCCAATAAATCTTGACTCCAGTATTTCAAGTATTGGAAGAAATCCATCTCCATTTTTACATATATTGGACTCCATTTTTTTCTATACTAGATTTTGTTATTACTATTTTTGGAATCCATTAGTAGAAATATTGGATTCCAATATTGTCATTATTGGAATTATTCTAGTTCCAATTTCACTATTATTAGATTCTAATATCACTATTATTGGATTCCAATTTGGCTATTATTGGATTCCAATTTTGCCATTTTTTAGATTTTTAATGTTGAGAGTATGTAAGGCTAACAACCACTAACTATTATAAGGCATGAGCCCATTGGATTAATAAAAATATTAACAATAACTTCCTGTAAAATCCAGTTCAAAGTCATGAGCGGTCGCTAACTATTATTTGTTGATCTCATTGTATTAAGGTGAGTGGTCGCTAACTATTATAAGTCACAAGCCTCGATGTAAGGTGAGTGGTCACTAACTATTATAATTCATGAGCCTCAATCTAAGGTGAGTATTTGCTAACTATTATAAGTCATGAAACTTGATCTAAGGTGAACGATCGCTAACTATTATAAATCATGAGCCCGTTGTATTAAATGAAAGTGAAAAAGCCTCGATGTAAGGTTAGTTTCCGCTAAATATTATAATTCATAATCCCATTATATTTAAGTGTGATCCCCATAATCAAAAAGTGTGGGGCTTGTACTTTTAAATTACCAGAGCCTTGCAGTTTTGAAGTGTGAGCCCCACACTCTATAAGGTCTAAGATCCCCACAATTTCTAAGTGTAAGCCCCACACTATGAAAAATATAAGCCTCGCAATTTTGAAGTGATATTCCCACACTCTAAGTAATTTTATTCTTGCACTCTAAAAGTGCAAGCCTCACACTTTCAAAGTTTGAGATTTGCACTTTGAAAATGTAAATTATCGCACTTGAACTTTCGAGTGTTAATCACAAACTTTGAAAGCCGACTTTTAATGTTTAGTATGCACATATCCTTAAATTTTACATTGGCGTTAAATTCTAGTGGTGTTATTTTGAATTTTGGTGGAACTCATAATAAAATTACGTTCTCACCCCGAAATATACCTTGTAACAACTCAAGTATTATTTTTTTAGATTGTATAAGTTCACTAGTGTTTATTATTATAAACTATATCTTCGAGTAATCATTAAAAGAAAACAACATAGTTAGGAGTTTATGTATATCACAAATTCTATTATTGTAAAAGATAGTAGAATTTATTCTTGTAAACTATTCCATTCTCCATATAAACAATGAGTCACTTCCATGAGAAAGAAAATTAAATAATCCTTGACACAATGAAAGAAAAATGTTTGTGAGAAATGTTGTCTTACACCCTCGGAGATACATTGAACCAATATTTTATAGTTTACATCAATCAAAACACTTAGTGTACCACAATTGAATTCTCTTTGAGGTAAGAAATAACAAAACTAATCTGTCATCATCTTTACATTGAAAGGTTCTATCTATACATTTCAAATTTGTTACAAATTCATACATATACACATTTGTAAATATTATATGAGGAGTCGTCACCTTTTGTGGACAATTTTATTTGCACAAAACATGAATACATTTGTTGCCTCTAGAACAAGACTACTGGTTTGGATACAAGTAGTGTTGAGTAAAGTAGCAGTGGAGGTGTTATCAAAGTAGAGACTAGTATTTACGAGAAGGAAACATCATAAGAGTTTACTATTACTAGTATCAAAAGTGGATTGATTTAGCTATGATGAAAACAATCCTATTCGGCAAGTGGAAAAGGAACAAATTTCCCAAAACCCAATATTTCCCCTTCTAAAATAAATTTGGGCACACTTTTATCTATTTTAAGGGTTTAGAGTGGTTTGAATTATTATGGAAAAAATATGGACTATAACAGGTAAAATTGGTCATTGTTTACTTGAAAATCGGATCAGCCATTGAGAAAATTAGACCTTGGGAAAGAGAGGAATCTAGGAGATGCTTATTTTCCCATTACAACAACATCCAAGTCTCGTTCCAGTCTAATTTTTTTTTTGTGAAATCACCTCACTAAATATCACAAACAAATGCCTTTCAGAAGCACAACTTGTGCTCCCAGTAACATCATTTTCTTACCATCTACATATCCATCTAAATACCTCCTATAATTATTACTAGGGGTCATTTCGTTCATTCAGATAGTAGGAAATTGTGTAGGATCATGAATTGGTGTCATTGAATTTAGAACTTTGGAAGCATCATGCATGGTGGGTCAAACAGATGGCCATTTCTACGGTAAAAGCAAGGCCAACAAGAAGTTTTTTCTTACAATCCAAATATCCCTGCAGGTTTCTACAACTTCTGTATCAACTATTTTCATGAGTGTGTTGTAGTCTAATTTTGATAGAATATGGGTTCACTTTCCAATGTCAAAGACAATTCCATCCATATTTGATTTATCCTAACAACAAACCTTAAAAATAATTAAACAACGTATAATGTAAGTTGTAAATGAAAATTAGCAAACATAAATCTTACCACTTTGGCAGATTTGGGTTATTGACCACAACTTCCTTCTTGTCACCAATGCCCGAAGAACAATCCATGAATCGTATACATCAAATTTCTTATTCACCTTGATGTTCTTGCATATTCTAGGTCAATGTAACAAATAATACCCATAACATAGGTAGATTTTTGGTGTTTGGTCAAGGAAATACACTTGGCAATGCCAAAGTATGAAAATTTTATGTCAAAATTATAATCCAAAAGAATGTTAGAAGTCTTCACATCCCTGTAAACAATACATGGGTTACAGTCATAATGAAGATATGGATATCCTTCTTCAGCACCATGAGAAATCTTTAGTCGATAGTTCCAGTCTAGCTTAATCTTCTTTGATGATCATATACGAAAATAAAAATTAATTAAAAAAATTGTTAGATTTTCCAAATATCCATTTTAATATGAAGGTTAGAGGTTGATTGGACACTTTTACTTCAAAAATTGAATCTACAATGTACATATCCATTTTTATTTATAACATAATCATTTTACTCACCATGTAGGATTTCCCAAAGACTTTCATTTACCATGTAATCATAAAACATCAGGTTTCCAAGTGGAAAAAGAGAACATCCATGCAGACTCTCAAGATTCTGATGCTTGATGCTTCCAATTGTTTCCACATCAGTTTCAAATGTAAGAAAGCTTAGTGGGTAGCAACTGTACATTCTATTTATAACAATTGACTTATAATTATTTAGATCACATTTATAAAGATTGCTTGTAGCACCATAGCCAATTACATATTTCTCTTTAATATTTTTTGTGATTTTCATTATGTCATTGTACATGTAAAGAGCCATGTTCATGTGCAGTATGACCAACCTTGGAGAACCTAAATGTAACAAATAGATGTGTCAATAAAGAAATTATAATATGATATTGCTTTCTAATTTGTCATCTGATAATCTATACAATATGAAATCATGTCTTGCCATGTTAGTTTTAACACCTTGCTCCATGTTGTTTGCAGAGCCTTTTGTAAATACCTTTGGATGATTTGAATGGTATAGATCTATAATTATGCACAATATTAGTACTAAACCCTAACAAATGCAAACAATTTTTGATTTTGAGATGGATGTTGTTCATTGCATTGGGCCACAATTTTGTTAGACAACATCATACATATCCAAGTTTTCCAAATTTTTGATAACAATAGAAGAATGTCTCTAGAACCCAAGATATTTAAAAGATACATAATATTTCTTACATCGGTTAATTGGTGATATCCAAAAACCATAAGAAATAAAACTGAATTGGTACGTAGAGAAAATTTGTGTTTATATCTACAATTGTATGGAGGAAAACATGAAAAGTTTTTAATGACAAGAATTTCCCCGAAAAATTATTGTAGGAGAGGTTTCTATAAAAGAAATAGATCCATTTACAATATCTTCTATTATTAGGGAAAGAGAATTAAATTTATTCCTTTCTCAAATACCTCCATATCTTTCGAAAGTGAAGACCTCCAGGTTTCCACAATGATGTAGTGTAACTCAATTTTTTTAAAGTGATGGGAAGATAGCCATCAATCCACTATTAGCTCCTCTATCCTAAAGTTATACAAATTATTTTTTACATTGATGGAAAGATATTCTATAATATATTGATGCTAGCAGCCACTATTATTCACTTCTAGCAACAAATTGACATCTTCAAACAAACCAAATTTAATAGCGATTAATTGTTGAAATTACATAGTGCAATGCACAACAATTTTTTTATTAATGATTTCTTGATTTTTATAACTAAAGGAGGGTTGAAGGGTCCCTTTCCCTTTACATTACAAATACAATGAGAGGAACCATCTAAAAAATGAATGATCCAATAATACTTTGGTGAAAAAATAGTTAAAGGCTTATGCCAAAAACAAAAGTGGTTGGGAATACAAAAAATACTCTAGACCAGTAAGATGCAGACAAGATGATTTGGTAAAAATGGAACCGATGAGGCTATATAAAAACCAAAATAAAGTTACAGCTTGATGGATTTTAGAAGCACTTATTTATTTTAATCAGATGACACCTCCATAACCTCCACTTTAACGAGGATGAAAGCATTTTCTGTAAGTGATTCCAGAAAAAATTCTCTTTTCGCACTGACCTAACTCTTTAACCAATTGTATGCCTCGCGACCTTACTAGCGAAGAAGATCCCAATATGTTGGTTCTGTTGCAGTGGAGAAAACATATCATCCAGGTCATGAAAGGGGAGTGAACTATGTCCCACCCTTGGTGTCTCACCCCATTTGGACACACTAAACATAAATCACGTTAGGACATCAAACCATTTATGCAACTCTAAAAAAATGACCACATCCACCAAACCTTCCTATTTATAATGATCCTTAAATAGCAAGGGCCATGACCCACTCATGGTTTTTTCCATTTTTCTTCCATGCCAACCCTATATGCTGGTTTGATCTAGTGACGACTCATCTTTAAAGCGTAATCCTTCACCGAGTGTATGATAAGAAGATGAAAAATGAATTTTGAAGTAACTTTCACATTTACGCTCAGACATCCCTCTAGAGAAAGATAATCATCTTGTTGGTCTGAAAATCTGCCGCTTGGGTAGATCTATGGATAAACGAGCCAATAGTGTGCGGGGGCATAGCCCTCTTTGAGTCAAGAAAGCGAAACTCGGTTTATTGCTATTCTACCAGCGAGAATCTATGCAAGTCTCACATATTCTACCTTCGAGTGTTTGGGATCTCATCCCAGTGGGGTGTTTCCGACTGTGAAAAGAAAGGAAAGGAAGAGGGGATGAGGAAAGAGCAGTTCCGAAGGAAGAAAAGAAATGAATTCCAAAGAAGAAAGGTCAGAAGATTTATGTTTTGGGATTGGTAGTAAACAGAGCCAAACCTACTTGCATAAATAAACAAAGCAATACTGATGATGAATAAATGACAATGAAACAGAAGCAGATTTAACAGAATAAGCACATAGATCAGACATAAGAAAGATCTAATGGTGATAACACAGGTATTCAGCACAAAGTCTAAATATTTGTATTAATTACTCTTCTGTTACAAAAAGCTCAAAGTCTCTTTTCCTTACTCCTATTTCTTATCTGAAAGATATTCACTCATGCATCCATAATACTACCAGTGTTGGAGTATTTATAGAAGAAGAAGGGAAAAGAAGGCAAAAAGGAGCCAACAACTATTTACAAAGATATTTACAAAATATCTAAAAGTCATGTTGACTTTTTACAACTTTATGGATGACATCATCCCATGATGCAACATGGATGATGTCATCATTTGCATCAACATACTTCAAATATTTCCAGAAAGACAAAGAAGAGAAAGGGAAGAAGAAGAAGAAGAAGAAGAAGAAGAGCAGCAACTATTCGTCATCATCATCTTGTGGCCGAAAGGGGGTGGACTGCTTTTGTTGCTCCTCAGGTGACGAGATATGGAACTAAGAGCAGTATTCCATGAACTTGTTGATTATTGGCCCAAGTTGATCCTGAGAAGGATCCTTGTGCCTATCGCTTATTGCCTCATAAGTCTCCCACTCATCTATGAGCTTCTCTGGGAGTTTGGAAAAGTCCTTTTCTACCTCAATGAGGAACCCGACGAAGTCCCTACAGGCCAGCAGGTTGTTTATGGACTCCGTGTCAAATGCCTTGAGAAGTGATCTCCTTGAAGATCCGGATGGTTTCATCGCTTTCCTTAAAGTGAAGGAAGGAGTAAGAAACCCGGCGACATGTTAAGAACAATTCGTTCCATTTGGTGCATCGCATCCAGGGCTTCTTCCTTGACTTTGTCAATCTTTTCTAGACTAAATTCTAGCTGATCCACCCGATAGTCCCAGAGTGGACATGATTTTGTTGAGAGCCCTTGGGTGGCCGAAGACGTCGAACTTGACCAGATCTTCGACTAAACAATCAAACATTTGTTGGAAGGCCTCGTCTTTGCATGCGTCTAGCATGTTCTAGCTCTTCCGATATGGGCCCCGGTAGCACTTGGAGCTCTTTATTAACCTTACGATATTCGTACAAGTCGAGAACTCGCGATCACTTTTTCACTGTCTTTGAGGATTTAGCTCCTCCAAGCGGCAACGACCATACCCTGCTTGGAAATCTTGGCATACTTGTTAATTTTCTCCTGGCTGAGAAGCTCAGAAGTCTTAGCGGCAGTTGTGGGAGGCACACTACCCATCTTCTGTAAGGCTTGGAGTAGATATTTGTTTTGCTCCTTTAGTTGCCTTTTCTCTTCCTTGGTTTCCTGAAGCTTCTTGCAGAGGGCGTTAACTGTGGAAAGAGCCTCCCCCTGAAGACTTTCGGAGGATGTCCCCATTGTGACTTGGGTCACAGTAAAATCTATCGAGAGACAGATCCTTTTTCTCTTTGAGAGGATTGGGGTATGCGATTTCCATAACTCTTTCCCCTACAACACTTTGGGAGAAGCGCGTGACAGGCTTTTGCTTCTTCGCCCCCTTAAATGGGATCACGAAAAGTCCATCGAGTGATGGGAACTTTCCTCTTCTGCTGACTTAGCTGCTGAGAGATCCAGGCTGGACCTATGGTAGAAGGACCGGAAACAGAGGAGGGGACAGGCTGCGGTAGAGGGAAGACATAGGAGGGGAAGGGAGCTCGGAGATGAGGGAAGAAATGGAGGAGGAAAGATCAGCGAGGGAAGAGAAGATAGATGAAGAGGCGAGGGGAACAGTAGAAGAAGGGGAAGAGGACACGACCAAAGGGATGGTCGCTTGAGTCACTCGAGGAGGGGAAGGAAGAGAAGAAGGAGGGATGGAAGGAACTTCGGTTGTTGTAACAATGCCGACATCCTGAGTGGATGGGCCAATTGGAACTTCCTCTTCTGCTTCTTTCTCTGGTGTGACCAGAGATATTACCTGCTCGGGTGCCGCGGAAGGAGGACTCCCAGGGGCTTCTTCTTGGGTGGTGCTGGACTCACCCTCTACGCCTTTGCCTTTACCTTGAGGCTGCTTTTTGGATCGTGAAGGTGCGTTACCCGGTGGGAGGTAGTGAAATCAACCCCGAGGTAGATTAGGTGCTCATCCAAAGACCAATGTTTTGTCCTCCGCAAAGTCTCCTTGACCCTCTCCTCTATTGTCTGAGGAGCCTTAGTTCTATCAATGGCCGGAAAGGGCCAATCATCCCCATCTGTATCAGTATATACCTTATCTACTTCATCTTCTATAGTTTGGAAGCCTTTGGGGACAATGGCTATCCCGTATTGGATGATTTCTTCCAATGCTAGGCGTGAGAATGATCCTTTCTTCTGAGCTCTACCTCATGGAGGACGTCAATATAAATATCCTCGATCTGAGGAACATGGATTGGATCAAGCTTTGCTCTTGGCAGGCAGCCCCTTGGGTCGAAGGTAGGCCTGGCTGGGAAGTCGTGTTTCAAATTAAGTAACTCCAGCTCTGCAAACATTTCCTTCACCTTGTGGTGGGTAGAGCATGTGTATCGGCCCACTGTGAGGGGGAAAGGAGTTCCACCCTTCTTTCTTTTAAGGCATTTTTCGTGGTATGTGACCAGCTACCTTGATAGCTCTAGTAGAATCAGTTTAGGCCCAGCATACCTTGGTAGCCTGGTTGGCTCTCCCAAAAAGTTGACAGCCCTCAGATAGGTGAATGTGGGAAATTGGGTGAACAGGGCCCCCCATTTCTCCGTGGCTGCCACTATGTTTTTGGTCGTACGACCATGAGTCATATTCGGCCTCAGCAGGCAGATGACGTGGTAAAAGAATGCATCGTTGATTTTGGTGAATTGGGCGATGCTATTCTCCAGCCTCAGTTCTGGATAATATTCATATATTTTGACCTGAGGCCAAACTCCACTTCGTGTTAGGCCTGGATAATCCCTCTCTGACGCTGCAGCATAGACCATGTAGGAGTTCATATGGAATACTCCCATTGTGCTGAATTGTTGTTGCTGCTCGGAGATTGTGCTGTTTATAATTTCCCCAAAGAAAAGCGCTGATCAGGAAAATTCTTGTTCATTGTTTCCAAGTAGCGCAACATCCATTTATGGAAGTAATGGGCATCAGAAAGCCCAAAGACCCTGCTCAGGAAGGTAATGGTATCGCTGAGCTCTTCTGAGAAGTCATTGCGGTGGATGATTTGGGGCCACCGGGTTACCACCTTCTTATTTTTCAGATATACTTCGTTCATTAGCTGCATACATTGGTCTTCATTGTCTTCCGAGGCCTTGATGCACTCTGCTTGGCTAACGGCCACAAAGTGCCGGTGGTGAGGGATGCCGAGTATGATCTCAAAATGACGGGCAGTGAGGTTAATGACTACCTCGCCCTTGCTGTTTTCGACACACCTTGTGTCTTTATTATAAGACTGGGCAACCACCATCATAAATTCATTGTTGACGGGCGACGACGGGATTCCTCCGGTGAAGTGCGAGTGCAGGCACTTTGCTTATTAGTTTGTCCATCCATGGACTCCTTGTAACTTTCTAAGTTCTGGCCTAGAATTCCTCCATGTCGATATGCCCCACCTTCGAGTCTCGACGTCCATGCCGCATTCGGCCCGTGACTCCGGGCATTCGACCCTCGATATTTGTATTTCATTTCTTCCTTCGTAGGCTTAGCCTTTCCTTTCAATTTGATAGGTCTTTTGCTTTGGATGTTGACATATGTTATTCTAATTTTATCTTCTGATCTGCATTAAGAAGAAGCGAAACCCAAAGTAGAAAGGTTGTATCACCATTTGATTTCCCATTGAAGTGCTAATGAAGAAAGAGTTAGTTATTTTCGTGCTCGGGCACAGGCACATGAAAATTGCAGCTTACAGGGATAAATAGGTAAGGCACACAAGAAGAGGGTGTTGTAAGGATAAAACTGGCGCCAAAGGTGCATGGCGCATGCATACTGCAGATTGCATTTTATAAAGGGTGCATGAAAAGTGCGTGTTACATAGTGACAGGATGCGCCCTTTGGCGCATGGAATTTTCATGTTGCATTGGGATTTGGTGCGCCCTTTGGTGCATGGATGGTTCGTGTAACAAGAACTTTTCGTGCGCTAAAGGGAGCATGGCGCGACGCACGAAAGGTTTACACAACATGATGTTATTGTAATCGGGGATGCGCCTGCGCCTTCAAAGATTTGTACTTAGCGCAGATAAAGCTTGTGTTGCATGGATGTTGGGTGCACCATTGGCGCATGGAAATGTGATGCAGCAAGGAAGGATTGTGCGCCAAAGGGGCGCAAGTTTAGCACTTGCAGCATGTGAAAGAGGCGCGCCTTGAGGGCGCAAGAGTTCATGATGCAACAAGTATGAAAGGTGCGCCATTGGCGTGGGTTTTGTTCATGTAACAGGGGTGACAGATGCGCCGAAGGAAAGAGAGAAACAGTGAACTAAATCACTCTCAAAGGGGTCTTTACATGGTTTAGATTTCTTCTTCTCCTCTTTTCCTTTTGACAGGTCATTTGGGTAAATGAAATGGTTAAAACCAGGAGGGTTACAAACCATTGTTTCTAGGATGACATCCTCCTCTAGCAGATCTGGAAAGAGGAAGATAAGGAAAGACAACATGCGGGGGGAAAAAAGTTCAACACATACATATCAAAACCAAACCAAACAAGCAAGAAGCACTATCTAGCAAAACTCACGAAAGAGACAAGAGCACTTACCCGGATAAATAGCAAAAATCTAGAAAACGGGTCCACAACGCGTTGAAAATGATGAGGCAGGGGCTGACAGGCTCAGAGAAAGGAAATCACGTGCTCTGCGAATAGTGAAAATGACATTTGGGTGCGCAAACACATATATATATATATAGGTGAGCTGGTCATCAATGTGCCACCCACTTTTTAAAGGGCGCATGAGAGTTGCTGTCGACAGGGAAAAGCGTGTGCCCTTTGGCGCATGAAAACGTTTTCCAGCAGGAAATTAAGCGCACCTTTGGCGCACCAAAAGCTATGTCGACATGAAGTTATGTGCGCCCTTTGGTGCACCAAAACATGGCGCAACAAAAGTTGTGCCAACACAAAGGCGCATGCGCCTTGGCGCACGCAGGGAAGGCTCAACATACTTTGGCGCACCAAAAGGTGTGTTGACACTGAAAATCATGCACCAAAGGTTTTAAAGGGGGCGCACCAAAAGTTGGTGTTACATAGCAATTTCATGCGCCCAGCCAAAAAAGGCTCAAAAGACTAAGTTCGAAAAACCAGATTTCCTGGGAAGGGATTTTACAACGTTTCGAACGCAAGGGATCCCTAACGAGGGATCGGAACAAAATTTCGGTATGGTTATCGGTAAAATTTCCCTTGTCAATTTTACGGGATAACAGCTGGCTCTTTCTGGGGACTATCCCTGAGCAAACTCGGGGGTAGAGAATCCCAGTTCTCATGTGCCTATCCATTGGGTAACAGAGTCAAAAACAAGGGCAACCGGAGGGAGAAGAAAGGAAACACACAACAAACCGAAAGCAACCACACGACGAAAGCAAACACACAACTAAAGCAAACTATACAAAGAAGAGAGCAAGCTCTACTTCCTGAAAATTTTCAGATGTTGCCCGCTATAAGGAAGCGGGAGCTCGGTTCTATCCAGATATGAGAGATAGAAGCTATTCTCTCCACTGAGCTGCTTGATCTTGAAGGGCCCTCTCCACAGGGAATCAAACTTTCCGTGCATGCCCTTTGGCTCTCTTCGCTTGTCCCACAAAAGGATGAGATCTCCCACTTGAAAATCCCTCTGCTTTGCTTTTTTATCAAAAAGCCTCTTAACTTGATTCTGATGTTCAGTGATCATGTCGACCACCCTTACTCTCTTTTCTTCAAGTTCTGCCAGATACATGATTCTCTTTTCAAGAGAATTTTGGAAAGTTTCGTCTTCGATGGCTCGTGCCAAATGCAGAGCAGGAAGTTCCACAGAAATGGGAAGCTCGGCATCAGTGCCATATAACACTTGAAAAGGTGACATGCCGAGAGATCTCTTGGGAGTAATACGATCGGCCCACAAAGCGTCGTACAAAGACTTGTGCCACATTCGCTGATTCTCATCTACTAACTTCCGTATGATGGTCACCAAGTTCTTGTTACTGGATTCCTCCTGACCATTTCCCTGAGGGTAATAGTCTGAGGCGTGAGCCAAAGTTATCCCATATTCATAACAAAAACTAATAACTTCTCGTGAGGAGAAGTTAGAAGCATTATCAATCGAAAATGGAAAAGCTCTCCGATGAAGGCCGGCTCCTATTCCTCTGTTCGATGCACCAATAAAATGCAAGAGGTTTACCCAAAAACCTAAATCTAACTACCAAGGAGACAGGAGAGAAAATGCATAAAAATAAACCTAAGCTAAGGAGGTGATGCACCGAGGAATGAAGAACACCTGCCTTGCCAATAAACACAGTACTCATTAAAATGCAATGCAAGATCATACACAGATAGCCGATTCACAGTGAAAAGATCAAGGGGATGCAAATGAATACAGAGAGGGTTGAGAATCATCCACATACATGCATTAATTTGCTCCAAAGATTGATACAAAGACACCGCAAAATGCCAAGAGGCAAGGTTGCATTACGCTTTAGATAGGAGGTTTGAACTCCACAGATTCACCTGCCAAAGAGAAGAAGGGAGGGGCAAAACAAGAATGTCCAACCTTTAGAAAGAAGCCCCTCCTTACAATTTATAGGAAGAATGAGAGAGAAAAGAGAGAGGAATTCAAATCTGCCCCAACCACCTCCGTAATGCACTTAACTCATCTCATTATGATGGTAGGTGAGAACCCCAAATAACCCAAAAGTGGCGAACTGTATTTTGCATTTTTAAGAATTTTTCTCACCCAATTAAAGATATCCAAACGTAGTTGGATAGAGGACCTCGTAAGCTTTCCAAAAAGTCCAACCTTGCATGAATCCGAGCTCCTACCAAAAGTTATGGCCATTTGAATATCTCGCTGCGTGGTCCGCTTCTGCGCGCTCAAAATGTCAAGCGCCTCCCGAAGGTGTGCCATAGGCACATCCATGTGTGTGTCGACATCCTCTTCTCGTGCCAAGGGTGCATCCTCTTACCCTGCGACACTCCGTGTCATGTGCGCCACTTTTGTGTGCGCTTGGGCGCACCATTTCCTCTGCCGACACTCATTGTCGTGCGCCACTTCTGCGCGCTTGGGCACACCATTTCCTCTGCCGACACTCATTGTCGTGCGCCACTTCGCGCCTGGCGCCATGCGCACCATTTCCTCTTTCGACACTCACACTCATTGTCGTGCACCACTTCTATGTGCCTTGGGTGCACCATTTCTCTGCCGACACTCATTGTCGCGCGCTCACTTCTTCGTGTGCCACCATTTCTCTGCGACACTCATTGTCGTCGCGCCACTACTTCGCACTGCGCTTTGGGCGCACCATTTCTCTCTCGACACTCATTGTCGTGCACCACTTTTGTGCCTTGGGCACACTTCCTCTTTCGACACACTCATTGTCGTGTGCCACTTCGTGCCTTGGGCGCACCATTTCCTCTGTCGACACTCATTGTCATGCGCCACTTCGTGCGCTTGGCGCACCATTTCCTCTGCGACACTCATTGTCGTGTGTGCCACTTCGTGCGCCTTGGGTGCACCATTTCTCTGCCGACACTTGTCGTCGCGCCACTTCTGTGCGCCTTGGGCGCACCATTTCCTCTGTCGACACTCATTGTCGTGCGCCACTTCTGTGCGCCTTGGGCGCATGTCAGGGATTTGAGCTTCTTTGATTTCTCCATTCTTCTGCTTGTCTATATCTACCCGGGGAAAAGATATATACAACAATTTGGTGACTCAATGGGATCACCTGCCTGCTAGGTAGCAGATCAGTGGCCTTTTAGCAATCCATTGGGCATGGAGTCATAAGCAATAACCTGAAACCAACTTGATATCTGATCCCGAACCTGATACCGCAACTTCTTCTCTGACAGCATTCTGAATTGTAGAAATCAACCTGAGAGCAACAAAACCTGTGCCGAAGCACTTAGGGAAACAAAAACCTAACTACCACAAGACAATGTGCATACGCACTTAGAGGAATTTAAATCTAGGCTAATATTTACAAGGGTGAACCTTTTCCTTTTAGTAGCAATGTTTAAGATAGATTCCGTTAACCGGAATCGGGATTTCTCCTCCATCCAAAGTAGACAATCGGAAGGCATTGCTATTCTTACATCCTGTGACCATGTAGGGGCCACTCCAAATGGCATCAAACTTTGAATGCCTTCCTGGCTTTGCCCGATCTGCATCCCATTTCAGAACTAGGTCTCCTTCCTGGAAGGTCCTTGCTCTCGCTTTCTTATCAAACCATCTTTTTACTAAGGCCTGATCCTTTTCAATCACCTGAACTACATGTTCTCTTATTTCTTCCAATTCCATCAACTCGCATACCTAGCCTCCATTGGTTCGAACTCGCATAACTCCAACCGCTTCATGAGCTCCAATGCTCAGGTAATTCTAATGATATAGGCAACACCGCTCTTTCCCATATACCAACTTGTAGGGAGAATTACCTCGTAGATCTCTTTGGCGTTATCTGTCACCCATAATGCTGATTTTAGCTTGGTATGCCATGTCCTTTGGTTTTCATCTAGAGTCCTTCTCTCATGATTCTTAACAAATTCTTGTTCGTGGACTTCTGCATCCCATTACCCCGCGGGTAATAATTTGAAGAGGTGCTCAAATAGATTCCATTCTTGACAGCCCATTCTCGTAATCTTGGAACCTATGAATGCCAATGCATTATCTCGATATGATAGTGGCCGCACACCAACTCCGGTCACTATTCCTTCATAAAAGTCTAGTATGTTAGACTCATTTGCTTCCTCGAGCGCTACCTCACCACTTGGTGAAATAGTCCGCTGCCGTGAGAATCCACTTGTGGCCTTGGCTTGAGTTTGATTGATGACCCCGACGAAGTCCAATCCCCATCGCATAAATGGTTGGTCAACCAGAATTGGGTGCAATGGAAGTGCTCGCTTGTCTTTCTTTGCTCTCGTGAAGAGTGCACATTTCTTGCACTTTCTTATCCATGTATAGCAGCCATCAAGACTGTCGCCAATAATACCCTCGCCTTCATTATCTTGAGAGTCATTACTCGTGGGGCAAAATGTCCTCCAGAATCTCCATCGTGAAAATCTCGTAACACCCTCTCAATTTGACTTATCCCAATGCACCTCAATAGAACTCCATTGATGTCTTTCTTAAACAAAACACCATCAACAAGCACATATGGAATGGCTTGTAATCTGAAGTATCTCCTCTTTGCTTTGCTCATTTCTGGAGGGCATAGGCCTGTCTGTAGGAAGTGTATCATATTTTGAGTCCAACAAGGAGTAGGCACGTCATCATTTTCTTGTTCTTGATCATCCTGTAGTACCAAGGTAGTCTCCTTTTCATCACCAGCTTCAACTTGTTGACTCAAGGCTAGCTGCTCACATAGTCCCTTCCCACGTACTAGTTTGGTGACCTTGATCTCGATGTCATATTCCATGACACGAGTTATCCATCCTGCACGTTTCTCATTCGATCCTTGTTTAGAAGGAAGTCCTTGACTCCCGCATGAGAGACTAATAATTGGATCTTGTTGTTTGAGACTAGGTGCTTGAATTTCTTTAAGCTTCTGATTACCGCAAGGACATGCTTTTCAATGAAAGAGTACCTAGTTTCGTATTCCTCCAAGCCTTGACTGAAGAAAGCAACTGGTTGTTCTAATCCTTCTTTGTTTTGTTGTACCAGATTGCAGTAAATCGTGTCCCCACCACCAAAGGCATATAAAGACGAAGTCCTTAGAGAAGTCTGATTGACGAGAGTCAGGGCTTGAGATATAGCCTCTTTTATTGCCTCAAAACTTGCCTTGCCTTCGATGTCCACTTAAATGCCATGCTCTTCTTTAACATCAGCGTATTGGTTTTACAAGAGCTGCAAAATTTGGAACAAACTCATGCGATGAAATTGATCCTTCCTAAGAAGCTTTGAAGAGCCTTCTTGTGATTTGGCAATGGCAATGCTTGAATTGCTTCAACTCTTCTCGGGTCAATTGTCAACCCCTCCTTTGAAACAATATGGCCTAGAAGTTTTCCTCGTGAGCCAAGAATATGCATTTTTGGGATTCAATGATACCCCAAATCTTCTACACCTCTCAAATACTTGCCTCAAATGATAGAGGTGATCCGCTGCATTTTTGAGAATACAAAGATGTCGCAAGATATATCAAAACTATTTTATTGATCAACCCTCAATGCCATATCCATTGCCCTTTGAAAGTGGCCCCAAAGATTTGATAGCCCAAATGGCATCTTCTTGTAGAGGCATAGGTCCCCCATTTGGTGGTGAAAGCCGCTTGAATTGGTCACCTTCTTTCACCATCACCCGATTATACCCCGAGTAGCCATCTAGAGAGAGAATCTCTCTCAACCGGATACTACTTGCAATATTTGTTCCATCAAGGAAGTGGGTAATGATCTTTGAGAGATGCCCTGCTGAGGTCTCGAAATCTACACACAACCTGATTTCTCCACTCTTCTTCCCGACCGAACCAAGTTTGCAACCCACTTGAGTGCTTGATCGGAATATAATGCTTGCCTCTATCACCTTATTTAGCTCTTTCTTCATTAGAGGCTCCATGTGAGGGTTGACTGGTCTCTCGCTTCGCCTAACGGGCTTAGCATCCGATCCACCCTATGGTATGTTGTGCCAAATTTGGATCGAATCCTCTTAAGTCTTCATAGCTCCAAGCGAAGACATCTGGAAATTCTTGGCAAAGTTGTACGAAATCTGATTTCTCCTGTTCAGTGGCCACTTTGCCAATTTGAAGTGTTTTGCCTTCCCCAACCGGAATTGGCTCAATCTTCTCTCTTACTCCGTATGTTTGCCTTTTCTCTTACGAAACTCGGTCGTTAGGGTCAAGATAGACTCCAATGTTACTAAACCCTTAGGAAGCTTGTTTGTCCGCAGCTGCACTACCTGATCCCCATACTGCTGCTCTAATCTGTCCTGATTCCTAGCTGAGAATTCAGCCTCTTCTTGTAAGAAATTGACGATCTGTTGATCGTTCTCAAACACCTGCCAGCTTGTGTTATTATCTGGATCTGCTGGCCTCACAATCACATGGATATGTGGTCAGAGTTTTTCCCCTTCTGATGTTGTCAACCACATCAAACGTTGCTCCAACTGCTGCGAGCCTATCTGCGGCTTCATTTTTCTTCCTGGGTATGGACACAATGCTGAAAGCTTCGAAATCCTCAATGAGGTCCCATACCCTATTTTTGTAGCTCTTTAGCAGGTCATTCTTTGTGGCATGTTGTCCCCTAACTTGGTTGACGATTAGCTCGCTATCTCCAAACACCTGCAAGTTCTTTATGCCCCTTTTCCTGGCCCAATGAATTCCATGAATCAATGCTTCGTATTCAGCCGTGTTGTTTGAACAGAAAACGAAACGAAAAGCTGAAAAATATTTGATGTCTTGTGGTGAAATCAACATCGCACCACCTCCAAAGACTTTGTCTCGCTTCTCGAACCATCGAAAAATAATTTCCAAACTTTGTTTTCATCCTTTTGTTCAGCCGAATGATGTCGAAATGGGTGAATTTTCTTCGTATACAATACACGCCCAATTCGTATTCTTCAATTTCCTCAGATGGGTCAAATTCATGACTCTTGTTTGCCCATTCATCCAAAGTTAAATCAGAATTCCCCGACCTTAGTACTGCTTTCTAGATCACTTGAACACTCCTCCCGATCAAAACCGAGCAATTTGCATTGATAGGATTTGGTACATGAGGCTCAATATGGAAATGGGCAATTGGTTCGACTGATTGTTGCTTTGGCTCCATACCTTGTCCTAAAATCATGTGCGACCAATCACAGATAAATATCCACCGATTTTTGTAGTGAAGTCTCTTGATAGACACAACGCAAAGAGTGGCTAAGGTCAATCACGCATACATCTTGCAAAACTCGTAACATTAGGACAGAATGTAGAGTTAGGCTTAACCCTTGATGACTCCAACAGCCCTAGCTGCTCCATCTAGTTGTACTACTCCTTTCAAAGACTCGGCTCATATTTCAAACCCAAATGATCCGCTATTTGCTTCGCATCACCGAACTACTTGCCCTAATCAATCATGCAATTGTGTACTAATTTATCCCCGATGATTAATGAAATATAGAATGGAGGGGGTTTCAAAACTTTACCTTGTTGTCCTCCATGATTCCCTTCAGCCGAGCAAGATTCGTGAGGACCTTCTCTTGCATATGGGCCTGCTGGTTCAAGTTGACCAATTCTTCATGGCAGCTTGTAGAAGATCTCTTTGTCCCGGGATGGATAAAGATTCCCACATTGATATATTCACGTTCGCCTTCTTCATTTGATCAATGATGTCAAAGGGGATGAATTGTCCTTTTGATGTCCCTTACTTGGTGCAAACTTTTCTAGAGCTTGAGCATGTGCGTGTGTTGCTACAACAGGTACCTTGGGTTGATTTTGCACATTTGGAGCTGCGTTTGGTCTACTGACCCCTTGTTGTGTAAGAGTGGGTTGAGAAACAACCGGATTACACGATTGTCCCTCTCCTATATTTCTCTTCTTTGACCGTGTTAGCAGCCACGCCTTGAAAAGGTCATGCTGGTTAACTCCACGTAAGTCTTCCGCTTTGCCAATTTGCCAATGTGGTTTCTGCTGAGGTCCTTCTTGTTGCGTTTGTTGCCGCTGATTCTCCTCCCGGCTTGGTTCTTGAGCAACACCAATGGTTTGCACCATCAAGGCCTCGATTCAAAGGCACCATTAAAACATGCCGACCGATTGTGAGGTAGATTGCAAGGGTAACACCAAATGTACTCTCGTGCCATGTTATTTTGTGTTGGAACCAAGGCTCTTGAGGACGCTGTTGCATTTGGATCATACTGGTCCGAAATGGCCTCAGCTTCGAGGTCGTCCTTGGTTCTTCGGTTTTGATTTGCAGCCCGAGGTGGTGGTCTATTTTGTTGGTATGGGGCCTAGCTTGGTATCGTGCTTTAGGCCGATACGGTCTAGCACTTTGAGCTTGCTGTCTTTTGATAGTCACAAGCTCATTTCCAAGGTTCTCAAATTGTTTCATGACCTCCCGCAATTCCTTTGAAGTATTTGAAGAAGTCGACGCCTCATTATTGCTTTGATTTCTAGGAGTTGGAATGGGATTCAACTCGTGCTTGATCGTTGAGGATTTCCCATGTCCTGATAGAGAGGCATTGGTGGCCTCTGGTGCAAGCTTTCCGGCTTGATCAAACAGCTTCTTCGCTCCGATCACCGTGTCATAGACCCCTCAGCAGTTTGTCCCTCCCATTGATTGGATCATCATGGCTATGTCTGAATTTATAGCCTTTAAGAAATAAAGGAATGCTCCTTCGGCAGTTGGTCTAACAGCTATTGGGATCCTGTCCCATGTCCGTTGGAATCTGAAGTTGAAATCTGCCATTTGTTCGTTAGGAGCCCTTTTGATTGTTGTCAGCTGTTCCAATAAAGATAAATTGTCCGCCCTCTCCCCGAATTGGCTGCAAAGAGCAGAACAAAGTTGGTTCCACTTGTAATAGAGCCTCGCTGTAAGGCTCCTAAACCATTATAAGGCCTTTCCTTTGAAAGATGAAGCCAACAGCTTGACTGCAACATCCATTTCATTTATTTCGTGGATTGCACATGCATTAGCAATATCCTGGATGTGATCAATAGGAGTAGTATGATTTTCTCCTGTAAAATAGGGTATATTCTTTAGTGCTGCAACCGAATTTGATTCTCGAGCATTTAGGCAAGTGGACTACTACCCGTGAAATTGACAAAGGGATTCGGTGGTAGATGTGCCATTATGATTGGCCTAAGAACCCCGGTCGATGCGAGAAAAGGCCTACCAGTGGAGGTGTAGACAAAGTCCTCGTTAGGTGGAGATGGTGATCTTTGTGGTCTTCTTCCTCTCCTTCCTCCTCCCGGTGATAGTTGCAAATTGGACAAATAGCCCTCTTCTCGAGTATTAGACCTGGTTCGAATTCTTCTCATATGCCCGGGCAACTTTTGCCGCTACACCGCTGAATTCTACCCCTTCTGAGTCGCCGATGTGTTAGAAAGTGAGCCTCAAAAGGCTAGATCCCGCCAAGTTACACACCAAACCCGACAATATTTAAAAATGAAAATTTAAAGACTCGTATTTTTGATATTTTAGAGTTTGGAACTTGATTCTGAATGACAAATCTAAAACCCAAAATGCTAGACTTCCAAAACCCGAAATCCAAAAATAAAAAACCATGAAATTTTGAAAGTCAAAATCTCAAAATCTAAGAATACCCTTTTGAAGATTATCCCCGATCTATCAACTAGTGAAATTTTGACTTGTTTCGAGAGTTAAGTCCTTAAAAATCGATTTTAAAGTTCAGCTGAAGGTGGAAAACTCGAATCAGTAAACCTGTAATTTTTTAAGTCCGAATTTCTTGAAAGTTCCTTCGAAACTGTGGAATGACCTCTTGGTCCCACCGGGCATGCCAAAACTATTGATGTGAAATCACAGCACCCCTGGGACTCTGCAACGCGATGGGTTGAGACTCTCAAGATGATTGCATAACATGGAGCTTTTCCCAAGTGTGGGGACCTCACGAAAATGGAAAAGCTCTCCTGGATGAAGGCCGGCTCCTATTCCTCCTGTTCGATGCACCAATAAAATGCAGAGGTTTACCCAAAAAACCTAAATCTAACTACCAAGGAGACAGGGAGAGAAAAATGCATAAAAATAAACCTAAGCTAAGGAGGTGATGCACCGAGGAATGAAGAACACCTGTCTTGCCAATAAACACAGTACTCATTAAAATGCAATGCAAGATCATACACGATAGCCGATTCACAAAGGAAAAGATCAAGGGGATGCAAATGAATACAGAGAGGGTTGAGAATCATCCACGACATGCATTAATTTGCTCCAAAGATTGATACAAAGACACCGCAAAATGCCAAGAGGCAAGGTTGCATTACGCTTTAGATAGGAGGTTTGAACTCCACTTGATTCACCTCGCCAAAGAGAAGAAGGGAGGGGCAAAACAAGAATGTCCAACCTTTAGAAAGAAGCCCCTCCTTACAATTTATAGGAAGAATGAGAGAGAAAAGAGAGAGGAATTCAAATCTGCCCCAACCACCTCCGTAATGCACTTAACTCATCTCATTATGGTGGTAGGTGAGAACCCCAGCGAACCCAAAAGTGGCGAACTGTATTTTGCATTTTTAAGAATTTTTCTCACCCAATTAAAGATATCCAGTCGTAGTTGGACAGAGGACCTCGTAAGCTTTCCAAAAAGTCCAACCTTGCATGAATCCGAGCTCCCAGTCAAAAGTTATGGCCATTTGAATATCTCGCGCTGTGGTCTCGCTTCTGCCGGCGCTCAAAATGTCAAGCGCCTCCTGAAGGTGCGCCATAGCGCATCCATGTGTGTGTCGACATCCTCTTCTATGCGCCAAGGGCACATCCTTTACCCTGTCGACACTCCGTGTCGTGCGCCACTTCTGTGTGCCTTGGGCGCACCATTTCTCTGCCGACACTCATTGTCGTGCGCCACTTCGTGCGCCACTTCGCGCGCCTTGGGCACACCATTTCTCTCGCCGACACTCATTGTCGTGCGCCACTTTTGTGCGCCTTGGGCACACCATTTCTCTGCCGACACTCATTGTCGTGCGCCACTTCGTGTGCCTTGGCGCACCATTTCCTCTGCGACACTCATTGTTGTGCGCCACTTCTGCGCCTTGGCGCACCATTTCCTCTCTGTCGACACTCATTGTCGTGCGCCACTTCGTGCGCCCGCACCATTTCTCTCTTCGACACTCATTGTCGTGCACACTTCAATGCGCCTTGGCGCACCATTTCTCTCTGTCGACACTCATTGTCGTGCGCCACTTCTGTGCGCCTTGGGCGCACCATTTCCTCTCGACACTCATTGTCGTGCGCCACTTCTGTGCGCCTTGGGCGCATGTCAGGGATTTGAGCTTCTTTGATTTCTCCATTCTTCTGCTTGTCTATATCTACCCGGGGAAAAGATATATACAACACAAACCACCTCGGAAGTGGCATGCTTAATGTATATGCTTCCACCCACTTGGTGAAGTAATCCATTCTTTGTAAGGACATAGCTATGTCTGGCACTCGATTGAGGATTGAGTGTGCCAATAAAATCAATTCCCCATTGCCTGAATGGTTCATTGATAATGACCAGCCTTAGGGGAAAGGCAGCCAACTTGGGCTTGCCGACGAATTGCTGGCAGGGTTCACACTTCGCCACCCAGATGGCTGTATCTTGAAAGAGTGTCGGCCAATAGTACCTGGCTCGAATGATCTTGTGTGCAGTTACAGAGGAAGAGAAATGCCCTCCACAGGCTGAATTGTGAAAACTTTCTAGTAGTTTTACTTGCTGGGGTTTGTCAACACATCGCAAAAAGATGCCATCTATCCCACATTTATATAAACCGTCATCCCAGATGACATATTTAGCCGCTCTGAGCTTTATAGTGCGCTTCTCCTTTGCAGTTAGGTGCATTGGGCATTCACCGTAGGTAAGGAAGAAAGTGATGTTGGAGTACCATTCATCACTAGTTGCAACAAATAGAACCAGAGGCAGAGAATCAGGCTCTTCCTGCCGGTCCTGTGTTTCGTCGGTGTAGTCACCCCTGTCATCATGGTTTCCTGAATCTTTGTTTTCAGCCATTAGCTGACACAGGCCCTTGCCCCTCACCAGCTTGGTTGGTTTAATATCCAGGTCATACTCCTGGACCTTTGCGATCCAATTTCCTCGCAAGCTTCCTAACTCCTGCTGAGTTAGAATTGATTTCACCACCGTGTCATGGGACCAACACCACCGTATGCGAGTTTAGAATGTAATACCTGAAATTCTTCACTGCTTTGACAATGGCGAAGGCATGCTTTTCTAGTTGAGTCATTTTTAGTTTGTGAGGCTTGAGGGGAGAACTCATGAACGCGATCGGAGATTCAACATCCTCCGAGTTCTTTTACATTAAGATTGCGGACACAGTATGCTCAGATGCGTAACTATACATGATGAAGTCCTTGGAGAAATCGGGACATACCAGGACTGGTGCATGAGCAACGGAAGCTTTTATTTCTTCAAATGACCTTTTTCCTTCTTCACTCCATCTGAAAGTTGGTGACCCCTTCATCATGTTCAATATGTGACGGGTCTTCTCAGCAAAGTCAGGAACAAAACGCCTGAGAAATTTCACCTTTCCAAAGAAAGAATGAACACTAGTCTTGCTTGTAGGCAGAGTAAGGCTTTGAATAGCCTTAACTCTTTTCGGCATCTATCTTTGTTCCTTCTTTGCTAACCATATGCCCTAGCAACTTCCCTTCCATGACTCCAAAAACAGACTTTTTGGGTTTAGGGAAATCCCATGTTCTCGGCACCTGGCCAACACTTGCTCCAAATGATCACAATGATCATTTCATTGTTTAGAGAACACAGTTAAGTCATCTAGATAAACCAAAATGACTTTCCCCATCATACCTTTGAATGCAAAATCCATGGCCCGCTGAAAAGTGGCACCAGCATTAGTTAGGCCAAAAGGCATCCTGCTGTAGGCAAATGTACCCCAGGGAGTAGTGAATGTTGTTTTAAACTGATCTTCAGGTGAAACTTCAATCTGATTGTAACCTGAAAAACCGTCAAGCATGGACAACATCTCTGATCTAGTTACTGCTTGTAGAACTTGATCCATTATCGGAAGAGGGTAGTTGTCTTTCAAGGAAGCTTGATTCAAATTGCGAAAGTCTACGCATATGCGTATCTCGCCATTTTTTTTTGCGCAGACTGGCACAATATTTGCTACCCAAGTACTGTGATGGATAGGAAAGATGATCCTTGCATCCAGCATTTTCTGAATTTCGGCCTGGATGGTACCCGAGATCTTAGGATTATAGTGCCTCTGCTTCTGGCAAAAGGCTTTGACATCGTCTTTCAATGGAATGTCATGTTGAACGTCCTTTGGCTTAAAGGACTTTAGATCGGCATAAGACCATGCCAACACGTCCATATATTTTTTTAGCAACTTGACAAATTTCCATTTCTCCTCAGGCGTGCAACATTTTCCAATGTTCACAAATTGCAGGTGCTCTATCGAACCTATATTGACCGGTTCGGTTTCAGGGATGAGTCAGGGTCATCCCGCTTTTTCTTTTTTACAAAATGGTCATGCACAGCCGAATGCAGGTGATCTAGAGAAACCGAGCCTTTTGGAATTTTATTTCCTTTGAGTGACATATGCTTTGTCATTCCTTCGGATTCGTTGCCTTGATCGGTGACTGATTCACGGCAAGTGGAAGTAGATCCTTCAAAGTGCAATTCTTTAAAATTTTCCACCTTTTCTAGAAAAGCAATGAGTTGATTATCGTCGTTGAACACCTGCCAATGCTGAGAATTGTCTGGCACGCTTGGCGGAAAACCACCTCAATGGTGTACTTGTTTGTTTTCAAACCTGGGTGTGGGAGCATGAGGGACGCTGAAATGGCCAATGAATCAGCCATGTCATTCTGAGCCCTTGGAATGGACTCTATTGAAAAAGCATCAAATTCTTCGATGCTGTCCCACACCGCATTACGGTAATGCCTGAGCCTTTCATTCTTCACTTGGTAAATCCTTTTGACCTGATTTACAACTAGCTCTGCATCACCTTGTACTTTTAGATTTTTAATTCCTCTTTCCCTTGCGGCTTGCATACCGAGTAAGAGAGATTCATACTCAGCAGTATTGTTTGTGTTGAAAAACTACAATTTGAAAGAGAGAGGAATTACCTCCTCTTCGGGAGATATCAGCACGGCCCCAGCGCCACATCCACTAGTTGCACAGCTGCCATCAAACTGCAAGGTCCAGATCTTATTAAGATCTTTTTCCTGAATGAGAACAACCCCTTTATCAGACTCGGTAGACAAGAAGTAGTTCCCCATCCCTGATGATTCAAAAAGGATTTGAGCTTTGGGGTCCTCAGAACTAGTAACCAAGTACTTTTTTGTGATTCCGGCTCCAAAGTCTGCATTACGCCTTTGACTGGAATTCTAGCTTTAGACCAGTCCATATGAATTTCTCCACCAACTTTGCTACAAAAACTTCTTCCCAGCAAAATTCCATAGGCTGCCGGAATGTCAGCAACGAGGACTGTCATTTTTACTCTTTTATCTGGGAAAGCCACAAATGCGAATTACGCGTCCTTGATTTGGCCAACCAATGGAACCTGCTTGGTTTCCAATGAATAACATCTGCCAAAAGGCTTGGTAAGAGTGAGGCCCAAAGCATGGGTGACTTTTGCCAGCATGACGTTATCAGAAGCCCGGAATCAATTATGCAGTTACTCAACTTATGTCCATTGATCAGGAGAGAGAGATAGAAAGGCTCTATCTTGCCTGATGCCGATGTTGAAGCAACATTTATGTGGGATTCAGGGGGAGTGGAAAGGATTCCTTTTGGGGAAACCTGCTTAGATGCAACAGCTTGACTCTGAATATATTTGGTCAATCTTACAAGCTGTTCGGGGTTCGGTTCGAAAGGTACTCGGCTTCTGACATTTGGATCTTGGTCTTTTTTGCATGATCTATGATATCAAATGCGGCCAAGGGTTGCATTGGTGAAGGAATGAGTCCCTCACTTCGCGACGATGGAATAGGATTGGTGGCCTTGGTAGGAATGTGAGAGGATTGATTTGGAGGAGAGATAGGGGAAAATATTTCCTTGTAAAATATTTTCCAGGAGTTGAGTAGGAAGAGGATTACCTCTTTTAGCAATGATCGGAGCGCGTTTGACACGGCCTTCTCCTGCTGGACATGGGCAGCAACTTCTGCTTCTTTTCCTTGCGAGTGAGTAAAAACAGCATATGATGCGTCTTGCATATCCCCTCAGGTACCCTCTTCTTCATCGATTCTTCCTCATCAAATTCCATATACCTCGATAGTAGAGTCGCCACCCGGTTCAACCGACATCTTGATCATCTTTGCCTTGAGACGAAGGTTCTTCATAATACTGCTCTTCTTCTTTGATTTCGGCCAGAGCGTTGACCGGAGGAGCCTCAAGCGCCAACCGCGGAGCAGCTGTAGGTAGGCGCGGCCTTTGTGAAACATTGTTGGGAATGAAATTCCTCCGTGGAATATCCCGGTACGAGGAACTGGGGAGGCCTGGGCCAACTGCTTCTTCAATGCAAGCAAGTCATTTGCCATCTTTTGAAAGGCTGGATCAGACGAAGTAGTGGGCGAAGGGCCCAAAGATTTAGGCTTGGCTGATTCCTTTTTCAATTTGCCAGATATTATCAGATTATCCTCTATCCGAATGGCAGCGGCTTGGGTGAGAATCAAGGTAGCCACTCGCTCTTGAAGGAGTAAGAAACTAACTTTTGAACTCATAGCGTTTACGAAGAAACACTTTTGATTTTCCGGCGTTGGAAGCATGGCAACAGGGACACGGTTGATTAGTGCATTGAACCGGGTGATAAAATCATGCATGGTCTCATTTGCCTCTTTCTTCAGGTGAGTGATCCATGATAATAATGCAAATGCATCCTCTGAAGGCTTGTATCTGTCTTCGAAAGCATCCCGTAAGGTGGCCCAACTGGTAATAGATCCGGCTGGTAAATGTTGAAACCATTCAGCTGCAGGTCCTTGTAGGGTTTCCAGAAAAAGGTGAACCGACACATCTTCATGAGTTACATCCAAAATACTACATGACATGATGAATGCAGATATGTGGGAATCTGTGCTTTGATTTCCGCTCCCGTCGAATTTGGGAAAATTCTTTCGGTTTCCGTGAGGGAGCGCGTGAACTGGATGTGGTAAAGCCAAAGGACCCATCGCGTTTCCCCATGGTACCGCCATCTGAAAAGCCGGAAAGAGAACACGAGCTGGAAGTGTGGTTCCGCTGAGTAGCAAGGCACTACAAAGGGATGTGGATGCCCCCTGTGAAAGACTTTTTCTTCGTGAAGGTGAGACACTCCTGGATGTCCGGCTAGCCGAGCTTAGCGCTGAAAACACGCCGGTGTCACGCTGAAATTGTGCCTTTGAAGCAGATCGAAAGTAGGATCAGCTTCTCCACGGGCTCTCCTCTTGCATGTAAAAGGTTCACTCGCCAGTGTACCTTCTAGATCTATAACATTATGGCACAGATTCAAACTTTCTTTTTGGTTGTACTTGCTGATTTTCTAGTTTTTCTGATAAAAACCAGCAGCAAATACTTTTCTAAATATTTAAAACTATCCTCTTCAGAAAACCGATTGCGGTTAATGACAAATAACAATGAGGATAAGATGGCAGGGAAGAATAGCAAGCTGATTTTCGGATCTGATTTTGACTTTTTCCAGAGGGTTTCAAACTTTTAGCAAACAGCCAAAAATCCAGATCTACGGCAAAATACTAATTTTTATAAAAACTCAGTGAACTAAAGATTTGTAACTAGGCCAGATCTATGGATTTCAGAAGAAAATTTTCAATTCAGAGCACTTTTGCAAATTTTTGGATTTTTATCAAAAAGTCCAGATTTACAAACGAACAGCAAACGATTTTCTTATTTTTTCTAATTTTTCTATCTTACCACCATCCTAGATCTGACAGATCTATTCATTCCCCAGAGAGTCACCAAAAACTGTTGGTCCGAAAATCTGTCGCTTGGGCAGATCTATGGATAAACGAGCCAACAGTGTGCAGGGCATAGCCCCTCTTTGAGTCACCAAAGCAAAACTGGTTTATTGCTATTCTACCAGCAGGAATCTATGCAAGTCTCACAGATTCTCGCCTTGGGGTTTAGGATCTCATCCCGGTGGGGTGTTTCTGATGTGAAAAGAAACGAAAGGAAGAGGGGATGAGGAAAGAGCAGTTCAAGGAAGAAAAGAAATGAATTCCAAAGCGAAAAGGTCGGAAGATTTATGTTTTGGGATTGGTAGTAAATGAGCCAAACCTACTTGTATAAATAAACAAAGCAATACCGATGATGAATAAATGACAATGAAATGTATGCGATTTAATGAATAAGCACATAGATCGGACATAAGAAAGATCTAATGGCGATAACATAGGTATTCAACACAAAGTCTAAATATTTGTATTAATTACTCTTCACATTACAAGCTCAAAGTCTCTTTTCCTTACTCCTATTTCTTATCTGAAAGATATTCACTCATGCATGCATAATACTACCGGTGTGTTGGAGTATTTATAGAAGAATAAGGGAAAAGAAGGCAAAAAGGAGCCAACAACTATTTACAAAGATATTTACAAAATATCTAAAAGTCATGTTGACTTTTTACAACTTTATGGATGACATCATCCCATGATGCAACATGGATGATGTCATCATTTACATCAACATACTTCAAATATTTCCAGAAAGATGAAGAAGAGAAAGGGAAGAAGAAGAAGAAGAAGAAGAAGAAGGAGCAGCTATTCGTCATCATCATCTTGTGGCCGAAAGGGGGTGGATTTCTTTTGTTGCTCCTCAGGTGATGAGATATGGAACTGAGAGCGGTATTCCATGAACTTGTTGATTATTGGCCCAAGTTGATCCTGAGAAGGATCCTTGTGCCTATCGCTTATTGCCTCACAAGTCTCCCACTCATCTATGAGCTTCTCTGGGAGTTTGGAAAATTCCTTTTCTACCTCAATGAGGAACCCGATTAAGTCCCTACAGGCCAGCAGGTTGTTGATGGACTCCGTGTCAAATGTGACCTCTCGCCTGTTCCTTTAGAAGTGATCTCCTTGAAGATCCGAATGGTTTCATCAGCTTTCCTTAAAGTGAAGGAAGGAGTAAGCAACCCTAGTGACATGTTAAGAACAATTCATTCCATTTGGTGCATCGCATCCAGGGCTTCTTCCTTGAATTTGTCAATCTTTTCTAGAATAAATTCTAGCTGATCCACCCGATAGTCCAGAGTGGACATGATTTTGTTGAGAGCCCTTGGGTGGCCGAAGATGCCGAACTTGACCAGATCTTCGACTGAATAGTCAAACATTTGTTGGAAGGCCTCGTGCTGCAGTCTAGCATGTTCCAGCTCTTCTGATATGGGCCCTACTAGCGCTTGGAGCTCTTTATTCACCTTACTGATATTTAGGTACAAGTCAGAGAACTCGGCGATCACTTTTTCGTTGTCTTTGAGGATTTGGCTCCTCCAAGTGGCAATGGCCATACCCTACTCGGCAATCTTGGCATACTCATTAATTTTCTCCTGGCTGAGAAGCTCAGAAGTCTCGGCGGCAGTTGTGGGAGGCGCACTACCCATCTTCTGTAAGGCTTGGAGTAGATATTTGTTTTGCTCCTTTAGTTGCCTTTTCTCTTCCTTGGTTTCCTGAAGCTTCTTGCAGAGGGCGTTAACTGTGGAAAGAGCCTCCCCCTGAAGACTTTCGGAGGATGTCCCCATTGTGACTTGGGTCACAGTAAAATCTGTCAGAGACAGATCCTTTTTCTCTTTGAGAGGATTGGGGTATGCGATTTCCATAACTCTTTCCCCTACAACACTTTGGGAGAAGCGCGTGAGCTTCGCGCTTCTTTGCCCACTTAAATGGGATCACGGAAAAGTCCATCGAGCGATAGGAACTTTCCTCTTCTCGCCGACTTAGCTCAGCCGAGATCCAGACGGACCTATGGTAGAAGGACCGGAAACAGAGAGGAGGGCATTGACAAAAGTGCAGATAGCGGAAGACATAGGAGGGGAAGGGAGCTCGGAGATGAGGGAAGAAATGGAGGAGGAAGATCAGCAAGGGAAGAGAAGATAAATGAAGAGGCGAGGGAACAGTAGAAGAAGGGGAAGAGGACACGACCAAAGGGATGGTCGCTTGAGTCACTCGAGGAGGGGAAGGAAGAGAAGAAGGAGGGACGGAAGGAACTTCGGTTGTTGTAACAATGCCGACATCCTGAGTGGATGGGCCAATTGGAACTTCCTCTTCTGCTTCTTTCTCTGGTGTGACCAGAGATATTACCTGCTCGGGTGCCGCGGAAGGAGGACTCTCAGGGGCTTCTTCTTGGGTGGTGCTGGACTCACCCTCTACGCCTTTGCCTTTACCTTGAGGCTACTTTTTGGATCGTGGAGGTGCGTTACCCAGTGGGGAGGTAGTGAAATCAACCCCGAGGTAGATTAGGCCGTTCATCCGGCACCAATGTTCTGTCCTCCGCAAAGTCTCCTTGACCCTCTCCTCTATTGTCTGAGGAGCCTTAGTTCTATCAATGGCCGGAAAGGGCCAATCGTCCCCATCTGTATCAGTATATACCTTGTCTACTTCATCTTCTGTAGTTTGGAAGCCTTTGGGGACAATGGCTATCCCGTATTGGATGATTTCTTCCAATGCTAGGTGAGAATGATCCTTTCTTCTCGAGCTCTACCTCATGGAGGACGTTAATATAAATATCCTTGATCTGAGGAACATGGATTGGATCAAGCTTTGCTCTTGGCAGGCAGCCCCTTGGGTCAAAGGTATGCCAGGTGGGAAGTCGTGTTTCAAATTAAGTAACTCCAGCTTTGCAAACATTTCCTTTGCCTTGTGGTGGGTAGAGCATGTGTATCGGCCCACTGTGAGGGGGAAAGGAGTTCCACCCTTCTTTCTTTTAAGGCATTTTTCATGGTATGTGACCAGCTGCCTTGATAGCTCTAGTAGAATCAGTTTAGGCCCAGCATACCTTGGTAGCCTGGTTGGCTCTCCCAAAAAGTTGACAGCCCTCAGATAGGTGAATGTGGGAAATTGGGTGAACAGGGCCCCCCATTTCTCCGTGGCTGCCACTATGTTTTTGGTCGTACGACCATGAGTCATATTCGGCCTCAACAGGCAGATGATGTGGTAAAAGAATGCATCGTTGATTTTGGTGAATTAGGCGATGCTATTCTCCAGCCTCAATTCTGGATAATATTCATATATTTTGACCTGAGGCCAAACTCCACTTCATGTTAGGCCTGGATAATCCCTCTCTGATGCTGCAGCGTAGACCACGTAGGAGTTCATATGGAATACTCCCGTTGTGCTGAATTGTTGTAGCTGCTCGGAGATGGTGCTGCTTATAATTTCCCCCCAGCAAAAGCGCTGATCAGGAAAATTCTTGTTCATTGTTTCCAAGTAGCGCAGCATCCATTTATGGAAGTAATGGGCATCAGAAAGCCCGAAGACCCTGCTCAGGAAGGTAATGGTATCGCTGAGCTCTTCTGAGAAGTCACTGCGGTGGATGATTTGGGGCCACCGGGTTACCACCTTCTTATTTTTCAGATATACTTCGTTCATTAGCTGCATACATTGGTCTTCATTGTCTTCCCAGGCCTTGATGCACTCTGCTTGGCTAACGGCCACAAAGTGCCGGTGGTGAGGGATGCCGAGTATGATCTCAAAATGACGGGCAGTGAGGTTAATGACTACCTCGCCCTTGCTGTTTTCGACACACCTTGTGTCTTTATTATAAGACTGGGCAACCACCATCATAAATTCATTGTTGACGGCACTGACGGGATTCCTCCGGCGAAGTGCAGGGCACTGCCTATTAGTTTGTCCATCCATGGACTCCTTGTAACTTTCTGAGTTCTGGCCCAGAATTCCTCCATGTCGATATGCCCCAATTCTGAGTCTCTGACGTCCATGCTGCATTCGGCCTGTGACTCGGGCATTCTGACCCTCTGATATTTGTATTTCATTTCTTCCTCCGTAGGCTTAGCCTTTCCTTTCAATTTGATAGGTCTTTTGCTGGATGTTGACATATGTTCTTCTAAGTTTATCTGCTGATCTGCATGAAGAAGAAGCGAAACCCAACGTAGAAAGGTTGTATCAGTCATTTGATTTCCCATTGAAGTGCTAACAGAAGAAAGAGTTAGTTATTTTCAGGCTCAGGGGCACAGGCGCATGAAAATTGCAGCTTATAGGGCTAAATAGGTAAGGCGCACAGGAAGAGGGTGTTGCAAGGATAAAACTGGCGCCAAAGGCGCATGGCACATGCATACTGCAGATTGCATTTTATAAAGGGTGCATGAAAAGTGCGTGTTACATAGTGACAGGATGCGCCCTTTGGCGCATGGAATTTTCATGTTGCATTGGGATTTGGTGCGCCCTTTGGCGCATGGATGGTTCGTGTAACAAGAAATTTTCATGCGCCAAAGGGAGCATGGCGCGGTGCATGAAAGGTTTACACAACATGATGTTATTGTAATCGGGGATGCGCCTGCGCCTTCAAAGATTTGTACTTAGCGCAGATAAAGCTTGTGTTGCATGGATGCTGGGTGCGCCATTGGCGCATGGAAATGTGATGCAGCAAGGAAGGATTGTGCGCCAAAGGGGCACAAGTTTAGCACTTGCAGCATGTGAAAGAGGCGCGCCTTGAGGGCGCAGGAGTTCATGATGCAACAAGTATGAAAGGTGCGCCATTGGCGCGGGTTTTGTTCATGTAACAGGGGTGACAGATGCGCCGAAGGCAAGAGAGAAACAGTGAACTAAATCACTCTCAAAGGGGTCTTTACATGGTTTAGATTTCTTCTTCTCCTCTTTTCCTTTTTGACAGGTCATTTGGGTAAATGAAATGGTTAAAACCAGGAGGGTTACAAACCATTGTTTCTAGGATGACATCCTCCTCCAGCAGATCTGGAAAGAGGAAGATAAGGAAAGACAACATGCGGGGGAAAATCTCAACACATGCATATCAAAAACCAAACCAGCAAGCAAGAAGCACTATCTAGCAAAACTCACGAAAGAGACAAGAGCACTTACCTGGATAAATAGCAAAAATCTGGAAAACGGGTCCACAATGCATTGAAAATGACGAGGCAGGGGCTGACAGGCTCAGAGAAAGGAAATCACGTGCTCTGCGAATAGTGAAAATGACATTTGGGCGCGCAAACACACACATATATATATATATAGGTGAGTTGGTCATCAATGCGCCACCCACTTTTTAAAGGGCGCATGAGAGTTCTGTCGACAGGAAAACGTGCGCCCTTTGGCGCATGAAAACGTTGCCGCCAGGAAATTAAGCGCGCCTTTGTGCACCAAAAGCTATGTCGACATGAAGTTATGTGCGCCTTTTGGCACCAAAACATGGCGCAACAAAAATTTGTGCCAACACAAAGGCGCATGCGCCTTGGCGCACGCAGGGAAGGCTCAACATACTTTGGCGCACCAAAAGGTGTGTTGACACTGAAAATCATGCGCCAAAGGTTTTAAAGGGGGCACACCAAAAGTTGGTGTTACATAGCAATTTCATGCGCCCAGCCAAAAAGGCTCAAAAGACTAAGTTCGAAAAACCAGATTTCCCGAGAAGGGATTTTACAACGTTTCGAATGTAAGGGATCCCTAACGAGGGATCGGAACAAAATTTTGGTATGGTTATTGGTAAAATTGCCCTTTTCAATTTTACGGGATAACACATCTCCAAGAACTCCCTCAATAACAATTGGGTCTTTACTCTTTCAATTCAAAAAATGTATTTCAAACAACAATGCAAAATTTTGGTATAAAATTTCATTTCACGCACCGACGCAAAAAATTACATGAAAGACACCATTGGAAAGGCCATGACAGATGAAATGAAAGCTAATGAAATAAACTCGAAAGGTGTGAAAATAAAGAAGATTAGATTGGTAAATATATGGAGTGACTATGACATCACATGCTTATAATTAATAAAAGCTTGCTAAGGGTATTGATATCGACCTTTATTGGAAAAAATGATAAGTCTGGGTGATCAACATATTTATTTGCAATTTTATCACAAAACACTTTGATAGAAATGTGATTTTCTATAAAATCTGCTTATTTAGTAGCCTCCCAATATATAAGATTTAAGGTCCAATCTATAATTAATGAAAGTGTAGAAAAGGATATTTATTCACACAAGTTTTTTGATGGAAGCATTAGCAATAATATGAGAGTTGCCTCCAATCATTAATTCATTACTATTCAAGTCAATAACAATGGACCAATAATGTTCCAACACTTTAATTTATTGATTCATACATATTTTAATTTACATTGGGTAGGAACATGGTCTCAGTAATCTACAAAAGGACAACCTCAGTAGTCAATATCATGATACTACACAATTTAATCTTCAAACTATTAATAATCATTAAAAAATAAAATTCTATATTTGGTCCTTTGAGTAATCTCAATAATTTTTACATATACTTTTAATTTACTAATTTGGGATTGATGGTGTGTTTTATTTATGAATAACATCTTATATTATATTAACAAGTAAAATGATATAAGAATATTCACCAAAAAATTGGGTGGTATGGAAGCACGCCCCAAAGCCACGAGTTCAAACTAGGCAGACAAAAATCCTAGGAGTACATCCGATTACAAAACATCACAAGACAGAAAAGCAAAAAATTAAGCCACCACTATGAATTACTGACCAACAAGGCACAGATCTTGATCATGCCATCAAGAGCTAGACAAGTCTCGAGGATAAACAATTCCCTTATGTTGATTTCCTTCAAAATAACAAATATCGGTGTGGTCTTGAACAAAAAAAACTCATTACTTAAAATTTAATGAAAATATTCTAAAACTTTCATACTGCATCTTGTTTCATGATACAAATCATATAGTTGGGAAATATGAACCACTATATTGGAAAAAAATTGATCGATACAATATTGTATCGACAGGGTTGGTTATAGACAATTCCTTCTACACAAATTATACACAACATGATTTCCACTAACATTTTTTTCTCAATACTCTCTTTAGCATTATCCTTACGCACAAGCAAAACAACTTCTCAAAATTTACTACATATCTGCACAACCACACTTCTCTTACATCAATCAACATTATCAACTTCTATCAATCCAACAAACACATTCCAATAAAAATTCTAGTCATTAGTCATGTTATTAATTATGCGATTAGCATTTGGAAGAAGGTCACCCTTTTTTTCGTAGCTATCTTGCCAAACTAGCTTCAAGGATTGGAGAGAGTTTGACACACACATATAGTACTTAGACCCAATTTTTTTATTTTCCAAGGCCATCAAAAGTTTGTTTATTTTATCAAACACACCATTGGGAATACTATATCAAAAATATTTGATCAATGCAATAGAAGTTCGTCATTTAATACTACACGAGAATCTTGTTCACCTTCGCCTTGTGTATGTGGTTGATCCTTTAGGTATATTTTCTTTGAAGGATGATTTTAAGAAAATATGCAAGGCCAAGATAGACAGAACATGTCTTCAGGTTTAAATGATGTACATATGTTATGATGATCTAACATTGTCATACTACGTGGCTATGTTAATTACAAGAAATTGTTGATTGTAGCAATAACAAAGCATCTCCCTTCACTAACTAATGACACTTATCAGTTGCAAAAATTCTAGTTGTTAGTAATACTTCTCGAAGTTTTGTATTCAAGGAATTTTCTTTTCCAAGGATAGTCCATCGAATACAATAGAATTACAAGTAATGACTTCAAACCTCGATGAGATTTTTTTTTCATTGTTAAATTAGATTCACAACAATATAGAGGATAGCAGCAGCCGATTTCCTTTTCATCAACGAATAATAGGTAAACATAAAACATGCATTGATCTTCACGGTCTTGGATCATTCATTCTTAAGAAAGACTCGTGTTCATATTTGCCCTCCATTTTTAGTAAAATGTTTAGGACTATTTTGTTTAATGGGTTATTTCTAGAAATATATAGGGTGAAGATGATTAGGATACATCTTCAGTTTAAAATATGTACTTCTATTATTATTCTCTAACTCTTATCTTTATTGCTAAGAAAAAGACAATTATTTTTATTAGGTCGAGATTTTTAAAAATAGAAATTGTAGATCCTAGTGAACACCAAACCACTCCTTTCAGTAAGTAATGTAGTTTAGTGGTCCCTATGCATTTTATTTTATATGAACCGACATGAAAAATCCTCATACACATTTTATCCATTCATATGATATGTTATCCGAGCGCTATATTTTGTAAGTATATAACTTAGCGACGCTAAGCATTTTTGTAATAAAAACTTTTTTATATTTATTTTCTTAATTAAGAAACAATTTATCTTAGATGTCGCTAATATATTCCGTTCTCATTTAACAATAAACAATAAGCATAGAGCACTATGTTCTATAAGTATTCGAGCTTAGTGGTCTCTAGGAATTTCTTTTTTATAATTTTTTTATCTCTTTTTTTGAAATTAATAAACAATTTAGATTTAAGGATGTTAATCTATTGGTTTCTCAAAAGACATATGTAGATTTTGATAGTAATCAATTTTTTATATCTCAAATGTTTTGCATCTAAAAATTTCACAAAAATGCCTAGCGCCCAATAATATCTATTACTATGATCTGTTATTAGAGCGTTATGTTTGAAATAATATATTATTTATCGTAGTTTCTGCCAAATCATTCCTTCTCGTAAGTATTCGAGCTTAGCGGTTGCTAAGCATTTTCTTTAATAAAAACTTTTGTTTGATCTCTATATTCAAAATTAAAAAATCAGTTGAGCCTAGTGGTTACCAATCTACTCCTCCTAACAAGTAGTGGAGATTATGTGGTCACTAGTCATTTTCATTGATACACACCGATGTGTAAAAAAATAAAATATGTAAAGGTGTGTGCCTCGAAGTCCCTATGATATATGAGCACCCTGAAAACTATTTTTAGTAATCATCTTTCTTCCCGACTATGCAAATACCTCCATAGCTTTCGACAATAAAAATTATCCATATCTCACATATCTGTCATCAAAATATATTATGGAAAATTCCTAAAGAACCGCTAATATCTATTACTATGATTTGTTCATAAATCATCTATGTTATCAAGAAATTGTTTAGCCTATTTGTCATATAATCATTCCTTTTTGTAAGTATTGAATATTAACGGTTCACTAAGAATTTTCTTTCACATGCACTATTTGATTTATCTTGTTCAAGTAATGAAGTTTAGCGTTTGCTAAGTATTTTAATTTATATGAGCTGATATAAATTATGTGTTAGAAACAAAAATACTTATGAGTAATATAGAAGTTGAGATATCTTTCAATGGTATGTAGTGCCACACTTGGTTGTGGAAGGAATGTATAGTCAATAAGATAAGATTATAGTTAATGAAAATACTAGTGATCAAATTGTAGAGATATTTATTTACATTATTGGAAATGAAACCTAGGAGTTTTAGAGGCTAGTGACCACTAGGCTTCGATCAATAAATAGATAGACAACATATGACATGCAAAGTTGTTCATTAACACATGCTAAAGAGAATACCCTGATCCCCTATAAAATCTAAGTATTTATTATTTTGAATTTAGTGTTGCAAAAATATCATTCTAATGGAGCTTAGTGGTCATTATTTTCTTTCCTATCTATAATGTACTCTCAAATTCTAGTGAAGCGTAAAATTATGTTTTAGTTTTTCTATAGTAAAGTGTAAATAACTCTAAAATATTGATGATCACGAGATATATTAGAAATTTCATGCCATGTGTTAACATTTTAATGGATTACAATTACAACTTAATAATGTGGATTTTTATATGTAAAAAATATTTGTTAATTCTATCGCTAATTAAAAATTTCTTAATAAATGTGTCAATTATATAATTTTGTAATTAATTGGTTCAAACTTGCAAGATTCCACATTTTATTGGATTTTTTTGAATTAAAGCGGATGATAGCTAAAAATATCAAATTTGCACTCATAAAAAGTAATAATAAATGAGGTGTATATCGCTCTCTTAAAATTTAATTTTTTTGTTTCGTAATGTTCACTTCTATTTTCTAAATGGTTTTTTACTATGCTTAAAATAATAATTGTCATTTTCCCGCAAGTTCACAAAGAAACTTTTGACATTGTCCTAGTAGTTTCTAAAGTATGTACTATTAATACATTTGATTTCCCTGTATCCGACACTATCCCCTCAATTAACATGAATTATATTTATAAAATACTAAATTCACACTATATGAAAATAAATAATTAACGAGGGGTATATCTCTCTCTTAAAATTTAAATTTGTTGTTTCCTAATGTTCACTTCTGCTTTCTAAATGGTTTTTTATTATCCTGAAATTAATAATTATCATTTTCCCGCGATCCAAAAAGAAATGTTTGTCAACTTTGTCCCACTTGTTTGTAAAGTAGATAGTATTAATAAATTTGATTTCCCAAATCCCATGTTGTCCCCTAATTAACGTGGATTATATTTTTAAAATATCGAAGTCACACTCGATAAAAATTAATAATTAATGAGGTGTATATCGCTCTATCAAAATTTAATTTTTTTGTTTCCTAAGGTTCACTTCTATTTTCGAATGGTTTTTTATTATGCTTAAATTAATATTTTTGGTTTTCCGAGTGTTCACAAAGAAACTTGTGTCACTTTGTCTCACTTGTTTCTAAACTAGGTAACATTAATCAATTTGATTTTCCAAAGATCCCACAATATGCCCTATATTAAATTAATGATGGGTTAATTTAAAGTACAATATGTGAAATACCCCACATTAAATGCTAATATCCAAATATCTAAATCCCGTACTTTCACTTCAAGAAGGGGAAATTCAAAATTTGAAATTTAATATTCCCACTTTTTTTTCATTTTTTTGGAATTTCTTTTATTGAATGCATTTGGAAAAAACTAAATAAATTAGAGAAATATATATTAGGGTTTCTTTTTTATTTTGTAATCGTAGAAAATGAGCTCTTGAAATTAGAATACAACATGCGCAGGCACTAATTTACTGGTCCGAGTGCTCGATTCCTGGATGTTTTTTTGAATGGTAAGCTAAGGCAATAATCATAATCACGTTTGGGGTGCATAAACAAGACAAAAAATAGTGATTATGGATAGATCATGGGTGCGAGTGCAGATCAGGAGGCCCATAAAGGATAGAATCAAAAGAGACAAGCAAAATAGGTTGCAGATAGAATCTCGTTGATATTGTGTTTTAGAGAGAATACGAGCTTTAACAGACATTATCAAGTACGTCAAAATATAAGATACAACTAAAATAGGTATTTATCAAAAGCATCTATGTTATTTTATGTGTACCATAGTTGATGGCAGGCACTTACAACCACTTTGTATTCTCCTAGTTCTTGTGTTTTACACTGCGATCCGTCCCTATATTTCCATTTGGCGCCTTTCCGCCTCTGTTTCCATATTATTTTGAAAATGCATTTCTCCATCTAAAACCACATTTTTGTCTACCCATGACCAAAAAAATTTAATCCCTATTAAAATATTTAATCCTTCTAAAACCCATTTTTTATGTTTAGTCATAGCTCAAGTATTTGTTTCTCGTTAAATGGGTTCCCTTTTCAAACCTTCTATCTATCTATCTAGTTAATTTTTTGTTGATTTTTTGTTCTTCTTCATCCATTTTTTTCTCCCGTAAGCGCTGACATCTATCTCTAGCAGCAAAACACGAGTCACATATTCTTTTTTATAAATTATAATGGTTTGCTTTTGTATAGTTTAGGTAATCATTTTGACTTCCTTTAATTATTTTTTTTAATATGAAAGAAATAGCCGTGACTAATTATTCAATATTCAATTCTCACTTGATTTCCATGTTGATATATATAGTTTTTATATTTGTTTTTCCATGTAGAAATAATTAAATGCATTGTCTTTACAAAATTTTTATCTTTTGTAAAAGGTAAGAACATTATATGTAATCATAAATATTATTAAATATAAATGTTAATAATTCTATTTACTAACATATATTTCATTTACAATTAGTAATGATTTGATAAATGATCCAATATAAAGTACTAATTTTTAAATTCTAAAATAACATATTCCAAGACTAGAGGCTGCTAAGCTCGATGTTTACGACATTGCCTAGCTATTACAAGACAACACAAGGCAAAAAATATTCTAAGACAAGAAAAATATTAAAGATTTTCCTGAATACATTTTCAAACAAGAATGGAGACTAGTGGCTGCTAAGATTTTGGTTGACTCGCATATGATACAACTAGGATGGATCACCTGAAAACTAAGCTAAGCACCATTATTATATTTAGATTTTTATATTAATTTATCATAATCCTACCATGATATTCGAAGCCTAGTGGCTACTAATGTCAAAGATTATTAAATAGAATTGGTGCAACATAAAAATACTTGAGATTAGCGGCCGCTAGGATATTTGTTTCCTTACATACATGACAATTAGTAATGACCCGACTAAAAAAATAACTAAGCTCCTTTATTATATTTGGATGTTACAATACTACCTTATAATACTAGCGAACGCTAGGTGGATGTTTACTTTCTTTCTTTGATGTTCCAAGACAAAAAATATTCAAAGACAATATTAATTTAAATGATTTTCTAGAATACACATATTCCAAAACGAAATTTTCTACATTGCAGCCACTGAGTTCAATATGTTATTCGAAATCTATCACATGATATTTAAAGCCTAATGACTGCTAAGGTTGTAGATTATTCCATTGTGTTGGTGTAACATAATAACGAATTAAGATTAACTGCCACTAGAATAATTCTTGTCTTGCATTTAAGATATTGATTAACGACCCGACTAAAAACTCAAAACTGAACTAAGCTCCAACACTAATTGTTTAGCCAGGAGGCCTCTGAGTACAACATGTTATTCAAAGTTTATTACATGATATTCCTAAGTATCTACTATGGTTGAAGATAATTACACGTAATCATGCGGTAAAATAACAAAGACTCGAGGTTAGCAAAGAACTAGGATATTTGTTGTCTTGCATTCAGGACAAGTTGTAATGACTCGATTGAAAATATAACTATGCTCCCCGTAATTATATTTAAATTTTAAAAGACTATTTTCAATGATTGATGACCACTAGGGTGGTTTCTCACTACATTTATTTCTTGAATACTCATGATTCCAAATGAAAATTTAAGCCTAGCGGTCGCTGAGCTCAATAGGATATTCAAATTCTATCACATGAATTCCAAACAAAATTTTAATCCTAGTGGTTGTTGGGTTCAATTTTAAGCCTAGTGGTCACTGGGTTCAATATGTTATTTGAATTAGTGTTGTTGCAACATCATAGAGGCTTGAGGTTAGTGGCCACTAGGATAGTTTTTTCTTGCATACAAGACAATTAGTAATGACTTGATGGAAAAATGCACTAAGCTCCATTATTATATTTAGAATTTAGAAAATGATGTTCCAAGACTAGCGACCACTAGGGTGGATGTTTACGTCATTTCTTGGATATTCAAATACATGACTAGAAAACAAATATTTGAAGACATGACAAATATTAATGATTTTCCAGAGTACACGTAGCCCCTAAGATCAAATCTTATTATACTCCCTTCATGTAACATAACAAATTTTAACAAATTTTGTGATTACACATATTCCAAAAATAAAATTTAAGCCTAGCATCGTATGAGTTAAATATGTTATTCAAGTCCACCACATGATATTCAAGGATAAGGTGCTAAGGTCATAGATTATTTCGTGGCATTGGTGTAACATAACACAATCTTGAGATTAGCGGCTACTAGGATAATTATTGTCTTGCATTCAAGCCCTCTAACCTAAAGCTATAAAGATTATTTTTTTACATTGATATAAAATTATCTTATAATATATAGCTACTAACGCCTCTATTCTTCACTTCTACCAAAAAATTGACAACTTGAAACAAACCAAATTTAATAGCGATTAATTGTTTAAATTTCTTAGTGCAATGCATAACATAAACTTATACTAATGATTTCTTGTATTTTATAATTAAAGGAGGGTTGAAGGGTCCCTTTCCCTTTACATTATAGATACAATGAGAGGATCAATCTAAAAATTAAACGATCCAACAATAATTTGGTGAAAAACACAAGGGAAATTACCCAAAAAAAAAGTGGTTAAGAATACAAAAACCCCAGACCAGGAAGCTGAGAGATACGAATTGATAACAATGGAACTGACAACACTATATAACAACCAAAAAAATATACAACCTAATGATTTTAGAACCACTTATTTATTTGAATCATATGACATCTCTGTAACCTCCACCTTAATGGGCATGAAAACAATTTTCATTAGCGGTTTCAAAAAAAGATTCTCTTTTCTAAAGATCGGCTCAACTCTTTAACCAATCGTATGCCTCACGACCTTGCCGACAAATAACATCCCAACATGTCGGTTCCTATTGTAGTGGAGAAGACATAACATCTAGGTCAGGAAAGTGGAGCGACCTACCTCCCATCGATGATGTCTCACCCAATTTGTCCACTTCATACAAGAAATTATTTAGGACGTGAAACTGTTTGTGCAACTCTAAAAAAATGTCCACGTCCAAAAAATATTCCTATTTATAGCGAGCATCAGAAAGCAAGGGCCACGACGCACTCAAGTTTTTTCCATTTTTGCTTCCATGCCAACCCTATACGTTGGCTTGATCTAGTGACGACCCATCTCCAAAGCCCAATCCTTCGCTGGATGTATGATAAGAAGATGAAAAATGAACGTCAAAGAAACTTCTACATTTACCCTCGATGTCCCTCTAGAGAAAGATAATCATCTCTAAGAACTCCCTTAATTGCAACTAGGTCTTGCTCTGATTCAATCCAAAAATGGATTTCAAACGATGACGCAAAATTTTGGTATAACATGTACCATTTCATGTGCAGCCACAAAAATTACATGAAAGGAAACATTGGTCCAACCATGATAGAATAAATGAAATCTCATGAAAGAAACCTAAAAGATGTGAAAATAAGGGGAGAAATTATATAAATATATGGAGTGAATATGCCATCGCATGATTGAAATTAACACAAGCTTTTCATCGGCTTTAATATCAACCTTTATTGGAAAGGTGATGAGTCCGAACAATAAACATATTTATTACAAATATTATTAGAAAATGCTTGGCGAATCCCTTAATTTTTCACAAAAACTTCTTATTTAGCAGTTATCTTAATAGATAAGATTTAAGGTCCAATCTGGAGTTAGTGAAAGCATACAAAGGGAATTTTAATCACTCAAGATTTATTTCCCTAACAAGGTCTACTTTTTAATGAGGGCGTTATCAATAATATGGGATTCACCTCTAATAATTAATTCATTACTATTTGAGTCATTAGCCAGGACAAATAATGTTCCAGCTCTTAAACTTATTGATTTATACATTTAAAATTTTACTAAATTTCTATTCATTAGTCACCCATTATTTTTTTGTGGCTACCACACCATACAAGATTTGAGGATACTTCTTCTACTATGATCTACTTGTGCTAGGGGAAAGGAGCCAATGACCATGCATGGGTCAATGACCATGAGTGGGTATGTGAAATAAAGTACCATTAGTTGTTTAAATTCAAATTAAAAAGTAAATTAAAACTAGCTAATAAAGTAAGTCGCATCCATCTCATCAATAAATTATCCAATGAAATGGTGACACATAGAAAACCCATAAAAGGTAATTTTATTCTCAAGTAATGGGTTGCCTTAAATTCCTTTTTTATTAAAAAGTACTTATTTTAAATCTGTTAAAAATATGTTCTCCACATAATTTAAATATGTTTAAGAAAATATGCATACTAAAAAATCATGATTTATTAAAGGGTAATTTTTAATTACAAAATTATGATTGTTAAGTGGCTCTAGAAACCTCTTACATTAGGATTCATGATAACTAGCTCATTTCCTCTACTATGATCTAACCTTGCCTAACTATGTGTCTATCTTTATTACCAGCCTTAACTAACGATGCTTACCTTTCATTAACTAAAGATGCTTACCAGTTGTAAATCATTTTTGTTTATATGAAAATATATGGATTATGTTTTATGTACAAAATATCAAATGAGAACTAAAAGGAGCCAACCTTCTTGAAGGTATGTATTCAAGGACTTGGCTCTACTAGGGATAGTACAATTAATATAAAATAATTATAAAAAATATCAACAAAGTTGTTGAGATTGTTTTTTGCATCGTTAAAATGGATTCCCCAACATTGTAGAGGCTAGCGGCCACTAGCCTTCTCATCAACAAATAATTGGTAAACATAAAACAAACATTGCTCTTCACAACCTCTGATCCTTTATTCCTAAGCAAGGTTCATGTACATCTTCTCCCTCGATGTTTAGTAAATTGTTACGGACTATTTTTTTTAACGGTAATTTATGAAAATATGCAGGGCCAAGATGAACAAGATATGTCTTCAGGTTTAAAATATGTACTTCTATTATTATGCTCTAACACTTATATTTGTCGATAATGTAGATAATGAATTTTTCATTGATGTGGCTTAGCGGTCACTAAACTTTTTCATTGATACAAACTAGTAATACATAATGCCTTATCCTAAGGGAAGTCAATGTAGAGGAAACTACCTAAGGGAAGTTAGGAAGCTTAGTGGTCCAAGAAATTTTCCTTTCTTTGATGTTCCAAGACAAGAGAAGACAACAAATATTCAAAGACAAGAAAGATATTTACCACTTTCCTGAATACACGTAATTAAAAATATTTACCACTTTTCTGAATACACGTAATTAATACAAGAATATTCAAAGTCTATTACATGTTATTCCTAGCCTAACATACTATCTTGATGTTGGTGGCCACTAGGATATTTTTTGTCTTTTATACGAGATAAGTAGTAATGAATCCACTGAAAACTAACTATGCTCCATTATTATATTTAAATTTTACAAGACTAGCAACCACCGGGAGGATGCTTGCTACATTTCCTTGATGTTTCAAGACAAGAAAAATATTTATGATTTTTTTAGAATAGACGTGATTCAAATAACATATTCAAGAGAATATAATAAACACAATCAAACACATAATCTTAATCCTAGCACTGCTTGTTAGGTATATTAGCCACCGTAAGGATCCTATCATATGCCAAGGTTTTCCATGATTTGTTTGTTATTTGATCACTTATTTTAAAATAAGAAACTATTAAGGCTTGATACCGGGAAACCATTACTTTCAATTACTAATTGAACCTAGTGGCTACTAGGCATTTTCATTTATACTAGTCAATTTCAATTATGTGATATAAGCGATATATATTATGATAAGTATAAAAGGAACATAGTTACAACATCCAAAAACATCACAACATGTAAGATTTGTTATTATTAAATATTTAATTCTCAACCCTTATCACCCATGTTAGATGCCATGTTTTCAAAATGATGTCGTGTAACTCAAATATGTTTTTACAATGATGGGAATCTATAGATGCTCGTGGATGCTAGTCTTCACTTCTAGCAAAAATTCACCGCTTGAAACAAACCAAATTTAATAATGACTAATTGTTTAAATTGCTTAGTGCAACACATAATTTTTTTATTAATTCTTTCTTGTTATTTATAACTAAAGGAGGGTTGAAGTATGCTTGATGACCGCTATGCTATAAATATTTATTCCTATTGAATTTTACTCTATGAAAATAATGACATCAAGATACTGAAATATCTTTCCTATCATTGTTAAGAAACAATATTTTTCCTTTCCAATTACTTACAAAATATTGATTTTTGTAACTCCTTTTTTAGGTAATATGTCTTCCATTGGCTGCACTCTGTTCATGCAAATTCCTTTGATTAAAGGAGTAGAGGATTGGAAAAAGAGAGACGATGACTAGTTTGTAGAAATGCATTCCCTGAAAATTACCACAGTGATATGTGGTTATTTTTTTGTTGATGAGGATGTTTTTAGTGAAGTGTGTATGGTACTAAAGTCGGTATGGTAATAAATTAAAAATTTATTGATGAGAAAACATTTTGTATTCAGGTTGCACGATTTATGTTGTAATGAATATGTGTCTTATTATTGACATGGATCTCGGAAGTTTCATTGTTCAAGAAACTAGAAATAAAGGATTCTAGAAAAAATATGGCATGATCTTGTTTTAAATATGGTTGGAATTTTGGTAAGTTCATATAGTCACAAAAAACAAGTTGTGAAAATTCCCTTTAATTTCATAATAACATGAATTTGGTATTCAAAAAATTGTATAGAACCGAGGATACCTCTTCTATTTTTCATTATTTGAATAGAAAAATTTGTTTTTTCTGTTAGAGTAGGTATTTACCTTAGCTCATGTTCACCTAGGTACTTTATTTACCTTTATTATATTTATCCTCACACACTTATGTGTGTGGATATTTCTTTATCTTATTTATATATTAAGATATATTATTTAGTTATTAGGTATAGTTCTTTCCTTGATCTATGGTATTGACTAGATCCTCGATGTCAGTTCTCTCCTAAATCTATGGTCTTGACTAGTTCTTTGATGACTAGTTATTTCCTTGATTTATGGCTTGATCTACGACCTTGATGGTTCTTAGATTGTTATTCCTTTCCTATTTAAGTAAGGCCCATTCTCAATGTACTACATTGAGTTCCATAATAATATATGATATTGTTTCTCATTTGTTTGCAAAGGTTTATGTAAAGTTATTCGGTGAATTGCTTTCATCTTATAGATTGTGGTGTTTGATTAGCATTTGTGTTCTTGTCTTGGTATGATCTCGGTTATCGTTCCTTTTGTGGCGTAAACATAGGAATTCATTGAGAGGACTTTACAGCGTGGATCCTCCACCATTCGGCCTCTTGCTCCACTTTCTATACCTTCGCATTGTGATTCTTTTTATTTAAATATATCTTGTTTTTAGCATTTTTCTTTAGCAGGTGTAGTGTATCTCTCTTGTTTGTTGAGAGATTTTGTATCTCGTATTTTCGACAATTTTGGCATGTTGACAATATCTCTTATGGGGGAGCTATTCTAGTGGAGCCCATTGTTAGTTTTTCGGTGTTTGAGTAGTTTTTGACAACTCATATATATTCAGTATGCCACTCCACCCATTCAGCAGATGGGAGAGTGTGGTGTTGATCTTACTTCTTCGGGTTTCATATCCTTGCCTTGTTACCTTGGATTTTCTTGGATCGTGACACTTTGAATTTTGTGTCCTTGCCTTATTGCTTTGGTTTTTGTTCTTGGATCATGGAAAACCTATTTTGTAGTAGTTGATCGAATTATGTTTGGTGTTTTTTTACACTTTTGACATCAATCCGTTGATAGTCTCCTTATATGGAGCTATTTTGGTGAAACCTAGTGTCAGTTGTTTTTGAGTTTTGTGATCGAACAGTGGATTCAGACCATAGTGCACACCAAAATTCTTTATCATTGTATGAGTTTTTTGAGCTGAGCTTCTTGGGATACCTTGGAGCGGGTATTTACTCTCTTCACTTTGTTTTATCTTGGTTTTGGGTACCTTTCGGTGTCCCTTTTTTCCCAGTTATTGTACATGAGTACCTCATCAGGCCTAGTTGCCGGGACTCATACTATGGACATGCCACTTCTATTTTGGCCCCTAGCTTCACTTGAGGGGGTGTTAGAGTAGGTATTTACCTTATCTCATGTTCACCTAGGTACTTTATTTACCTTTATTATATTTATCCTCACCCACTTATGTGTGTGGATATTTCTTTTATCTTATTTAGATATTAGGAGATATTATCTAGTTGTTAGGTATATTTCTTTCCTTGATCTATGGTATTGACTAGATCCTTGATGTCTAGTTCTCTCCTAAATCTATGGTCTTGACTAGTTCTTTGATGACTAGTTATTTCCTTGATTTATGGCTTGATCCAAGGCCTTGACTGTTCTTAGATTGTTATTCCTTTCCTATTTAAGCAAGACCCATTCTCAATGTATTAGAATTGAGTTCCATAATAATATATGATATTGTTGCTCATTTGTTTGCAAAGGTCTATGTAAAGTTATTCTAGTTAATTGATTTTATCTTATAGATCGTGGTGTTTGATTAGCATCTGTGTTCTTGGCTTGGTACAATCTAGTTATCGTTCCTTTCATTCTCCACCAAAACATGCAAAACTATTTACAACACTAAGGAGATCTTATTTGTATAAATTAGAGATATATCCATCTAAGTCAAAGTTGTAAGGGCTTAAAAAGAATAAAAATAGGTTGCGTTATTGAAGAAAACCACTAGTATATTTGAGCAAACAAAATTCAAATGTTGAATAATTAAAATTGTTTTCATTCAATGGTGATGTTTTTACAATTGAAGTTTCTAGGTACCATTTGACACCTCCAAAATATCAATTATGTCCTATGCATGATGAGAATGTTGACCTTCTTGTCTATTCAATGTTGATTAATGTTATTCCTACACTAAGGGATGCACTTCTTCTTCCCTTTTTACCTTCTACAAAGGAACTTGTGCAACTCAAGGATCCAAATGACCTAAAAAGGGATGAAGTGCAGTTCTACATTCTTGATGGCCAACATACCATTTTTGCCCAAATTTTTTTGGATAAAAGAAAATAAAATTCATTACATACTAAGATGTAGTTTAGAAAAGCTCACGTTATGTCTTCACATGCTCCTAGCGAGTCATTGTTAAAATTTTCTAACAAGAAAATGATGGAAATAAAAATTGGATTGATACCAATTTTATTGATGTACTCTGTAAGGATCGAATGATTTGGAGATCCCTAGGATGTCCTCGGAGGCCCGTATCAGGAAACTCAAAGTTAGACGATTTGAAGGTAACATTGTTCTTAAAATTTAATTTTGTAATATGCAGAAAGTAAATATATTATTTCCTCTTTCAATGCAGTGTTTTGAGAAGAAATGTCTTGCTATTTTCAAGTATCTAAGGATGAGAGCCTTTTTGACAAAATTAAATTTCTATTTTTACCTAAGGACATATGGACAAAATTGAAAATAACCATTGATTTATTTAAATCAAAGTGGGTTGGCTTGTTCTATTTTTAAGGATAACCATCCTAACTTTCAACCAAATTCATTGGAAAGGTTCATGAAGAATTACTTCAAGCCTCGTAAGAGGAATGATCATGAGGAGATATAAATTCTACTAGATAAAGTGCAAGTAGGAAAGTATAGATAAATCACTCTATTCAAGAAGGCGTCATAACAAAGACTTTAGATACTTACAAGAAAAGAGTAAAAGATAACAGAAGGATAAGAGAAAATTTCTAAAATATATGAAAAGTAAATATCCAGGTAATAGTGTATTGGTAGAATGCACTAAATAAATATTGTTGAAAAATTTGGTCTACATGATTATCACTACCGCCAGTTATGTGTAATTTTGGGAGAAGAGAATAAAGGAAAAAGAAAAGTTGATTCTGGAGGAAGTGAAAAAATAGAAAAAAGAAAAATTGATGCTTTGAAGTGGCGAGGTTCTCCCATCGAAAAATCAAACAGCTTATAGACAACTACGTGATTGTAATGGAAGAAAATATTCCAACAAGGATGGAAGACACCAAAGAATTTACCTATCAATGTGCATATCCCTTCCAACTCTATTCAACAATATCTTTTATTCAGTCAACTGATTCATTCAATGCAGAATGTGTGATCGCAGATTTCTGTAATTTTTCTAGTGTACTCACTTCTAATGCAATAATGGACCTACTTATAGTTGTCAAATCTAGTCTGCTAAATTGTGTAATTATTGTTCTCTTACCTATTTCTTCTTCAAAAATGTTAAGAGATATGGTAAAAAAATACATGAAAAATTCAAAAGAAGGGGGAATTAGTTGTGGAAGGTACATTGCATTTTATGATAGTAGAGGAAAATTTAAGAGCTTGTGTCTTATGTACACAATAACTGATGTGCACAATTGTGATGTTGATGATTAGGATATAATTTTTTTTTTCCATGGATTAGATGGATCAACTTCTGTAGAAAATTATGAATGCAAGTGAAATTGGCCTACGAGGAAAGATACATCCTTTTATTTACGAGAGATCTTATGGTTTTTAGTCTCATATGTTCACTTGACTCACTTCCGATAATTCTCTCAAGTTATAGTGATGTATGACGGTAGTGTTTTAGTGCATGATATAGTTATTAATACCACTTTAAACCACATTGATTAATACCACTTTAAACAATTTTATTAGTTTAATGCATTTTTATTGATACATACAATATTTATGCAGAAAACCAAAAATAGAGGAAGACACCATCTCTTCCTCTCCACATACAAACAGAGGAGATGATGCCGATCTTAGTATGTCACAACCAATTCAAATTGTTGCCCTATATGTCACTAACCATCCATCCAATGAATCTATACAAGGTGAGTGGGAAATAATCATTTTATAAATTTATTGCTATAAGATGTTTTTGATTGTCATTGTTTACATATTTTTAATAAAAACTTCAAAAAAAAAAATCAGATTTTATGCCAAATGGGGAGGTTTTTGGCACATCATGCACAAACTTGTAGACAGAAAATGGTATAATAGTCATATACAATTATAAATAAAACCATTTAAAAGACCATCATAATTGAAGGAACCTATAGCAAAGTAGTTTATTTGTAATATGTATTACCCTAGTAAGCTAACATACATCTTTTAATTAGATTTATTTTGAATTGAGTAAATATTTGGTTTATATGTTAATATTGACTTGTGGAAAATTGAAAAAAATAACTTTTGTACAGTTTCTTATTAGCGGCTTAATTACGTTAATCCCATCATAGATTGTCAACCCAAACATAGTCTAGGAATTAATGGCTTACACCTAGTGGTCACTAATATACAACTACATCTATGCAATATTATATAAAAGAAAGTTGAATAACATATTTTTTAACATCAAATTAAATTTTTATAAATTGATTACTATTTTTTAAATAGAATGAGCATAACAAGAATATGCAGAGGGGGAGTGTGAGTGAATCCAAGACATAGTATTAATCAAGTAAGTGTTAACATTTTGAAAGTTTGATTATTTGAATTGATTAATATCAAATTACGGAAAATTGAGATAAAATTACTTTTGCATAGTTATCCAAAAGGATTATTTAATTATTTTAGATTTGGAGGGTTTACTCTATGAGAAAAACCAATCCTACAAAGAGTTGACAATCAAGTTCAGTAAGGAGACTCTCAACTTGCGAGGTGGGATCAAGGAATTTTTAAAGATACTGGAAACAAAATGTGAAGTGGGATTTTGGTCTAGCTATCTCTCTTGTGCCGAAGTTGAAAAGTTGATTAAGGCTTTGAAAAAAATTAGTGTTTGAATTCAAACCATTTATTATTTTGGGTAAAGAACATTATTGTGTAGAAGATGAAGTTATAGTAGAATATCTCCAAAAATTGGATTAGAGGTGGTATTCTTTTCGGCCTTAGAGACAAATTGTGTATTACAATGGCCCAAAGGGAAACCCTCTTGAAAAATTTATGTTGGGGAAGAAATCCAATGAAGAAAATTGTTTCAAAGATAATTGGTTGATGACCAAATTTTATATAAACATAACACATATACTGTGTCGGGTTTGAGTGTTGTGGAGGGCATCCAAAAATTGTATCAAACATAAAATATATAACTATTAATTATTTCAAATTTTTTTTTACAATGATATTCATTTGTATAGTCATATGGTCACTCTTTATTTTATATGTTGAGATTACAAATTTAAAATTTGGTAGTATTTATATCTTCACTATGATTGAGATGATATTATAGTTTTATAATTTATTTTATAAGTTGTTTTTGAGTTGTGATTAAATAATTTGATGCCTTGTTTTTAATCACTTTTGGAAGATTATATTAATTCTGAGGTTTTGTAAAGATCCTATTGGAAAGCCTCGAAATTACTAGTTTTGGGAGTTGAAGGTTTGTTGTTTGGAATTTCTAGTATTGGTGACAAAATACCTCATAATATGGTTCCATATTTTAGATCTAAGAATACTTGAATACTTTGAATGAGAGTTTAGTGTTGACTTGATAAGTACTACATCAAAAAATTTTGACACTTCCTTATGGTCTTCATTTATGGATTAAACAATGGTGAAGTACATGTTCATCAAAAAATTTAGTTGCTCGAGAAACCCACTTCAGGTTCATTTGGGGATTCCAACAATGTAAGTTCAAAAAAAATACAATCCAGTAGATAGTAGACATTTATGGTAATGTCTATGGTGAAAAAATATACTTTTGATTGATGACGCAAGATTCTTGTTGCATGAGGTCAAAGAAGAAATTACTCTCAAAACCCTAACATATTGGAGATTTGATGGAAACTATAAGACTAATTTGAAAATTTACTCTAAATTATGTACATGGTTGAAACATACACAAGAACACAAAAATATCGTAGCTAATTGAAAATATTCAAACGCACCATTGGAGTTTGAATTATATATTTTTCTTCCAAATCCAATAATGTATTGTGTATTTTTATTGAATAAAATAACTACCTTAAGGTTCTTGAAGATTCATAGGGTGCAATCATTTTTTCGGTTCTTTTTTGGGAAAGAAAAACATTTTTTTCTAACTTGGGTAAAGATAGAATTGTGGATCAAGGACCAATAAAAGAATGATTTTTCCTAGATATACATACTTTAAACTTAAAAAAAATGGTAAGACCATTACTCCCAATCAAAAATTAAGCCTAGCGGTAGCTAGAACGTAAAAATGGAAACATATAATGTTTATTGTTTCACACATCAACGTTGACTTCAATGAAATAAATAAAAATTCCCCAGTTATGCATGGTTTAATCTTAAAGACATTTTGAAATTGATAAGAACCTTATTCAAAAGAAAAAAATAATCCTAGCGGCCACTAGACCATATAAAACAGAAATATGTTATGCTTATTAATTTGTAGATCCATGGAGGTTTCCCGGAAATCATAAAATGATTTTTTCCATATATTCATATGTTAATCTTAATGACATTTTGAAAATGATTAAAAATTGTTCCAAATAAAAAATAATGCCTAGCATCCGCAAAACATGTATAGAAATGAAATATTTTCTGTTTATTGTTTTGCATATTGCTATTTTAGATATTTTTTGTTTATTGTTGTGTGGATGATTGCATCATGATCATATAGGAAGATTGCATCGTGACAAAATAAATCGTTGATCGATGATGTGGGAATAAAAATAGATTTCTCAAAAATCTTAGCAAGGTTTAGAGAAAGTGTAATGCATATAACAATTGTAAAAATACACCTATTGTAGGATGAATTGTGGCCTATAATGCATATTACAATTCTACTTGATAGATGAATTGTGGCCTATATTGAAAATATTGAAGGATGTGGAAGATGATGTGGAGACATCCACAATGTTATTAAATCAATAACCCAATTACAATTATGTAATTTGTCCCTAAATTTAATTGATAACATCTTTTTGTATAATGTGTGTGACTATCTTTAGTAATATTATTTTCTATAATGTGTGTTTATCCATTAGAAAAAACCTTTATTCATAATCTATCCAAATACATGGGAAATCTTGATGACGCTAACCATTTTTATTCCGCCAACCACCCTCACATGAGTCGAGGGAATACTTAATTAGGTTGTGCTTTCACCTTCCCTCACTCGTTTTATCACATTTCTCTCTGTTGTTTTCCCCTTCCCTCTCATGACATCTACCTATGTTCCTTTCATCCTCTTGCACAACAAGAATCCAGAAATGTCTTTCCTCTCTCTCATGTCTTGCACTCGTCTTCATAATGTCTTCCACATAGGATCCAAACCTATTCTGAATGTAATTGAGAAATTCCTAGGCATTGATTATCTCCAGAGCACCAGGAGAGCTCATGTCAACTCTGATATTGTAGGCATCTTCGTGTTCAATTACTTGGCGTTGTGTGAAGATAAGAAATTGGTCATGGCAGTTACATCCCATTTCATTTACCCACGTCATCATGTGGGTTTGGATAAATCTCTGGAAGACGTATGAATTTCTATCCTTTTTATCAATATGTATCCTTTTCAGGTCTCCTTTCTAGGTTGTGATGTAGGATTTTGATGCCATAGAATGGAAAATTTTGGCCCTCCTTTGATTTATCGGGTTTGTTCAAAGCATTCGTCAATCCGATGGAGCATCTATCTCCAGTGTACAATTCCCGACCTATTCATGCTCACAAAACCTTCCCCACCCCTTCCTAATCATGTGGTGTAGTTAAAGTCTATTGTTGGCTCGTCCTTGTCCTTTCTTCATAAGATTTCAACGCTTGGCTTAGTGGACCAATTAGAGGTGGAACCCTAGGGTTTCTCTATCATTCATGTTACATTTTGGCCTCGTTATTTACAATCTTTCCTACTAGTTTTTAGTTTTTTTATGTAGCCCTTCATTGATCAAATATTTCGATACTTGTAGGGTGGGGACCCATCAACCCTCCGATTCATAGCTTCGGTCAAAAGCATTTAACTATATAAAATAGAAATTATGTAATTTTTCCCTAACTTTATTTGAGAACAAGTTTCTATATAATGTGTGTGACTATCTTAATAATGTTAATATGTATAAAATGTGTGACTATATTTAGTAATTTTATAATACAATAAAGTATTTAAACGATAATAGATATGTTAATATATAAAAAAAATGTACATAACATTTTTATTTCTGGTGAATTCTTATTTGATTAATGTTAATTTAACTAGATAAGCTACACTGACATTACCTAGTGAGTGTTAAGTTTTAACTCTCTTACTTGTATTTTTAAAGTCATATTATCCTCTCAACTTCAAACTGTCCATTGCACAAATTGTTCACATTAATTTAAGGAATAAAGGAATTGAAAAATTCTCAGCCACTTCAACAATCAATGTGTTCATAGATATCGTGATTTTTTTTTTAATTTTCTATGATTTATTCTGTCAATATGGGATTCCGGCGTAATGAATAGTTTTAAAATGAAATTCAAATAATTCTTAAAATGATTTACCATAATTCTACCTTTACAAAAGACAAAAGGAGTTTTAATTTATTTCATATCTATATTTAATTACAAAAATATATCCTCCTAACAAGGGGAGTAAGGACAATTTTAATTGTTAGGAATGGGAGCAAAATTTCCATAGTGATTTCATGTCCCTTCTTTTGAGGCATGTAAGGATGGAAAAAGATGATGTGGGGGGTTGATGATGAATGTCATCATGCATTTATAACTATTAAGGGGATGTTAATGTGTATTTATTCCTCTCTTTGAGTCAATGTTTTAGCTTATGCCTTTACAAGTGAAGTTTTGAGTACCGTGTAAGTGGTCCAAGTTCTACTTCACCGCCAACAAGGAACCCTATCAAGTAACCCCCGCCCACCGGGATCTAAGGCCGACAATACCAAGTCTGGGGAGATGCACTCGGGCCTCTCTCGCTCCAAGGGTAGTTTGTTGCTCATATTATGTTGTATCTTCAATAATAAGGGCAATCATTGCACATCAAAATTCCCTTACAAAGATCTCCCCCGTGCCATAGACACCTTAACAAGGGATAAGGTCATCAAGGGCCTCACATCTAGCGAAGCATCACCGGCGGGGCTGGCACTACTACTCCGCTACCGAGTACCTCCTAGTATCGTGGTTGGCATGGGCTACTCCGGCAAGAGCATGAGCATGCGTTGTAGTAACAATGAAAATTTTGTTCAAGTTACCAATTTTTCCAAGGACCATGAGGGATGTCAATCTACATGATCTTTTCAAATCTCTTGGACACATCCCACGTGTCTACGTGGCCATGGATCAAAAGATGGATTAGAAGGGGATTTGGTTTTGTTAATTTTTTCAATAGGGAGGACGCTTAGAGAGCTATCAACTAGAAATTTCTTCTAATAATTCAAGTGTACACCATGAACTAATATATTACACATAAAAAGTGAAAAAGAGGAGGAATCAACACTCGTGTGAGAGCACACCTAACTCCCAGATAGCCCACAAAATTTATACCAATCTCCATATAAGTTAAATGAGCAGGGATGGAAGTTGGTTCACACCACTACCATGCACATCAGAAGATAGATTACATTTTATTATATTCTCATAGTCTTGATCATCGCCCTCTGCTAGTTTCTTCATAATATATTCAAAAATTCTCTAGTTACATAGAGGTTCAATCACATCATAGTAAATTGAACTTGGAAGTGTCTCACATCTCTTGAAAGTCATTAGCCTAGTGGCCACTAGCCCTTATAAAACATTTTTTTATGTTTATTGTATTGCAGATATCAATGTTGGATTCCCTAAAATCATTAAACAATCTTTCCAATGATTGCATAGATTAATCTTAAGGACATTTTAAAATTGATAAGAAACTTATTCCCAAACAAAAATTAAGCATAGTGGTTGCTAGCCCATATAAAAAGGAAACATGATTAGTTTATTGATTTGCAGACAAATGTAGGCCTCCATGAAATCATTAGATTATTTTCCCATGATCTGCATGGTTTAATGTTAATGAAATTTTAAAACTATTAAAAACCTTATTCCAAAGCAACAAATAAATCCTAACAGCCACTAGCCAGTATAAAATAGAAACAATGATGGCATTTGACAAAGTGAGATGGGGGAGCTTAAAGAGGAGGATAATGAAGACTTGGATTTTCTTCTGCCACCGCCAAATATCATTGGGCTAGAAAAAATGGTGTGAAGAATATCATGGAATAAAATTTCAACGAGTAGGGCTAAAAGGTGGTTCACACCACTACCACGCACATCCGTAAAGTGGCCAAAGTGTGCCTTAACAAGTGCACTCTCCATTGCTACGAGTGGAAAAAGTTTAACACTGTTGCTAATCAAGAACCATCGATGAACTTTATATTAATCTACTTAGAAGAAATCTTGTTGGAGCACCCTAGCTCGCCGGATCCAAGGCCGATGATTCAAAATCTAGTGGAGATGTGCTATCCTCCCTAGTTGGCTCCAAGGGTGGTGCGGTGCTCATGGTTTTTCATATCTATGGTAAGAAGGGTGATCACTAGACATCAAAATGGACTTAAAAGGATCTCCCCCTAGTGCCACAAAAACCTTAACAATGGATAAGGCGACCATGGTTCTCATGGTAGGTGGAAGTAGTGCTGGTGGTACTTCCACTTCTTCTATTGTTGGGAAATAAACCTACATTCCTTCAAGTCTTAGAGGTGGTGTGGACTACTCCGGTAACACCATGCACCACAAAAATGATGAAAATTCTGATCGAGTTACCAATTTGTCTCGAGGACACGAGGGATGCTAATCTGCATGAGATTTTCAAGCCATTTGGACACATCATGCGTGTCTACGTGGCCATGGATTAGAAGATGGGGGTTAGCAGGGGGTTTGGTTTTGTTAATTTTTCAACAGGGAGGATGCACAAAGAGCTATCAATAAGCTCAATGGTTATGGTTATGATAATCTTATTCTCAAAGTTGAATGGGCCACTCCAAGGCAGACTTGAAATCAGATATCTTTCCTTCTTTTTATGGAGTCTTTTTTAATTCCCACTTTAGGGTTTTTAGTGTTGATAGGATTAGTTGTGTTTCACTTGAACACTTCCATTCTCTTGTTATTTGACTTGCCTCATTTAATATAATGCTTAGTTTTTTTCACAAAAAAATCTATCAAATCTTAATTTTTAAAATCATTTTTTTTGTTGAACTTGTTTTTAGGCAGGTAATATCATGCATGCATGGGTGAGGAGCACATAAGTCTTAGGATTGGATGCAAAGGCCTCAAGGGTATCCATTCTGCTGAAATTCACCTAGGGAACATTCTTGGCATCATCCCTTATTATGGTATCTCTAGGCATTTTCCTTAGCAAGAATTGAACCCTGGTGGGATCTTTGTGAGCCAAGTAACTTCACCAATGGGCCAAAGACCATTTGAATAAAAAAAACATTTTGACATTGTTCTTATGGTATATTTTGGAAAATTTAGAGTTAAACTTTTAATTTTACCTTTTACTATTGAGAAATCATTTTTGTACTTATAACAAATATTTGTTTGAACTTATTCTACTCATATTTGAATCCTTGCAGGTGATATCACTTTCTATTTTGGAGAGTTTTCTTGTTAAGGCAAGTGGGTCATTTTATTTTCCTAATTAATTTGCTATCTAAGAAGATAATTTAATTGTTGTGGTATTTTTCTAGATGATTTGTATTCTGCTTTTTTACCCCTTAAGACAATGCAAGATGTTGAAGTTTTGTACTATTTGATGTCTTCCACCGACTTTAATGTAAATGATGATACAAAGGATTTGAGTTGGTTTCTTTGTTCTTCTAAGAAACATGTTCTCATAAGAGAGTGTCTTGTGTTATCTAGTGTTATTCTATGTTGTTCGGTACTTGATGATTTGGCAGATCTGTGGGGATTAAACCAAATTAAAAACATTTATTTGAATGACACTCTTCAAATATACATGAACACTAGGAGACGATTTATAGTTTTACATGATACACACACATGCTAGATTATGATTAAGGAGAATGAGAAAAGCGTTACATATTGCACTCTTTACAGGAATGGGTTATACATTTTTATGCACACACATTATTGTAAACCAACCTTCTAAAATTAAGAGGTCTTGGTTCCAAGACTAGAAAATTCAACAACATGAGAACAACAACAGGTAGCTAATGAACAATCATGAGCTACGACTTCCATCGTGCTGGAAAAGTAGGGTAAATTATATGAATAGTCCATTTAGAAAAGTAGGGTAAATGTTTGTACCATATTTTTCTAGTAGGTGCATATCCATTGTAAATATGGTGGAGATGTGTTATCCACCCTTGAAAAGAAGTTTATGCAAGCATAAGTATTCCTATTTTTATTTGTAGGGTTTTACTATGATAACCAATGATTTGAGTGTCTAGCAAACTAACAATAAATTTTCTCCAGACATATGAGGATTTCACTACTTTTCCCTTTTCTTGAGCTAGGGATGACAGTGATGGCGTCTGATAGAGTGAGATGTGGGGAGCTTGAATAGGAGGATAATGAAGATCTAGAATTTCTTCTACCACCGTTGAATATCATTGGGCTAGATGAAGAAGATCGTCAAAGATATTTCTATGGAGTCTTTTACTTATTTTTGGTTAAGGTTTTGTAGGGTTTTTAGTGTTGATAGGATAAGTTGTGTTTCTCTTGAACGCAATGATTCTCCTTTTATTTTGACTTTCCTCCTTTAGTATAATGATTTATTTGTTTTCTCTAAAGAAAACCTATCAAATATTAATATTTTAAATTCATTTTTACATTTTTCTCATGGAAACGTTTGTTTATTTTTATTTGTAGGGAAATTTGAGTGTTTGCAAACCCTTAATATTTACTCGGATGCGTGAGGATTTCTTGAATTTTCCCATTTCTTGAGTTAGGGATGATAGTGATGGCATCCGATAGAGTGAGATGTGGGGAGATTGAATAGAGGATAATGAAGATCTAGAATTTATTTTTCCACCTCCAAATATCATTGAGTTGGATGAAGAAGATCATCAAATACAAGTTTAATTAGCAGGGCCATAAGGTGGTTCGCACCACTACCATGTGCATCGAAAAAGTGGCCAAAGTGTACCTTAACAAGTGTGCTCTCGAGCCTAGCAAGTGGCACAAGTTTTTCATCACTACCAATAAGGAACCCTACTGGAGTGACCCCACCTACCAAGATCCAAGGATGATGATTCCAAGTCTAGGAAGATATGCACTGTCTGACCTCTCTCACTCTAAAGGAAGTGCGGTGCCCATAGTTTTTTGTATTCATAGTGAGAAGGGAGATCAATGCACATAAAAATTCCCTCAAAAGGATCTTTCCCCTGCTCATGCCAAAAACACCTTACAAAGGGATAACGTTTTTGAGGGCCACACCTCCAGCAAAAGCATCATTGACATGGTTGGAATTACCTCTCTCTGCTAGGAACCTCCTAGTGTTAGGGGTGGAAAGGACCACTCCGAAAACACCATGCACCACTGAAATGATGAAAATTCTGTTCAAATTATTAGTATGTCCGAGGACCACAAGGGATGTCAATCTGCATGAGCTATTCAAGTCATTTGGACACATCACGTGTGTCTACGTGGCCATGGATCAGAAGATGGATTAGAAGGGGATTTGGTCTTGTTAATTTTTTCAATAGGAGGATGCTTAGAGAGCTATCAATAAGCTTAATGCCTATGGTTATGATAATCTTATTCTTAGAGTCAAATGGGCCACTCCAAGGTAGATTTTTTTTTAAATTAAAGTAAGAAACACTTAAAAGCAAGCATCTTTCCTTCTTTCTATGGAGTCATTTACTTATTTCTACTTTAGGTTTTATAGGTTTTTTAGTGTTGATACTTGAACACAATGATTCTCCTTTTATTTTAACTTGCCTCATTTAGTATAATGATTTATTTGTTTTCACTAAAGAAAACCTATCAAATCTTAATTTTTAAAATTCATTTTGACATTTTTTCTCATGGCAACGTTTGTTTATTTTTATTTTTAGGGAAATTTGAGTGTCTACAAACCCTTAAGATTTTCTCCATACGCGTGAGGATTTCCCGACTTTTCTCATTTCTTTAAGTGTCTCACATCTCTTGAAATTCATTAGCCTAGTAGCTGCTAGCTCGTATAAAAAAGAAACATGACCGGTTTATTGTTTTGCAAAGAAATGTTGGCTTCCATGAATTCATTCAAATATTTTCCCAAGATCTGCATGGATTCCCTGAAATCATTAAATGATTTTCCAACAACTGCATAGTTTAATCTTAAATAAATTGTAAAAATAATAAGAAGTTTTATTCCAAAGGAAGAATTTAAGTCGCGCGACCATAAGCCCTTTTAGAAAAAGACAATTTATGTTTATTATTTTGCATATCAATGTCAGATTCTAGTATATGGGACTTTGGAGTGCAGTAAATTCCAATATATGTAATTTTTATATATGTGATTTTGGATTCCAATATATGTGATTTTGGATTCCAATATATGCGATATTGGAATCCAATATGTGTGATTTTGAGTCCAGATAATTCCAATATTTAACATTTTGGAATCCAAAACTAGTAATTTTGGATTACAATATTAGAGGGTTTTTATAGCTCGGACTAGAATAAGTCTCGATTTAGTGAAATAAGCATTTTTTACATCTAGCTACTTACTATCAAGTGAGACACGCACAAGAGCCACATAGGGCACAATTTCAACACACACACACATAGAACTACATCGGGTCTAAGTTTAGTTGTTTGATAGCGAGAGACAATCTGATGCCTCATTTGCATTGATTTATTTTTGGGATTTGATGCGCTTTTGAGGTTTTTACAGTTCATTTCTTCATTTCAGTTTACAAGAGACATTTGTGAATTTGATGCAACATACTAGCGATAGGAAGGGAAGAATAAAAAATACCTTGTGACCATCTAAAGTTAATTTTTTTCGGTATGAGTAGTCATAGGCATCCGTAGTAAGTCTACAAAGACCCATGGGCGTGCTCGACCCATTCTAGGTGCTCTAATCCAGAAAATATTGTGTTCACGCAGTATTTTGAGATTCTATGTGAAATTTTTCCCTCTCTATTCATCAGTTTGTCACTTCAAAAAAAAACCAGATTATTTGTGAATCGATATAGTATCTTATCCCTTCACTTTATAACTAGGGTTTTAAAATTTTACTTGTTAATTTTCTTATGTGATATATTTATTTCATTACATACCTAATTTATAATGTTGTTACATATTTAATATTAGGCATCCATTTATTCAATATTTTCTTAATCACCCTATGTGATCCTCGATTTAAAGACCACCCCCAAGCAATTAGAATATTGCAAATATTTCTTGTTTTCAATAAATGGAGTTTCCCCATTAAAGAAGAGGGAATTAGTCCCACACCATGTTGGTGAGAGTTCCCAAAATTTTCCACCTGACAAATTATTTCACCAATAATTTTTAGAACCCATCAAGGGGAATATTTAACACACCTACACCCAATATTGGTTCCACAAAATCCATTGAAAGTATATGTTATAGAAAAGCAATAACAATAGAAATACGAAATTCCAAAATCTCACAAAAAGAGTGAACATAAACCTTCCTTGAGTTAAATCTAAGCTTTCCCAAAAATGTTGTTGAAAAAAATTGTTATACCAGATTGAATAGATTAAGAGGAATTGTTGACCCTAATTTTGAGGCTTTGTAAAATCAGCAAGAAAAATTCATAGACAACCTATATTAGTTCTCTTAAGCTTCATATCCTTGTGATTCATTAAGTGGTACCCTTGGAAATCATATCCAAACTCCTATTGACACTCCTAAAAATCCTCTTGATTCTCCTATCTTTCACCCACCATTAAACTCACGAATTTTTAGAAGAAAAGAAAGAGAGTAAGAACCACAAGAAGAAAGAGAAGATGAAGAAATGACAACACAAGAACCAATGCCATGGGGATAGAACACTGGTCCATTGCCTTTGAATTATCGACTTCATGAACTTTCAAAAGGGTCAAGAAAGAAATTTTCAAAATTATATGGAGATGGAAAGTAACGACCTGATGATCATATCACAACATGTTGCATTCTTAGGGTAAAACATGAATATTTTGCAATGAATATATTCATGGAAAAATTATAAGATTCCAAGTATGGAATGGTTTTACTATTTTCCATCACAATGAATTACTGATTGGGTTATTATGAAAAACAAGTTTTAAGAAAGATTCAAGACTAAAAAAGATGCTTATGCGCTCCTTGCTAATTAAACTCAAATGAAGAAAGAACCGCAAGAATCCATGAGAGACTTTGTGGAAAAATTCAACAAGTTGATCAAGAAGAATCCCACAGTTACTCATCATACTGTAGATAACTTGAAAATTTTCTTCATGAATTCCAAATTTCCTAAAGCTAGTCTATTTTTATGGAGAGTTTAGCCAAGATATTTGGACCATGCTCAAGAAATTTCCATTGAAGTGGAAGATGACCTCATCTTGTCAAGAAAGATCAAGAATCCTTCAATGAAGGATAATGCCTAGAATCCCAAAGATGAGAGAGTTGATTCATTGTTGCAGAAGTTGGCTAATGACTTAACAATTTTGAAGAAGTCACTCAACGATCATCCCTCCAAAATCGAAACATGAAACAAATTGTAGGAGCACCCTAAAGGCTTTCCTTAAAAGCTCCACCAATCAATGAAATATGTTAAACTATATAAGAAGAATAAGAAATTGTAGATCTAGAACAAGAAAGTGAGGACACCAATTTCCTAGAGATTTAAGAAGTAGATGATGCACAAATTAGATTCCTTGAATATGCAGAAGGTGAAGAAGAAGATGATGATGATGCACCTATATTCTCATGTGTAATGTTCACTCATTCATAATATTAGAGAGGAAAATTCTCCAATGTTTCTCCACAAAATAAGGTTGAAGATCCTCTTGCGGTGACACTATAGAATAAAATAATCAAGAGATGATCTCCAATCCCACCTTTCATGGATTCTCGTAAAGGATAATCGACTCTCATGAAAATAAAGAGGATTTTTGTTGTTCCAAGTAAGTCTCCCAATGCTCCTTCAAAATATCCTAGTGTACCTACAAAATAGGCCATTTCTCATGAAACATCCATTCTTATTACCAATTCTATTCAATATCCAAAGGTGTATACCTCATCCATATCCACCTCTTTTGATATCATAGAACATGTAAACAAGTCTAAAGTTTAGATTTCTGAATCTGAATATTTTTCAGACTCACCCGAATAATTTGATAAGCTTTTCCATCATATCAAAGGTAGTAGTTCAAAGCCTAACACTGTGGTTCCTAGTTCCAAAGGACTACTATCAACTCCCCTTCTCTTCCATACTAATATATGCTTTCTTTGAGTGCATCTAAGATTGATAAAATTGATCCATTATATCTCTCCCTTCTCATTAGAGGATACCAACTGAATAACTGCATAATAGATTCAGGAGACTCTAATAATGTAATACCAGATTAAAGTTTCCAATTCTCAAAGACTTACCTTGATACGTGCCAATGGTTCTTTTTTCTCCAAAGATTCCAAGGAATCCCTAGTTTTGGGGAAGATCAAGGATGCACAGGTAGCTCTTGATGTCTTTCTAGATAAGAAAGTTATGTTGACTACCTTAGTGGTAGATATTTTGGAATCATTTTGAATGTTACTAAGTAGAAGTTTTTATGGGACTGGGAGGTAAAATCCAAATGAATTGTTTTTCTGCAACCATTCCAGCTTAAGGAAAAAATACAAAAATTAACTTCGTAGGAAAGATGAAATACACGATCCAAAAATCAAGAGATCCAAAAGCTAATATCTTTTAACAAGAAAATGGAAATGGAAATCATTTCATGACATCTAAATACAAGGCATAAATTCCTAACTTAATAGGAACAAACATTCCTTTCTCGGTTGGGATTTTGTAATGATGAAGAGTGGGAAGATCTTGACTTGCAAGAGAACAGTTCAGAATTGCCAAATATTGTAGGCCACAAAGAAGATGAAGTAATTCTATATGAGTTCCAAATTTAAAAATAAGTCAATTCATTTTTTCATGAAGAAGAGGTGTTCTTATTTCCATTCGAAGAAGAATATTCTCTTGATGATCAATGTATTGACAAAACAAATTTTGATCCTCTTGTTGAAGATTTCATCTATGTAGAGAGAGGAAATTTTTTTATGAGCCTTGAAAATATTTTAAAGAGGAATTCATGCAAGAAATGTCAAGGATTGTAGAAGAAGTGAGAGATCCCCATCTCAACCATGAACTCTTAATGCAATCCATAGAATTGTAAGATATGTATGAATCTATTCCTAGCCTCTCAGCTCATTCAAAAATTTGTCATGATGAAATAGATCAATATATCTCTTTTAAGATAATGGTTGATGGATGTGATGATGAAAGTGAAGTTTTATCTTTTCCATTTGAAGAGGAAAATTCTCTCAATGATGAAAATTTTGAAAAAATGGTCATTTAGTCCTTTGGAGATGAGGTTTCCCATAATAAAGAAGAAGTGAAATTTAATGAGCTATGGGATGATGAATTAATTTCTCTAAATTTTAAAATTAATATTCTCTAAATGAATGTGAAGGTGAGATTTTGGAAAATTTGAAAAATGATTATGTGTAAGAAATATTAAATTTTACACTTGTAGAAGGAATGAATGATCCAAAGCTCAGTATTGATATCTTAGCTCATGTCATGGTTGTGCAATATAGGTATGAATCTAATTTTGATTCTTCATTTGGTTCCCAAATGTTTCATGATGAAATAGGACAAAAATATATACTCGATGTTTCTCATAAAAAAATTGTTAATAAACATGAATATGAAAAAGAATAATACTTGGAGCATTCAAACAATCGAATAAAAAATTATCCTTGGAGAAGTAGTGAAATGTAAAATGGGAAATAAATAATGTGGATGAACATAGAAGATAATTTACAATCTAAGCATTATAGTGAGAACAATGGACTTTTTGGGTGAAGTTTTGAGGACTAGAGTAATTATGTAGGCTCACTCCTCCCAAGTATACAGACATCCATGAAAGAACCTAGATTTTATAGGTAGTTACAGAAATGAGGATACTTCCTCAAACCATTAAATGGATTCTTAGAACATCATCAGTAGATGATACCCATTCAAGGGTAACATCCAAAGAGAAAAGTGCTACAGTGAAAGCAGGTTATCCCCCGCATGTACCATAGGTGATTTTCGATTGTGTGTTTCCTTTCCCTGTTGCGTGTTGGTTTCTTGTTATGTGTTTCATTTACCTTTATATTTTTTGTTTTTCCTTACTTGTGGGAGTATGTTGAAGTGGTGACTCTATTCCAAACTGATAACACTTTATTGTATATCTATGTTTGGTAACTCTATATCCCAATAGATAAGACACTAGTCCACATTGTATCTTGAAATGCTGGAGATCTTGCTTGTCCTGTCTTTACTGTGTTAAATCCAAAACAATTCCATAGAAAGCGTTAAATTTTATCACGCAAAAATTCTAGCATGAAAAATTCAAAAATATTGTCATGGCAACCTAGACCTCATTTGATAATCCCTCTCCCGATAAATGTAAGCTTGTCCTCCTGGAAAACTCGCTTACTATCTTACCCTCATAATGGCTAGGATGAATGTAATAATGTGATTTTCAATTTTTTTCATGTGTAAGTGATGTTATTCAATTTTATTCATGAAGATATATGGATTAAAGAGAAGACAAGTGCTTCTGGAGGTTCCAAAAGGGCTATTTTTGGCCTTTTTGCATCCGTGAGCACCCCTCAGAACATATAAGGAAAATATAAAACATACAATAAGTGTGTGGTAGAGAAATTCAATAATATGAGGGATTTTAGGAATTTTTTAAAAGAAAAATAAGTTTTAGGAACAAATTATGTAACATCGGGCTACTTGTAGCATGGTGTAAGGAAATGAAAGAAGTGAAAAATATAATTGGCTTGTTCCAGATGTATCAGGAGCCTTGAGATGATTTGAGAAGAAATCAAATACTCATCAAAAATATAAGAATACCTAATTCATAGTGAAAAATATTTCAGGAGATTCTAATGATATAATTTTTATATTTTGGCCCAACATTGTAGGTGAAGATCTTTGATCTTAGTGAAGAATCAACTGAGGATTATGGGAGTTCTAGGGTGAGTTGTAAGATGATTCAAATTCCAAAGTGAATCCAATGGAACCTCTACATGATCTATACGTTGAGATGGAAGAAAAGGTAGATTATTCTTTAGTGGCAAATTAGACCTTCCAAGAATGACCATAATTATAAAGGGGACTAAATTTTAAAAAGGAATAAAAATCAATGTATGGAAAGGATTTCAATATATTCCTTAGGTTTTTTTCAATAAAAAATAATATATTTTTTCCTTGGAAGTCTATTTTTATCTCTGGTTGTGAAAAATGGATTGTGATGGCTATTTGGGTAGTGTTTGGTGAAGGCAAGATTCCAATAGTTGAAAATGTGTACTTGGATACCCCTAATGTTTCTTTTTCACTTTGAAAAAGACAAATAAGACATGGGGGACACAATAATGTGCCACCAAAGTGAGAGATTCATATTTTTAAGGTGCATCACTTAAGTTGTAACTTACAGGGTTAGAAATGTGTCTTCCACTCCTAACATGACTTGGCCCCTTCCTCATATAAATCATACCATATGCACACTTATGAGGAGTTGACGTCCCTTTTACCCTTTACATGGGGAAATGGGGGCACAAAAATGTACCACCATGGAGGAGGGAATATTTTTTCATCACTTAAATCACAAACTAGTTAGTTAGAACATGTTTTCAACCTCACCTTTCAAAGTTGGCCCCTTCCTCATGATGAGACTACCCATAACGCATTTTTCTACTCTAGTTGTCCCTTTTTCCATTACTAAACATGGTAAGGTAAATGAGGGGGTTTGAGAACCATTTAGCAAGTATGGACACTACATGGAAAGGATAATTTTTGTCACTTAAGACTTTTAACTTATGCACTATGAAAGTTATCTCAACTTCAAACCTCAAATCCCATTCCCCTTTTCATGATGATTAGACCCTCGTAAAAAATTTTCAACCACTCATATCACTTTTCCCCTTACTAAATGTGGTAAGGGACATGGGGACATCTGAAACCCATTTGGAAATTTTTAACTCCACCCCTACCGTGGTTAGTCAACTATGGTCAATATTTGATTTCAAAAACAAGACAATGGGATGGAAATCATGAAGGGGAGAGTTTAAAAACCAATTAGATAAATAATTATAAATTTTTCATTTTTATCCATGTTTTCTCACCATCTTCCATTGTTGTTACAACTGTTAAGAAGAACCGGGAATCCACCATGGCCACAACACCTTTTTGATCTTTGCTTGCAAACCTCACCTCTGATGGATCTGAAACTTGGACTATAGCTTCCCTATGTGAAAGCCTTTGAGATCCCCATTCATGATCACATTAATTTTTATAGCTTCCTAAAGTTTCTAGAAATGAAAAATGTCTCCTCAGATCTACGGAGTTTTAACAATCCATATTGCCCCAAAATTGGAGAGGCAGATCTATAGAAAATCAAATTTCTAATGAGCACTTATTTGCCTCATGAATTTGAGTGTTCTTAAAAATATGAATGAATATTATTTTTTACATTCTTCCCTATTTGAATAAGAAAACACATACCTAAAATTTTACATTTTTCACGAATATTCATATGAGAGAAACCCCAAAAAATTGGAGCAAAACATCTTGGTGTGAAGTAGAATTTTTTGAAACCATTTTCACTCCGATCCGACACTCCATGGCCAATGCATTATTTTAGTGATTCCCTATTCAATAAAATTAATAATTATATTAATTTTTAAGTATGAATGGATTCAATTCACTTATTTCATTCCCTAGAGGAAAAGTGCTCAAAAGTGACAATTCAACAAAATTGCCAAAACTAGTCACCTAGGAAGAACTTACTAAAAAAGAAAATGTCTATAAAATGCTCAAAATGGTCATGTTTTTTTATTCCTCTTCATACCTTAGTATGTAAAACCTTCATGGAATACAAAATCATGCTTTAAATGAGTGGATAGTGGCATTGTGTCTCAAGCAAAAGAGGAACTCTCTCGGTCCCTAATTCTAGTCACAATGGTGTATTTTAGTCTCAACGTGCTTCTCACTTCATTGAATGAGATAATAAAGGGATAAGATCATATTCCATCCAATATCTCACCTTCATTCATCACATGGTCAAAATTTTCTTCACTTCATTTCATGGGTTGCTCCATTTCCCAAGGGTTGGGATCATCATGTTGAATTGTGCAGAAATGGTTTTAAGATGCATCAAGAACTTGGCAAAGATGGAAATAATTTCTCATTTTCCATATAAGGGAAATAATTCCTCATTTTCTTTAGTGGTCAAATTCTCATCACCTTTCCTTTCAATGATTCCAAAGGTGTATCATTCTAGTGAGGCCTCGAAAGGGAAAAGTTTCCAAAGGATCAATCTTCATCGGCAGAGCATCACAATGTTACAGAGGGTCATCATAGATCAAGATTCCATCTTCATCAACATCAGATATGATCTTCATTGAATGTGGAGGCACCTTCATCCATGATTTGGAGCATCCTTTCTCTCCTCTCTTCATTCTTTCTCCTCTTCTCTCCCCCTTTCTAATTCTTCATTATATGCAATCATTGTATTTTGTCCTATTTACTTAAGTGACAATCAAATATTTGTAAAATGTAAAAGTTCTCTCTAAAATTATAAGAGAGGTACTTAATTTGTCTCTTCTAAGGGTAATTTAAAATTCACAAGTGGAATAGGAATGTGAAGAGCCGTGTGGGGGTAGATGAAGAATTACATTGTAAAGCTATAAATTGGGAGATCCTCCTCACTTTAAAGGATGGTTATTCTTATTTACTAGCTCCCATATTCTCTCTAGGAACAAGTGATCAAATTCCTCTATTTCCTTTGCCTATGTTTCCTCTCCATCTCAACTACACTCCATGAGCATGTACTTGTTGAATATAATGCATTGATACTTTGTGTTTTTTGTGTCTTGTTCCTTGTTCTATGTAAATGGTGTCTTCTCATTGAAATTATGGGTATATTATGGTTTTGAGGAAATAAACTCTTATGTGATATTTATTGTGAAAACCATCCTTATTATTTTCGCACCTCTCTCCCTCAATATTTTTTTCCCTTGTAGTATCTACAAGAAATTTTCCACATGTGTAGGGAAGTACCCCTGTGTGATCCCCGATTTAAATACCACCCCAAGATAATAGAATAGTGTAAATATTTATTATTTTAAATAAATGAAGTCAATTTATTCAAGAAGAGGGAATTAGTCCCACACACTTTGTTGGTGATAGTTCCCAATTTTCCCACCGAAAAATTATTTTTCCAACATCTTTATATGATGTGGTTATACACATAAGCAATTAATAGTTTTTCTTCAAAGAAAAACATGATATAAAATTAAAAAAACTTCACCTTTTTTATTATCAAGATCACCCATAAAAGGGTGAGAGAAGAGCATATGTGGTTAGTTTGACTATATTAGATTATATATATATTTTACTTAAAATTAAGTGTTTAGATGTTTAATTATGAAAACCTACAGGGAAAACAGTTAAGAAATTATGCTAAGACAATTATTAGAAATGATTTAACACAATGGTGTCATCAGCCAATTTTTACTTCGCAAAATTAATTTTAAAAATGGAAATTTTGAAATTTTTCAAAGTGTTACTTTACATGATTTATCACTCTCATCACAACCATCTCATTTTTGTGATCGTTCCGGTCTTCGTTTCGTCCATTTCGGTGAGAACTCCTCCCGTCAAGTCATAAATTGCATTAAATATTAATTAATTAATTACTCTTTGTTTGATAAAATTAATTTTTAATAACTTTGGGGTTTTTAATTAAATAAATATTAATTAAAATTTCATTTGACAAGTTTTATTTTAATTTCCAGGGGAAAAAAAACTTTCGCTTCCCATTTTCGGGATGCCAAATTGGCTTCCTAGGCCTGGATTTCCCTTTCTGGAATTTTTTTTTTAAATCCCAACTTGTGGGATTTCTTCCTCTGATTGCCAAATTAATGAATTGGCAAATGGGAAAAAAATCTCCCAATTTCCCACATGGTGAAATAAAATGGGGATTGCCAGCCCACCTTGCCATTTCCATTGGCAATTGGCGTTGATTTCCCCACTTCCCCTAGCAATTAATTCCACTACCCAGGAAGGAGGGAAGTTGAATTAATCCTCATAAATTCCTCCATCAAACTCATTGGAAAGAGTCATGTGAAGCTTTCCAAATTGCTTCTTATTTCTTCTGAAGGAATAAAGTAATATTTTTATCACATCCCTCAAAAATACCAGTTTACTATGAAGGCCATTGTAAAAGAAGAAGAGGGAAATACAGTCCACAAGCAATAACAAAATTTCCCATGTATTTCCTGAATTCTTCACACCACACCTTGCTCCAAGAGGTCAGAGCCAATGGTAAATTCTATTTTTTGATTCACGCAAAAATTGGAAGAAGATCCATACATAGGAAGTAATACATCAGTCAAGGAAGAGTTATCGTGCAGCCCAAGAAGACAAGACCACCGTTTCAGTGCATGCACAAGGAACAGGGAATAAAGTTTAAAGAACATAATTACAAATAAGCCCATGCTACTCAACCAAGTAAAAAAAACAGAGAGAGATGACATGCCCACATGTGAGGAAAGGGAGAACGAGCAACTAAAGGATCTTTCACACCATAAAATACAAGACCAAATTTTCAACACCAAAGGATAAAAAGGTAAACAAAACAAATATTCTCACACAAGGGGGAAAAGGAATTGGTTTTAGCACCCAAGAATATTCCACGCAACATAATAAATCCAAACAAATCTCCACGCAACATAAGATAGTCCAAACAAAAAAAAAGCCAGCAGTCAAAGAAGAAACAGCCATTATTCACGCAAAAGGAAATAAATAACAATTTCCAAGATCATATCAGAACAAAAATACCTTCGATGAGGAGATTCATGCTAGGTAACAAAGCTTGTGCAACCAAAGGAAAAGAACTTATTCACTAGGAAAATATTCCACACGTGCTGTGGAGAAAGAACTGTAAAAAAAAAAAAAAAATCAAGAGCTCTCAAAGAAAGGAAAAGTTTGTATTTATCACACATTTCTCCATGCAGGGAGGCAACAAACAAAGAAATCAACGTCTCACGTAAAGAGATAAAAAATAGAATTAATCTCAGACAAAGGAAAAAGAGGAATAAATAAAAAAAAAAGCCCACACGTGCAACAAGAGAGTTTCCACGGATTGCACAAGAATAAAAACCAACGCCGTATCTGCTCCAAAACAAGCATTTAAAACCAAGCTCCATGCAACCAAAGGGGGAGGGAAAGAGATCATCACACATTGAAGAGGAAAATTTCAAAATTAGGCAAGGTGAAGAAGTAGCGATTTAAAAAAAAAAATAGACCCTGCACAAAGCCATTGCAACCGGATAATAAAAAAATTATAATTATTTTAACCCGGTTTGTAACTCGAGCTTAGTCTCGATATTTTGCTTGTGTTCACATTTAAAAAAAATTGTAACCTAGATCAATTATTATTATTATTTTTAAAATAATAATAAAACAAGTCACATTTCTTTTGCATTAATAGGGGTTTTAGAGACTGAGACCCAACCCCGCTTGCGTTGTTTTACGTGTCTGAGTCATTTTTCTATGAAATTCATAATGGCCGAAAAATCTAACAAATATGCAGGAAGATCAAGGAAGCTAGTGGAGAAATCAAACAAATCCACACTCAAGTATGAATTCTAAGGAATCATCCCTCCCAGTTCCATTAAGTCAACGCATATGACAATATCACCGATACAAATCTGGGTCACATCAATGTGCAACAATTCTATGAATGGGTGAAAACTGAAGGCAAAACCATATTCTCGGATAGGCTTTACCATAGTGGTCTACCCCAAGCAGCAACATTTCCTATCTCGGTGCAGTGTCTAGAGTTGGTTATCACTTGTGCAGAGCATTATGATCCCGAGAGATAAGGAATTTTTAAAGATAATCACAAGCCTTTCCTCTTAATCACACCGGAGCACATTGAGGAATTTCTTGGCATACCTAACTTTCCTGAGAATGCGGATATCACTCGCTAGTTAGCACAATAATTTTGGGATGAAGAACCCCTTAGGTGGAGCAAGATGGTTAATAAAAATGGTTAGTGACCAAGAGGCCTTGAATTTACTTGGCTTCCCAAATAATTATACCACATTGAGTTCGTGGAAGAAATCGGGGACATGATTACTCTCCTAAGTCGAGTATTCGGTTTACCCTCTCAATAGGATTTTCCACCCATGGATGTATTAGTTTATCTCGTATCATCCTTGCCAAGAAAGAGTTTTTGTGGATTGGGCCACCATTATAAGTAATACCCTTCACAAGTAGTTTATGTAAGTTAAGATGACTAGATGATTCTACATGACACCATATCGACTTATGCAAAGAGCAAGAAGAAAGCTTTCTTCCGACTCAAACAAGAGGAATCAATGGGCCATCAAATAGTGTTTTTCATTATTACCCAAACTAATTTTAGAAAATAGCTCTCACCATTTCGTATAAGGGTCAATGATGCATTTAATTTCCACATGATTCGAACTTGAATAGGAATACAAAGGAAATATTTTCCAAAGAAGCCATGAATGTCATTTCTCAATGGGGAACTTAGTTGATTCAATTTTAATCCTTTTCCTACATTCACATGAGTGGCTTTACTAACACTCCATGGAAGCTTCCTAATTACGTCAGTGATAGATGGGAATTAATGGAGCTTGCGTGACAACTATTCCAAGTTCATTTTCTTCTAAGTGACAAGCATCGTTTAGAAATTCATTTCTAATCCAAATCGGGAATACCAATGTCCAAATCTTTTCAGTGCACAACTCAGGAAAAAAGAGTTCGCCCTCATCACAATTCATCCATATGTGAAGAGAGCCCAGTTTGATATCAATGGATATATGCAGAAGATTCTTGGAAAAAAGTATCAACATAACCCTTCCATGGAATATTTCTCGGCTTCTGTTTGGGGAACATGAAGTAAGAATATGAGAGTTTCCTTTCCTAACACTTTCTCATATCAAAGCCTTTCGCATCAAGAACCTTCCCAATTCATTCGTAAATGATGATGAAGATATTATTAATCCTTCATATGATGTAGTTTCTTTTACCCCATTGCCTCGGATTGATTGACCAAAAGAGATGAATTTTCTCTTGATAGTAAGAATCAACCGATTCTTGAAAGAAGCATATCTTGGTACAACAGAGAACTTGCCAAGTTATAATCAATTCAAGATCATACTTCAGATCACAAAAATTTCCAACTCAAGGAGATCTTCATTCAACCAAATCCCCTTCTCAATCAACCTCCGTACCATCCAATCATACACAACAAGAAAGAAAGGAGTGGTTGCCAAAATCCACTTCACCGAATAATGTGCCACAGGAGAAAAATCTAAAGGCCCTAGCCCAGTGAAGGAAGAGAGCATGTATCAAGATTTTCTACTTCAAGTAGAGATTCTTCTACTCACATTGTTAATATTTCTCAGAAGCTCATGACAAACAATCCTCAGCCACGCCTTGCACAAGCGTCCACTCAGTGTAGGTAGTCCAAATATCAAAACTTTGGAACCTAAAATTCATGAAGATATTTCCCAAAATCTCCTAACGATCAAGATGTGGATATTGAGGTTATTTCTCCTCAAATCGAGGTCGTGGATAGGATTCTTGCAGGATCTCATGATGTCGAGAACAATGAGAATATTGCTTCGAGCTCTAGGATTTTGTATGCGGAAATAGTGAATGATACTCCTTCCTAGGTTGATTCCGAGGTTAAGAAGAGGAAGAGGGTTGTCAAGGAAATTGACATTGAGTTTGATGCCCTTTTAAAACTTTTGAATGATGTCATTCCCAAGAATCCTAAGGTGCTTTGTCAAACAATGGTGGATAATGACAAAAATAGATTTACATATCTTGCCATCTCACAAGTTGATAAGGAGTGTGATGCGATTACACCTTATGATTATGAAGTTTCCAAACTTGGACTTGGGAGGTCCACATTAGAAAGTGACATGGCAATGGCTTGATATTCAATTGATATCATGCTAAAGATACTTGAGAAATATAATTCTTAGAACTCTCAGCTCAAGGCCGAAAAGAATCAATTGGTGGAATATGTTTAACATCTGATAAATCCCATATCATCCACTTTCCTAGTACCTGATGCAGTGGCTACCCCTGATGAAGAAACTCTCAATTTGTCAAAATAAATAAACACATTGGGCCATGTCACTAAAACTTGGCTTTTAGAGATTCTTGTTTTAGGCCAAGGGATGATCAAAATAGTGGTTAAGCTCCATGAATATGTCAATGCGTATCTTGATCCAATTATTTTTTTAAGTAAAATTTTGTTTCTAATATATCAAATTTGGATGAGATATTTCCTAGTATGCAGGATATGTTGAGTATGGAATCCTTGGTTTTATGCCATTGAAGGAATTCTCAACTTTAAACATCGAGGGACACGTTATCTTTGGTATCTACATCTCAAATCAAGGAAGATGCTTCTCAAGGATTCTATGATCCATTATGAGAGCATATGCAATGAAGCCTTCACTTCACTCACCTTAATTCAATAATTCATAGCTGAGATCCCTTGCAACCTCGTAAATTAACATAATCAAAGGTGTTCATCGGAACAGGTGGAAGACTAATTTTCACAATTGTTTAAGGACATGTACACTCCCGCCAATAATTTCTCATCAGTTTCAATGGATCGGTGCATAAAATTAAAGAACTTATTTGAGAACACTCAATCAAATATTATTATTTTAAATGATATGCCAAGAATGATTCTTGAATTTTAAGTATTTTGTGAATATATTCTTTGATCAAATGAACCTCTAGAAGAAGAAAAGATGTTTGAAACTTTAGGAAGGTTTAGATCCTTTCAACTAGAAAAAGTGGCAGATCCTAATTTAATTGATGGTTCAGGATATACTTTCCTTAGTATCTAACAAAGTGGGAGAGTTCATTTCTCATACATTTGAGATAGTAGGACCCCATTTCAATGGATAAGGCACTAGTTATTATTGTATATTTTAAAAAGTGGATTTTTAAGAAAAGGATGTTGTTATTTGATTTCAGAAGCTATGGATAAATTAAATGGTTTCTATTTTTAGTCGCTTTTAATAAAGTTGGTTAGAAAAGTCAAAGTTCACTTAAGTGCCTTATTTAATGTTCATGTAAAACCCTAACTACTTTGTAACCAACTTTTGGGTTATAAAAGGAAGTGAGGGTTTCATTTGTAAAGGTGAATTTGAGAGAGGAGAAGAAAATACTTTTGTATGCAAGCTTTACTTCAAAGTAATAAACTTTGTGTTCTTTTGAGAAGAAATTTTGGAGTTAATGAAATATGAACTTTGTGTCCCATTCATTGTCTCTTATAGCATTTGATGTTCTTATGTTCATCAAATGTTAGTGTTTGAATCTCACATGTAAATATTGTCTTTGATCTTATTATCAATGTTATTAATTTGTTGTTCTAGTTCACAGTGATCAAGATCTGATTATCTACTTTCTCACGTGTGTTCCCATTTACACATTCTTGTTTAGCTAACTCAAACTCCGTTTTATTGTTGTTAGTTATTCATCTTTCCTCTTCATGTAATATTAGGCTCTATTTTTACCTAACTCTAGCATGTTCTTTCATCTCATTCCATTCCACTCCTTTCCTTCATCCCATTCCATCTCCCTCATTCACTTTTATTTCCATTGATGTTACAAAACACCCCCACATAAAATTTTGAATGTATAGGTGTAAATACAATTTTGGTTTTCAATAAAGGCAGCCTCACCTTCATTTAGGAGGGACTTCATTCACACACTATTGCATGTCATTTGCATGTGAGAAAATCCATATGTTAAAATTTTTTGGTGACTCTATTGGGGATTCATAAATCGTCAACCAGTGCTTGGTTAAATCTTTATGACTATCCCCTCTGCACAAGCTCCCATTCTTCAACCGAACCTTTTTCCCGATGAATATTTTCAAGGAGACATTACTGCCAACCTTCAAAAGGTAGCTTGGGAAAACTGAGAAATCTTGCAGCAATTTGTGGCTGTTGATAGAGCCATTGATAAAGAAATCTACATTGAATACCTTAGAAGAAGAGCACTCACACTTGGTGGACATAAGACCTCCTGACACATGTTGATCATTGTTCACCGATGCAGTCCTCTTCCACCAAGGTAATAATCTATATGACTATTACAGGTAACCCACGTATCTTGCAAAAAAATATACTTTTGCAGATACTCAAGAAGATATATCATCATATTTGAGGTAAGCTATTTGGGAAAAGCACATGAACAACTATCATTTTCATCTCGCCGCATTAGTACTAGATAACGAAGAAGAGGAAGCCACGAGAGTTGCTAGAGTTATTCAGGATCAAATAGCTTAAGAAAGAGAGTGAAGAGAAAAGACTAGGGATGATCAAAACATGGTGGTGATCCCTTCACAATAAATATTTCAAACTGGAAGGAAAAAGGTTTACGCGGAGAAAAAGCTAAAGCTCGATCTGATCCTATTTTTTACTTTCAAGGAAAGTTTGGTTTCAAGTTATCTCCTCTAAAGAAGAACACACCTCATAGATTTGCAAGCCTTACATCAAGTCCTCAAAGAGCAAGGAAGGAAGGAATCACTACCAGTCAAGCACTTGTCCTTTCTCACATTGTTTTACCTTCTCAAACACCTTTCCCAAAATGGAATTCAACATACCATTGGAAATACCATAGGCCCATTGGCCTTACCAGCTTGACATGACCTCCCAAGAGGATCGAGGAAGATTCTTCCCAAGTTCGAAGGAGATGGGGAAGACATCACCGATGACCATATTTCTACCTTCTTTGCTACATTTTTTTTTTGTTAGTATAATATGAAGATGTTTCTATTCACCTCTTCGTCAAAACATTGCATGATGTTGTTACATATTGGGTTCATTAGCTCTACCAAATGGATGCATTACAAATTAGAATGATATGAAAACTAAGTTTGAAGATTGATTCAAGATGGAAGAATATGAACATGCTCTTCTTTCCCATCTATCTCAGGTGAAGAAAGAGCCAAAATAACCCATGAGGAATTTTGTGGCTAAATTTAACAAAAAGGTGAATAAAGTTCCTGTCAGGATTTGCCCAAATCTTAACGGACAAAAATGTTTCTTTATTAACACACAACAACCAGAAGTGTGTTATCACCGAGAAGGGCTAGATTGGTTACTTTGGAACTTTCTCAATCCTTGGCCAAAGAAATTGAGGATGACTTAATCATGGTAGGAAAATTCAAGAAAACCCCAAGGGAAAGAGTCAAGAAATCCAATGCTTCAGTTATACTTACTAAGTTAGCTAATTATGTGATAGCTTTGAAAAATCAAGTTACTCAGAGTACTAAACCCTCTCCTTAAAAATATATTCCAAAAAGGATACATTCCCAAAAAATCCAAGATTACAAGTCCTTTGATGAGGCTTGTTATTGAAACATCTCCCGCAACTAACTCAAAATGTGACATCGTTGAAGAAAGCAACGATGAAGTTGAAGTCATCGAGGTTGATGAGGAAGAGCTAGATTCTAGAACATCTGAACCTGAAGTTGAAGATCCTGAGGGAGAAATTAATAATCATTTCTTCGAGTCCTGTTCAGAAGAAGAAAATGAATACGAAGAAATTATAGAAGATATGAATAGCCAGTCTTTTTTTGTCTTCACATGCTCTCAGAAAAAGGAGCAAAGTACCACTAAGGTAGAAGATTCAAAAGCTCCAAGGAAGTTCCTAAAGAATCCAAAATTAAAGAAGCTTACAAAGAATCAAAGATAGCTGAGACCCCTAAGGTCAAAACTATCTTAAAGAAAGGAGAACCTTTTCCGATTCAATCCATAGATAAATCAGTTACAAAGAAAGATTCTTCTTCTACATCAGTATCAACCAAGCCCAAAGAAAAGGTCAAAAGTGTGCCATCATCAAGTTCAAAAGAACTAGTATCTGAGACATCAAGTATGATTACTTTGCCCAAATTTGATATCATTGATCATATCAATAAAACAAAATTTCCATGTCACAAGTAGAGTACTTGAAGTCCAATAAGGATCAACTCGAGAAATTGGTCTAGTTTATCAAAGGTAACTCTATTGTTCATTCCTCCAAAGGAATTCTAAAAACTCCCAAAGATGGGAAAACTCAAAATATTGTGGCATCCACTATACCTTTAAATGAAAAGATTGAACCTTTCTTTATGTCCTTTCTGATCAATGGATGCAAATTAAGTAATTACATTATAGATTCTGGAGCCTTGGATAATGTGATGCCTACCAAGGTAGCACATGCTCTTGGGTTAACTTGTACGAGTTCATTTAGATCATGTTACTCCATGGAAACTAAGCAAGTTCCTCTAATCAGGCAGATTAAAGACATCCAAATGGTTTTAGCCCAATTCCCTCAAAAGTGAGTTAAGGTGACTAATTTAGTTGCTAGACATTTCCACTTAGTATGGTATGTTGTTGAGCAGGAAATTTTACAGATATATAGGTGGAGAGATTCAAATGGATTGGTCTCACACCATGATCCCTATCAATGGAGAAATGAAGAAGCTAATGCCAAAAAATCAAGCAAAGTTCATGGTAACTTAAAACTAAAGATCCTCACGCATAGATACTTTTCCAAGGCTTGAGTATGGGTAATTATATGATGATCGTAGAAATTCATACCCCTAAGATAACTTTCCAAGATTCCAATAAGATTTGGACTCTTGAGTTCGATGGAAGTTATTTCTCGATGGGTTCTGATGTAGGAGTGGCGCTCATATCTCCAAATGTTATAGTATTTCTTTTTCTTAAAACTTGAATTTTAAAATACTAACAACATTATAGAATACAAGGCATTAATCCTTGGCCTCCAAGTTATAGAGGAGAAAGGGATCAAAAATTCGGAAGTCTTTGGTGATGTGGAATTGATTATAAAACAAGTAAGAAATCAGTTCCAAGTAAAGAATGATCATTTAAAACACTATAGAAATAAAGTGTGGGATGCGATAGAAGTCTTCGATGCTTTTTCCATAAAATTTTTCCCTCGTGAAAAGAATGACAAAGAAAATTCTCTAGCAGTCTCAGCTTCATTAATGATTCCTCATTTAGAGTTTGATCAAGTCAAATACACCATTGAAATGGTTTTTAGGCCAAGTGTTCCTGACAATGCAAAAATTGGAAAGTATTCAATGATGACCAACAAATTATTGTTTTCTTAGAAAAAAGGGATAATTTTGAACAATTGTATTTTTAAGGAAGTGATTCTGCATTTTGCAAATCTACTACCATTTAGGAAGGAGTTGAGAATGAAGATCCTAGTGATGGCATCATTCAACTCAAAGGAAATAAAATTCCCAAAGGATTGGTTTCACTTGAAGAAATTTTTGATAAACATGATAGGTTTATCAAAGAGAAAGAGTAGGCAGGACCTGCGAATTCTACTAACTATGAGCAAGTTAACATCGGTACCAAGGATAAACCTCACCTAGTTAACATTGGTAAGTGTTGCTCACCCGAGGAGCAGCAAGAAATTCATAAGCATCCTTACCAAATATTCTAATGTTTTGGCTTACTCATATGAATACTTGAATTCTTTCCAACCTAGAGAAATGGAGCATGCCATACCCTTGAAACCTAGTGCAATTCTATTCAGGTAGAAGCAAAGACAATATAATCCCAAGATTACAGGGACAATATTTCATGAATTTAAAAGATGTTAGATGCATGGATCATGTTTCCTAATCAAAATTCAACTGGATAGCTAATATTGTACCGGTTTGCAAGAAAAATGGAGAAATTAGGATTTGCATGGATTTTCGCAATCTTAATCAAGCTTCCTTGAAGGATAACTACCCACTGCTAGTCATGGACCATATTTTACAGGTAGTAACTAGATCGGAAATACTATCTATGCTAGATGGTTTCTCTGGCTATAATCAAATTGAAGTGGCTAGAGAAGATCAAAATAAAAGTGCATTCATCACCCCCTAGGGTAGGTTCGTGTATAGAATAATGCCTTTTGGTTTTATCAATGCTGGCACTACTTTTCAAAGGGCTATGGATATGACATTCGCATATTATAAAGATAGATCATCGTGATATATCTAGATGACTTGACAATGTTCTCAAAGAAATGAGAAGATCACCTAAGAGATTTAGAGAAAATATTGCAAAGGTGTAAACTTCATAAGATTTCTCTAAATCCAAAAAATTTTGTGTTCGGAGTTATAGAAGGGAAACTCCTAGGTCATATTGTTTCTAAGGAGGGAACTAAAATTGATCCTGAGCATGTTCAAGTGATCAAGAATCTTTCCTTGCCTACGAGTAAGCTTGGGTCCACTCATTCTTTGGGAAGGTGAACTTTTTGAGAAGGTTTGTGCCATATTTTGCCGAGTTGACTAAAGAAATCACTGATATGATGAAAGGAAAAGAATCCTTCAAATGGTCAAGGAAGGTAGAGAGGCATTTGAAAAAATCAAAGGTACTATTGCAAAATTCCCTACATCGGTGTGTCCTAATTTTAAAAAATATTTCATAATTTATTGTTATGTTTCGCCGCATACAATCTCTATCATCTTGAATCAACACAATCAAGAAGGATTTGAATATCCTATTATATTCATGAGTTCTGGTTCAAGAAACATGACCTCAATTACACTCCCCTTAAGAGGTATGCGTATGCGGTGGTGAGAGCCTTGAAACACTTCAGGTACTATGTGTTGAATTCTCACACCAAAGTCTTAGTACTAGACACCATAGTTAAATCAATGTTGACACAACAAGAACCAAGATCTAAAAGAGGTAATTGGGTCTCTAAGATCTAGGAATATGATTTGGATATCAAGCCTACCAATTTGGTTCAAGGAATAGGGCTCTGCTAACTCATCACAGAGAATGAACCACGAGATGACTTTGAAGAAGAACCAGTTGAGGAAAATTTACCACTAGTAGTATTTGTCAGTACCATAAATGAATGGTATTCTGATATAGCTTACTTTCTCACATATGGTGAGTGTCCAGAGAATATGACAACTAAGAAAAATGAGCTATCAAACTAAGAGCTGCCAAGTACGTCATTTAAGACAACACTTTGTTCAAGAAAGGAGTTGACGGTATGTTCCTTAGATGTGTTGATAAAGAGCAACAATCTAGGTTGTTGGAAGCCTTCCACAATCATGCTTGTGGTGCTCATTTCTCTCGGCTCTGATAGCTCATAAAATTTTGTGAGAAAATTATTACTAACCCACTATGTTTTTCGATGCTCGAAAATGGGTGAAAAATGTGAAGCTTATCAGCAATTTGTTGGAAGATCCAAAATTGGCAGCTTTTCCTTTGAAGCCCGATTGTCATTGAAGAACCCTTTCAACAATGGGGTTTATATTTCATTAGGGTTTTGAATCCTAATTATAGTGTTGGTCATAATCACGTGCTCATTGTAACTGACTACTTTACAAAGTGGGTAGAAGCTATACCAATGAAACAAACATCTACTACGGTAATTTGTGACTTCATCAAAGAAAATATATTGGTTCGTTATGGAATTCCACAGAAGATCATGGCGGAAATGCCTCAAATTTTTCTTCTAGAGAGATGATATGGTTTTTTCATGGGTATGGGATATCTTTATCTCATTCATCAGATTACTACCCTTGGGGAAATGGTCAAGTAGAATCCAATAACAAAAACATCATTACTATTGTGCGCAAGTTAATCGAAGAAAATAAAATAACTTGGCACAAAAAGTTATATGATGCATTGTGCCCACCACATAACTCCCAAAAGAGCAACCAAGATGTGTCCATTTAAAATTTTGTATGGAACCGATGCTCAAATTCCCATCACACTAGCGTTACCAACATTATGATTAGCTCAAGCAATTGATGATGAATGCTTCACCAATGCATTAGATAAAAGGATCATGTTCCTAAGAAAGCTTGAGGAACAAAGAATTCAAGTGGAAAATAGGATCGAGAAACATCAGTCCAAAGTAAAGAGGTTGTTTGACAAGAAAACCAAAGAGAGGCAATTCCAAATCAATGACTTGGTTCTTCTCTAGGACAAGAGATGTGAACCGAAAGGAAAGCATGGGAAGTTTTATTTGTTGTGGCTAGACCCATTAAAAATCAAACATTTTTGTGGAGATAAAACCTATTACTTGGCGTATCCTGATGGAACTCATTTTCCTTTTCCCTACAATGGGAAATATCTCAAGCACTATCAAAATTGAAAATGGGTTGTTCCCCGTATGTACATAAGTAATTAGGATTTTGGTTTGTTTCTTTTCCCCATCTTTCAGTCTCCTCTCTTGTATCACCCCATTTTTTTGTGCCCCATCATTTTGAGATCATGTTCATGAATATTTTGGTCTAGGTCCGTTGTTGCGTCCATGAAGTCCTTGTCCCCAATTAGAGCCAGTTGTTATCACCAATTTTGACTTCACAAAATTAATAAAAAATGGAAATTTTGAATTTTTCAAAAGTGTTACTTTGCGTGATTTATCACTCTCATTGTGATCGTCTCATTTTTTTGATCATTCCTTTGATTTCATCCGTTTTCCGAGCAAGAATTGCTCCCGCTAGGTTAAATATTAATTATTAATATTTATTAATTAATTACTCTTTGTTTGATAAAATTAATTTTTATTAACTTTGGGGTTTTTAATTAAATAAATATTAATTAAAATTTCATTCAAACTTTTTTATTTTAATTGCCGGGGGAAAAATAAGCTTCCTCTTCCCATTGTCGTGGATGCCAAATTGGCTTCTCAGGCCCCGATTTCTCCTTTCTTGGAAAATTTGTTTTAAATCCCTACTTGTGGGATGTATTTCCCCGATTGCCAAATTAATGAATTAGAAAATGGGAAAAAAATATCCTGATTTCCCACATGGGGAAATAAAATGGGGATTGTCATCCCGTCTTTCCATTTTCATTGGCAATTGGCAGTTGATTTCCCCACTCCCCCTGATAATTAATTCCACTACCTGGGAAGGAGGGAAGTTGAATGAATCCTCATAAATTCCTCCATCAAATTCATTGGAAAGAGTCATGTGAAGCTTTCCAAATTGCTTCTTATTTCTTCTGAAGGAACAGAGTAATATGTTTATCACATCCCTCTTAAAATACTAGTTTACTATGAATGCCATTGTAAAAGAGGAAGAGGGAAATACAGTCCACAAGCAATAACAACATTTCCCACGCATTTCTTGAATTCTTCAAACCACACCTTGCTCCAAGAGACCACGCCAGTGGTAAAGTCTATTTGTGATTCACGCAGCAATTGGAAGAAGATCCATGCATAGGAAGTAATACATCAGTCAAGGAAGAGTTTTCATGTAACCCAAGAAGACAAGACCACCATTTTAGCACACACACAAGAGAGAAGGGAATAAAGTTTACGAGAACACGGTTCAAAGAATCCCACACTACTCAACTAAGAATAAACAACAAAAAGAGATGACATGCCCATGTGTGATGGAAGGAGAATGAGCAACTAAAAAGGAACTTTCACATCATAAAATACAAGACAAAATTTTTAACGCCAAAGGATAAAAAAGGTAAACAAAAAAATCTACTCATGTAAGGGGGAAAAGGAATTGGTTTTAGCACCAAGAATATTCCACGTAGCATAAGGATAGTCCAAACAAATCTCCACGCAACATAAGATAGTCCAAACAAGAAAAATCCACGCAGTCAAAGGAATGAAGCATTGTTGTTCACGCAAAAGGAAAAAAATAACAATTTCCAAGAGCATATCACTCAAAATGCCTTCATTGAGAGAGATTCATGTAAGGTAACAAAGATCACACAACCGAAGGTAAAGATGCATTCATCGGAGAATATTCCACATGTGCCAAGAGGAGAAATAATTGCAAAAAAAAAAAATCAGGAGCTCTCCAGGAAAGGAAAAGTTTGTAGTTCTCACACATTTCTCCATGTACGGGAGGCAACAAACAAATAAATCAGTCTCCTCGTGAAGAGATAAAAAACATAATTAAACTCAGAAAAGGAAAAAGAGGTAGAAATAAAATAAAATAAAACAACCCACACGTGCAGCAAGAGAGAGTTTCCACACATTGCACAAGAATAAAAACCAACTATGTATCTGTCCAAAACAAGCATTCAAAACCAAGCTCCACAAAGCCGGAGGGGGAGGGAAAGAGATCATCATGCATTGAAGAGGCAACTCCAAATCAAGCAAGGTGAAGAAGTAGTGATTTAAAAATAATAATCAAATAGACCATGCATAAAGCCATTACAACTAATTGATTAAAAAAATTATAATTATTTTAACCCGGTTTGTAACTCAAGCTTAGGCTCTCGATATTTTCTTGTGTTTCACATTTAAAAAAAAATGTAACCCAGATCAATTATTATTATTATTTTAAAATAATATAAAATGAGTCACATTTCTTTTGCGTTAACAGAGGTTTCAGAGACAGAGACCTCGACCCCACTTACATTGTTTTGTGTGCTTGAGTCATTTTTCCAGAAATTCATAATGGCCAAAAAATCTAACAAATCTTCATGAAGATCAAGGAAGCCAGTGGAGAAATCAAACAAATCCGTGCTCAAGTATGAATTCCAATGAATCATTCCTCCCAGTTCCATTAAGTCAGCATATAACAATATCACTGATACAAATCTGGGTCACATCAATGTGCAACAATTCTACGAATGGTCAAAATTGAAGGCAAAAGCATATTCTCATATAGGCTTTACCATAGTGGTCTACCCCAAGCAGCAACATTTCCTGTCTCGGTGTAGTTTCCAGAGCTGGTTATTACTTGTGTAGAGCATTATGATCCCGAGAGATGAGGAATTTTTAAAGATAATCATGAGCCTTTCCTCTTAATCACACCAAAGCACATTGAGGAATTTCTCGGCATACCTGACTTTCCTGAGAATGCGGATATCACTCGATAGTCAACACAATAATTTTGGGATGAAGAAGCCCTTAGGTGGAGCAAGATGGTTAATAACAACTATTTTGTGACCAAGAGGCCTCGAATTGACTGACTTTTCAAAGAACTGTATTTGAGTTCGTGGAAGAAATTGGGGACATGATTACTCTCCTAAGTCAATTTTTTGGTTTACCCTCTGCTAGGATTTTCCACCCATGGATGTATTAGTTTATTTGTATCATCCTTACCAAGAAAGAGTTTGTGGATTGGGCCACCATTATTAGTAATACCCTTCACAAACAATTGATAGAAATTAAGATGACTGAATGCTTCTACATGACATCGTATCTGACTTATACAGTAGTAAGAAGAAAGCTATTTTCTGGACTCGAAACAAGAGGAATCAATGGGCCATCAAATAGTGTTTTTCATTATTACGCAAAACTAAGTTTCAAAAATAGCTCTCACCATTTCAGAAGGGTCAATGATGAATTTACTTCCATGTGATTTGGAACCTGAATAGGAATACAGAGGAAATATTTTCCAAAGAATCCATGAATGGCATTTCCCAATGGGGAACCTGGTTTATTCAATTTTCATCCTTTTCCTACATTCACGTGAGAGGATTTTTTAGTACTCTATGGAAGCTTCCTAAGTATGTCAATGATATATGGGCATTAATGGAGCTTGCATGAAAACTATTCCAATTTCATTGTCTTCTTAGTGATAAGCATCATTTAGGAATTCATTTCCCAATCCAAATCGGGGAATACCAATGTCCAAATATTTTCAGTGCACAACTCATGGAAAAAGAGTTTTACCTCATCACAATTCATCCATATGTGAAGAGAGCCCTAGTTTGATATCAATGGATATATGTAAAATATTCTTGGAGAAAAGTATCAACATAACCCTACCATGGAAGATTTCTGGGCTACCTGTTTGGATGAACATGAAGTAAGAAGATGAGAGTTTTCTCACCTAACACTTGCTCAGATCAAGGCCTTTTACATCAAGAAAATCCCGATTCATTCGTAAATGATGTTGAAGATTTTATTGATCATTCATAGTTTTGCTTTTACCACGTTTCCTCAAATTGACTGGACCAAAAGAGATGAATTTTCTCTTGATAGCAAGAATCAACCGATTCTTGAAAGAAGCATATCTTGGTACAACAGAGAACTTTCTAAGTTACAATCAATTCAAGATCATACTTCAGGATCACAAAAATTTCCAACTTAAGGAGATCTTCATTCAACCAAAGTCCCTTCTTAATCGACTTCCATACCATCCAATCATACATAACAAGAAAGAAAGGGTGGTTTCCAAAATCACCGAATAATGTGCCACGAGGAGAAAAATCTAAAGGCCCTAGCCCTGGTGAAGGAAGAGAGCGTGTATCAAGATTTTCTACTTCAAGTAGAGATTCTTCTACTCACATTGTTAATATTTCTCAAAAGCTCATGACAAAAAGATCCTCAACCATGCCTTTGCACAAGCATCCAGTTAGTGCGGGTAGTCCAAATATCAAATACTTTGGAACCTACAATTCATGAAGAGATTTCCCAAAATCTCCCGAATGATTAGGAGGTGGATATTGAGGTTATTTCTCCTCAAATCAAGGTCATGGATAGGATTCTTGCAGGATCTCATGATGTTGAGAACAATGAGAATATTGCTTCGAGCTCTAGGATTTTGTATAAGGAAATAGTGAATGATACTCCTTCCTAGGTTGATTCCGAGGTTAAGAAGAGGAAGAGGGTTGTCAAGGCAATTGAAATTGATTTTGATGCCCTTTTCAAACTTTCTAATGATGTCATTCCCAAGAAGCCTAAGGTTCTTTCTCAAATAATGGTGGATAATGAAGGAAACAGATTTTAGATCTTATCCATCCCACAAGTTGATAAGGAGCACGATGCCATGACACTTGTTGATTATGAAGTTTCCATACTTGGAATTGGGAGGTCCACATTAGAAAGTGACATGGAAATGGCTTGAGATTCAATTAATATCATGTTAAAGAGAATTGAGAAATATAAGTCTCAAAACTCTCACTCAAGGCCGAAAATAATCAATTGGTGGAATATGTTCAACATCATATAAATCCCATATCATCCTCTTTCCCAAGACTGATGCAAGTGGCTGCACGTGATGAAGAAACTCTCAAATTGTCAAAATAAATAAACACATTGGGCCATGTCACTAAAACTTGGCTTTCGAGAGATTCTTGTTTTAGGCCAAGGGATATCAAAATAATGGTTAAGCTCCATGAATATGTCGGTGCGTATCTTGATCCAATTATTTTTTTAAGGAAACTTTTGTTTCTAATATATCAAATTTGGATGAGATATTTCCTAGTATGCAGGATATGTTGAGTATGGAATCCTCGGTTTTATCCATTGAAGGAATTCTCAACTTTAAACATTGAGGGACACGTTATCTTTGGTATCTACATCTCAAATCAAGGAAGATGCTTCTCAAGGATTCTATGATCCATTATGAGAGCATATGCAATGAAGCCTTCACTTCACTCACATTAATTCAATAATTCATAGCTGAGATCCCTTGCAACCTCGTAAATTAACATAATCAAAGGTGTTCATCGGAGCAATTGGAAGACTAATTTTCACAATTGTTTAAGGACATGTACTCTCTTGTCAATAATTTATCATCAGTTTCAATGGAGCGGTGCATTAAATTAAAGAACTTATTTGAGAACGCTCAATCAAATATTATTAATTTAAATGATATGCTAAGTAGGATTCTTGAATTACAGGTATTTTGTGAGACTATTCTTTGACCAAATGAACCTCCGAAGAAGAATATATGTTTGAAGCTTTGGGAAGGTTTATATCCTTTCAACTAGCAAAAGTGGTAGATCCTAATTTAAACGGTGGTTCAGAAGATAGTTTTCTTAGTATCTAACAAAATGGGAGAGTCCATTTCTCATATGTTAGAGATAGGTGGACCCCATTTCAATGGATAAGGCACTGTTATTATTATATATTTTAAAAAGTGGATTTTTAAGAAAAGGATGTTGTTATTTACTTTCGTGGAAGCCGTGGATAAATTAAGTGGTTTCTATTTTTAGTCACTTTTAATAAAGTTGGTTAGAAAAATTCAAAGGTCACTTAAGTTCCTTATTTAATTTTCATGTAAAACCCTAACTACTTTGTAACCAAATTTTCGGATATAAAAGGAAGTGAGGGGCTCATTTGTAAAGGGTTCTTTGAGAGAGAAGAAGAAAATACTTTTGTATGCAAGATTTACTTCAAAGAAAGAAACTTTGTGTTATTTTGAGAACATTTTGGAGTTAATGAAATATGAACTTTGTGTCCTTTTCATTTTCTCTTATAGCATTTGATGTTCTTATGTGCATTAGATGTTAGTGTTTTAATCTCACATGCAAATATTATCTTTGATCTTATTGCCAATGTTATTAATCTGTTGTTCTAGTTCACAAAGATCAAGCTTTGATTATCTACTTGCTCACATGTGTTCCCTTTTACACATTCTTATTTAGATAACTCAAACTCAGCTTTTTATTTGTGTTAATTATTCATATTTCCTCATCATGTAATATTGGGCTCTATTTTTACCTAACTCTTACATGTTCTTTCAATTCATTCCATTCCACTCCTTTCCTTCATTCCATTCCATCTATCTCCCTCATTCACATTTATTTCCATTGACATTCCAAAACACCCCCCACATACAATTTTGAATGTATAGGTGTAAATACAGTTTTGGTTTTCAATAAAGGCATCCTCACCTTCATTGAGGAGGGAATTCATTCCCACACTGTTGCATGTCATTTGCATGCGTGTAAATCCATATGCTAACAACTGGAAAATGAATAAAACAGTAAAAAATACAAACACATAATGCTAGAGCATGAAATTAGGTGTGATAACATGACCATTAATAGTAGCGCACTCAAGTATATGCACTAGTGTAACTAGTCATAGTAGCATGTTCAAGTAAATGCATTTACTAGAAAAATACATTTGTTGATTACATATTGGTTTTGGTTGCATGTGCAAATATACACAAGAATTTACACATGAAAAAAAAAAAATTAGTGTTACAGTAGTGTGTGAAGGACTACACAAGATCATGTAATGATACACTAGCACAAATCACATGTAAAGCTAGTGCAATTAACCTATATATGGATACAAATGAAGAAAAATGGAAAAAGACTTCCTTTTTTGGATTTCCTCTTTGTTTGTTGCACCAAAACCTTGAAACTTAAACAAGTAAGTCTTAAACAAAAATAACAAAAATACAAAGTTAGATTAGTAAAAACAAGATAAAACTTATAAAACATGTGTGGGTGTCCCACTTTGGCATGCCGAATGTAAACCATAGAAATTACATAAATAAAGAAAGCTAAAAATACAAGAAACCTCTTCTTTGATATATCCAAAACCACCTTAGATTGGATCTGACTATAGGAGTAGGGTTGAGTGATGATCCTGTTGGATCATATTGATTTGAAAGATTTTGTAGTTTTTTGGATGCCCTAAGAAATATCTTGAGTGGATGATAGATCAAGATATGAGCGTGAAGATGACTGATTTGATATGATATGGGAAGAATAATGGTATGACCAATTGATTCACCAAATAATTGGATAGAATAAGAGTATGAACTCTCAAGATTGTTGGTGGATGATTTGAGAAGGAAAAATCATTAATTTATTGACGAGGAAGGTGAATGCTTAAGCTAATTTTAGATTGATTTGATTTGGACATAACTAAACATGACCGAGTTTTTTAGCTGAGTTTCCAGATTGATTGAAGAGTTCCACCATCTAGATTTACATGGACGAGTCATTGTTGAGTTGGCAAGGGTTGCACATGTTTTTAATTTTTAAATCTATTAAATCCATATCCTTTATTTTATTCACCCAAAACATTTCGTGAATGATTGGATTTTAGAAGCATGTGAATTGATTTTGGATTGCCATGACTTGGGAGATATCTTTAGTTAACTCCAATGCGTGATTTCAGATAATTTGAACACATCCTCTTGATTACAATAATAAATTTTAGATTTAGTCATGATTTTATTCCTTTTTAGTTGAGGAGGTGGATATGATTTGAGGATATTTAATCTATTTAAATACAAAAGTAGACATGTATGTATTTGTTTAATTAATTTGATATTAAATTACCTAAGGGGTGATAATGTACATTAGGATTAATTAAATTAATTATAGAGGGACATAATGTGTTTAATAAGATTTTGAACATTTATAATGCGTAATGTTTATTTTGGGGTTCCTATAATGGGCATATCTCATATTTTAAAAATGTATCCTTTATTTTTCATATAAACATCACAATGTTATTTGGAAAAATATACAACACGGTGTTATGTAAGGCACCTAATAGGTTGTACCAAAATTTCCATGGCTGGATAATTATATCAATCAAAATATGATGTGCATTTTTAATCAAATCTTATGTTAAAAAAGTAACAATGAGGGAAATTAAGCAAAATAAAAGTACCTAAAAATTTAAGTGGTTAAAAGTCAATTTTTCCACTAGGAAAAGGACCTAATTTAGCCCACATCATTAAAGACAATATAAACATGTAAACCCATGACATACTACATGCCTAGTGAATTCTTAGATGATTTTTGTATAAATATTAAACATATTTAACTGATATTTTATAGACACGAAGAGGCGATCCATAATGAGATCTACACCGAATATCATATCAAATATTTGTTATTAATTTTCTTGATGTTACAAATATCTTCAACTATGAGGACCAAATTTTTCAATGTCCTACACATATCTCAATGTGGCTCAAATCTTGTGTGAGATAATTTTCATTTATCCACAACATAAAATATACTCTTGCATAATTATCCCATATGCTAGTTATTTTTGGGGACTATGTCTTTCCATTCAAGCAATAAAAATAGAGTTTTGTGTATTATAATTAAATAGTTATTGAGAAAATTAGAAAATAATACAAAATATTGTTGAAGGTCTAGTAATTATTCTAATTTAAATCCCAAGGGTTATTTTTATAATTTAACTCATGAGGGATATTATTATCCAGATCAAAAAAAAACCATCACAATATTATTTCTTCCATTTATAGTCACATCAAAAAGATATTATTATTCCTAATTATTACAACAATCTACTAGAAAATACAAAAATCCTTGTAAAATGATTGTTTTCCTATTCAAAATCACACATCTAATGCAATATAAAAAATTATTAACATTAGTCATATTACATTATAACTAAAATACAAATAGATGTTAGAGAAGGTAGTGGGTTTAAAATTTAATAATTTACTACAAGAGGCCATGTAGCGATGATGATGCTCCTAAAAACACCATATTCACTCTTCAAATCCATGACATATCCATGTTTCTTGTTCACATGAGGATAAAACATTACATGTGTGCATTTAGTTGAGCCTTTGCAGAGACTTATGATAATGTGAAGGTTGTGATCATTCTTATGGATGATGTTATAGAAATATTGTTCACCATAATACATTAGAGTTGGCATCTACAATAATAAGAATGCATCCTTTTCTAGAATATTGTGAAGGATTACTAAAAATGATGATAAAGCTAGAGACAAACCAAAAAAACTCCTATCTTATGAATCTCAAGTAAGTGTGAGTTCATTTCTCTATGTGTTCAATTAAATTCCACCACATTTGGGTTATATATCTATGTATGTACGTATGTTTGTATATTTGTTTGTATATATTTACAACTGACAACAATTACTTTGGAGACTATTATATTCATTCCACATTTATGACTCAAATGGTTGTTGGGATATAACACCTAACATGTTGTGGAGATGATTTTACATGGATAAAGTAGAATGTGCCATCTAGTGTGTCACATGGAAATGGAGTACTAATGAGAAAACACTAAATAATATGGTTCTATGCATATTTTCAGTGACAAATGGCATGATGGTAAGCCGAACACAACTTTGATGATGATTCGACAAGAAATAAGGTATTACATAATGTTTTGGTACATTTTAGGTGTTGCAAAGTGTTTCAAAAATGTGTAATTTGTGGATGTAATATAGTGGAGCACGATGATATATGAACTATGAACATTATGGAATGGTTTGCACAAGATTGCAAAATCTATAAGGATTTTGTGGTACTAGCACAATCTGGAAAAGTTGTGTGGTTGTGAAGAAAGTGCATACGGTGTAAAGGATTGTGCAATGTAATTCACTAAGGAACCATAGGATTTAGTAGAGTATGCGAAGTTTTCAAATAGCTATATAAGAGAGGGAAGCAACAAAAAGTTATGAAAATAGTTGTAACCATAAACCCTAGGCTTTATCCTTAACACAAGATGATGCAAAAAGAGAGGATAGTTGTAGAAAATAGATAAGCTACATGGGATGCTTGAAGGAGCTAAGTCATTAATGCACACTTTTGTAAAGTTTTACACTTACCATGGGATTCAACAAAGGAGTAAAGATCAAGTTTTACAAGAGGAGTGAAGAGGATTACATGGATTTGAGAAATAAATAGTAAGGATTAAAGGTTGTGCATGGATCATTCATCATTTTTAAAGAAACAATGGTCTCCATATTACTAGAGTTTAGTTGAGAAAACTAAACGTAAAGCTAGTGAAGGTTATAAAATTTGGTTTAACTAACATATTACCCATACTTGACTATTAAAATATTATATTTCCTAACACCACCCATTTTAAAAATAGAAACTTCTAAAATAAGGACCCACTTTGTTTTAATACATATGAAAATACTTAGGTACTTACCTTTTATCTTTAAAAGTGTTCCTTGTTTTTTTCCTAAGTTCTTGGTTAGTGATCACATTTTGAAGTTGCTTTGTACTCACACTTGAAAATTTTGTGGTCCTTGCACTTACGCTTAAAGTTTTCCCCAACACTCAAAACTTATGTGTTTCTCATGCTTTGGAAAACTTAAAGTTCTTGCACTTGTTTGATTACTCACACTTTAAATTTATTATGTGCTTACGCTTGCAATTTCTTAAACACTCACTTTCCTTCATTCCTCTTACAATGTAAAAATTAACTACTTTCACTTCACATCTGCAAGAATTTATTCTTTGTAGTTAATTATTTTATCTAATTTTGAATTGAATTTTTCCTCATAGTTAATGAAATTTGTCACTCAACTCACAGATTCAATATTCCATGATTCAAGATCATAAATGTGAGAGTTTGGAATTCAAATCCTACAACTTAGAAATGTAAGATTTATAAATTCAAATCTCACACCATGTACTTCATATTTGAGAGGGCTCACACATCACAAGTGTGAGAAAAATATAAATTCAAGGACACTTCAAACACCATAGAATGGTGAACCAATCACAATAATACATGTGGCTTATTACATGACATACATGTGGCACCTGGAAGTTAGCCCAACCAATTATCTCCCACCATTTTTATGGGACCAATTGATTCAAATGTTGTAGAAGTCCAAGTAACCCCTAAAGTAGCACGAGGTCCCCGTTGGTTACATATGAGGTATCACCTTCGATAATAAAAATAAACCGAGAAAGAAACTGAGAGGAGACCACAAAGTAAGTGGTAAAAATTAATAAGAGAGAATAAAAAGAAACATCTACCAATACACACCCAAAATAACCAAAATAAATCTAGATAGAGCAAGACTTGATAGAACAAAGAGAGAAATATGATTGGATAGATCAAGAATACCCCCAAATAAATATTGAATTCAATCTTAGGACAAACACCATGAGGAGGGTTTTTTATTCAATACCCACAATTCCTTTGATTAAACATACACAAAGAATTTTATATTTTCATTTCTCTCAATTTATAATCATGTAACTTACTCCTGACCATTTATTCACTTAGCTCCTGAACAAATGTATTGCTAGTTCTGGACTACATGTATGGACAACTATAGACTAAATGTATGGAAAGCTCCAAAATAAATGTATGTACAACTCCATTCCAATTGTATTCCTAGTTCTAGACCACATGTATGGACAACTCCATACTAAATGTATGGACAACTCCAAACTAAATGTATGGGTAACTTTGGGCCAATTTTACAAATAGTTCTATACTATTTCCTTGTGCTTAATCCTACCATATATTCTACCACCTTATCGTATGCAAAACCAATCGATCTTGAACCATTCATTAGTTAGACCATTCTCGTGATAACCATGCTCTCATTCATCTTACTAAGAATCATATTTGTTCTAAAAGTATCAAAATGTACAATGATTTAATAACTTTGCTTTCACTAATTCATACTTGATTTGGTTGGTCAAAATACCTTTATAGACTTTTTTTCTCTCATCTATCCCTTTCAACATAAGAAACCAACTTTCTCAAAGAATTTAATTTTACACCATAAATATCAACGAATTTCACAAGGTTATTTAATGGGTCATTGTAACTTCTAATCATTTAATCAAATTTTTAATCGTTGATGTCATTATGAACCAAGTTTGTGTCCTAGGCTATATGTAGAGAAGGAATATGAAACTCAGTTCTATGGTGGATCTCTCTTTGGGGGTTTCAGGTTGGTTTTTATCTCTTATTTCTCTCTACTCTGCGAAAGGAAATACAATTATAAGCTACTAAAATGAAAGACATAATTCAAGAAATGCATCTAATGTACTGAAACAATGTTGTAATAAAATTATTTAAAAAGGAAATGCTTAATTGAATTTAAATTCTTACATGAAATAAATGACAGTAAAGAAATATAAGAATGCATTCAAATAACCATTCGAATCAAGATATTGAAACTTGAACTTATCAGGAATAAAGATCATGCATGAAACCAATCCTCCAATATCCTCGGTTGAAAGGGCCCTTTCTCTCCTTTGAGATTGAGGTAATTAAACCAACGGATACTTAGAACAACATATAGATTATATTGATTCAAATAATCTGAACATACTCCATCATAAGACTTGAAGTGACTATCAACTGATATATAAAAATTGTACTGAAAACTACTAACTACTAACTATGAAACGATTTCAAAGAGGTTTCTTATAGACATAAATGGTTACTGAGAATGTGCCAAAATTATAGGAAATGGATTTAAATAAATAAAAACCTCATGAAGTATCAATGACATCTTATAATATAGCTAAAAATAGGGTCCTCGTTTGTAGGATGTTATGAGAAAATCCTTCAACATGGCATAGTGGAAAATGACTCGGCTTCTTTGACCGTGACTAGATCAAAATCGGAAAAATGCGTGCTTCATTAACCTACACATGTCATCACATCACTCAAAAAGGTAGTTAGTGGGAATTCCTATGGTCATTAGTTCACATGAGATAAGATAAGGAGAAATACATCAATCTTACTTTGGATACAACTATCTAGAACATCCCCCATACATTAATTAACATATTTAGGAGAAAAATCTATAGCTATAGGGATGATATAATAAGTCAATTTATGCACTCATCATTTCCCCTACGATTTTTATATTTTATATGTCCTCGTGTAAATTCATATCTATCCCACTCTATGACCAAGTTGTTGTGCCATATCATATTCCTTGAATTGGTCTAGCATATTGTTTCTTTTTTCCTTTACACTCCTGAGTTTCCAAGATAACATTTTCCCATGCTTTAAAACTATCATGAGATTGGGTAGCATTATTCTGCCAAGTTGTCATGGGACTGAGGACAAGGTTAGGTCTTACTTTCATGCTAACACATTCATTACTGTATTCTTTTTCACCCTTTTCTTAACCGTTGAATAATTACTACACTCTTCTCATAATCAAAGGTTATGAGGGAAATGACTTCCTTCTTTTCAATGATAAACTTATAGTATCCCACCTTTTATCACAAGTTTTTATAGCTTCACCAAAGTTCTAATGGAAATAACTCTCAAATTCCTAAACATACTTAGATAATATCTCTGAAGTATTCCTTCCAATTCTAGCTTGATAATATAATAAGCTCAAGTCTTTTTCATGGAGACATAATTGTGGCGGGTAGGCCTAATATAGAAACCAAAAATTTGAGTTACTTGATTAAAATTTTATATCTCGTTGACCCCACAGAATTTTTTCCTAACCAATGATTGAAAAGATTTTAATTGTAACTCCCCCATAGACAAATTGATAAATAAATAAGGGACATTGAAACCAACATGTTGTGAAGGTAGAATTCACATAACAAATTCTATATAAAAAAATCATGTTCGAGTCTCATGGGACTCTCCACAAAATATCCTTTGTAATTTCCATGGATAAAAATGTTCCTAAAGAAATAGGTCAGAAAAGTCGAAGAGGGCTTTCTACAAGTTGGAAGTTTGCAAGAAAGAGGACAAACATATTCAACAATTAATTCCAATTTATTCTTAGTCTTTGAAATTGACTCAACCTCTTCTTTAATTTTCTTATTCACCTAGACCAACTCTTTATTTTGAAGAGAAAATTGGTCATAGCGAGAGTACAAATCAATCCCTACATGTAGACCAATAAATATTCTTTTTCTTTTTTAAACTATCAAATTCTACTTTTAAGACAATTATTTCTCTAACTTTCTCCACATTTCTTTGCACAAATTCATTTTTCATAGACAATTAGGTTTATTCTATACCTTTTAATTTTTTCCTTTAGAATTTCATCCTTGTGTGATTCCATATGACCAACCTCCCTTGCATTAGTTTCTGGAGCACTAGTTTGGGTTTCGGTGCTATACATATTTCAAGAGATACGTACACAATTTTTGGAGCTTCAAAGAAAGTCCGGCATATCATTATTAGGGAATTATTATTTGGGAATGGTTTTTATAAATTCATCATCTTTCAATTGTTCACTAGGAGCAGATGAATTACCAGCATCAAAATATCTTCCAAAATGGGGTTTGAACCCTCATTAAATAATGCAGAGAAACTTTAGGTTTCCTTGATACACAAGACCTTCTTGGTATCAATGTCATAATAGCAGGTATGGTAGGGTAGTATTTTCCTTGGGAGATTGAGGTACATAGAACTGATCATCCTCACTTGCATATTCTTCAATAACCACACTAGAAGGCCGAGGAGTTGAATCCAGCGTAGGCTAAGAACTAGGACGCAATTTTGAAGAAAGTGGAACAGGATCCCTTTTTATCTTCTTCTACTTACAGCTCTTCCCCATGGTTTTCTTTTTACCTTCCTCTCGGTCTACAACAATCTTGATGTGCACAAATTAACTGGATAAGCCTTGGGTGTTTTAGGGAGCTTTACCACCTCCATTTTTGTATTTTTGACCCACCTTAATGACAACCTTAAGCTCAGGGTTTGTTAGGCCCTTCTTCAAATGAGTGAGAATTTTCAATGTGTCACCCCTAGCACCAATGGCTTCCCATCATAGATAAGATACCTGCTCACCCAAGTGAAAACTTACTTCCAATGACCCGAAAACTCTCCCTCTTAATACATTTTTGAATTCTATGGGGATTGAGAATAAATATTGGGAAGGGCTTCCCTTTAATCATGGAATGGGGGTATTAAATCCTTAATTGGGGTATTAGTTACAATTTGGAGCCCAAAATCTAGGAGGTTGGATATAATAGCAACAATGTGGCTATCTATTTCAATTCTCTTGCATCCTATCCGAGATCATGTTTCCTCAAAGCTAAATAGAAATTCATCAACTAAATATTCATCATAACCCTCAAATTTTGAAGAAATTCCAACCAAACTACATCATGGAAGACTTGGGAAATGAAAACATTTCATAGGAGAGGCTCAATAGACTCTAGTTTTGATTTATTCTTTTGTCCCATTGCTTAGACTAGTCTAGACAAAGTTACAGGAAAGTGGTGAAGGTGTATGCGAGAGAAACATAAAAATTACATGAAATATCAGTAGTGAGGGTTTGAACTATGGTTTGAGTTGATAATGGCATTGAGTTAACACAAAAATGGTGTTGAAAAATATTGATAGTATTTAGTTGGGATGCAAAAATTTCAATTCTTAGAATCTTTCCCATCCTGTCATCATAAATGCTCATGCCACTTTTCCTTCTCAAAGAAAGGTGACACATGCCACTTACTTGTCCATTATTACCCCTTGATTCCCCACGTTATTCCATGAGACTTGATTTGACATCCTTAATAAATGCATTGGGAATGGGATTTTAATTTTTTCATATTAAATAAATGCAAATGTGAGTTCTAAAAAGTTAATATCCATACCATGGGATGAGTCCATTTCACCTTGTTAGCTTAGCTTTCTACCGACGCATTGGCACTCCACCTCCTGCATTCGAAGAGTAATCATGATTAATGCACATTATAATAATTAACATTTCTAACATGTATTGAATGCATGAAATAAAAAATATTTTTGTATTTTTATGATATAGGGGGGAAGAGGATCAAAATTATGATCTTCTTACTTTATTTGAATTTCCTAACAAACTACTCATGGTGCGAAGAGTTGGAATATTCTACTAAATCAAATTCTTTGCAGAACAGTATGTCCTTAGTGAAATTTTTCTTATCCTAGGGTTATTAATACATCCTAGGTCTATGGCCATTCACTAACAAGGTTATCATATCATCATTAATTGGTAATAGTATCACAAATCCATTATCATAAAAAAATTCAATCGATAGGGTCCTAACCATCTTATTCTCAACTTTCCTTTGAATTGTTGATACTTTGAGTCAAATAGTAAAACCCATTCTCCTTCATCGAACCTCCTATTTTTGATATGAGCATCATGCCAGCATTTTCTATGATATTGTAGGATTTCAGTTTTTTGTTTTGCATGTATCCACATTTCATCAAGTTCATTCAATTACATCACTCTTTCACGTTGAGCTTTATCCATCTCAATTCCAATCTTTTGTGTTGTTCTCCAGGTTTGTAATTCAAATTCTATAGGAAGCAATGGATTCTTCCCATATAACAAAGCATATGGGAAAAAACCAGTGGTGGTTTTCTAGGTGGTATTGTATGCCCAAACGACTTCAACAAGTCTTGGTACCCATTTTTTGCTATCTCGCATTAACAACCTTAGTTAAGATGTTCTCTAGCTCCTTGTTTGTGACTTCCACATGCCCATTGGATGGGGAGTGACATGGTGATGATTTCCCATGATTGATTTGGTATATCTTCAGGAAGGCTTCAATCATGTTTAAAACAAACAAAGGTACTTGATAAAATATAATGGCTCTGGGATCTCCAAACGTTAGGATACTATTATTGTACAAAAATTCATCATAAACATCCTCATTGGTAGATACTAGTGTTTAAACCTCATCCCATTTTGTAACATAGTTAGTGCATACCAGAAAGTACTCTTTACCTTAGGATGGGGGATCAAAAGGACCAACAAAATTAATTCCACACTTATCAAATGACCCTAAGAACAACTAAGGATTGAGGGGAATTTCAGTGAGTAGCGCATGCCTCCACATTCTCGACATGCATCACATTGCCATACATACTTTTTGACAGATTTATGGAGAGAGGGCTAGTAGTACCCAACTCCAAGGAATTTTGAATTGTTCTCTTCACTGAGTAATGTCCTCCTCCAGGTTCATCATGGCAAGATCTCAGTATATCATACACTTCATCTTCTTGAACGCAAATATGAAGAATCATGTCAGGACAACATTTAAATAGAATTCCATTACACCATTTATATGTAGCATTATTTTTTACTAATATTTTACGTTCTTTATTAGTAAAGTAAGATGGAAACTTCCCTATAGTTAGATAGTTGGCAAGATCAACAAACCATGGAGGATGTGTTGATACTGTAAACAAGTGCTCATCTAGAAAGTGATCTTGGACTACCTCCTCTTCTCCTAAAACATTCAATCTCGAAAGGAATTCAACAACAACATTGGCCTTTCTAGGCTTATCAATAATAGTCAAGTTAAATTATTACAAAAGAAGTAACCACCTAATAATTTTCCCCTACTACTTTGGTTTTTTCATCAAATATATTATGGCTGAATGGTCAATATACACAAATATTTTATATCTAGTAATGTAGTGTCTGAATTTATTCAGAGAGTAAACAACAACTAGAAATTCCTTTTCCATAGTAGTGTAGTTTCTCTTTGTGGGGGTCATATTTTTACTAATGAAATAGATGGCATACATTTGGTCTTCCTCATCCTTTTTTCCAAGAACATCTCCCATTATTGTGCTAGAAGCATCAGTGTGAATCTGAAAAGTTCGTCCCCAATTTGGTCCTCTAAAAACAAGGGTAGTGGTCAATGTCTCCTTTATAACTTCAAAATCTTGTTCACATTGAGGAGACCACTCCAAAACACAGTCCTTTTCTAGCAAAGAGAACATTGGTGAAACAATATTACTAAAATATTTAGTAAACCTTCGATAATATCCTGCGTGTCCACTTTTGATATCAATTTGATTTGTTGGTGTAAGCAATTTAGTAATGAATTCTATCTTTTTAAGATCAACTTGGATACCCTTAGTAGAAATATGATGCCACAAAACAACTCCCTGATCAACCATTATCACACATTTTTCATGAATTAATGAGAGTTTGTGTTGGTCACATCTCGTTAACGCTTTTTCAATTTTACTCAAATATTCTTCAAAATTAGACCCATGGATGGTAAAATCATCCATATAAACTTCAACAACATCATTGGTGAGGTCTGCAAAAATAGCCAAAACCACTCTCTGAAAGGTGGAAGGTGCGTTAAAAATTCCAAATGGTATAGCTTTGTATGCAAATGTACCCTAGGGACAAGTGAAGGTGGTCTTATCTTGATCAATAGGTGCTATACTGATTTGGTTATATCCACTGAACCCATCCAAGAAGGAGAAGTATTTCTTACCCGAAAATTTTTCCAAAACCTGTTTGATAAAGGGAAGGGGAAAGTAATCTTTCTTGGTGGATTTATTAAGCTCTCTATAATCTATATATATTCTCCACCTACCATTTTTCTTGTAACTATAACGAGTGTTGATACCCACCGAATTTCGATATCGGATAGATAAATCCTACCATCAACACTTTTTCTATTTCATCCTTAACAATGTCTCTAAATGTTAGATTAATCCTACATTGTGGTTGTCCAACTGGTTTAACACCATCAGTGTAAATATGATGAGTGTAGATGCTTGGATGAATCCCTTCCATTCAAGATATAATCCCAAACAAAATATTTCAAATGATCCCTCAAGATGTCAATGACCTTAGTCTCTTAGTTGTCTTCTAAATTTTTATTAATGGTCAGTTCCTTTCTTATCTCAATAGTTATTGATTTAGTGTCTCTCAAAATGGAAAATTTTGTTTCAAAATCAAAGAGTTCAAGGGACAAGCATGAGGTTATAGCATGTGAAGAATAGTCATGTTTTCAATGGATACAACCTTGGATAAAGGACAATGAAAATTAGTTGATGTATTTCCATGGTAACCATAGATCTCTTCACAATCTTAAAAAAAATGTCACTTACCAAGGCATTTTTTTATTTTGAGTTTAAAATAGTCATTTTTGTAGGCATATTTGGTGTTTTCATAGCCACAACTCTAGTTTCTATAGCCACGATATCATCTTCATCAAATATTGGGTATGGCTCAACAATTTCTTCCATATGATTTTTCAATGCAATGGTGACCAGATAAGAAGAAATCATGTTGTTAGTATCTGAAAAATCTACCCATACACATTCAAAAACATCCACATATGGCTGGGAAAGAGGATAAAGGGAAATATTCTTTACTTTTTCCCATTTGAAATAGTCATTTTTCTTGACCTACAATCAATGTATGCAGCAATAGTAGCTAACCAGGGTCTTCCTAAGATGACTGGGTATCCTAACTTCTGAGATTTAGGTTGTAAGACCATGAAATCTACAGGATACTCCCAAGATTCAACCATGACCATAAATCCTCAATTACTCCATTTGGTACAATAATAGATTGATCTACCAATTGGAGGACAATATTGGTTGGCTACAATCCTATCAAGGACAATAAATTGAACATATATGTTGTTATGAAATTGATGTAGATTGAGAAACAGGACGGAAGCTTTGTGTAATTTTATTAATCTCAATCAACTAAAAATTACAAGTGAATAGGCTGCAATATTTATAGATATTGCATAGCCAAATACATCCAGGAGAATGAGTTGCACAGGTGCAACCAAATGCCAGAATAAACAAGCTTCCAATAACATCCGGAAGCAACAATTACATAAAAACAAATATATTGTTTAAAACAATATAACAATGTGCATACAGACAAATATGGTTGATTAACCATATAACAATATAACAATTTATTATTTAATTAATAAAATTAAATAATTATTAAACTATGCATAATTAAATATTAGGATAATAAAATTTATCCTAACATTCCCCCCCTTAATTGTGCATTGTCTGAAGAGATGAGGAGAGAAATGCTCTGAACAACTCAAACTTGTCACGTGCAAGTGACTTTGTGAAAATATCTACTCGTTGTTCAGCTGTTGGACAAAACTGAAGCTGGATGTTGTGCTTCAACACATGTTCGCGTATGAAATGAACCTGAACTTCAATGTGCTTTGTTCTCTCGTGAAAAACTGGATTGCGAACAAGTTTTAGAACACCTTCATTGTCAACATACATGGTAGTCGGTTTGTCCTGTGGTATTCTAAGTCCTTCCAGTATGCGACGTAGCCAAATCGCTTCACAGACAGCTTCTCCTGCAGAACGATACTCGGCTTCTATGGAAGAGTGAGAAACAAAGTGTTGTTTCTTTCTTCCCCATGATATTGGTCTAGATCCCATAAAGAATACAAATCCAGAAGTGGATTTTCTATCATCAATGTTACCTACATGATCTGAATCCGAATATCCAATCAAGAAGAAGTTTTCATTCTTCTTGTATTCTAGACCAAGATCCACTGATCCTTTGAGATATCTCAAAATGCACTTTGCTGCTTTCCAATGACAAATTTTGGGTTCCTGCATGAACCTGGATAGATAGCTCACTGCAAAGCTGATATCTAGTCTAGTGTAGGTTAGGTAAATGAGACTCCCAATCAGCTGTCGATAGAGAGTGGCACTTACCTCAGGAGATGGATCTAAACGAGATAACTGTAATCTATTCTCCATAGGTGTAGCAATTGGTGTGCAATCCATCATCCTAAACTTCTCGAGCGTTGTCTTGGTATATTTCATCTGAGAAACAAAGATGTGATTCTCTTTCTGCCATACTTCTAGTCCAAGACAGTAGTGCATAAGCCCGAGATCTGTCATGTCGAATGATCGCTTAAGATCTTTCTTTGTTTCATCAATCATCTTCACTGAACTGCCAGTGATGACTAGATCATCGACATAAACTACAACAATCACCATCTCCCCCCCTTGCTTTTTGAGGTAGAGATTGGGATCGTATGGATTTCTGACGAATCCATGTTGTACGAGATGCTCATCAATCTTGATGTACCATGCCCGGGGTGCCTGTTTGAGGCCATACAGAGATTTCTTGAGTCTACATACCTTTTCTTCTTGACCAGGTACAACATATCCCTCAGGTTGAGTCATGTAGACTTCTTCTTGTAAATATCCATTCAGGAAGGCACTTTTTACGTCCATTTGGTGAACTTTCCATCCAAACTATGCAGCTAGAGAAAAGATCATCCTGATCATTTTGATCTTAGTTGTGGGAGCAAATGTCTCCTCATAGTCAATGCCTTCTTTCTGTGCATACCCCTTTGCTACAAGTCTTGCTTTGCACTTGTCCACTGTCCCATCTGCTTTGTACTTAGTTTTGAATATCCATCTGCATCCAATGGGTTTCTTCCCTGGTGGAAGATCGACAAGCTGCCAAGTGTTATTCTTCATCACTGATTGATATTCAGAATCCATGGCATCTTTCCAAGCTTTTGACTATAGGGCTTCCTGGACTGTAGAGGGCTCGTCTGATTCAATGACTCTACTCATCAAAGCAAAGTTAACTTCTTCTCTTGCTTTACTGCGAGTCCGTGGTCCAGGGGTGGATGTATCCGGTGGAGCATCCAGTCTTGCATCTCGTAATGTGCTTGTACACCATTTAGGCATACGTTGACCTGTTCCCATGGGTTGTGGTTCTATCTGATCAACACCATCATCCCCATCATCACTTTCATCTTCTGAGGGAACATTAGCTTCAGTTTTTACAACTGGTGAAAAATCTACATCTTGTGAGTCCGGAGGAGGAGTCTCTGCTTCCTTCTTCTCGAAAAACTCAACATCTCTGCTTGTGTAGACTTTTCTGGTCTTAGGATCCATCAGTCTGTACCCAAGAGTCTCTTCACTGTATCCAATGAAGATGAGATTTTGTGACTTCATGTCCAATTTCTTTACTTCTGTTTGGGTATGTGCATGCTGCGGCTTTACACCCGAATACTCGAGGTGTGCAATGGATGGTTTCCTTTTTGACCATGCTTCTTGTGGTGTAATACCATCAAGAGCAATTGCAACAGGCACTCTGTTTAACAAATACACTGTTGTTTTTGTTGCTTCTGCCCAAAATGTCTTTGCAAGTTCGGAATCATCGATCATGCATCGCACCATTTCCATGATAGTACGATTTCTTCTCTCGACAACACCATTTTTCTGCGGTGTGTGTGGAGGAGGCATTTGTCGACGAATCCGTGGGTTTGTAGGTAGTCTCTGAACTCATCACTGGTGAATTCCCCCCCTCGATCTGAGCGGAGAGTTCTGATGTGACGACCATTTTCTTTCTCAACTACCACTTTGAACTTTTTGAATGTTTCAAAGGCTTCAATTTTCTTGCGAAGACAAAAAATCCACATTTTCCGTGAATACTCAACAACACAGAGCATGAAGTACTGGAACCCTAATGACTTGGCTGCATTGGACAGGACAGATCGGTATGAACCAGGTCAAGTTTACCATGAGCTCGAAAAGTACTCGTTTGGAATGAAACTCTGTGTTGTTTTCCTGCTAATCAGTGAGGACACTTGTTCAGTATCCTTCAAGAGATGGTAGCCCATGTACCATATTACACCAAGGTGAAGTGTTTTGAGATATTTGAAACTTACATGACCAAATCTCTCGATGCCACAACTAAGTTGGGGTGGATTTTTAGCCACAAGTGCTTGATCATTTTTGTGAATGAAATCAAGTTGAAACGTTCGTCCCACATTTGAGGCTTTTGCAATTATTTTTGAGCCTCTGGATTTATCTCGAATCAAACACATTTTCTTGCCGGATTGACTATCAAAGTCAATTTTCAGGTTGTGATCTAGGAGTTGACTGACCGAAAGAAGGTTCTTTGTCAACCCAAGGACATATAGAACATCGATAGTCTGCATTTTTGCGTGAACCAAGGGGTAGAGAAATGTTTCCAATCCCTCGAATCGTATATGAAGAATCATCTCCCAACGAAACATGATTTTTCGATGGCGTGTCCCTCATTGAAATAAACCAGTCTCTATGGCTGGTCATGTGTCGAGTGGCTCCCAAATCAACATACCAGATGTCACTAGATGACGTGGATGGTTCACTTGATTGAGCAAAGGAACAAGAAGTCTTCATTGTCGATTGTTCTTGTTGCTCGAATATTACCTTCTTTGGTGGGGTCTTCTTTTCCAGTTCCCCTTTTTCTACCCGTGATAGTTGTTTGAATGTCCCTTGTAAGTTTGTTGTTGTTGTGGTCCAGAATTGCTTGATGAACCTTTCTTATATGTGTTAAACCAACATTCTTGCAAGTCATGTCCTCTTTTGCAAATTGGACATCACTTCTTCTGTTGATTGTCCCCATGATACTGATTCTGATGTGGGGACTTCTGATAGGATTTAGGTTTTCCTTTACCTTTTCCTTTCCATTTTTGATGTGAAGACAGTGCCTGCTCCTCTTCATCATCCTTGTTGTGCATTGCTTCCTCTTGTTGCAGTAGGTTTACTAGCTTGTCAAAACTAATTGTCGTATCTGACAAGTTTAGAGTTGTGACAAAAATGCGGTAAGAAGAGGGAGAGCTCTCAGAACAATGGGAATGAGAGATTCATCTTTGACCTCTTCTCCTAGGGCTAGAAGTGAAGCCCTCAACTCTGCAACTCTTCTTAGGAAGGCTTCAATTTTCTCATTCTGTTTGAATTTCAATGTATGTAACTGACTCTGCAAATTGAGTATGACATTCTTGTTCTTGGCCTCATATATTGTGCTCAACTTATCCCAAGCTTCTTTTGCTGATGTGGCATCTCGAATGTGGGCTTGCACATTGTCGGATACTCCAAACAAGATGATGAGTTTTGCTTTCGATCTCGCTCTATCAAATTGTCGTTGTTGTGTTGCATTAGTTTGTGATCTCGGTTAGAGTACCACCACAACAGCCAGATTTCTTCAAACTCAAGTTGTGTTTTAATTTTTGTCTTCCATGCAAAGATAGTTGCTTCCTCTCGAGCAATTGTGAATCGGAAGAAAAATTTTTGGGGGCATTGGTGCCCATTTTGCAGAGATCACCGATAGGATTTGGCTCTTATCGCTCCGGTATTAGGTCTCCCAATCTATATACCATCATTCGATATACTTGAACCTTTCTATATACGCGCCCTTCCGATATACCCGTCGGTACGTGGAAGAAGCTCGCCCTTTCTATATACCCGGTGGTACGTGAAAGAGGCGTTAACATACGTGAAAGAATTCGATATGTGGTACCAAGACAAGATCTTGGGGTCAATGCGATTATTGACACGCTCAAAGAAATATCCTCATACGCGCGCGTAACCGCTATATACTCGGATAATTTCTCAGTCCGGACTTATGTCTTGCAATCGTTCACAAACGGATGGGATGGTTCATAGTGTGTGCACTGTGACCTTATTACTCCCCGTTGATTTATAGGGACGATGCCTAGACGACATTGTTGCAGCTATATTAGGCGTTAAGTGCAGTAGTAGTCACGATGGCTTTACCCATAAGCGCTTCCCAGAGGCACTGTATATACCGAACGCTGCGAATGAGATCTAGGATCTCGTGAGTGTTACAGAACCAATTTTACTATTTTTTATTACAATTCTGCCAGTTTCTGAGCAGTTACAAAGTTTTACAGTTGACTATGGCAACCTGCAAATTAGTACAATATGCAGTACAATTTGAATAACGGTAAAAATTTCAGTTTCGGGGTCCTGGTGACCTCCTGAGCCCAATACGACCCAAAATGCTAAAAATTGCAAAAAAATAGCTGAAAATGCAATTTTTAGATGGGTCTCCTTTTGCAAAAAATGTCTGGAATGATAAAACAGACCAGATGGGAGAAAAATTTTACCCTAAATTAGGGATTTCTCCGCTAAATTTAGTTAGTTGTAACTAAATTCAAAAAAGCCTGCTAAATGTAGTAGTTCTGCCAAAATTTCCTCCAGATGCAAAAGGAGAGTTTTTGAGTGTTTTTGGTGGGATTTGACCCTCAAACCTCTCACTCCCAAGGCGCATGCACTAGCCAACTTGCCCACTTAGGGCGCTTGGGCTATGAAAGGAAGGAATTTGTATTTAATGATAAGTAAAATTGACTTACCTTTAAAAAAATGCGACTTGGTGAGGCTCCACGTGGCGCATGCTAGTGAAGGGCGTTTTAGGGTTGTATTTGCTCCAAATACGGATCTGAAGCTTTGTTGTTGTTTATTTGCCTTTGTATGGCCGCATTTCCTTGCTCAGGCCGCATTTTTAGCTGTCCACGCACAGATTTGCTTGTACAGGCCGCATTTTTTTGTATGGGCGCTGAGTTTCCTTCCTTGGCCGCGTTTTTGGCTTGGCCGCGTTTTTTCTTCCTTTCTTTGATTCTTTCTTTGATTCTTGCTCAATGTATTATGCGGTCGCGGATCCGAGTTGGGCGCTCTTTTCCTTGCTTTGCGCGTCTTTTTCTTTGTTGTTCTCTTGTGCAGTCAATTTTACTATGTATTTGTTCGCTGTTCTTCCTCCCTTTCTTTTTCTTTTGTGCAGGTCCGTGGCAGAGCATCAAATAGCCGCTGCCCCCCTTCTTTTATTGTTTTTTTTCTTATGCAAATCAGAACGTGGAGAGGCCGTTTTTGCAGAGAAATGACTCGATCCGCTGGTGTCTTCAATGTACCATTGCATAGAAAATTCGATCACCACTTAGTTTATAAAAAACCATACTGTTGTAGGCATGATCCAAACAAAACAATGTTGTCAACGTTGACGTGGATATAGTGTTGGGCTCTGTGTATTGATCACAACTCGATCCTCAAGCACATGATGTTCAGTTTGATCTGTGCAAGACAAGACTCGGCTGGGGCTTGATGAATAGCTCAATAGACCTCCAAAACAAGCAAAACAACCTCCAAATACAGTAGATACTAAATGATTCTCTAATTTAGAGACAAAACCCTTATTGGGCATTTTTTTTTATTATTATTTTCAATACTCAGTAGAATTTTTGCACAGTGCAACCAGACCAAGCAAAAAATTTCCTTCCAAGCACCTGGAAGGAACAGGAGGATGTGGGGGAGGCAGGGACGGGGCTGGGAGTTTGCACGAGGCTGCACAGGCTCTCAAATGCTGCAAACACGTCTCCAATCTCCTCTCTCTCTGCTGCTCTCTCTTCCACACCTTCACAGGGCCAGATTCTCGCTCTGGTACCAAATGTAGATTGAGAAACAGGGACGGAAGCCTGTGTAATTTTATTAATCTCAATCAACTAAAAAATTACAGTGAATAGGCTGCAATATTTATAGATATTGCACAGCCAAATACATCCGGGAGAATGAGTTGCACAGGTGCAACCAAATGCCAGAATAAACAAGCTTCCAATAACATCCGGGAAGCAACAATTACATAAAAACAAATATATTGTTTAAAACAATATAACAGTATGCATACAGACAAATATGGTTGATTAACCATATAACAATATAACAATTTATTATTTAATTAATAAAATTAAATAATTATTAAACTATGCATAATTAAATATTAGGATAATAAAATTTATCCTAACAATTGATGGCAGCACCAAGATCCATAAAAACATTATATATTGGTGACCATTCATAAAAACAGAATGAAATGACTCCCAAGATCCCCATATTTTGGTGAGAGAAGTTTTCCATCTACAAGGTCATCTAGATTTCCCTCTACTTTGATTGTTTTCCCAGTATTTCCTCTTCCTTCCCGGTGTCTTTATACAATGATTTGTAATGGTATTTTTTATTCAAGAATGTACCTTATTTATCTTAGAAGTGGGACCTCAATGTTCAACTTTTCAACTCCTGAACTAATGTTATTTATTCCTCGTTCTATGTTTCTTTTAATCTTTATGGGAAAGGAGTTACATGCACATTCTTATCTTTCTCCTGGTTATTCCTAGTGTCTCATGCTTGTGGAACATGTCCATTTTCCTCACTTTCCTCAGGTACCCTCTCACTTTCCTTAGGTATTTCAGTGATAACTATAGGAGGATTGTTCACTGTTCTTCCAGATCTCAACTGCAAGTTGTTAATGGAATTTACTTGCATTGTCTCACCCTATCCTGCTTCATTAATTGAATTTGTTTGTTGATTTTGGGGTTTGAGATAGGTTGGGCTAGGATTTGAGTTTTTTTTGCTTTCCTTGCTAATAATTTTTTTGTGGTGGAGGCATTAAAGCTTGTTGTTGTTGTGTAAACCTCCTTGGTGATTAGAATTCTGCTCATGTGCCCATTTTTGTTTGGTCATGGTGGTGCATTGGCTAGTGGTGCCTAACCTTGCTGATTGTATGGAGGAATCCATGGTGGTGGTTGTGGGTAAACCATCTAGTTTGGTGGTGTCTAATCAGGTTGTCCCCAAGTTGGTGGAGGAGCCTGATTGGGCCATGACATCATCTAGGGGTTCTGAGTAGGTATAGGGGCATAAGTAGACTGGTTATTTGATCTTTGTATGAAGTTTACCTCTGCATTTTATTGAGTTATGGCATTTAATCTCTCTTTTAGCTGAGGTAGGAGAGTAAAATGGTTGGTATAATGGTTAGGGACATAACAGATTAGGCACATTTTTATGATATCCGAAGGACGTTCTTTCAAAGGTTTTCTCTTCTTGCATTTGGGATAGTATATGTCTAAAGACTATTTTTGGGCATTGTTCTTAGCTTTCATCCCATCTATGGTTGAAGTTAACTGTGTCAAGATGTATGTTTTCATTTTGGCCATTTCCTCTAGAAGTTCTAAGGTACCAAGGGAATTTTTTGATGTTTTCCTTCATCTAAGGCTTCCCCTCGTTCTAGAGTAACTCCTACATAACTCAATAATATGTGCCATGGAGAGTTTGTGTACATCACCTCCTCCCATGAGATGGAGGGATTATTTTGTTTCATTATTAAGTCCTTTAAGGAAAAATTTCTTAGTTATTTCGATACAACTCATAACCACTTCTCCTATGGACAAAAAGAAATTTGTCCAAATAATCCTCTATATTTTCATCCTCTTTTTCTTCATCTAAAATAAATCTTCCTCATATATATTTCCCTGCAATTGTCCTGTTATTTTTCCAAAAGGAAGTCTCCATCTATTCCCATGAATGAATGGAATTAGAGGGAAATCCCATAAACCACCTCATGGCAGAGTCTTTGAGGGTGGAAGGAAAATTTTTGAGTTTTTGGTTATCTGTTTTGTAGTCATATGTTTAGCAAAGAACTTTGAATTCAAATAAGAATTGGTCTAGATATTTTGTGGAAATTCCTCAAAAGATAGGGAGGATGGATGGAGAAATATTTTTCTTATTTGCATCGTCATCCTCATTTAAGATAATGGGATAAGTAAAGGTTCTACCCAATGGTTTATCATCATCCCCATTGTCTCTCATTTTAGAAAGTTACTCAGGTTCTAAATAATATCATCCGACTATTCAGTATCACTCCTAGGCATTGTATTAGATTCAATGTCACTCTTAGTGTTTACTACACATGATCTGGTTGGAGATATTATTTGAATATTGTGAGGTATAAATCTCCCTTGAGCATCTTGTGGCATGTGCATCAATATTTATTGTATAAGAAAGGCTTAAGATTTTTACTAGTTGCATATCTCAACTTCACTAACACCCATAACATGTAATGTGAATAGAATGGCATTTTTCTTATGGTGTCCCTGAAAATGACACCAAAAATTATGGTTCATTATAACTTCCAATCATTTAATCAGCTTGTTTAATCGTTGATGTAATTATGAACCAGTGGTTGATGTCATTATGGACTTTCACTAGTTGCGAGAGAAGGAATATGAAACTCGATTCTATGGTGGTTATCTCTTTTTGGGGGGTTTCAGTTGGTATTGTTCTCTTGTTTATATCTACTCTAAGGAAAGGAAATACAATTCTAAGCTACTGAAATGAAAGATAGAATTCAGGAAATGCATCTAATCTACTAAAACAACGTTGCTGTAATAAAATTCTTTCAAAAGGAAATGCTTAACTAAATTGAAATGCTCACATGAAAGAAATGATAGTAAGGAAATATACTAAAGCATGGAAATATAATACTGCATTCAAATAACCATTTGAATCAAGATATTGAAACTTAAACTTATCAGGAATAAAGATTATGCATGAAACTAATCCTCCAATCTCCTCAGTTGAGTGGGACCTTTCTCTCCTTCGGGATCGAGGTACTTAACACCAATGGATACTCAAAACATCATATAGATTATATCGATTCAAATAAGTTCATAACATACTACATCATAAGACTGAAAGTAACTATCAATGAGATATATAAAAATTGTACCAAAAATACTAACTACTAAATATGAAACAATTTTAAAGAGGTGTATTATAGACACAATCGGTTATAAAATGTGCCACAATTATAGGTAACATATTTAACTAAATAACAACCTCATGAAGTCTTAATGACATCCTCCAATATAGCTAAAATCAAGGTCCTCATTCTTAGGTCATTATGAGAAAATACTAATTTTTAGGTTGTTAAGCTGAATTGAAATGCTCACATGAAAGAAATAACTTGATGGAAATATACTAAAGAACAAAAATACAAGAATTCATTAAAATAACCATTCGAATCAAGATATTGAAACTTGAACTTATGAGGAATAAATATCATGCATGAAACTAATACTCCAATCTCCTTAGTTGAGTGGGCCCTTTCTCTCCTTTGGGATTGAGGTACTTAATGCCAATGGATACTCAAAACAACATATAAATTATATTGATTCAAATAAGTTCATAACATACTCCATCATAAGAGGGAAAGTAACTATCAATTGATATATAAAAACGGTATTGAAAAACTAGTAACTACTAACTATGAAACAATTTCACGAGAGGTTTCTTATAGACACAATCAATTACAAAACATGCCACATCTATAAGTAAAAATTTAGGTAAATAAAAACCTCATGAATTCTCAATGATATCCTGCATAAAGTTAAAATTAGGGTCCTCGCTCTTAGGCCGTTATGATAAAATCCTCATTTTTAGGTTGCTAACTGAATTGAAATGCTTACACGAAAGAAATGATAGTAAAGAAATATAATAAAGCAAGGAAATATAATACGCATTCAAATAACCATTCGAATCAAGATACTGAAACTTAAACTTATCAGGAATAAAGATTATGCACGAAACCAATCCTCCAATCTCCTTAGTTGAGTGGGCCCTTTCTCTCCTTCGGGATTGAGGTACTTAACACCAATGGATACTCAAAACAACATATAGATTATATTGATTCAAATAAGTTTAGAACATACTCCATCATAAGACTGAAAGTAACTATCAACTGATATATAAAAATTGTACCAAAAAATACTAACTACTAAATATGAAACAATTTTAAAGAGGTGTATTATAGACACAATCAGTTACAAAACGTGCCACAATTATAGGTAACATATTTAACTAAATAACAACCTCATGAATTCTCAATGAAATCCTCTAATATAGCTAAAATCGTGGTCCTTGTTCTTAGGTTGTTATGAGAAAATACTAATTTTTAGGTTGTTAACTGAATTGAAATGCTCACATGAAAGAAATTACAAGAAGGAAATATACTAAAGCACATAAATACAAGAATTCATTCAAATAACCATTCGAATCAAGATACTCAAACTTGAACTTATGAGGAATAAATATCATGCACTGAAACTAATACTCCAATCTCCTTAGTTGAGTGGGCCTTTTCTCTCCTTCAGGATACTCAAAACAACATATATATTATATTGATTCAAATAAGTTCAAAACATAATCTAGCATAAGAGTGAAATTAACTATTAACGATATATAACAACTATCTTTGAAAAACTACTAACTACTAACTATGAAACAATTTCAAAGAGGTATCTTATAGACGCAATCAATTACGAGGATGTGCCACAATAATAGGTAATGAATTTAACTAAATAACAACCTCATGAAGTATCAATGACATCATGCAATATGGCTCAAACTAGGGTCCTCATTTTTAGGTCATTATCGAGAAAATCCTTGAGCATGACATAATGGCAAAGGACTTGACCTCTTTGACTGCAACTAGATCAAAATTGATAGAAAATGCACTTCATTAACCTACACATGTCATCACATCACTCACAAAGGAAGTTAGTGGGAATTCCTTTGGTCGACAAGATAAGGAGAAATGCATTAATATTACTTTAGATATAACTATCTAGAACATCCCCATACATTAATTAACATATTTAGGAGCAAAATCTATAAATATGGGGATGATATAATAAGCCAATTTATGTACTCATCATTCTTAAAATTTTTAACAACTTCTATACAACACTACTGATCTGATTAGTTCTCTCTTGAATCTAATTTTGGTCATCATAACAGCTTTTCATGTTATTAACCTTTTAGGCCTTGTAGCCATGCATTATTTATTTTTCAAGGATATATTTTTATGTAGATGGTTTTATACAAAAGTGTGATGTTTTTTGGATACCCTTTTGGATGTTATCACTACACACCAAAGCATGAGGTAGGTTCCTTTAAAGTAATATGCCCAATTTTCATGACAATATTTTTCAATTAGGCCTAAAATCATAAAATGATTGAGTTTCGGATATAAAATGAAAAATATAGAGTTTCTCTGAAAAATAAAAATAGTTCCATAAACCCATTTGGCCACTTTAAAACATATGTTAATATCATGGATCATTACTTTCTACGAATTGTGGTTTTTATTAAGAAAATACCTGCAAATTAGGTCTCTTTAACCCTCTTTTTCAAGATAGTCACTATTGTCAATAGTAACTTCATGAAATATTCTTGAAATGACTCCAAACTACATGCATTATTTTTTAGTCATCTACCAGTCCTTTTCAATTCCAATTTCATGGATTAACTCTAAAAACATGCAAGTTATGAAGAATTTACCATTCAAATCTTAGATGAGGGTTTCAAGGAACCCGAGAGATAAAATTCAATATTTTTCTTCTAAAAGTGTTTCAATATATAAACTCAAGATTTGAATCTATATTAATGCATCATGAAAACTTCATCTTTATATACTAAATGCTAAAATGAGTAGTTTGTTCTAGAGAATAATATTTCTCTAGAACAAATTATGATAAAACAATAATTAAGCAAAATACATGGAGAATTGAACTGAATCAATCATGAATTCACTGAATAATTTTCATTTAACATTGATAAACATCAATAAAAATATAATAAATAGTATATATTATATTGTACAACAAATCATACCTTTTTCATCAATTACTTAACTTTATTCCTCTCCTACACAATCCTACTTACAAACACATACCTAAAATACCTTCTTCGACCCTTCATACTCAATTAACTCTCCCAATTAAACCTCATAATTATTTATTGACTTTATTTATATCTTATTCTTATGTTTTCCAGCTCATCTTTTTATACAAATATGTCTTGTTTGGTTTAATCCCAAAATATCTTTTTGATCTCTTGTTCTTAACCTAAAATCCTATTTTTCTTATTTCCAACATAATATTCTCTTTCTGGATGATATGAGGTGTATTTTACCTTTTATTTTGATGCTTTCATTTACAATATATCATTCAAACCTCTTAAAACCCTTCTATGAGATTCACACTCTTCTAAAAATGTTATAAACCATTTGTAAGCCTCCTAGACATCCTAATTTCAATTTTCCACTTTAGGAGGGAACTCTAAAATATCACTTATTGAATTCTAAAATACACTTGAAAGATAAATTACACTTATTATTACCCCTTAAAGGTATCCTAAAAAATTCTAGATCATGAACAAGTACAGATTTGTATATTTATAAGCTTGAAGTAGTTCAAATTTTGACTCTCCTACATCCAAATCCCTTTGTGGGAAAATATTTGAGCTCCTTCTTAAATGAAGTGTTGTATTCTTCTTCCTACTCTTCCAATTTCTCAATTTCTTCTTTTACTTAATCTAATTTTCCTTCCTTATTCTTTATTGTTCAACTATTCGTGATGCACGAATATAAATGATTCAATTTTTTCTTCATCCTTGTAGACACTAGAATTAGGACACCGTAATTCCCATAGGTGTATACACACTCTAACACACCCCTTCGTAATCCCACATGGTCATTTACCTCTTTTTACTAGTTCACATTTTACCATTTTATCATCTAACCCTATATAACTAAAAAAAAATCAAATAACATAAACAACCTAACAACCCCTCTCACGAACTTTAAACAAGCCAACACTCATTACAAAATTGAAAAATCCATAGATAGAAGTAGTTAAAACCAAATCCTGTAATCAAAGCCGATCAATGGGGATTGGTGTTGATCCATTGAAATGGTATCAGTTCTATATAAACTAGCTTAGGCCCTTTCCCAAGGATTCCAAATTCATTCCTAATCATTTTTCCACCAAGCCCATTCATGATAGGTCCAATATTTCTAATATCATGTGGGTCGACGAGAAGTGGCCCAGACCTCTTTTTGTACCGATCTCCCTTTAGAGAAATATATCTACATATCTATCAATCAACATGGTTTCCTCCTCATCTAGGTAAGTCTGCTTTTTCTTGTAACAATTATATTACATTATCAAATTTAATATAGTCAACCATCAGCCTTAGTTCTCAAAAGAGTATTTTTTTCCATAGATAACTCTAAACTTTATAAATCCTATTTGATCAACCTATTTTTAATAGCGATCAACATCGATCGTCTAGATTGAAACAAATTCAATGGATCGACATTGATCTCTATTGAAATTTTTCTATTTTGCATCTTTCACATATCTTGTCTTATTTATTTAAAAACCATTAATAATTTCTAATCAATATTTGATTCTAAGCCTTTTTTCAGTTAGATGACCCCTCTAGAGCATGTTATGAACTAGACACTATCTTCGACCTGTTGATTGTATGAAAACAATTTGTTTAGGAATAATATGACATCGACTCGAGCTAATTCTTTGCATCATTATGGTCACATATAATCTAGATGACATCATTTAGAATCTAAATATTCTTCTTGATCAAAGTTACGAGGCTAAATTCTACTAGGAAGACATTTTCAACCCTCCCTAGCCTATCATTAAGGACGTTGATTGAGTCTTAGTATTTGAATAATAGAAATCTACAAATTACTAGTTATACCTTTTATATTATCCATATTGTTATCATTTTATGTGACTTTATTGATTAAAAATGAGTTGACACCCATCAAAGGAAGCCCTTTGGTTCCTAGGATTGGCCTTTTCCAAGCAAATTGTCTTGTTATTATCTAATATATATCTTGTCAAATTTATCTGTGTATGTGTAAGAACTCAAATATTTAGAAAGGAATATTTGTGTGTGCATTTAGATTCACCTCCTTCATCTTTCATCTATGTAAGTATCATTAAAACCTATCATATTTTGAGTTTTATTGGTTTGTTTCATATAATAAAATTGAATCCAAAATCTACTAAAATATCTTGACACACCCAAAGGGACCCGAGACCCTTTTTTATTAAATTTTGCATTTTCATAGTAAAATGTATCCTTCTTGTTTATTTCTTTCAAGATCATCTAACTACAGAGCCCAAATTTATCTCGATGACTTTTTCAAAAATTCTTAAAGTAATTAAAATGAATTTCTAGCGAACAAAGGTACTTCTTTCTACTCTCCTTTCATTCTCTTTTCAGCATTGCATCTTGTGTATTGTCTTCATCGAATACAAAATTTCCTTTTAGGTCTTAAATATAACTTTGTATTTATCGAAGAAGAACAATAGATCTACTAGTTCAAATAATGCACAGGTGACTGATGCGAGATGTGAAATTTTCCAAGAAAAAACAATGCAAGAATACAAGACGACAAATTACAAAAGTATAAGAGAGATAATTGCATTAGCACAAAAATAGCTCTAACTCAATACGATCAAATATAATAATGTAAGAGATGTACATATAGGAGGTGAATGTGTAACCTCCTCCTATAATCATGGAAATCTCCACCTAGAATAGTGATAACCAACAACTAGAATGGTGTAGTCAAGTGGTGACTAACACCTAGAATAGTGTAGTCAAGTGGTAACCAACATCTAGAATAGTGTATTTAAGTGTACACATAAGAAATAATATCCCATAAGTGTAGGGAAACTCCAAGTGATGTGGAATATCCCAAGTAGGATAATATAAATAAAGTGAGGAAAATAAATCCTACACTAACACCCCCCATAAGCACAACTTAGGTGGGAAGTGAAAATTAAATTGGGTCCCGATAACAAGGACTAATGAGGTACCCATGTACAATGCAATATATCATAAGATAGAGTAAAAGGAGAAAAACCAATGGGAAAAAATCCCTCCCAAAAGAGAGACATGAAGAAGTGAAAAGGTTAGAAGGCCCCCCTGAAGATGATGAAGCTGTTGATGTAGACTGCACCCAAAAAATAGCTCGTAAATGAATGGAATTTCTCTCAGTGAAATTTTTGGTAAAGATGTCAACAACCTACTCCAAAGACTGGAAGAATATCAAATCGATGACCTGATCATGAATGAGATCTTGAATGAAGTGCATGTAAATCTCAATGTGTTTGGTCCTCTACTAAAGAACTAGATTCATGTATATTTGGATGATGCTCTGGTTGTCACAAAAGCTGATCTGTAGGCTACCTAATCTAGATACCAAGATTATAAAGAATCCCCTAAAGCAAAATAGCCTTAGTATCTGTGTTAACAACTCCCCTATACTCTACCTCTATGGATAATATAGCAAAAAAAAAATTCCTCGAACAACCGATAAGACCATAACCGAAGGAGAAATTGTAACTTGAAGTGGACTTACAATGCTCAAAGGTGTTGTTAGCCCAATCTAAGTCTGAGTAGCCGACCAAGTCAATGTCTGAACCAACCCTGTAGTGAATCCCATATCTGTGTGATCCTTGAATGTAGTAAAAAATCCTCTTAGCTTATTTCTAATGCAGCTCATGAGGTTCCCCGGATGTAACTCAAACAATACTAACATTATAGGAGATATCAATTCTCATGTGAGTCAAGTAAATAAGGTTTCCAATTTTTTTTTATACAAAGTAGCATCAACCAAGGGTGTGAAACAATCATCCTCAATATTGACTCTAGATAAGAAAGGAGTCAGAGATGGCTTGTAGTCAGCTATGTGAAACCGAGACAAAAGATCAAGAGAGTACTTGGGTTATGTAATTAAAATCCTTGAATTAGACTGTATGATCTCAATGCCAAAGAAGTAGTATAATAGACCTAAGTCAGTCATGGAAAATCTATCCTGAAGATATTTTTTCACTTTTGAGATAGTTGATGAAGTAATCTCAGTGATCAAAAGTTCATCAACATAAATTACCTGTATTGGTAATGAATCATCCCGCTACAATAGATATACATTGGAATCTGAATGGAATTTTGTAAATCTAGAAGCTAGGAGGAAGGAATCCATCTTGGTATACCAATCCCGAGGGGCCTATTTGAGGCCATAGATAGATTTCCTAAGTCTAAAAACTAAGGATGAATCCTAAACAAACCCTGGTGGATGCTCCATGTAGATCTCCTCCTGTAGGTCTCCATGAATAAAAGCACTCTTCACATCCATCTAGTGCACACTCCAACCATGTGTTGTGGCTAAAACAAGTGTGAGTCTAATCGAAGTCATCTTGGCTACAAGTGTAAAGGTATCTAAGTAGTCTCTATTAACTACTTGTGAAAAAATATTAGATACTAGTCAATCCTTGTACTAATCAAGTGACCCATCTGCTATAAATTTGGTTTGATATATCCATTGACATCGAACCATATTCCTTCCCTTAGGAAGTGAAGTCAAATCCCAAGTGTGATTACTGATTAAGGAATTATATTCCTCAAGCATAGTGCTATCCCACTCAGGTATGCCTGATGCCTCTCAAAAAAAAATTGGATCTGTAACTGAAGCATAAAAGGAATGTGGCCTACTTTGATAGTTTTCCTAAGTATGTCTATCATCCTCTAGATCCCTTGCCCAAGTTCCTACACTCTGAAGTGTCTGCCTAACCTAAAGAGGTCCTGAAGTGGGCAAGTCATGTGTTAAATCCTCATCCTTTGAAGTATGGATAAAATTAGATGAGGATGAATATTCATTTCTTTTCTAACTATTATAACCTATTGTGGATGATCTGAATCCTCAAACTTCTCATCAAAATTGAGTGAATCCAAAGTAGATGGAGAAGTATCAAGTAAAGAGTCATTGGGACTCTCCTGAAACTTAACACTTCTCTCGATGAACAACTCATGAGTAGTAGGATGGATAAGTTTATAGCCCTTGACCCCCTCTAGATACCCAAAAAGATGTAAGGTTTGGATTGAGGCTCCATTGCCTTGCATTTATTTTTGGGAATGTGTGCCATTTCCTATGTTTAAAGACCCTGAAGTGCCATTTCCAAAGGTGATCTCGAGTGTGTGAGTAATGTGTTAGGGAAAAATCAGGTGCAAATTGTGAGAAGGTATATAACCTAGCATGGTAATATGCCCTTCCCATCGCTACTATAGTGTCCCTATTAAAATCCCCGATCTCAATTGAATCTGGATCAAATATGACTCATTTGATACACTTATAAGAGATTAGTTGAAAGTGAAGGTACACTAAGAAAATTTGTGACTATTCAACCTTCAACTTCAACAAACCCTCTCCCTAAAACTATGGCTAGAGTATCATCACCCAACATGATGGAGGACATGTTTTAGGGCTAAGGAATAAAAAAAAACCTGTGATGAACCCATGTGGTGTGAAGCACCAACTTTTATAACCTGCGAAGGAGTATATGAGGATACAACTATAACTAGTGCTTTTACCTTATGTTTCTCTTTATCTTTTTCCTTTGCCTTAGTATATTTTTGGGTTGATGCAAATTGTTTGATAGATTCAGGGGCCCCTATGTTTTTCTTTTCCAAGAGATGACTGGGGTGATAAATTTGCTTCTTTAAACATTTGTGTTCATCATGCCCAAGTTTCTTGCAATAGGAAAACTTAACCTTTTCCTTTTTAGGCTTCCCATTTGAACTGGAGGTTTCAATGGTATACATGGAAGAGGTAGTGGATTTCTTCTTTCTTATTTTCTAGATCTTTACTCTTTTTCTTCTTCTCTTGGTTTCTAGAAGAATTTTTTTCCCATTCTCGACAATGAGGGCTTGCAGGTTTGGATGATTTCAAGGTATCAATTTTAATTAACTTGTCTTGATCCTTATTCAAATCAACAATGAAAAAATCTAAGGATGGAATAGACCATGTGGCTCCAAGAGCTCTCTTGGTAGCATAAAATGTAGAAATAAAGATAGAGTAGTCAGGACCTAGTTTGGCAAGCACTGAAAGAAAAAGTTGTTCATCCTTCTTTTCTATTCCACATTCTTTTAATTGAAATTGTAAGGACTTGAGCTTGGTAAAGAAATCTTCCAAGGTGTCAAAATTTCTAGGAATTAAGATGATACATTCTATTTCTAAGACATGACCCCTCATTGTGTTAGCTTTTTCAAATAATTTTTATAAGTTTTTCCATAGCTCATTGGGATATTAGCTGACTCTATGTGAAAAAGGAGTTCAGGATACACTGAAAGACACAAAATACCAAATGCTTCATCACACTTGTTACACTACTTAACTTTTTTGCATCTATGCTAGGATCTTGTTCTAAACCGATTGTGATATGGTATAACCCTTTACTCCTTAGTCCAATGGATATTTTTTATTTCCATTCATGGTAGTTAAAAGGTGTAAACTAGTTAATTGAAGTTATATCCACTATTTTATAAATAAATGTTTTTGTAGTTGTTGCAAAAAGAAAGAAATGTGCGGAAAGAAAGAGGTCCTGAACAAGAGAGGAAACACATTATACACCCCTAGAATCTATATCAAACCCCCCACAATATTGACACTTTATAACTTAGTGTTTTTTACAAAAATAGGTCTAGTGCTTTAGAAATGAAAAATATTAAAATTTTGCAAAAATGGAACTCAATATTGAGCTACCAATCAAATGTTTTACGATAAATTTTTCCTGTAAATAAGCCATATTTTAAATGAATTTGCAATAAAATTAAAATGCACTTTTTTACTAGAAAATAATTTTAACAAAAAAATAGTATTACAACGACCTTGAAATTACTACAGATATGCGTATATCAAACTGCACTATCACAAGAATTAAAAAATAGTGACTGAATCTGATCAACAATGTGTGTATGGGATGTTGGAAACTTGGTTGTAGGTCTAAAACACCTATTTATCATAAAAACACCCTTTACATGTCTGAACTTTCAAGAAAAGCACTACCACATGTGAAAATGCACTTCACGGGTCTAGAAAACACCTAGATCTGGATAAATCTTCTAGGGATCCTGCAACAATGATTTAGGGTTTATAAAAAAGTAATCTCCAAACTTGTGTCTACACTATGTGGGTCTCAGTAAACCTCATAAGCCTACAAAAAGGCTATATACCCACAAACCAGAAAAGCCAACACAAAAATCACCCAAATACTTGCAAATAATGATCTCAAATGAAAAATAAATTTACATAATAATAACTTGCATAATCTCAATACTACTCACTCACTCCGATACCATATCGTAGAAGTGCAACAGATCTACTAGTTCGAATAATGCACATGTGAATGATGTGAGACATGAATTATTCTAAGAAAATATAATGCAAGCATAGAATACTACAAATTATGAAAATACAAGAGGGTTATAACATAGAAATAACTCCAAATCAATACGATCAAATAGAATAATGCAAGAGATATACACATATAAGAGTTGAATGTGTAACATCATCCTAGAATCATGGAAATCTCCTCCTAGAATAGTGGTAACTAACACCTAGAATAGTGTAGTCAAGTGTACACCTAAACAAGCATATCCCATAAATGTAGGGAAAATCCAAGTGAGGTTGAATATCTTGAGTGGGATAATACAAATAAAGTGAGGAAGATAAATCCTACACTAACAATATTTTCATCCTTACTTGATCATCTAGTTTAAATAAGTTTTAAAATTTGCATTCACTTTTTCCCCTCACACACATAATAAAATTTGCATCCTAAACACTTCCTTTTAGTTATACCTAATTTGATTTCATAACTAAGGGGGAAGTGGACTTGATGTTATGGTTGAGTATAAATAATTGATGGGAGGTATATCAATTAAGAAACCGACACCCTTACTTCCACTAAACCGTGAAGTGAGTGGGTATGCCCTAATAGCATGCCTTGTATTGACACCAACACATATTTGGTCCTCTTGTACCTCGTATATTGAGGACTCTAGCTTTAACACACATGAAACTAGCCCCGGTAGGCCTAATTCTTAGTACTTTTTGTAATCCTTATTTTTATTTTCACATATTTATAATTAATCAATATATGTGGTATTCATTTTTATAACCATCTTTCTTTTATTTCCTATTTGCTAGTTCATGGTTTTAATGGACAACATCTCATATTTATAAAATAAAAAAATGTCTTACCCATCACAACAACCCATAGGAACCACCCAAGACTCCCCATGCTCTCCCAACATTTAGTTAGAAATGTTAGAAATTCCGATCCATCCATTCCACATTTCTGCAATAGTGGTGACCCGTCTTCAAATAACTCCTAGACATCAACCCTATCACTCTCAATAACTACCTTAATTTATGAGCCATTTTCCTCCCTTGTTGTAATCTATAATACTAGCCACCTATGACTTCCATAACCTATAATCATTCTCAGCTCGTTGACCCATCATATCAGCCGCTTATCGAACAAATTTCTCCTTATCCTACCGCTTAGCTATACAAATACATCCACATCTGCCTCATCTACCCATGTGGACAATTTTGAGCTCAATAATATCTCACCAAAAATTACAGCTATTCAAGAAGGGCCCTTACCATCTACATCCTCATCCAAATCCTCGGGTAGTGAAACTCATACTATTATCTCATCACATGTAGTTAGTTACACCCCTTATACTTCTCTTCCTCCCCGATAGGATTTGTTGGTATGCCTCATTCTACAAGTCCTCTAGTCACATATCAACCCGTTATCTCACAACAACAATCCACATCCTCCATCCAAAACTTAGTCATGTCCACTCTCACATATTTTCTCGCTTATCAACATGAGTGTTATCACTAGCAATCGTCCCCTTTCACAACCGATGTTACAAATATATTGTGTAACATTATTAATATATTGTAATATTATTAATAATGAGTTTATATAACTCATATTAATAATATAGTTAGTGTGAGTGTGTTGTGATAAATAACTCATGTAGCTATTTTGGAGTGTGAGTGATCCTAGGGATAAGCTTGAGAGATTCATGGAGAGAGATATGAGGAAGACTAAGTGATAAGACTTGACTCCTAGATTATAGGATCAAGCATTTGTATAAGAAGCTATCTCTAGATGAATACAATATCCTGGATGAATTTAATTTGCATATTATATTATTCGGTGTTTATTTCTCATATTATATTTCAGCTTCTAACAATGGTATTAGAGTGGGTATGGATTTGTGAATGGTAATCTAGGGCAAAGCCACACAATGCTTCATTGCTTCTTGGTTTCCCCTCTGGTGAAGAAATTGTGTAAGTAGTTTGTAAGTAATTAGAAAAGTGGCTATTAGAGTGTTTGACCGCGATGCTGTGTCTTATATCTTTTTCCATTGCTATAGTTTTTGTTGATAATATATTTCCTGTGTCATCTCCTTTGTGTGCATCTTCCCACGTTATTTTTACTTTCAGGTCACTTGTTCATCATTTGTATTCTCTAATCTCTTTTGTGATATGTGGTTCCCAAAGTCAACATTGAGACTTAAATGCCTCAGCTATTTTTTTATTCATATATCAGAAGGATAAGGACATGTTTGATCAGATAACATCAACCTCGAAGCTGCATGCTATATAAATTCAAGTCTGTCAACAATTCTTAATAATATGCAATGACTGATTTGCCATTTGTCATTCCATCCATATGACCTGAGGTATTGCGTGAAGAGTATGTTGAACATATACCAGTTGTACTCTTCTGGATATTTTTTACAATCGCACTCTCTTGGAAAAAGCATCAATTCTGAGTTAATTGTCGGCACAATGCACCTGTGTGGATGAAGAAATAGATATTGCGGGAATGAAGATCAAAATTATGTGGTCTACTGTGTGTACATCTATACTATCAAATCAAATATTCTGCAGACATTTGCATTTACAGGATCCATCTATCAAGTGCTTCCATTATAGCAGGTCTACCATCTACATTCCACGCGTCAAATAGTTTTGTTTCTAGTTTATTTAGCCTTTGGTCATAATATTATAAGTTTAATTTTATTACAAGTTAAACGTGATAATTGTTTTCTTTTATGGTTGAGTCATATAGTATGTTTTATAGGTGAGTCTTTTAAGTTGTTAGTATATTGTGTCATAGTTATTCATTAGATAGTCAATTAAAATCAAGTGCTATAGTAAAAAGTAATGTCTGATTACTTTTTAAATATTCGAATATTATCACTGGTCATTTATTCGTATGTCAAAAGTCAGAGTCAAGAGTCGTATTTTGGTAGGTGAAAAGGTCATTTCATATTCTTATTAAATAGGTGATCTTAGGATTTTTATTGTATCATTCTATCGTCAAAAGAGACAAAAATTGAGTCATTATAAAAGTTTGTAAAATAAAAAAATTCCTCAGTTTTCAATAATTGGACGCATTTTCACTTGTATGTGACATTCATCCTATGGCGATAAATTGTACAATGAGCTCCATGATCAAACCCAGCTGAGATAACAACATTTACATAGAGGATGGAGGCAATGGAGGATGGAGGTCAATCAGTGACCTCTCATTAGTCACCAATGATGGGGCCGCATGAAGCTATGGTGGCAGTGTGTGTGTGTGTGTATGTGTGTTTTCTTTTATTTCATATTTGTAATATGATTTTAGAGTTCCTATTTGAATAAGTGAAATGTTCACATTGAGGGGGGGAACTGAAACATGGTATCAATGTTTAATTTTCCCTCTATTCAATTTGTATTTAGTAAGCAGTGGTTCCTACATATTCCCTGAAGGAAATACATAGTGGATAGATGAAAGCACAAAGGAAAAGCAACAACATGATTTTTGGGTTGTTGGTTGTCCTGTAAAACCATCCTTTGTTTTAGGGTGTTAGTTTTCCGTGTAAAACCATAATTTGTTGACATTTTTGGCTGTCCTATAAAACCATCCTTGTTGAGGTTGTTGGTTGTCCTAAAAACCATCCAGATCATGAGCACACATGGGCAGCAAGCTGCAGAAGGAAGTGTGATTATTTTTTCTACCTTGTCAACATTAGGGGAGTGTATATTGGGAATTAATAATGTTAACAATAGGGGAGTGAATGTTACAAATATATTGTGTAACATTATTAATATATTGTAATATTATTAATAATGAGTTTATATAACTCATATTAATAATATAGTTAGTGTGAGTGTGTTGTGATAAACAACTCATGTAGCTATTTTGGAGTGTGAGTGATCCTAGGGATAAGCTTGAGAGATTCATGGAGAGAGATATGAGGAAGACTAAGTGATAAGACTTGACTCCTAGATTATAGGATCAACAATTTGTATAAGAAGCTATCTCTAGATGAATACAATATCCCGAATGAATTTAATTTACATATTATATTATTCGGTGTTTATTTCTCATATTATATTGCAGCTTCTAACAACCAACATCTACGATTGGTGTCCCACAATATGGTTATATCTACTCTTAATAGAATCCAAAACTTTGCATCCCCTTCTTAACACTTTTATCCCTCATCCTTATTAGTATACCCACTCTTCTTCATAGTCATTAGTTTCTTAGAATTACAACATACCGTAGCCTTCCTCATTTTCAAAATCCTCTTTTTCCATACCATCAATATCAAAAATCAAATCCCCTTATCTATAGATAGGATAACCCTTCCTCCTCAAACATCCAAAATGCTCGAGAATGATCCTATGCAATATTTGATAAGTAGAATCATCGACCTAAAAGACACCACCGTAGGACCTAAAAACACATTTTCTTATAAACAAATTTGTAATGAACCTATCAATACCTTTTAAACCATATCCTCCTCACTGGGAACTTCCAAAGTTTATCAAATTCTATAGTAAGGAAGATCCAAAACAACATCTCATGGCCTTTCATCATGCTTGATATCTCATAGCTCACAATAAATACCTCATGTTAAGGAAATTCCTAATGTCATTAGTTGGGTATTCTCTTGATTTTTATAACAACATCCCTCAACACTCTCTCTATTAGTGTAGGTTATTATTTATCCTTTGATTTATTTATTAGGATATTTCTTACGCTTAGGTTGTCATACACTTGTCAGACATCTTTCTTAGGTGTAGTAGTTGTGTCATGTTAGCTTACTAGTTGCATCGAGTTATCTTACCAGCTTATGTGGAGTTAGCTTGCTATTTACGTGGAGTGAACTTGTTAGTCTTTTGGAATTAGCTTAACTACAATATCAGCTAGTGGGAGTTCTTCAACACTTATCTTGGTAATAATTGCACTTCCCTCCTCCTATATGAACATCTTGATTTTTGAGTTAATTCATGACATTATGAGGGATTTCTATATATGATATTTCAGCTCTTTGTTTGTAAATCCTTTTGTAAGGTTATTCTAGAAAATTCCTTTTAGCTTATTAAATGTGATGTGCTATTATCATCTGAGATATTTATGGCTTGGAACAATCTTCTTTTTATTCCTTTCATGGTATCAAAGCAATATATGATGTATAAATCCATTTGTAAGTGTTTTTTACAAGTGAGGGTTTTATACTTTTCATATTTTTTTAGAAATTGTTATTATGATTCTACAAAGGTGTATTTTTACGCAAAAGATAATGCACCATTAGATTTGGAAGGTACCAAAACCATATGATTAACTATAAACTCGACCATGTAATGGTATTGTCAAATCTAGGTATTTTAAGGGAGTTTTGGCACATTTTTCAAAAAATCCATGAAATTCTAAAAAATAATTTTTTGACATGAAATTTATATCATCTTTCTACGTTTTTAATAACTTTCTAGGTTTCTCTCTATTTTTTGATATAGGTACCAAAAAAGAGATATTTGTAATCTAAGTTTGTATAAACACTTATACATTTTAGATGCATGTTTTTATCCCATAGACATAGATTTGTACCTTCTAGATGTATTCTTTTACCCCCTGCACATTTATGTTTTGGATGCATTCTGTTATCCACCGAACGCAAATCTATACCTTCTAGGTACATTGTTTTATTCTTTGGTCACAAACATGTATCTTTAGATGTATTGCATTACCCTCCGTATGTACCTTATAAATACAATATTTTATCCACTAGATGTAGATCTATACCTTCTCGGGTTCTTTCTTTTCTCCTTTGGACAAAAATGTGTACCCTCTAGATGTGATGCTTTACCCTTTGGACATGTTCCTTATGGATGTAATATTTTATCCATTAGACATAGAACTATACCTTCTGGGTGTAATATTTTATCCTTTGGTCACAAATATGTACCTTGTGGATGCACTTCTTTACCCTCTGGACATTTGGGCATCATGTGTACCTTTCTCTTAAAAAAATCAGCATTAAAATATTATTTTTTAATAACAAAACCTTTTGGAGCTCATAAATTTTGATCTGTAGCTCAGATTAAGGTGATTTTTTTTGAAATTGTGTATTTTTTTGAGATCTCCACATTGGTGATATTTTTATACACATATTTCATTGATAAAAGGTACTTTTATTCCTTGTAAGATTTACATGCACTATTTATAAAGTATTAAAATTTGGGGGTTGTTGTAATCACATGTGGATGTATTTTTGGCTGAGCTTGACGTCCTAAATTTTTGGGTGTTGTATTCTTTCATATCATATATTATTCCCATTAGAGAATGAGATGATTTTCTCTAAAGTATGTGTAATTTAGGAGGACATAGTAAAATTTGTAGAAGAAAATAGACCTCTTAAGAAGTAACATTCACTTCTACATAACCTCATTCACAAAAACAATGACCTCAATACAATCCCTATAAAATAAAATTTCTAAGCTACAACATCATCCTTATATTATGGACTCTCGTACCCTTCTTCCTAGTCCACTTGAAGATATTTCTCATATGCCCAATGACCTTGTTTTGTTAGTTTTCAAGCCAACTCCTGTTGCTGATGCTCTTAATGCTATTGCACTTGTTCCTGCATATTTAAATTCCCCTATGCTTATTAAAATAACACGCCCGATGTATCCCACTTCAACTCCTTCTACTCACATGGATGGATATGTTGAGAAGAATACCACTGGATTTTACTCTTGCATGCTATGTTCTATGTGTTTCATTAAAGTAGGTATTGACATACATTCATAGGGTATTACTTCCCCTATTCATCCTGTTGCTTATGTACCTTGAGATATGATAATATAATATATATGGGTTGATGGAGATGCTGACATGTGGCACACATCCCCTTATTTATATGTATGGGTTCACATGGGATATAATATTATAATGTATATGGGTTGATGGAGATGCCGACATGTGGAACACATCCCCTTAGTTAGTTATATGGGCTCACATAGGAATTAATTATATTGGGTAATGGGTCGGCCTACATTGGGATTAGGTGTTACCCATCCTATTTAAAGGATGTAAGTATCATTATGAGGGTCATGTATGTATGAGTTTATTATTCTACTTGGTAGAGGTATATTGGAGGTGTTCCCCTTGAAGTGGATTCCCATCTTGGGAGATTGTGGAGTTACTCCTTCCTTGAGGAGCATTGTATGGTGTTGCCCTACCTTAAGGGTATTATTCTACGTATATTGATATTAGGGCATCTTATGCCCCCATATATCTTGTGTTGCATTATCTTTTGCAAATTATTCATTTATTATATGAAAAGTTCTTATCACCTGTTAAGTGGAATTATCACCATGACATTTGTTTTAGAGAAGGTACTTGAACTTCTATACACTCAACTTATTTTGAGGATCATGAGCTACACATAAGTTCTCGCACCTTCACTCAGGCTTGAGAAACTTGAGATTTTAGATGTCATGCATGATCAACCTGAAACAAATTTTGATATTTCCTTACATTCTCTAGTTGTGCACTTTGCACCGCATCACATGTAGGCATCTTCTTTATCCATTTGTATTAATATGGTATGAATATATAATCGCTCAATATGCATTCATTAAGAGGAATCTACATGCATGGTTCCTTCACTGTTTAGCTTCTTGGTCCACTTTATATATCATCTACATTGTAATGCTTATTGTTTTGAGATTTATTCTTTAGTAGGTGTAGGGTATCTCTCTCGCTTTGTTGAGATATTTTCTATCTCGTATTTTTAAAAAAATTGGCATTTCGATTAAGATCTCTTATGGGGGATCTATTTTGGAGAATCCCAATGTTTGTTTATTAGTGTTTAAGTAGTTATTTTAACAACTCATACATATTTTTAGAGTCACTCCACCCATTCATCAGTATGGGATGGTGTGGTGTTGATTCTACTTCTTTGGATCTTGTGTCCTTGCCTTGTTTCCTTCGTTATTCTTGGATTGTGGCACTCCTATTTATTTAGATCTTGTTTCCTTGATTATTGTTCTTAGATCATGGCACACCTATTAGTAGCAGTTGATTGAATTATTTTTATAGTTTTTTTGTACTTTTGACATTACTCCATTGATAGTACCCTTGTATGGAGCTATTTTGGTGTAACCCAATGTCAGTTGTTTTTGACTTTTTGATCAAACAATGGATTTAGACCATAGTGTACACTAAAATTCTTTAGCATTGTATAAGTTTTTAAGCCGAGATTTATTGGATGCCTTACAATGTTTTTTCTCTCTCTACTTTGTTATTATTAGTTTTGGGTACCTTGTGGTGTTCCCCTTTTTCCAGCTTATTGTACATGTGTACCTCATCGGCCTTATTTCCATAACCCACCTTATTTTCCACCCACCTAAGCTATGCTTACAAACGGTATTAAGCGTAGGTTATTATTTATCCGTTTATTTTTTATTAGGATAATTCTCATACTTAAGTTATCCCACACTTGTTGGGTTAGCTTTCTTAGGTGTACTAGTTATGTGGAGTTAGCTTACGGTTGTGTGGAGTTAGTTTGATAATTATGTGGAGTTAGCTTAACTACAATATTAGTTAGTGGGAGTTCTTCACCACTGATCTAGGTAGTAGTTGCACTTCCCTCCTCCTATATGTACATCCTGATTATTGAGTTAATTCATGACATTATGATGGATTTCCATATATGATATTTTAGTTCTTTGTTTGTAAATCCTTTTGTAAGGTTATTCTGGTGAATTCCTTTCAGCTTATTAAATGTGATGTGCTATTATCATCTGAGATATTTGTGGCTTAAAACAATATTATTTTCATTCCTTTCACTCGTTATTCATTTGCATAATTATCATAAATATTTTTAGAACATTTCTCTATCAACATCACATGCATGATATCCATGACCAGCTTATATGTTATCAAATAATTTGAGGATGATTATATTACTTTCTTTTTTCTAGATGACGAGGTATAATCAATCTCTTATCATTTTCTCTACACCAAATTGAATTAATTGAGTTATTTGTTCGATCTTGCATGAAAACATATATCATCTACCCTCTAAATATAATTTATTCAAACCTTTGAATAAGCATTTATCATGGCTAGTAAATTAGAAGTTTGGACCCTCGAAGATGGTAAATTTAAACTATGATCTAAAAATCCCAAACATGATTCTTCTAAGACTTTTTTGGTAGCAAAAATCCAAGGGTTTGGAAAATATAATTTTCATGAAAATTACATATAAGAGTCATTAAAATTCAAAAAATTCTTTACCTCCTTGAAAATACACACCTCTAGGGGAGTCCTACAGCCCATATTCGAAAAAATCATGGCTTCTCGTATGATGAAACTCCCTCCATCGGCCTATTGATGATTCTAATCATTCTTTGCATTGATAATATGATAGTTGTAAACATCATCAAGTTCAGAACATGACATTGATTGAAAAACTATTTTAGAAAAACATCCTCCAAGACCTCATTAACCGAGGAAATCTATAACTTAATAATCCCAACACACCTCCTAATCAAGCTATAAAATTATTTAAACATACTTTTCCAAACCATTCCCCGACCAATAGTACATCTTAGACTAATGTCCTAGGATCTCAAAATATTACTACTCATATTACCAATAGCACTAATCATAATTCACCTTCAAAGGATCCTACACTAGTTAAAAAAATAAACTATTTGACCTCCTCACCGTAAGGCTTTAAACCCACCTACATCACAACCTCTAATTCCAAACTTTTCTGCTCCCATTAGTACCCATGATTTTATATTTTTGGGAATGGAAGAATTAAAAACCATTGTGTAAATTATTAATTCCCCTCTAAAGATAAGGTTCCTCACTATCAATTCAAATACCTTAGTATTCCCGTACAAAAATCAACATGTCACCCACATAAGAAACTGGAACTCTTACAAAGAAACCATAAACAAAATGTACCTAAGAATAAAACACTGCTACCCTCCATCCTAATACCACGTCCTTCATCAAAACTTACAAATCACTATTTTAGAATCTAAATCTAAAAATAAACCTAAACACATTACGCGATGCACATTTCATGTGTCTCACTCTCCTAAACTATCCGATAAAACTCAAATCCCTACAAACCCATCACCATCTCAACAAGATTCATCATGATACTATACCATGACTCTTGAGAAGCTTGTCCAATTGTAAATCATATCAATACCACCTATAAATCCCTTTAATTCCCGGGGTGGAAACCTACCGTATAAATATGATGAAATTTTCACTTATCATAAAAAACCAGGGAATCACACTAAGGGCTATAAATCCCTTCATGAAGTGATACAGATTCTTTCAAATAAATGTCTCCTCTTGATAGATGAAAACCATCCTCATCCACCTATAATTCCCAAAACAACAAAAATAAAGAACCAAGTCAAACTTATCCCTAAAACCCCTAAACCCAATAATCTTGAATAATTGTGTGATGGACCATCCAAAAAAGACATAGAATCCCCTATAAATTCCCTATTCTTCGAAATGGATAACATCTATATAACCATGAGAGCCCCACCCAATATTTGAAAGGCCAAAATCAAAATAGGCCCAAAATTTATATCTCTACGGCACCCCCTAAATCACCTAATTTGTCATCCCTTAAAGCCAATATCTCCATCCTTACACCCCCTTAGACTCAAATAATGAAATCCATACAAAATACTATTCTCAAATAGTTACATCAAGAACTTGTCAAGATGTCTCTTTATGAACTTATCCAAAAACCCCTCAACATAAAAAAACTATGATAGAATCCCTTCAAGCCACCTTTAGTTATTTGAAAATGTTTGAAATAACTATGATAAAATGAACTTATCCATTAGATGAGCCCCAACCTTTTTCCAACCTCATTAGTGATTTGAAAATGTTTGCAAACTTCATGTTCGATGATTATGAGATTTCTTCATTACATCCTAGAAACATGACCTCCCTATTTGTCACCACCCAAATCAATGATACTCTCGTTAAAAGAGTTATAATTGAAAACAATGTTAAGCATCAACATAATCTCATCCCATGACTTTAAACAATTCTAATTACCCTATACTATTGTGGATTAATCACCCACCATCTTATGTGATTTTAATGACACTTTGACTCCCACCATGGGCATAATAATATTTCCTATAAAAATAGGTTTGAAAGTCCTCCATGAACTCTTTTATCTTGTAGAAGGTGAGTGCTAATACAATAAATTTTTAGGACATGCTTGGATATGCTCTATGCATTGTGTCCCTTCCACCTTACTCCGATGTTTGAAATATGAACATAAAGGTGAAACCTTTATTCTTCCCATAATCCCAATCCAATTAAATCTTGTCACATGACATGTAGGATGAATGATGTGTTTCTTCCTTACAGAGCACCACCTCTTGAAGTAAAACATCCAAATGTTCCTTTATCCCCGCATCTAAATTACAAGATGATTAATCCTTCAAGGACATAATGCAATGCCTCTCACTAGGGGAGTATCAACTCTCAACCCTTAATACACTCCCTATGCTAAAGACATGTGGAAGACCTAATAAACAAGCCCTCTATGAACCTAATGTTGGAAATATTATTTCCTTTGTCCCTCCTTTCCTTCGAACATAAATTTTTTACAGAGGCATTGATCACCCCTCCTCTCATCTCAATCATCAACCACATGCCAAACCTTTCACCTCAAATTTTTCGTTCTTAGATAAGCCTCAGTTTTCTTGGACTTACCTTCATTGTTGCACATGGAAAGGTTTTGGTCTAGGTAGATATGATCAAGGCCCACATGATTTACCATTCAAAAATATAAATAAACCTCACGAAAAACATAGACTCACTTTAAAATCCCATATTCAAATCCACCACCACAATCAAAGTATTAATGATCCTCTTCATTATCATTAGGTGTATCCTCCGATAATGATGATACCATATCTATCCCTCCCAAAAAATTTAATCACTTTATCACACTAGTACCATTGACTTACCAAATTAATGACAAGACCGAGTCCCTCCCCTAACCTTACCAGGACATAATAAAATAGGATTCTCCCACTATAAATATTCTCCAATGTCATGATGACAAGACCATCCTAACCTATATGGGTGTTGAAGATCATTTTCTCCAACAAATTCCTACCTCCAAACATTTCTATACTCATCAATGAATCCACCAATGATGTTAATGTTGGTACATCACAAGAACCACACATAGTCAAGATCGATCAAGCTTTAGACCCACATGAACTCCAGGAACTCACCATGTTCTTAAATAATCATATACAAGACTTAAAATGATCTTACATTGATATTCCCGGTAGAGACCCTAACATCATTTATCCATAATATCATCACTACCCCAAGTGCTAATCAGTGAAGCAAAATCTTCATAAAATGCATCCCCGCATCACCTTTTTAGTCAAAGAAGAACTTCAACATATTCATTAAGCTAATTTCATACTACCCATAGATTATCCCCAATGGGTTTCTAACACCATATCAGTAACCAAGATCTCTTAGAAAGTACGTATCTACAAAAACTTTCAAGACCTTAACCTCGCTTTCCAAAAAGATGATTTCCCCCACCTAACATTGATTGGCTTTTCGATCTAATGATAGGACATGTGATGTTGTCTTTTATGGATAGTTTATTTGGTTATAATAAAATCCTCATTGTACTAAAAGATCAACATAATACATCCTTTATCACCCCATGGGGATCCTTTTACTATAGAGTAATACCCTTTGGTATGAAGATGCAAGAGTAAATTATCAACACACAATAACATATATATTTCATGATATTATCCATAAAACTTTAGATTACTATGTAGATGATATCTTAGGTAAATCCAAACACTGAAAATACCATCTTGTTTTCCTACAAATAATCTTTTCCTATCTCATATAGTCTTTCCTTCGACTCAACCCTATTAAATGTGTATTTGGGGTCCACATAAGAAAATTCTTGGGATTTATTATGTTTATCAAAGGAATTGAAGTCAAATCCACAAAATTCAAATCCATAATTGAAATGCATCATCTATCTAATCTTAAATAATTCCATAGGATTCTATTTGACAAAATTTGTTACATGTGCTAAGGATGATGGTGCTCATAAGGGAAATTGCTCAAGATGAAGACCATGCATGAAAAAAGGATTGTGCAGTGTAATGTGAGGTAGGAACATTCATGGTGAACTACTTGGTATGAGGCACAAATTATTAAGTAATTATTTGCATTGGGGCACACATAAGGGGGTCTCGTGGCCTAGGAAGTAGTGGGCGCACTGTAATGTTACGACAACCAAGTGTAAAAGAAAGAAACAAAAAAAGCATGGAAAAAGTGAAAATTCTAATTAAATTTGGGTAAGGTGGTAGATGAGGAGGAATTACTCATGGGAAATTTTGAAAAATATAAAAAAGAGTACAAATTTTCATTCTTGCCTTGCATGTTAGAGTGTTTGAGCCTTGAAGAGAGAATGAGTTTGATGTGTGAGTGCAAAAGTGAATTTATCAAGCCTATAAAGAATTTGACACGACCTGAAGTGGATATATTTTGTGAGAAGTGTATGGGCAAGGAAAATACATTAAGAGAGGACAATAGAGGTTCAAGGGTTCGTATTTTAGAGCTAAGTTTGAGAAGAATAATTCACAGCTAGGGCACATGGAATTGAAGAACTGAGTCAACAATAAGGAAAAATGTTGCAAAGAGTAAGCGGTGGTAAGTAAACATGACACCGAAGAGAACCTACATAAGCCACAAAGGGAAAGAAACCATAATTTTGTTAAATTTGGACATTTTACAATCTAGATTAAATACTAAAATCAGCTATATTGGTTTTTCTTATACCAAATATTGGAATTTGATTTGGCTATTATTGGAATCCAAAAAGGTATTTTTGGAATTATATATCATGTATGAGGGATTTCCATTTTAGGAGTTTACAATTTTATAGTAAGATTAAGAAATACTTATTGGAATAATTAATACATTTATAACATTGCAATGCATAGCAAATACTTATATTGTCCATTCTCATAGAAACAAACATTTTTATCTTGTATTGAATGGGCATATGTCCATTCTCATACAAATTTTTTTTTATCTTGTATTGAGTGGGCATATGCCCATTCTCATATAAGAATCATAGAAGAAAAATAAACTCAATATAGAAAGAAAGAAAAATTTAGATGTGATTTATTTTAACTATGGGGTAGTGCGCATTTGAATGTTGTATATTTTACATATTTTGAATGTGTTTGTGTGTGTGTGTGTGTGTGTGTGTGTGTGTGTGTGTGTGTGTGTGTGTGTGTGTGTGTGTGTGACAAATGTTTAATTATAACGTGGATTTATTTTCATAGAATGAAGGTAGGAAATGTGTTATGAGATATTTACAACATAAAATGATGGTAATAAATGAATTGTTAAGAGATAGTCTATAAAAAAACCAATTTCAATATATTGTTATGAGAGAGAATACCAAAAACAAGCCGCTTAAGTTTTTTAAATTTTGGTGACTGTTTGCTTAAAAATTATAGTTAAATTTGTTTAGGGGTCAACTTAACCTACCCTTGAAAATATCCCCTATATAATCCTAGATTATTCACTGGGTAGAACACTACTAGCTCACTCATACGACCAAAAACTGAACTTGTAGGGTAGGTTATTGACGGATGATAGGAGGTTTTTGACGCATGGCAGAAGTTTTGATGCATAACAAGATGTTATTGACATGCGTAAATCCTTTGTTATTAACACACACGACAAGAGGGAAAAGGCTACGAGATGCATGATAGGAGGTTGTTGACGTGCGACATGAGGTTTTTGACACATGAAAATACTATGTTGTTGATGCATGATAGGAGGGTGGAGGCTATAGATGTGTGCGAATATTTTCTTTCGTGCAAGAATAAGGTTGTTGTCACATGACAAAGTAACCTTGCTATCGCACAACAAAAATCTCCTCGTCACACGTCTCGTAACCTTTCACACATGAATTCAAAATGAAAGCTTCTTTCAGAAAACATTTTGTGCACAAACCCCAAAAAAATCACCTTTTTGACGAAAGCAGCCCAGGATATTCACTATGGATTTTCTAACTCTGATTTCCCATAGGTCTCTTAAAATGAACCCTAACTAGATCTTAGAACCAAGGGATTGGAGGGATCCCACCCACATACATCCAAACCTATAACACCCCAAACGACCTACCCAAACCAATAAAGATACAAAATCCTAAGTAACCATATAGAAACCAAAGGAAACAACATATGACGATTACATACAAAAATGAACCTAAAGAAGAAAAAAATTCAATCATCCAACTAAATGACATCCACCTTAGCAACATGATGACTGGGTTTTACCTTCTTCCTACCACCAGCAGTCCCACCAGCCCGAGAATTCCGAAGCAAAAATTTGTATGAAAACCCCAACTTCTTGTGAAACCTTTCCTCAATCTCTGACTCCATAACCACTAGAGCCAAAAGCTCCGAAAAATTGAATTTCTTGATTTTTCTACCACCAAAACCCTAAATGAGCATGCCCTATGAACATCTACCACAAATTGCATAAGCTTTGCATTCCTTGATGATAGTAGAGAAATGACATGCCATGTGTAAGCTAAAGAAATCCCTTCCTTGTCCACATCTGGAAGCGAATGAGCCAGCTAAAAGCCTCCAATGCTTCGTCTAACTTAAATTAATGCTTTGGGGTTTGACAAAATGAAGAGAAATTACCTTGAATTCCACCTTATTTCTCCACACCAAAAGAAGTCGAGAAAAAAACCAGACGCCACCTTAGAATTCACCCTAGCCCTTCCAAAAGTGGTCAGATACTTCTCACCCAAAACCTTTCAATGGCTTCGCATACAAACCCAAATTCAGCCCCAAAATTGATGTGTACGTGATCCCGTGTGATGTCTCCCAAGAAATCCATCTCTCTCTTTACACCCTGCAAAAACAAACCAGGTAGTGGGGGTATTTCCATGTTGTGAAACTTAACCCTAACAACCGCTTCCTCCCACCTAACAGACCTATGAAACAGGAAGAGAAATAAACTTAATTAATTTATATTTATTAATCACCATAATAGTAACAAGTAAACTCAATCAAGCTTAGTAATCATGGAAATGTGTTGTTATGAGATAATACAAGTCACTTTTTTTGCATAAAATGATGGTAATAAATCCAATATTAATGAATTTTTATGAGAAAAAGAACCAAAAAAACTAAATTTATCTATATAAACTCAATCAAGTTCAGTAATTGTTTTTTTAAATGTTTCCAAAGACCGATGTAAATTTGGGTGTGAACCCACATGATTTAACCATGTACATATTAAGTGTGATTTTTTTCTATAATGCATTCAAATTTCCACCCCCAAAACCAATAACTTCTTTTCATGGAAAACGAGATCTTTGTATAAATCTCAAAAGCTAGATTTGAGCATTATATACTAATCACATCATTTGGATGAAATGTGAAGAACTAAAAATTGTAATAAATACATTTTGAGCACTACATACTAATAACCATCAATAACATCACTTCAAATGGAAAATGGGAAAAAGAACTAGAAAAATGTAATAAACACAATTTTATATATTGATTTGTTCCATTGTTGTTTGAAATAGAGAACATCCCTTTAAGATGTCTCTTACATCATCTGCAACCCCTACCAAGAATATTTCGTAAACAATGATGACATAAGCCACTTATTATTTTAAAAGTCTTTATCAGAAACCTTTGGAGACACCAAAACACTTTTTAGTAATTCCTTTGTTGATTACATTAACTACAACTATAGTTTCACATTTGTATGGAAATTCTGGTGTTTTCCAAATTGTTTCCAAATATTTAATAAATTTGTCTCCCTCTTTTTGCAACAATGCTCCATACCACAACAAAACAAAGGATGCACGTCCACTTTAACTAGTTTTTCTACATTGGCATCTGTATCCAATGTAGACCATGAGAATGCAATTTGATAAAACTCTTTAGATACAAAAGTTAGAAATTGGGAAATAGACATTCGTTATTAAATGTCATTATTAACTTGTATGTATTTCAAATATGATAATAATATTTCACAAAAATACTTTTACCTATTTCTTTACACATATTTGTTAGTTGTAGATTTTCTAGATTTTCTCCAACTTTGTATCTCCACATAAAAATTAAAATTAGGATATATTTATCGAATTGATTCCAACTAATATTGAAAAATTAAAAGGTTTAATATTTTTACCTATATTTTTGGATATTCTCCAGCTTGTATCTGTACATAAAAATGAAATTAATATATATTTATCAAATTGATTCAAACTAATATTGAAAGTTAAAAAGAATATTAAAATTTTAAAAATACTTGATAACTGTTCATGAGCCAACTATCATAATTGATGGTGAAGGGTTTGATGTAGCTTCAATATGGGCATCTACCCATTCAATACAATACAAAGGTTGTGAGAATTCACTACTTCCCATTCTAAAACAAAGTGAATATTTAGAGGTATTAAAATGTTTGTTTGTCTAAGAATGGGCATATGCCCATTGTAAACATTCAACTACAACCAATACTGAATTCAATCATTTTAATACCTCTAAATATTCTAAAACATATTTAATTTTGTTTTTTTCGAGAATGGGCATATGCCCATTGTAAACATTCAACTACAACCAATACTGAATTCAATCATTTTAATACCTCTAAATATTCTGAAACATATTTAATTTTGTATGTGTTCTTCTTCTATGATATCTATATGAGAATGGGCATATACCCAAGCAATATTGAACTTAATCATTTTAAGAAATCTATAAAAGTTGTGAGAATGGAGAAATTTTAACTCTATTCTTCTAATTAAACTTCTAACTTATGTTTACATATATTTTATAACATGAAAATAACTTTTAGGAGTAAACTATATGAAGGATGTACATCTTAATATTTGAACAAAGTAAACATTGTTAAGAATTAACGTATACATAATGACTATAATAAAAAAAACACAAAAATTGTAGAGGGGATGCACTTGGAGGCATAGTTAGACATTTATAATATTGTTGGAGCATGATATGTTGCTTCCGATTCTCCACCATAAAGATAAGCGAGGAATTATTTGTTTAATTCATTTGACAACCCTCAGCTTGTTAGACCATTGTCATCCCTTCCAACACCTTCTTATAAAGTACATCCACTTTAATTGGGACAATGATTGCCAACAAACTTTCAATGCCCTCAAATAATATAGCTTATCACCACCAATACTTACACCTCCATGAGAGGGGGAGCCTTTCTATCTATATATCTCTGTTACTAATCATGACCTCATATCCATACTAGCACATCAGGATGAGAAAGGTAGGGAGTGAGCCATTTATTATAAAAGTTATACCCTTCACGATTACAAAACCTATTATTCATAAGTATTAAAGTAATGGTGTGCTTTGTAATTTTAAACTTCTAAAATCCATCTTTATCTTCTCAATCAAAAAAATGTTGTATTCACAAATTTTAATCCATTGAAATCTACACAATCCAAACCATACCATAATGATCACATAACCAAATGGATCATGCTTATGAAAAATTTTGATCTCAAATTTGTCTCAAAATTCATCAAGGTGAAGGTCATTGTTTATTATCTCACAAAATCCTCCTTCCCACTAACAAACTACCTTGTGAATAGTTTCATGACAAATCCATCAACACTCTTGATCGGAAAACACTCCTCTCAAAATGAACTTATTTTTCAATGGGTCCAAATACGTATAAGGGGGTGTTGAAATATTCGAATACATCCTTGGGGAACTCCTATTACACTATCTTTCAAACTAAAATTTGAGTATACAAATAATATGGCTGAATATGAGGCCTTCATCATGGGTCTTTAAAATGTTGTATTTCTAGGCATATAAATCCTTGAAATCTATGGAAATTCCCAAATTTCCATAAATTAAATCAAAGGAATATATTGGTGTACAAAAATATTAAAAATAATAAACCATCATCGATGATATTTTAAAACTCTTCGATCATTATGAAATTCAAACTACTCCATGTTCATCTAATAAATTCACAAATATTATGACATCCCTCACGTATCTTATCCCTCTATATATAGACGATTCTAAAATATTTTCCATTATACACAAACTCGATCAACCATCTTATACTAAAACTAATCTTCATACCATCAATCATATAGAAGATATCCAATCTAATATTTGGTACGCCCAAATATAAAATATCTTTCCCAAAGAAAAATACCCTTAGATTTATCCAAAATGGTAAGAGATCCTTTCAACAATGCATAACATGTTATGTCATATTAGGGGATATCCTTTATAAAAGAGGTTTTGACAAAATTCTCCTCTTATTTCTTAAATCTCTATAGGCTCATCCAGCTATTCAAGAAGTTCACAACAGAATATGCAAAGAGACACTACAATGGATTTCTATTGCTAAACGAATCCTATAGATGGGATACTATTGGCCTATGTTTAACCAATATGGTTGTGACTATGTTAAGATGTGCATCAAATTTCAATAGCATTCCAATATTACACATGTCCCTAGTCATTCTCTTTAACCAACTCAAGACTTATGAAACTATTCACAATGGGGACTTGACCTCATTGGCCTTATCAACCCTTGATCTTCTCAAAGACATAATTCCATCATCACAACAAATGAATATTTCAAAAATTGGGTGGAATTTATCCCTCTTATCCCCACTAAAGTAGATATTATTTTTACTTCATCCATCATCATATTATATGTCACTTTGGTATCCCTCATAAAATCATCAAAAACAATGGTAAATCATTCAAAAATAATAAAGTTAAAAATATATACAAACCCTATAATATCAAACTCAGTTTCTCCACATTATATTATCCACAAGCTAATTGTTAATCCAAAACATCTAATAAAACCCTCAACAAAATCCTTACCAAAACTATTTATCGGGATAGTAGAGACTAGAATCTTCAATCCCTTTTGCATTATGGGCCTATCAAGTAGCATTTGAACCCCTATATGTGTTACACCCTTCTCCCTAGTTTACAAAACTAAAGTTATTTCCCCTTGAAGTCTAGATTCGATCCCCAAATAATAATATCATCAAGAACACCTATCAAAACTTGAATTGTTAAAAAAATGTCAACTGAATGCCCTTAAACATATCAACATTTATCAATAAAGAATAAAAAACATATAATAAACATCTCAAAAATGTGAATTTAATATTGGTGATCTTGTCCTCACAGAAAATCAACATGTCACAAATATGGAAAAGAGTAAATGTGGAAAGTTTATTCGAAACTGGGTTAGACCTACATCATCGCTCAAAAATATTGGTTCAAAACCTACCACTTATCCTCTCTTAATGGTAAACCTAAAAGGATCCTCTTAATGCCTTGCACTTATGACCCTTCTACTGTTAACATATCTACACACAAAACTTTAGTCCAACTAAAATCCTCCACTCTCAAACCAACCACTAAAAACCCTCACTTATGTAATGATTTGGAATCATGTGGTCTTCCATTAGTATACATAATATGACCTTAAATATATAAACCACGACCCTTCTCATAAAATATTCCACAGGGACAAGCCCCTTTGTAGTAAGGGACCCCATAATAATTAACCCCCTACTTCACCCTATCCATCAATAAATGACATGCTAAGGATATGTATGTTATCTTGTATATCAAACCCACTCTCCCTAGATGGTCTCTTATGCCCTCCCTCAGCGAAAGTAATCAAAATTACTATGGGATGAAAAACATATTATAGACTATTCCCTCAAAGGATAGTTATCAAGCCTTCACCATAAAAATAAAAATATGATTATAAACAACTTCCTCGAAGGATGGCTACCCAAAATTTTAAAAATATATGTGGCAAAAATTGAAATCTTCCCACATTGATCAACTTTATAAAAACATGTTTAAAAATCCTTATCATCCTAGGAAAGCTTCCCGCATTTATCATCTTTCCTTAAAATACACAATCTTCCCATAGTGATCATCTTGCAGATTATAGAAATAAAAGTCAAGGTCAAGCCTAGAACCTCTAAGGAACACATAGTTCCTTGTATAAGATACATACAACTCCCAAACATGTACACAAAATTAAATAATGTACCTCATCACATCCTAAATCCATCACACAACCTTAATGGACTAACTATTATTAGTTATATATTACTAGTAGTTAAGGTTGCAAGTGCATTATGTCAAAATCACCATTACATACATACCAAATCAAATAAATGAAACACATCTTAACCATCATCATATATACATCAATAAACAATATCAACATCAATACAATATAATCACATCTAAAATCCATCACAATAGAAACATCATCATTATAACATAACCATCATCATATCTAAAATCTATCTATAATCTCATATAAAACATCACATCAAAATCATCAACACACATTTTACACATCCATATATCCAAAAACATCATATGTGTGTGTCTGTGTCAAAAATCGATGTACATATCATCAATGATTAGGCTCTATGGCCCATACAATAATCACATCATAAATTATACATCGATATCCTAAAACCACCTACTCAACCCTTAAATCCCTCTAAGTACTGAAATCACTCCCTATTATCATTACAGAACCCCTTGTAACACCTTTTCTCGATGGCTTACTACATATTATGCATAGTGATGCACTTTGGGTAACCTCTCTCGTACCACTCCATAATAACTTATCTCTTTCGTAAGACCCAGATTGATCCATGCTCTCCATACCAGGTGGCCCCATCTAACCTCGAGACACTTCTCTACCCACACCTTTGGTTACTTTTGTTCTTACTGGTTATCCCACTCAAGACCTAACTAGCCCCATAACTTCTAGTGTACTAATTGTCATACCAAACTGCTACCTCAAAAATCACACTACGACGATATATATCTTGAAATTGTTGAGTCTACACCAACTCCTCTAGGGTATCCACTTGTTTATCCCTCTCACACACAAATCCCGTCACCTTATCACCTCACTCTCGAAGGAAGCTATTAGAGCATCCCTATCTCTCAAAAACTACCATAATCTACCCAAATCCACCTTTGCACCTCCTTATTTCCCTACAAATTCCTCCTCCATCACCACATTATATTTCCCCACTCTTCCTATACCATCACAATCCTCGCCACAGGCTATCATCTACCCCCTACCACCATGTCACATACTAAAGTGTAACTCCAACATCATATATCTTTATAGGTGTTACTTCCTCCTCTTTTATTTCCTGGATATCTCTCATTTGATCCACATGAAGCTCTATGTCACTCTCCGCCCTATTGTATGTTATAATGTAATATTAATTGTCTATAAACTTTAGTTTATAATTAAATAATTTAGAATAGGCTATATTCTTAATTATTTAATATAAACTTTATGTTTATGTTTAATTTCTTATTTAATAACCAATTTATATTAAATTAGGGTGTGATTCAATCACACCCTATCAATTAATATATTCATGACCCATGAGGTCATTTAAATATGGTCGTGAATAATATTGTTTTCACCTTGGGTAAATTTTATGGGGAGAGAAGTGAGGGAAGGGGATTTACTTGGATTGTACTATGTTTCTCGATTAATGGAAAATTTCTCTTTGTTTATGGTTTTTACCCTTCGTGGGTTTTTCTCGTGTTATATATGTGTTTAGGGTCATCTATTTTATTTTCTTTAATGTTTGATAAATTATTTAATATGGTTGGTTTTATCCTCGGGTTTTTTCATGGTACCAGAGTGTGATGTAATTAATCTTAATTTATTTGACCAATTTGTATGTCAATTAGGGTTGTTGGTTAGTTAGGTGGTTTGAAATTATTTATACCCCCTCCTTCCCTCGGACATATAATTCATTTTGATTTACACACAGGTTAAAAATATTCCAAAGGATTCAAGTTCTTTTACCGTATGAAAAAGTCTTCTGTGGTGAAAAATATGTGCCCATTCCTATAAATAAAGGTAAGGATTAAATATGATGTGAAATATTTTATTTAAGTTGTATAGTTTTCTAATGTGAACACGTGGAAGTAATTATTCGGGGTAAAACAAGTTGAAACCAAGTTACTCAAGGTCTCTCACAACATGTTCCAAGAATGTAGGAAAACTGAATTTTCTTATTGGATCTTGTGAAAATCCATGGAATGGGGCCATAAATATAATTTAATTCAAGTTTAATTTTACCCTTGATTACCCCGGTACACTCCTTTAATTAGTTTTTCAATTATATTATTCAAAATTATTATCACCTAAAATTATAGTTTCTATATTAAAAGTCTATAGTTGAAAATATAGTCTAAACACTATTTGGGACCCTTTAATAGTATTAGCATCAGATTATATTCAAAACTATAATATAAATTGTGTTTAAAAGTATAGTTCCTAATGGTGTGTAGGTGAAAATGAAATCAAAGGGTTAAATTCAAGCTAAGTTACACGGAGACACAATTCCAAAAATATAGGAAATCAATCTTTCCTATTGGTTTGTAATTTACCCTTGTCCCCTGATGTCTTGGTATAACCTTGTTAAAATTCAAATTTGATTTTTCACCTTTTCTATTCAAAAAAATAAAAATTTAATTCCATGTACCCATTTAAATAAGAGAGTATAAAATATTTATACTATTGTTTAAATTTAAATCTATATCTATGTGACCACATTTAAAACAATGTTATGTTTAAAACTATTTATCTGAATCCTTTTCTATTGGCCATATTCACATAGTGTTGTGCTTTTTAAAATACTCCCACATGACTTTAGGGAGTAAGGAGGTCCCTATGTTATAAAATTCTCCTAGAGATGTTGTTTGAGGTTTTTTTCCATGAGAAACTTTATGATGTAGTCTCACAAATTATTCTTAGCCTAAATCATAACTTTTTATTTATGAATTCCAAATCCTTTTGTACCAAAAAGTAAGTTGAGCATGATGAAGGTGTTATAAATCCTTCAAAAGTGATATGCTATCCTAAACCTTCACTAATGGTTTATGGATTTGTAAATCCTGTTGTACAAATAGGTAATGTTGGCATATGGTTCCCCACTTAATATTAAGGGGGAGTGTTAGAATGTAATATTAAGTTCCTATAAACTTTAGTTTATAATTAAATAATTTAGAATAGGTTATATTCTTAATTATTTAATATAAACTTTATGTTTATGTTTAATTGGTTATTTAGTAACTAATTTATATTAAATTGGGGTACAATTTAATCATACCCCATCACTTAATATGTTCATGACCCATGGGGTCATTTAAATATGGTCGTGGATCATATTGTTTTCACCTTGGGTAAATTTAATAGGGAGAGAAATGAGGGAAGAAGATTTACTTGAATTTACTATGTTTCTCATATTAATCAAAAATTTTCTTTTTCCATGACTTTTTACCCCTCAGGGGTTTATCCATGTTATATATGTGTTCAGTGATATGATTGGTTTAATCCCTTGGCTTCAATCAATGTATAAGATAGGATTTCTTAGTACATCCTATTCAAGGCCAAATAGTCACCTACCCATCCAAACCGCATTGCATCCACCATCTCAGCCCTCTTCCCCATATCCATCTTTCCTACTTGCATCATTCTAATCTCCTCTCGCTCTCCTAACCATATAGGGAAACCCATATATGGCCTCCACACAACATCATACGGCCCCAACCCATCCAATAAAGCAACATAATACTCTAAAATCTTTAAGAAAACATCACAGTAAAATCTCTCCTCTATCACAAAATTCCAATACAAAAATATCTATTATACCACCTGGCCCAAGGTAGCCCATGCAGTCAAATCACTCTAATATTCTCATAGGCCCGCCACTGCAGGAAGAAGGTCACATCCAACCAAAACCTTTTTCCCATCGACCACTCCCAAAACTCCTTGTACACATGTGTGAGTAGATATGGCCCCCATGAAAAACTATTTGAAATGTAATCATATCTACCATAACCCCTACTATTTCCCATGGAAATTGACCTCTTCCAGAATCGGTAAAGCATAGCAACTGAGGCCACCATAATCATAGTAGTCAGGGTACTCCATGCTACCTCTTCATCCTAATAACTATCAAAAGAAAAACCCCAACAACATATGTCATGTCAATGGAAGCATCCCCATATAACATCATCATCGATGCCCCCGTATACTTTCATTAATTAGTATAATTGAATCACCTTGAATAGGTATCCATAAGATCCTATAAACTTCCTCTACGGTAATTTTGATCTCCTTGTAGGAAACCAAAATATCCTAGTCACTAGGTCCCACCTCTCTAACAAATCCACCATCATCTCCAATTCACTATGTGAACACGTCTCGTAATGGTTCAATCCACCTAATACCAATAACTCCAAAATATCCCAATTCTCAGCCCCCATATACTCTCATAGCCACCTAAACAAAGGAGATACTCTATCTCTCATCAATAGGTGCCTCTTCACCTACATCCACAAATAGTTAGAAAAATTATTTGTTACTTTGATTCAAAAATATACTCAAATCAAAAACTTAATCAAAACATGTCAAATTGGCACCAATACCATCTAATTGCACTGATCCCAGTGACCGAAGTTGATATATATATACACACACATAAAACTACAAAAAAATGCACCTACCTCTATCTGGGATGGTCGCTGCCTCCTTGTCCACTCCCGCTAGTCCTTTATCTCAAATAGAAAAAAATCACAAATTTATAACAAAAATTTCATAATAAAAATAATGAGCATAATTTCCTCTCACGATTATTTGTTGCTTAAATATAAGCGCTTTGATTCGATCGCCACCAATTTCTAATTGGTGTCAATTTGTAATGAATCGGTATCGATTAGCTAATTGATATTGATTCTATTTTGAATTACACACTTTCAAATTTGCACCTCTTTATGTCCCAAGACCCCCTACAAACCAAATTGCATCTTATATTTTGAACCTGTGTTTCCCAATCCACCATGGATTCCATAACCTCTCAGGAACCTCTTCCCTTTGCTTCCTACAATTCATACATCTATAGGTGGAAAACCCATGGGTACCTCCCATCACTTGACTTCATGTTCATGTAATCCCACCTTTGTGGAAATATAATTTCATGCATGGTCTTAGGGAATCTCAAACTGAAACACATCTATTTATAAATTAAATCTTATACCAATTTAAATCGGTGACCATCACACTAGCTTGTGATGGCCCCGATTGAGGGGGTCTCCTATCCAATGTATATTTAACTATATCACTCATTTTTTTCTAGTGGCATGTCTATTAAAACACTTGACAAAAACGGGAAAATGTAAACAACATAATTAGGTAGTCAGTCGAGCTACACATTATTCATCACACATCACTCTCCCCATATATCTGAATGGATGTTATTCCCTATTTTACTAGATTCCCTATATCTATATGATCTCTAAATGACCATACCTAACCTAAAAACCCTAAATTACCATAGGTGTGTACACACTCTAACACACCCATTCATAATCCCACATGTTCATTTACTCAATTTTACTAATTCAAACTTTATCATTTTACCATCTAGCTGCCTATAACAACAAAATAAACTCAAAACAAATGAAATAAATCAATCAAACAACCTAAATAACCTAAAAACCCTCACATGAACTTAAAACAACCCAAAAACCATTTGGAAATTGAAAAATCCGTAAAAATTAGTTGAAACCAAATATCAAGAATCGACACCAATCAAAGCGGGTCTACGATAATCCTTTTAAATGGTATTGCATCTATATAAACCAGCTAAAGCCCTTTCCTTAGGATTCTTGAATTCAATCCTAATCATCTGACCTCTAATCAAATTCATGATAGGTCCAATATTTCCAAGATCGAGTGTGGATAAGATGAAAAGTTGTCCAAACCTCTTATTGTACCAATCTCCCTTTGGAGCAATCTATCTGCATATCTACCAATCAACCTAGTTTCCTCCTCGTCAAGGTAAGTCTCTTTTATTTTTAACAATTATATTACATTCTTAAATTCAATATTGTCAACCATCATCCTTAGTTCACAAAATAATATTTTGTTTTCCATAGAGAAATATAAACTTTTAAAATCATGTTTGATCAACTCGATTTTAATAGTGATTGAAATCAATCATCTAGATTGACATAGATTTATTGGATTTCCATCAATATGTATTAAAAGTTTTATATTTTTCATCCTTCACATATCTTGCGTTATTTATTTAAAAACCAAGTAATAATGTCTAATCAATTATTTCTTATAAGCCTTTGTTTCGGTTAGATGACCCTTCCAAGAGAATCTTATGAACTAGAAACTATCTTCAACCTACTCTTGATTGTATGAAAACCATTTATTTGGGAATAATACAACATTGACTACGACATCATTTCCTTCACACCTAATCTAGATGAAATCACCGAGTAGTTGGACATTTTCTTGATCAAAGTGATGAGGCCAACCACTACTCGGGAATATTTTTTCAACCCTCCACAACCTATCATCGAGGATGTTGATTGAATTCCAATACTTGAACATTATACATCTACAACTTGTTATTTATACCTTTTTATATTATCTATATTGTTATCATTTTATCCGACTTGATTATTTAGAAATGAGCTGATACTTTTCAAAATAAACCCTTTGGTTCATAAGATTAGACTTTTCCAAGCAACTCATCCCATTATTATTTAATATTTTTCTTCTCAAAGTTGTCTTTGTATGTATAGTACCTCAACTCTTTGAAAAAGAAGCTTCGTGCAGGCATTGATATTCTCTTCCTTCCCCTTTCATTTACACAAGTATTGTTAAACCCTATCATTTTTTAGTTTTAGTGGTTTATTTGATACAATAAAATTGAATCTAAAATATAATAAAAGAATCCTCCTTGTTTAAGTCCATAAGAAAAGACTCTACCTGTGTATCTTCCATACCTACATATTCAAAACTAAAATCATGATTAGCTCTAAAAACTTGAGGTACTATTGTCTCTTCAATAGTTACCAATTTCCTCGATACTTGTATTTCATTTTTTTTATTAGTATTCTTTAGTCAATAACTTCAATAGCTCCATTTCAGATTCTTTATTGGCTTCATCATCTTCTATGATGTCAAATTATTCTAAACATTGCATGATTTTCTGCCAAAGTTTCTCCTCTTATTCACTAAACTTTCTCATTTCTTCATTTACAGTACTATCTTATTTTATTAAAACTTTTACCATAGTTTTTTTCCAATTCTAAACTTCATTAGGCATCAAATTTTTCACCTCTTCTTGTTTCAAATTAGGTTCCATGAGCTCTTTATGGAGTATTTCATCTTCAATATTCCTTTCCATGAGTTTATCCAATAATACAATTGTTTCCTTAAACATCATCGTCTTCTTGGAAATATGAATTTTCATCATCAAAAGCAATGTTAGAGACAAAAATTTGAGACCATTGAACCTCTTAAAATACTCCTTCACCAATAACTTCTCCTTCCTCTAGATAACATAGTTATATTTCTTCATGTTCTAATCCCATGTTTTCTTGACCATTCATATAAAAATATTGTTCATGCCTCCTCTCCATAAACAATTGTCTTATTTAGTGTCTTTAGAATTTAAGCCCTCAAAATGAGATTTTCCTTCATCTATATTTTCACCTACTTACACACATATAAAGAAATCATTAGATTTGAAATTTTGAGGCTTGTTTTCCTCTTTATTCTTTGATTTCCTTTCTAGCATTCTTGAATTCCTTTTATTATTCTCAATTATCTCCTTGAGAGGCCACTAAACTCTCCTTTTGATTAAATTAAAAATAATATTTTTCTTGACTCCTCTCAAACTTTCTCCATACCTACCAAGATCATATTCATTTCATCTATTTCCCTTTCTATGTCTAGTTCTATTTTCTTCACCTCTTCTATTTCCATCTTATCGCATCTCTTCTCTTTTTCTAAGCCCTTCGTCATATTTTCTTTCTTTCATTTTCTCACTCTCACCTTCATTTTATCATTGTGATTTTTCTTCTCTTAGTAAGTCTATTCTACTTGCTTCATAGCCCCTCACCTAGGATCCTTTTCTCTACACCTAGTATTTTGGTACCACCTCTTATCGCTTGTCTTAGAATTTCTCTTTATCTTGTGTTCTCTCTATTGAGATTTATTCTTGATCTTCTGCCATTTCTCTCCATTCAAACCTCTATGGGTTTAAGGGATTTCACTTATACACAATATTCTTTACCTTCTTGTCTCTATTTTCTCAATCCTCTTCAAGCTTCTTTCATTTTTCCCTATAAATAAAATCTTCTTACACAAACCGATTAGCCTTTTAAACAACCTTAAATAAAAATTATAATTCCCAAGACCTTATCCTATTTCTAATACCAAAATGATATAACACCCACAAGTCCTTTGACTAAAAAAACACAAGGAATTTGATCTTATCATTTCTCTTAATTTGTAATCATTTAACTTAATCTTGGCCATTTATTCACTCAAACTTTGGACAAATGACCAAATGTATTGCTAGTTCTAGACTACATGTATGAACATATCTAGACTAAATGTATAGACACCTCTCAACTAAATGTGTGGACAACTTTAGACCAATTGTATTGCTAGTTTTGGACTACACGTATGGAGAAATCCTAACCAAATGTATTGACAACTTCGGACTAAATGTATGTAAATCTTGGAACTAATTATATGGATAGTTCTACACTATTTCCTTGTTCTTAATTCTCTCATATATGATATCACCTAATCAATATGAAAACCACCAGATATAGAACTATTTATGAATTAGACCATTCTCATGATAACCATGCTCTCATTCATCTTACTAAGAATCATATTTTTCTAAAAGAATCAAAATGTACAATCAGTTAACAACCTTCCCTTTACTACTTCATACCTTCTTTGGTTGGTCAACATACCTTTATAGTCTTATTTGCTCTCATCTAGCCCTTTATGCATAAGAAACCAACTTGCTCAAAGGAGTTAATTTTACACCATAACTATCAAGGACTTTCCCAAGGTTCTTAAGCTCATTAAAAACTTATATACAACACTACTGACCTGATTAGTTCTCTCTTGACTCCAATTCTGATTATCATAACAATGTTTCTTGTTATTAGCCTTCTAGGCCTTGTAGCCCTGCATACTCTATTTTTCAAGGATATATTTTGATGTAGAGGGTTTCATAAAAAAATGTGATGCTTTTTAGATACCCATTTGGATGTTATAACTACACACCAAAGCATGAGGTAGGTTCCTTTGATAAAATATGCCCAGTTTTCATGACAATGTTTTCCAATTAGGCCTAAAATCAGAAAATGACTGAGTTTTGGCTATAAAATGAAAAATATGGAGTTTCTCATAAAAATAAAAATAGTTTCAAATACCCATTTTTCCACTTTACAACATATGTTAAGATCAAGGATCATTACTTTGTATAGATTATGACTTTTATTAAGAAAATACCTACAAATTAGGTCTCTTTAACCCGCTTTCTTCAGACAATCAATTATTTCAAAAATAACTTAATCAAATCTTTATGAAATGACTCCAAAATACCTACATTATTTTTAAATCCTCTTTCACTCCTTTTAATTCAAATTTCATGGCTTGACTCTAAAAAACGTGCAAGTTATGAATAATTTACCATTCAAATCATAGATAAGGGTTTCCGGAAACACGAGAGAGATAAGATTGAATATCTTGCTTCCAAAAGAATTTAAAAATCAAAACTCAAGATCTGAATCTCTACCAAGGCATCATACAAAATTATTTTGCATATACCATGTGATAAAAATTATTAGTTTGTCATAAACAATAAGCTTTCTCTAGCACAAAGTACAATATGACATTAATTAAGAAAAAATCACGGAAAATTGAACTAAATCAATCATGAATTCACGGAATACTTGTCATTTAACATTTATAAAACATCAATAAATAATAAAATTAATATTACATGGTATATTATACAACAAATTATACTTTTTTCATCAATTACTTACTTTATTCCTCTCCTACACAGTCCTACTTACAAACATAGGCCTAAAATGCCTTCTTCAACCCTTCACACTCAATTATTTCTCCTAATTCAACCTAATACTTATTTATTGAATTTTTTTATCTCCTATTCTTGTGTTTTCCAGCTCATCTCTTCATAGGAATAGGTCTTGTTTGGTTCTAATCCCAAAAATATCTCTCTTATCTCTTGTTCTCAACCAACATTCCTCCTTTTTCTCTTTTCCAACATACTAGTATCTTTCTATATGATATGAGGTGTATTTTACTTTTTATTTTGAGTTTTTCATTTACAATATATAATTAAAACCTCTTAATACCATTCCATGATATTCAAACTCTTCAAAAATGGTTATATACCCTTTCGCAAACCTCTTAGACATCCTAATTTAAATTTTCCTCTTTAGAAGGGAACTCCAAAATCTCACTTATTAAGTTATAGAACACATGTGAAAACCAAACATAACTTCTTCTTGACCCTTAAAGGACTCCTAAAACTTTCTAGATCATGACCAAGTACAACTTTTTATATTTACAAATTGAAATTGTTCAAAGTTTGATGCTCATGCATCATTGTTTAGCAGGATTTGTGTGTACCCTTATGATTTAGGAAATTATTCAAGTGTCTAAATATTTATACAACAATAATGGGATTATATCTAAGGTTTGAGACCTTCTTAATCCTTGAGATAAACCTCTAGAATAAGGTTATATTCTTTATTTAAAGGCTCTAAATTAACCACTACTCTGATCTAACTAAAAATTTACAAATTTGAGGGAGAAAGAGTGTTCAAATTGGAAAAGAATCGTGATAATCAAAGTATGAAATGAATTTAATCTCCCGAGAACATGGAAAAAGGAAGATATGATCTGTGATCCACAATGCATTAAAATTATTTAATCCATATGTAAAGGACATAGTGGACTAGAATTATGCAAATATAACTCATACACATCATACAATAACAAGAGAGAAAGGTAAGATGCAATAACAAAATATAAATGATAGATAATAATCGTAATGAAATATATATATATATATATATATATATATATATATATATATATATTGACAATCTCTCACAATCATTAGAAAGGTAGTGAATACATTGCATATTTCAAATAAAAAGGTCTACATAGAATCAAGTATACTCATAAACAAATCAGAAGAGTTTCCTTGCATTCAAGAGAGGATAGTTTCACTTATGAAACTCATTACATTTTATAAGAGAAGAGAGGAGAAGGGATCTGAAGATGCCATTGGAGATTCTAAACCTTCTTAACCCTTCAAAACTACTAAATAACTAGCTCAAAAGGTAATTTACTAGTCTCATAATGATTCAAACACATGGGGTGCCTTGGTTTGTAATAAAATCCTTAGATATTCGCTACATGTGGATGAGCTCTAACTTAGATCAATCAATTTCCATGAAATAAGGGGGATAGATGAAAAGTGAGATGCCAAATATCCATTTATGGTCATAAAGATTCTTTGGAAAACTAATGAAATCTCATTTATTTTTATGCATACCATTCAACCCATTTTCATGGGATAGGATGAGAATATACCATCCAAGAAGCATCATGAGACAAAATGAATAAAAAGGCATTTGAATCGAATTGGGCACCATTTAATTGATAAAAGTAACTCATAAATCTATTATTAAAATATCCTAAGTATATCCATCATTCCCCAAAAATACATCTTTTACTGAATCCATTTGAAAAATTCTTAGAACGAGATCAATCTCATGTCAAATGGAGCTATGGATCAAAAGATACGGCATTTTAAATATTCCGAGAAAATGTAAAAATCGTTCGCCATGCAGATTTTTCCTCATTAATGTTTCCTTTTCTCCACAGGGTTTGAATGTTTTTCATAACCTCTTAGTTAAAAAACTTCATATTTTACTCATTCCATCAATTGATCACTACTTTGTCCCCCGGGTTTCTCCCTTACTTTTTCCTTGATCCATGGACAACTGCTAACTCCGCAACTCCTTTGACTACCCGTGGCCTTTTGTTCTTGTCCCACACAATACATTAAATTATACGGAGTCCAAATTTTTTTGTAACCTTTTATCATGTTGCATGGATTTCCCACTATTCCGCTATAGACATTTGTGCACGACTATATTTCAGTGAACCTTTCTAACACTTCCACACCTTACTTCACTTCCCATAGTGCCACATAACATTTTACTTTATTTCATGGATTTAATTTTTTTATGGAATTCACTTTCTTTCTTCTACGTTCAACATTTATAACATTCCCATGCTCGATTTTCCTTATCCCATGATATATATCTCCCTCGAATTTGCTTTATTCCATAGAATTTCCTTTTTTCCTCCATGTTCAACATTTCTAACACTCCCTCACTCCACTTTGTATTTTCCTACGATGTGTGTTTTGCCCATTGTGTCTATGGTTTCATCATTGATGTCAAAGGTTATTGATATAAAATGGAGTCTAGGTTTCATAAGTGTCTGCATGAGGTGTTAATCAAGGTCAAACATGAAGGTCGATTAGTAGTGTCCAATCATGTTGTCTTATCATGGTGTCTTGGTGCATGGTTGAGATAGCTAGGTAATTTAGGTGAGATCCAAATTTTACAAAAGGTTCTCATGAGGTCTCACATGGTTAGAATTATTTGTAAGAGTTCATTATGTTCAAATCATGAGAAGTATGTGTTGTGTTCAATCATTCTAGGTCTATTCCTAGACCTAGTATGAGTAGAAGGTGGAATGACATGAAGTATGGATTAGAGAATATCAAAATGAACATAATAGGTGAGTTGTGATACTACATATGATGTGTTGAAGGTGTTTCAGGATGTATTCAAAGGTTTGATGTTGTTTTAAGGTCTATTAAAGAAAGTTCTTGAGAACAAGGCATGTAAACACAAGTAAGTCTTAGTGGTTATATATTTTAAAAGACATTTATATATGGATGAGAGTTTAAAAGCACGAAGGAGGTTGTTATGGTGCTTTAAGTCAAATTTCAGGTCAATTTTGTGAAGGATTTGCAAGAAAATGAGTTTTTGGAAAAACTAAGTTCTAAAGAGTGTTAAAACTAGCTCGATATGAAACTTAAGATGTTCACCCACTCACAAACACTTTGCATGGGACCTTTTTGATTTCATAGATGTTTTTAATGGAGTATAGAAGGTTCTTCAAAAATAATGGGATCAAATGAATGTTGGGTTTTATGAACAATCATTAACAAACTAAGATTCTCTTAAGCCCTCATAGCATAGAGATATGGAATAAATTCATTGCATGGTTTCCAAATGGTCTAGGAAATCAAATTTTATGCATCAAGGTTGAAGAGGATTCTCTATGGATCATTTTGGTGGTGGTTTCATGATCCAACTATTTCACAAGGTAGGAGAAAACCGTAGTTTTATGAGATCTATAGTTTCATGGCTAGATGGAGGCTTCATGATGAAAATTGAATTGTTATAGGAACCTTGGGAGGTATGATAGATGTCCATGAAATTTTTTTAGATAGGTTATGTGGAAAAAATTTGAGTTACAGGTCCTCCAAGTCACTCTACCACTTTTGGCCTTGAAGGGATAACACCTAGTCTTGTGGTTTGTTGTGAGTTTGATTTTTTTGCATCATGGAGAAGTGGTTTTTGGTCATGAATAGTTTTTTTACAGCTAACATGATGTGTTGAATCTATTTTATTGGTTATATGAATATGTTTCATGATGAAACCCTAGTGGCCTAATCAACTCAATTAGATCTCTCAAGAAGGTGTATTGAAATAGGTGATTAATTGGTTTTCTCCAAATGACATATGCATGTGATGGCTTGATGAGGTGTTTCATTTCTACCTTGAATTGTTCCAAGTTTTTTCAGTTATTAGAAGTTACCTTGGAATTTTTTTATCATGTTTCTCTCAAGACTAGTTCTTGAGTTCATAATGGTAGTTTTGACTGTTTTAGAGATTGAGCTGGTTGGATGCCTTGTGATATGTTTTGATGAATGAAATGAGTTGTTACATAAATTAGATTCAAATAAATTTATAATGGTATACCTCTTGATCCTTGATGATGTGTTTTCTATGTGAACTCATTCATTTTCTAGGACTAATTTCTACATACTTGAAGACCTAGTTGGGATTGATTGCTTCTTGGTGTGTTTCATGATGGATATAGTTGATGCAGATGTTCTTGACCAAGTTGGTGATGTTTAGAGGATTTTTTGACTTTTTGAATAATTTTGAGCCTCGAAAATATGTTTATGCAATTGAATTTCATTATGCATTCGTTAGATCTTGGAGATCTTGTTTTGGCCTATTTGAGTTATCTTGGAGATAGTCCTTGATGGTGTGATCCTTGCACAAATACTTGGGTCTCTTGGAGATTTTTATGTGATGTTATTTATATATATTTTAGTTTAAATGAATGACCTATATGGTCATGGATGACTTAGAGTGTTTTAGGAGTTGAGTCATATATATAAAGCATGTTATATTAGCTCATTTTGATTATTGAAGATAAGGGGGATGTGAGTGAGCTAGAGAAGATGAAATAATATTTATGAGGTGTCAAGTACATATATAAGAAGAGTGATGAAGGACTAAAAAATATTTAGGAATATATGTTCAAGTTCAATTGACCTAATCAGTAAATGAAGGGGTAAATATGAGTGATTAGGAAAGAGAGAGAAGTTTGAGAAGCTTTGGTGTGTATGGAGTTGAATATTTGATCACAATTAGTTGTGGAAGAAAGGATATCTAAGTGATATTCATATTCAAGTGGTTAAGTGTATTTTTATCACCGTAAGTGGTAGTATCCTCCTTATATAGTGTGTTCTATACTAAATAAGGGTGGGTGCTCCTTGTGAAGTGGGTGCTTCACTACACAAATATTCCTTGATGTGTACTATTCTTACAAATTTGTCATGAGTAATATTATCAGAGGTTTTAGTGGGTTTTATTCCCTTAGGTTTTCCCACTCATATCTGGTGTTATTCTCTCTCTCTCTCTCTCTCTCTTGTTTCATGATCTTGTAAATTGTTGAAACACACTTAATAAGCTCACATGGTTAATGGATGTCAAATGAATGGTTTGAATGGTGAATGTATGAAATGGAAATGAAGTAAAAAATATTAGGACTATTTTACCCCTTATCATTCCATTATGATTCTAAAAATTGGTATCAGAGTAAGGTCCTTATTAAAAAAATTTAACTACTTGAAGAATATCCTCTTGAAGAACAAGCATGGCAAGAAGTTCAGTTCGGGATGGAGTAACTTCTTTGGTCAAAGTGAGAACGTGTTTTTAATCATTGTTTGTCTACAAATGGCTATCTATATTTGAGGTATTTTATTCATTCTCCATGTATCCATTTGTTGCTAATGAGATGTATCATAAGGAAGAAAGATCATATTTTTGTGTTGATCCTAAAGCTAGTTTCCCTAAATGTGAATATGAAGAAGCTATTGAAGACCTAATTGTTGAAATTGGAGATGAACTAGATGAAGAAGATGTGTTTGATAAAGATAAAGGAATAGGTAGAAGAGGTTCATGAAGTAGTGATTACTTGTTGGGATATGATTAGTCATGGGGAATAACTTAGTATGGCTGAAGTATGGAAATATGACGTTTCAAATGGTGATGATCCTATAAGTGTAAGATTTTTTACAGTTCCTAAGGTAATATATTAACAAAATAGGTTAAAATTTTCTTTACATCCTAAAAATTTCATCTAGATGATTGTCCTCCACTCTTTAAATAAAGGTATGAAATTTCCCTCTATGGATATTTATTCTTTTTCATGAAAATTGGACATAGAACTGTAGACAAGAAGGAGGAGAAAGTATTATGTTCTCATGGTTCCAAGTGCATGTAAGTATGCTTGAAGATCTGAAAGAAGTTTAAGATGATACTATTGTTGTTAATGATTGAGTATGTTTTATATGAGACATGTATTACATGGAAGAGATCCAGTTATGATACATGATTTAGTTATTTTGAGAAGATTGAAGAAGTTTAGGTACTCAAGGAAGATATGTAAATGATTTGATGTTGTTATATGCTTTATGAATATTTGAAGGATTGATAGTGGTGTTACATTCATCAAAAATTAAGAAATGAAGACTCAAAATCATGAATATTGTTGTGGCCAAGGTTTGCTCCATATATTTAGTTATTTGAAGGTGTATTTTCATGTTAAAGGTATGTTCTTAGTTTGAAGTCAAAATATGGTATGTATCTGCTCATGAAGATCTCTAAGATCATTGATCCATCAAAGGTATGGTTTTTCTTCATTATTATTTATCTATGAATAAGTATTGATGACATAACTTTGTCATAATAACACAAGTAAGATGGTTGTGTTAGTCTTGGTTATAAGAGGAAACGATTTCATATGATGGCATGTATGAGGAGTATGTTATACAAGATCTATAAAATGCTTCTTGAGTTCTTATTTTAGTCTAATTGAATAATATGATAAGATTCTAGTATATCATGAAGATATGTAGATATGTTGACTATGGTGTCTCTCAAATCTTAAAGATGAGAAAGTCTTGTGTGTGCCCAAGAAGTTCGGATCCAATAAATACTTATTCCTAGATAGTTGTCTATGTTGTGATGATGTGGCTCAACTTCCTCAAGTTTTTAATCCTTTATGCTTTGTGAAAGTTAAAGTGTAGTTAAGGTATGATTAAAGAATACAAAGGTATGTCTAGTATCTTTGAGTCTTAATGGATACAAGGTATTGTAAAGTAATGTGTGTGTGAGCATTGAGAAGAAAGTGTTTTATCCTACATTAAATTATCTATTATGGTATGTCTTAAATATAATGAGCTTGAAAAGTAATTTATTGGGTATAATAGTGTCTTGGTATAAGTGGTTAAGATTGGGGACAAAGTCTGCAACAATATATGATGACATCATTTTTACTAGATATATGGATGTAACCTATTGTGTTCAATTTTTTTGAATGGCTCTAGTTTTATTTCTTCAAAACTTGTTGATGCCTTTAGGAGGATTTAAATGTAGTCCTAAGTTTAGATAAAATGATATTGAAGATTTTAATTATTGTAAAGTAATGATTCCAAGTTGATTATATCATGTTGTTTGAGATCCATGAGTAATCACTTTGTGTTCAAATTCCAAAATTTGGGTATATAGTTTATGAGTTGACAAAGAAACATGAAATCAGTGTATAGGTACTCTAGCCATGATCACAAGAACATGAGTGACTAATATGTCTATAAGGATTCTTAGGTATGAAATGAATATTTGAGTCTTGGGAAAGGTCTATATAGGTTGTGAAAATACATCAAGATCTAAGGTATGTTTTTAAGGTTGTCTTTGAAGTGATAGTTATGAATATGTCATGAATATTCCTAAGTATGAAGGTTCAAGGTGATAACCAGCTGTGTAAAGAAGCATGAAAATATTTTCTTGAGGTCATAAAGGTTGTGTTTCATAGGAAATTTCTTGAATATATATTTTAGTCTCCTTGATAAGGATGTGTTTTATTTTCCCAAGGGATTCTATGTGTTCACATGTTTGTTGACTCATCAAAGTAATACATGAGTATGGAGTGCCTATAGGTATAAGGAAAGTACATTATTGTTGAAGTTTGTATTCAAGACCTTATCATATTATGTGTAACATTCTTACATTAGGGCATGATGGCCCTAAGAATGAGAAATGAAGGTACAATATGCTATTGAGTACATTCAAGAAAAGGAGGACTATGTTCACTATTTGTAACAGTGAACACTTCAAAAGTGAACCTAGAGATGTATGACATATGGCATGAAGATCCGTAGTAATATCTAAAAGTGATTTTTCATCAAGATGGTATATAGGATATGATTCGAATGAAATTGCAAGGTTAAAATGTAGTATTTAGAAGAGAAAAAGGTCTGAGTTGTGATATGGGTTTGTTATTGTTGTTTAATGGTCATGTAAAGCATATCTTGCTATAGTTTGAGTATGAGCTTCAAGGTGTTGTGTATGATTGTTTGAGTGCTCATTATATTTAAAATATGAAGCTAAGAATTTTTTACATTCATATTATGTTGAGATATTGCATCATGATAAGCTATAATATGATGTTACACACTATAATGATGAGTAACGGTGATACGAGACCTCTACTTTCTAAAAGAACTTATAATGATCCTTTGTCTACTATTGAAAGTGTCTAAGGTGTCTAGAAATATTTTTAGAAAAAAATTGATTTATTGAAGAATTATTGAAAGGGGGATCTATTAATATGCTCTTACAGCTAAGACCTCATGAAAATAAGGTAGATAACACTAAAAAACTACTTCAGGATTGTGTCATTTGGATTGGCCCATTCTCATGACATGTGTTCAAGGTATGATCACTTATGTTTGCATTAATAGTTATAGGTTGATGATATCTTGATATGAGAAGTAATATTTTTGTGTTTCTTGTGCTTAGTATGCTTCTATTGCATTAAGAAACTTGGTAAATTTGAACTAAAGGAGTTCTTTAGAGCTTATGATCCTAAATGGTGACATGTTAGTGTTTGGAGTAGAGGTTAATGATTTAGCATGGTACAGATCTAGAAGATGATGTATAGTATCCAAAGTATTATGTATAAATTTAGGGGATATATATTTCATGGATCTCTTATTATTATGTTAAAGTAAAGAAAATAAAGTACAATCCAAGGGGGATATTGTAAATAAGTTTGAGTCTATGCATTGTTTCCATTATGTCTTGTCATTGTTTTCATGTTGAATTATCACGAGCCTTTTTCATAGATGTCAAAGGGGAGAGTAGGATCAAAAACATGAAAAAGGAGTCTTGTAGGTGTTTGGTCTTGTGGTTGCCATTAATGAAAAGGTGGAGATTGTTGGCCATTTTGTTTATGATGTTATCATTGATGTAAAATTTAATTGATGGAAAAGGAAGTCTAGGTGTCATAAGTGTCTCCATGAGGTGTCAATCAAGGTCAAACATGAAGGTTGATTGGTATTTTCCAATCATGTTGTCTTATCATGGTGTCTTGGTGCATGGTCAAGCAAGCTAGGTGTTGTAGGTGAGCTCAAAAGTTGTCCAAAGGTTCTCATAAGATCTCACATTGTTAGAATGATGTGTAAGAGGTGTTAATGATTATGTAAGAGGTCATAATTTTTATTTCATGGGAATTATGCATTGGATCAGGTCATTCTAGGCCTATTCCTAGACCTAGTATGAGCAAAAGGTGGAGTGGTATGAAGTATGGAGTAGAGAAGATAAGCATGAGCATGGTATGTGTGGTGTAACACTACATATGATGTGTTGAAGGTATTTTTGGGCCATATTCAGAAGTTTGATGTTGTGTTAAGGTCCATTGAAGTAAGTTTCTTGAGAACAAAGCATGTAGACACAAGTAATTCTTAGTGGTTGGAGAGTTTCAAATATATTTGTACATGGATGAGAGTTAGAAATCATGAAGGATGTTGCTATGGTGCTTTAGGACGAATTTTATGTCAAATTTGTTAAGGAGTTTCAAGAAAATGAGTTTTTGGAAAAACTAAGTTCTAAAGAGTGCCAAAACTCGCTTGATAATTAACTTCGAATGCTCACCCACTCAAAAATATTTTCATGGGACCCTATGGATTTCAAGGATGTTTTTAAATGAAGTCTACAAGGTTTTACAAATATAATGGGATCAAATGAACATCAGGTTTTTATGAACAATCATTAACAAGCTAAGTTACACTTAAATTGTAGTTAAACCCTCATAACAAAGAGATATGGAAGAAATGAATGGTGTGGTCTCTAAATTGTATGGGAAAGAAAATTTTATGCATCAGGGTTGAAGAGGATTCTCTAGGGCTCATTTTGGTGGTGGTTTCATGTTCCAACTATTCCAGGAGGTAGGAGAAAAACCTAATTTTGTGGAGATTTGCAGTTTGAGGGCTGAGATGGAAGCTTCATGATGAAAAGTTAATTGTTACAAGAACCTTGGGATATATTCTAGATGTACATGAAAAATTTGTAGACAGGTTTTGTGGAGAAAATTGAGTTACTGAGTCCTCCAAGTCACCCTACCGCTTTTGGCCTAGAAGGGCTAAAACCTAGTCTTGTGGTTTGTAGTGAGTTTGATTGTTTTGCATCATGGAGTAGTGGTTTTTAGTCATGAATAGGTGTTTAACACCTGAAATTATGTTTTTATGATATTTTCATTATCATATGAATTGGTTTCATGAAAAAAACCTAGTTTCCTAATTAGCCCTATTAGTTCTCTCGAAGGTATGTTGAAACAAGTGTGTTTGGTTGATTTTCTCCAAATGACATATATATGTGATTTCTTGAAGAGGTGTTTCTGATCTCCCTTGAAGTGTTCCAAGTGGTTTTAAGTCTTAGAAGTTTCCTTGTAAGTTTTTGAGCATGTTTCTCTCAAGACTTGTTCTTGAGTCCATAGTGGTAGTTTTGACCTGTTTCAGAGATTGAGATGGTTGGAGACCTTTGTGTTATGTTTTGATGAATGAAATGAGTTGTTATAGAAATTAGATTCATATTAATTTCCATTTTTATTCTTATTGATCCTTGATTATGATTTTTTCTTTGTTAACTCATTCATTTTCTAGGGCTGATTTCTAGGTGTTTGAAGACCTAGTTGGGATTTCTTCCTTCTTGGTGTTTTTCATGATGAAGATAGCTGATGCAGATGTTCATGACCCAATTGGTAATGTTTATAGGTTTTTAATTACTTGTGTGGATATTTTTATCCTTTACAAATATTTTTGATTCCTTTGAAGTTCATGATGCATTCGTTGGATCTTGGAGAGCTTGTTTTGGTGTATTTGAGTTGTCTTTGAGCTAGTCTTTGATGGTGTGACCCTTGTTGACCTACTTGGGTCTCTTGGATATGTTTATATAATGTTATTGATATGTTTTTCAGTTGGAATGACCAAACTATATGGTCATGTATGACTTATAGGTTTTTAGGAGTTGTGTCATGTATATAAAGCATGTGTTATATTAGCTCATTGTGATTAGTGGAGATGAGAGGGATGTGAGAGAGCTAGAGAAGATGAAAGAAGAGTCGTGAGGGGTAAAAGATAGAGATAAGAAGAATGATGAAGGAATGAAAAATATTTTAGGAGAATATGTTCAAGGTTAATTTACCTAATCAACAAATTAAGGGGAAATTTTGAGCGAGTAAGAAAAGAGAGAAGTTTGAGAGGATTTGTTGAGCATGGAGCTGAATATTTGATAAAAAATCAATTGTGGAAGCAAAAATATCTAAGTGATATTAATATTCAGGTGGTTTAGTGGGTTTTTTATCACCTTAGGGGGTAGTATCCTCCTTGTATAGTGGGATTTATACTAAATAGGGGTGGGTTCTCCTTGTGAAGTGAGTTCTTCAATAAACAAATCTTCCTTGATGTGTAATATTATTGCAAGTCCTTTTTTATGAGTAATATTAGAAGAGGTTTCTGTGGATTTTCTTTCCCTTAAGGTTTTCCCACTTATATCTGGTGTTTTGTGTTCTCTCTCTTATTCCATGCTCTTGTAAATTGTTGAAACACACTTAATAAGCTCACATGGTTTATGGATGTTGAAAGAATGGTTTGAATGATGAATGTATGTAATGGAAATGAAGTAAAATAATTTGCATGAATGATTCACCCCTATCAATCCATTGTGCTTCTAATAGTATGTATATATAGATTTGTTCCTTTCTTACATGAAATTTAAAACATGTGAAACACTACACCTTTTAAACTCCACAAAACACTTACTTCTTGAATTTTCCATGGAAAACTATAGTTTTCTCCTTCCACGAACAATATAGTTTTGACTTCATTTTTCTCGCAGCTTTCAATGTTTTTTTGTGATTTTAAATTTCTTTCTTCTCGCTTCATGGTGTTGTGTAACCCCTTTTTCATGTTTCTTGACTTATGTATTTATGACCTTTTCCTTTATTGCACAAACTTAGAAAAATATTTGAAACACTATGCTATCTAAGATCCGTGGAACACTATGATTCTCCCATTCCCATAAGAAACTATCTTCTTAATTTCTGTGGAATACTACATTTGCGAATATGTAGAAGACTAACTTTTCTAACCCAAAGAAGACTGTGTTTTCTAATTCTGTGGATGACTAAATTTTCCAACCCGTAGAAGACTGAGTTTTTCAAACCCACAGATTTCAAACAAAAAATTCCTAAGTCTTTGACCATTTTGAACTATGAAACTTTTTATGTGATCCACATAAGTAATTTAAAGATTTGAGACACCAAGGCACACAAGTATTCATTTTGTAACTAGTGGCCCAAAAATAAGCAAGGTGCTTATTTTGGCAACATTTTTAGTGACTCAAAGGGTCCATATACTTTCTTGACATGAGAACCATTTTCCTTGTGCATCCATTGGGTATGGAGTCATTATAAAATAATGAAAAACCTTATGAAACTTTCCAAAACTCTATCCTTTTCTACAAAAATAATTACAATGGCTTAGAAACAACGTTGTGTCCCAAGACAATTGTCGTTTTCCTTGATATCAATTTCTTCTTCCCATAAGTGTTCAATTGATTTGTAAACATGTGAATATGATGCCTACACCTCTTAACCATTCAAAAAGTAAATTGATGGTTAAGAAAAATAGAAAAGGAAGGTGCATAAGGAAATTGTTCTTCTTTACAGATGGATAGGGTTTTTACAAGGATGAATTTTTTTTGTTCAAACATAGCTGAACTAAAATATTAACATTGTAATTTCCTAAACTTAATAGATGTGAGCAAATGACCAAAGGTGATAACACAACCTCCAAAAATAAAACTTCATAGCAGTTCATACTTGACAAAAATGGGAAAACAACTAAAAGGGAAAAATTTAAGGAACCCACCATAAAAATTCTTATAGAAATCATGACAAATATAGTTGGAACAAATTTTTTTGTGTTGGTGAATTATCTAAAATCAACGTTCATGGCATTGGTGAAATATAATATATTTTTGAAGGAAATTGTAGATGGAGTGGTGAATGAAGGATAATTCATTGGCATGAAGGATATTTCTTACACAAAACACATTTTAAGTCTAAATGGAGGTCTACCACATGTTCCCCGACTGTCACTCTGCCTCACCTAACCACAGACCTGAAACTTTATTGAATTGGTTCATTCTATGGGCTTGGATTCCATGGAATTCCTTTTCTTGAGGATGTATGGAATCCCATCACATGTCCACCTGATATCTAATTCTAGTAGTTGGGGTCCTTTTACATAAGTTTACACTTAGGTTTCCAAAATTGGTGACAATTGATCACTCATGCAAAATTTTATTGGCTTCTTAGGAAGTTAGCAAAGTCCATTAAATTTGATAGTTTTCATAGATATTTAACAACTTACAATCTAGATCTATGTGTGTTATGCACACACACACACACACACACACACACACACACACACATGATGAATTTAATCATTTTTTTAAATTCCTAAACATTTCGGTGAATGAGACAAAATGAGCATGAAGGATTCATATATTTCTTGGTGATCCAATAATGTTTTAAAACCTTGACCCATCTATCACATGATGATTCAATAAAAAATATATGTTGGGATTAGAGATCCATTGGCTATTCACATGGGACAAATTATTGTTTGTGGAATTTTTGGGAAAACGTGGTCACTGCCATGGTTGTAAAAATAGCCAAATTCATATTCTAGAATTCCTACTTTTAGCCAAATTATGAATATTATCAACTTAAATTTTCCTGCTGAAAACATAGACTAGAGTAACAAATAACCCTAGTATAAAAATAGGGTCAAGAAGACACCAACAAAGAAAACTAGGAAATAAAATAGAACTAGGAAAGGAAAATATTACATCTATCTATAAGGAGAGAGAAAACTTTAAAAATAAGGCTTGAGGAAGATCCCATTGACTAGGATAGGCAATATTTCACCATTTAGCCTTGCTAATTCAAAAGCATTACTCTCCTTGATCTCTATAATTTGATAAGGGCCACTCCAAATAGCATCAAAATTATTATTTTTTCCTATATTGGAGTGGTCTTCATCCCATTTTAGGACCAATTCTCCTTATTTGAATTGTTGAGGTGAGATTTCTTCTTAAACCAATTTTTCATAGCTTGTTGGTGGTCTTGCAGTTTTTGTCTAGCTTCTTCTATGATTTCTTCTAACTTAACCAACTCAACAATCCTTATGGTTCTTGCATCATGATGCTCTAATTCCAATTGATGAGCCAACTCTAGAGCTATAAGTTCAAGTGAGATGGGAAACCTAGCTTCTCTCCCATATACAAGCATGAATGGAGAGTTCCCAATAAATTTCTTGGTGTGATTTTATCAGCCCAAAGTGTTGTTCTTACCTTAGTGTGCCTATTATTGTCTTCCATTGTTCTCTTCATGATTCTGATCATTTTTTTGGAGGATTCAACAAGGCCATTTCCTTGAGGATAATAGTTTGAATATGTCTTCAAGTAAATACCATATCTCAAGGAAAAATTAGTCACTTTTGATCCAATGAAATCCTTGGCATTATCAGATATAATTATGTGGGGAACTCCAAATATGGTCACAATATCTTCTAGGAAGCTTATGATGACATTTTCAATTATTTCTTTGAGAGTTACAAGCTCCACCCAACTTGTAAATAAGTTTGTAGGAGTCAAAATCCAATGATTACCAACACTTAAAGGAGGCTTCACCATACAAATGAATTCAAACATCATTAAGAGAAGGTTTGATAAGAAACAATGGGATGAAGTGACAAGGATGCATTCCTCTTTTACCAAAAAAAAATGAACATTATTTGCAACTCCTTATCCATTTATAACAATCTGAAAATAAATTTGGCCAAAAATAGCCAGCCCTCAAGATCTTGGTTGTAGTAGTTTGAGGAGCAAAGTGCCCACTAGAAAAGTCTACATGGAACTCTCTAATTACCATCTCAACCTTGTCAGGTTCCACACATCTCAACATCACACCATCAATGTTTCTCTTGAAAAGGACACCCTCAAATATCTCATAGTTAAGGGCCTTCAATCTAAAATGCATTCTCTAAGTTATGTTGAAAGTGTTGCATAGATTTTGAGTCTCAAAATATTCAATCGTATTTTAAAAGTAGTCATTTTTAACACTTCCTATCTTTGCCTAGATATAAAATGATTCTTATGTGAGCCTTCATCTTTATCCAATTTTGGCACAATGCTCTACCCTTTAAAATCTTAGTGGAATTTATTTCAATGTCAAACTCCATAATTTTAGTAATTCAAAAACTCTTTTATCACTTATTTCAGTACTCATAATGCTTGGATGAGTAATAAAGACTCTAATCTTAATCTTGGATAGAAAGTGTTTTAAAAAAACTAGATTCAATACAGTAAAAGTTTATTTTTGAAAACACTTGTATCTGAGCTCATAATATTTAAGTTTCTAACTTGTAAAAGCTATTGACTACTCTAATCCTACCCAATTTCTTGGGTTAATAAAATTACAATACTCCTTTCCCCTCGGTAGGTATATAGGATAAACTATTTTTAAAATTAGGGTTGATGAGAGTGGAGCTTGGGATATAGTCTACTTTGGATTGATCTTGAGATTGGTACATAATTATGTATGAAACTCCAAATAGGGTCACAATATATTCTAGGAAGTTTATGGTGACATTCTAAATTACTTCTTTGAGAGTTACAACCTCCACCCAACTTTCAAATAAGTCTGTAGCAGTCAAAATCCAATGATGACCAACACTTAAAGGAGGGTTCACCATACAAATGAATTCAAAACATCGTTGAGAGAAGGGTTGATCTTAAAGAATGGTTTCAAGTGGTAGGAATTTATTCCTCTTTCTACGAGAAAAAATGAACATTCTTTTCAACTCCTTATCCATTTAAAAAAATTTGAAAACAAAGTTGTACAAAAATAGCCAACCCTCAAGATTTTGATTGTAGTAGTTTGAGTATCAAAGTTCCCACTAGAAAATACCACATGGAACTCTTTGATTACCATCTCAAACTTGTGAGGTTCCACACATCACACAATTAATGTTTCTCTTGAAAAGGAAAACCTCAAATGTCTCATAGTTAAGGGCCTTCAATCAAAATGCATTCTCTAAGTTATGTTGAATTTTTGGATAGATTTCAAGTCTAAAAGTATTCAACCATATTTTTAATCTAGTAATTTTTAACACTTCCCTCTGCTGCAAATTTTGTTGATTGGACATAAAATGATTCTTATGAAATCCTTCATCATAATCCAAGTGTTGGCACAATGCTCTACCCTTGAAAAGCTTGGCGAAATTTATTTTAATGTTAAACTCCATGATTTTAGTAATCCAAGAAACTCTTTTATCACTTATTTCAGTGCTCATAATGTACTGCTTGATGCTTGGATGAGTAACAAAGACTCTAATCTTATTGTTGGACAACAAGTATTTAAAAAAATTAGAGTCAATACAAAGAAAATTTTTTTTTTATAACACTTGTATCTAAGCTCATAATATTTAAGTTTATAACTTTTAAAAGCTATTGACTACTCTAATCCTACCCAATTTTCTTAGGTTAAGATAATAACAATACTTATTTTCCCTCAATAGGCATATATGATATATAATTTTTCAAAATCAGGGTTCATGAGAGTGGGATCTTGGGCTATAGTCTAATTTATGTTTTCAAAAAAATGCTTTGCCTCTTGTGTCCATTGGAAGTCACCACCTTTCTTAAACATCAATGTGATGGACCTTACCAACTCAATAAAGTTATTGATGAAATTTTTACAAATTTGATCTTCCCTAAGAAATTTCTTACATATTTCTTGTGTTGTTAAAGATATAGAGACAAAATATTTGTAATTCTATTAAGACCAATAACTAAACCAACTTTAGACACAATATGTAATTCTATTAAGACCAGTAACTAAACCACCTTTAGACACAATATGTCCCAAAATATTTCCCTCAGGGACAAAAAATATACATTTATTTATATTTAAATATATTCCAAACTCCCTGCACCTACTAAAAATCTTCTTAAGGTGTATTAGATGATCTTCTAATATTTTATTAAAAATAGTAATGTCATCCAAATAGATTAAGACAATATCACTGATTATCCATTTAAAATATAAATCCATTTCTCTTTAAAAGGTAACACCAACATTAGATAGTCCAAAAGGCATTTTCTAATAAGAAAACATCCCCCACTTGGTGGTGAAAGTTGTTTTATATTGGTCAGACTCTTTGACAAGGATATGATTATAACCTGAGAACCCATCCAAAAGTGAAAACCTCTCAGCCCCTACTAGGCAGTGTAAGATTTATTCCATGGAAGGTAAAGGATAATGATATTTTAAGGAGGCTTTATTAAGGTCTCTAAAATCTACACACATCCATATATATATATATATCTATTCTTCTTCCTAATATAAATGAGGTTTACAACCCAAGAGGAGTGTTTGATGGAGAAAATAATTTTAGCTTCAAACAATTTGGTCAACTCTTTTATCATTAATGGTTCAAGTTTAGGATTAACCAGCCTTTGATTATGTCTCACTAGTTATGTTTTATCAATGGTATGCTAAATTATATTAGGATCAAAGCCTTTGAGTTCATCATAAGACCATGTAAAAATGTCATAATATTATTGGTATAATTGGATAAATTTATATTATTACCTAGATGTACATACCTTTCTAATATTTAGTTTCTTTTCATAAAAGATAGCCACATCATGATACTATTCTTTCTTGGATGAGCCATGGTATTTAAGGATTGAATTTTTCTTTGTAGAATTTGTGAATGAACACTAGGTGGGGGAGTTGAGAGGAATCTATTAGACTTAGGGGTTTTCCCATATCTTTCCAAAGAAATGATTCTACGTTTTTGGGAGACAAATGTAAGGGATCAGTTGGATGTTTGGTAACACTACTTATTGTATTGATTCTTCTCATAAGATTTTACAAATCGGAGTTTTAATAAAGAGACATGAATGTCACTAGGTGTTTAAAAAAATAGGTCAAAAACCAAAAAAGATAAGAAAACACTAAAATTAGCTACATTTTACAATAAATTCCAGTAGATTGCTAAATAACATCATAAGATGTAAAAATAAATAAAAATTTCTCCCATCAGGCATGCCAAAAAAAAATTGTGAAGGTTTTTGTGCACCCTTATAATTTAGGAATCTATTCAAGTGTCTAAATATATCTACAATGGATTATCTCTAAGGTTTGGACCCTTAAACCTTTAGATAAACCTCCATAATAAGGTTATATCCTTTCCTTAAAGGATCCAAATTAACCATCACTCTAATGTAACTAAAATATATGAAAGTTTTAGGGAGAAAGAGAGCTAAAATTGGAAAAGAATGATGATACACCAAAGTATGAAGGGACCAATATCCTTGAGATAAATAAAAAAGGGATGAACACAAAGACAAAAGGGCATATATGAGCCATGATCCAAACTACATTAAAATTCTATAATGCTCTATGTAAGACACAATGGATTGAAATTACACAAATACAACTCATACAAATTGTACAATAAAAAGAGAGAAAGGTAAGATGAAACAATGCAATCCAAATGATAGATAATAATCAAAACCAACAATATATTATTACTTGAGAAATACATAATCTCTCACAACCATTGGGAAGGTAGTGAATGTATTGTATGATTCAAATAAAAAGGTTTGCATAGACTTAGGACACCGATAAACCAATCATGCATAGCTTCCTTGCACTCGAGAGGATAGTAATTATGAAACTCATTAAATTTTATAGAAGGATAAGAGAGGAAAAGGGATCAGAAGATGCCATTGGATATTTTCAACCTGCTTGACTCTTCCAATCTACCCCATAATTAGCCTATAAGGTAACATCCTAGTCTCGTGATGATCCACACACATGGGGTGCCTTGGTTTGCAAGAAAACCCTTAGATATTTTTTTGTCGATGACATCTAAATTAGATCAACAAACTTCCATGAAATCAAGGGAGATAGATGAAGAGTGAGATGGAAAATGTCTTTTTCTATTCATAATCATTCTTTGGACAACTAATGATAACTCATTTCTTGTTACAAATAATATTAAACCCTTTTTCATGTGGCAGGATGAAAATATACCATCCAATAAGCATCACGAGACAAAAGGAATCAAACAAAAGTATTTGGAACTAAATTGGGCACCATTCTATTAAAAAAGTGACCCAAAACCATGTCATTAAAATATCCCATATATCTCCATAATTCCCCCAAAAAATTATCTTTTGGTGAATCCCTCTAAAAACGCTTCTAATGAGACCAACCTCATGTCAAATGGAGCTCTAGATCGAAATATATGGAGTTTTGAAGATTCCCAAAAACATGAAAATACTTTGTTAAAGTAGATTTTTCCACCTAAATTCCACATTTTCTCTGTAGGTCTGAATCTTTCACATAACCTATTTGTAACTAAAATCATATTTTTCTCGTTCCATGGATTCATTGCTCCTTCATCTCGTGGGTTTATTCTTGACTTTTCTTTGATTTTCGAACAACTACTAACTCCACAAATCCTTTGAATAACCACAACATTTTGTTCTTGTCTGAAAAATACATTACATTATGTAAAATATTACTTTGTTTTGCAGCATTTTCTCATGTTGTGTGGCTTTCCCTTTGTTATTTGGTATACATTATTTCACACTAGCTTTCAACAAACCTTTCTAGCACTTACATGCCTTACTTCACTTCTTGCAATGTCACATAGAATTTTCTTTTATTATATGAATTTTATTTTTTCTATAGACTTTTCTTTGTTTCTATATGTTTAAAATTTATAGCATTCATTTTCTCTTCTTTTCCTTTTCCTATAGTGTATGTCTTCATGGATTTTCTCTATTTTGCAAACTTTCCTTTTTCACCGCATTCAACATTTCTAACATTATCCTACTCCATTTTACTTTTCCCCATGGTGTATGTATCCATGGATTTATTCCTTTTTACGCACACTTGAGAACCCACAAAACACTACACTTTTTGAACTCCGTAGAACACCGAGTTCTTGAATTTTCCAAGGAACACTATATTTTTCTCCTTCCACAAAACACTATAGTTTTGAATTCCTTTTCCTATGAATTTTAACCTTCATCACAATTTTAAATTTCTTTATTTTACTTCACGATGTCATGCCACCCCTTTTTTGTTAGGAATTTTAAGCCTGAGAGAGGGGGTGAATCAATGTTTATAAAAATTTTACAATCGATTTCCACCAACTTATTATGTTACTATTAAAATATATTAATTATCATAAGCATATTTTATCAATCATGGGAAATAGATAGAAATACACACACATACACATGAGGAGACGAGATTTAATGTGGGAAACCCTTCTCCGGAAAAAAACCACTTTGAAATCAGAGAACTAATTTGGATAATTGTCTTGTACATTTACAATGATTTCATGGGGTGAGTGCACGAAGTTGGTGGAAAATTCTGCGGACATAAAAACAGAAATTCAGGAACCGCGATCACGGTTTATATACCGTGATCGCGGTTTTTAAACCGCGATCGTGGTTCCTAAATTTTAGGTTCAGAAATTATCAACCTAAAACCATGATCGTGGTTTAGAACCGTAAGCGTGGTTATAAACTGTAATCGCGGAACTCTGAGACAAAAATTAGTAGTCCCGCGACTCCTTATTTTCCCCATTTTTCATTTCAAACCATGATTTCTCCTAGATGTTTTTCACTCGAGCTTTGAATACCACCTCAAAATTGCTCATCGGACTTCTGGATCATGATAGATTCAACCATGCCACCAAGACGAGGAGGTAAGCCCCCGATTTTAATCATTTTTTTGCATTTTAGGTTTTTTTTTTTTCATGGGTTTTTTGAAATGTTTGTTTATGTATACAATTTTCTTATTTTATCAATTGGTCGACAAGCTCAAAATCATGCAAACCATCAAAACATTCCTCAAAACCCACCGAACATTCCTCAAAACCCTCCTCCAAACATAGATCCACCTCCTGTGGCTCCTTCTGTCCCCACTGAGCCAAAAGAGGAACACAAGATAATATCATTGGAAGAATATGAGAAAATAAAATTTTCATTGAGAACCTAATTCAGACTATAAGACAAAATCATGCCACAAATCCATCCCGCATGACTTTAGCCAATACATTGCAAACATTGATTGGCGAAGTCGAGTCCGCAACCAACCAAATACATAGATGGAATACCTTTAGAGGTGACTGTAGGTGGTGGTATGCGGATAAACTATCCCATGCAGCCGTAAAAGACAAAAAAATTTAGAAAAGACCTCATTTGTGCATTATTTACCGACCCTAGAACCAATGCCCCCATGCTTACTTTCAAATGGTTCCCAATCCATTGGTGCCATGATGACCGAATCAAAAACAATTTTTAGGACCGATGGTGGATGGTTTTTGATTATCCACCATGCAACAATAATGAAGTTCCTGTTTATTTTTTGAAGAAATTATATTGCGAGTTCATGCTCAATGAGGCCTCGAATTATTTTGACTTTTATAACTTTTTTGTTCAAGGAGGTGGCTCTGCACGCATAGGTCAACCTAGGATCCCCCATGCCCCAAAACCCCACTTTGCCATCGCTATCCCTCCTACAAAGAAGGAGGTTGTGGAGATTGATACACTACATGCATTGAGGAGCTCAGCGACACTCGACCTAACATAGTGACTAGATTACATCTGGCAATGTTGGTGGAGGCACCAGTTCTAGCACATCACACCATTGTGGATCATGTGGTGCCGTATGCACTGTGGGTGAGACATCATTTGCTGGTTCATAGGATTTCTTTTCTATAGATGAGATGTTGGGGAATGTTTTTGGGACTGGTGCCACTTATATTGGTCTTTCATAGGTAAATTTCAAATAAATATAAATAATATATATATATATATATATATACAATAGTTTAATTCACATGTTTTAGATTTTAATATATATGTATTTGATTATATGTCATGTGCATACATGTAAAAAACTAATTTTTTATTTTATTTTAAATAGCAAGAGCCGGTGAAGGAAACATTCAACGTCGACATGCTAGCTAATATAGTTGGGTGTGTTTCAAACGTAAGTTTCAAGTTGTACAAACTTACATTTTTAATTTCATTTGATTGCACTAGATTATTATTATAATGTTTCACGTGTATGTTGTACATATTAATATGTTTGTCTTTTATACATAGGAGCCTGACGGGTCATCATCTGCTCTGGGAACTAAGGCTACTGGCACACCTCACATGAGTTTTACGTAGGTTAGTAAATCTCTTTACACTTTGTTTCTAATTACTGGAAGTTCACGTGGATTGTACATGCTTTGGACCTCTGTTATGTGGTGCACAGTTATGTAGATTTTAATATTGATTTGTACATGTTTTTTGTATAGCTTATGACTACTAGAGAGACTCCTCCATATATACAGACTGTAGAGGCTTCGTAGATCTTGCCATAGCATCTCGCAAATCCACTAAGCGAGGTATAATTTTTCAAATTTGTTAAATTTTAGAGGTTCATTATTTCTTATTACTTAAATCTACAATATCAAATTTTGTATGTATGTGAAATATTTAATTTGAAAATTAATTATTTGTATTTAGCTTATCCCTTGTGAGTCTATTGTTGTCCCTAATGCATCAAAAACATATTGATAGGGATCATGACATTGTAGTAAGATTTCACATGCATTTTAACTAAATTGTACAAGTTTCTAAATTTTGAATGTATTTTAAAATTTTGGGTGTTAAAAACTTGTTTATGAATGTGTAGCTAGGTTACGGGCATGCTTAGAGACACCTAGGACCACATGGATGAAATCCATAGTGGTATCTCCCTCAACTACATCCCCAGGTCATGGATGTGCTACTTCTAGTAGGGTGAAGAGAGGGAAGATGTTTCATGAGTAGATTCATAGTCCACCTGGATGTACATAGATATATATGGGCCATCTGGTCCTAGTGAACATGTTTCTTCATATAGTCCATTATATATATATATATATATATATATATATATATATATATATAGCCTTTTGCGACCACATGTGGTCCTATATACATTATGACACACTTAGTTTGAGATGTACACATACATTATGAACTTACATATATTTTCGAGAGACGTGCGTCCCTGGAGCACACTTTGTTTGATTCTTATATATCCATGTCTCATTGGTTTTCATAACAATAAATTTGAACTATATTTTTATTTGATTTCATTGCATGTATGATATCCTTATATGTATGTTTTCATAACTATTTAAATTAGTTCTAGATATGTATGTTTGATTTAAAATTAATAAACCATGTCCCGAGCACTACATGGTACAATTGTCAAGCAAACCTATTCCATTAAGTAAAACCATGCTAGGTGAACTACAAAAGGGAAAAAATTATGTACAATTACTTTTTTAAAGCTAACACTCAATCTATTGCATATCAACTAATGTAAACATTGATAGAAATAAGCAAGGTCTAGAGTTCATCTTGAACTATATATGAATATTTAACGTTACTTATGGTGCAACATTGAAGATTTTACAATTTTCATATTTCTAGAATTGAAGATTACACAGAGGTTTCAAATTTTTTTCTTTGTTATCAAAACTTATTATTTTTAGTAAGGCTCGTATGCCAATTTAATAATAAATATTTAATCATGTCTTCTTGTATTTGGATTGAGATGAAATTTTTTCATTAGATTAGGTATTTTCATATGGTTTCCTGCTTCAAATTTCAAGTGTTTTTGATCTCCAGAATTGCAAGGATCTAAAAAGGCAATTTTTTTCTCTAAAATTTTGAATGGGATGCTATAAAAAATCTAAGGTACCAATGGAAAATATTTTTAGATCATCTTCAAGGAGTTCATGAGTAGAACTTACGAGAAAAATTGCAGGGAAAGTGGAGCAAAAATGAAGGAGATATGAGCAAAAATGTGATTTTTGTAATAGGGTTTCTTGAAAATTTAGTAGCATAACTAAATACTAGCATAAATGAAGGAAAAGGAAATATTAAAAAGGGATTAAAAAAAAGGCTAAGTGTATGTTTATACTCACCTCTTAACATTAACCTAGCTAACTCACCTTCTAACTCATCCTTGACCATTCTGGATTAACCCGGGTTACATGGCATGACAGGGTAGGGTTATAAGCCTTGAGTGACAAAGGGACTTAAAGGGGTGATAATGTGTGAAGGGGTTAAGTATTCATGAGAGGGGGAAACATAATCAAGTTGGGGTGCTAAGGAATTGAATACCTAGTGAGATTGTTACAAGCCTTAAGTGACGAAAGGAGAGATTTCATGTGGTGGTACATTCTAATGTCCCAAGTTGAAAAGGGTAAATATTGACAAGATAAGCCCTTATTAGTATTCTTAGGTTCCACCCATCACATGAAGAATCCTCTTCTAATGAGGAATCAACTCATGTCTTCCATAGCAGAAGATCACCATCTTGTTGAATCTGGAAACTACAAATGAAACTTTCTCATCTTCCAAGATGTTCACATGCTCCAATGTGTTGAGTCAATTCTCAGGAATGGCATTGATATTTCCACATTGACTAAAATATTTTTCATTTAACTCTTCATAGGATTCTAGAGATATAACCTATGATCTCTACAAGGGCGTTCTAAAGTATTGACTATTGAAGGAAAGGGTCACAAATATTTTCCTGAACCAATTCTTAAAATTTGAATCCTGAAGATTCTTCATGTGGAATTATTCTCCCTGAGAGGAGTACCAAGCTCATGCATTCTTGTGCCAAGATCTTCCAAAAATTTTGATACATTATCCTCATGGGATTCCAAATCAGAAATGGCTTCTTTTAGAGCATCAAACCTCTAGCTGATGGTATGGGAAAAAATATCATACAATTTCTCTGAGTCAGATGAAAACACACTTGAGCTCACCAAGGAATGAGAATCAAAATTATTCATCTCACTCGCAAATGGGAGATTATTTTCCCAATGGAATTTCTCTTTCTTGATCTCAACTCTATTCCTATTTATTTTCAAAAATATGACCAAGAACAATCTAAACAAAGAGATAATATTAGGAAATAGATCATGTTCCCTTTTTCAAGGATCATGCTCACCCAATGGTCACATGTCCTTCTTTGCAGTATGAATGCTTGATCTTGCTTGATGGACTAGGGGGTTGAAGTTTCAGATCTACATTGCTTCAATTTGAGGTAGAGATGATTAATCTCATGCAATAAATGATGGAACTTATGAATAAAAGGTCCTCACACATGTGTTCCCTTAATTGTTTGATGATTTACTTATACTCCTAATTCTGTGTAGTGATCTATGATGAAGAATCCTATTACAATGCAAAAATAATGAGCATGTAAGCACATAGCTGGGGCAGCAGAGGATGGAGAGAGATCACCACAACAACATAGCTCAAGAGAGAAAAGAAAGGACAGTGATGAAGCACCTAAGAGGACATAGGAAAGTCCAAAGAGAACAAGAGAGATGGAAGGTAAACAAGTGACATTGAATGTTTTAAGTCCTAGGAAATGAACGAAGGCGAGGAGTGAGAAGTCATGCCTCAGGACATCATGGCACTTGAACCAAATATGATGGCATGTCTGGTTGGCTAGGTGAATGCTAGAGGATGTGGTGTTTTGGTGCATTACAAGGTCGTTGCTTGCTACTTCGCTCGGGTGTAGTCCTCAGAGCCCTGAGACCAAAATATCGTTCAACTTCGATGGGTGACTACTCAGACTCAATGGCACCTAAAGATTCCTCATCTGATCCAAAACCTTGGCATAGGGACCCTCTATAATAGCCTCTCTCAGTTTTTTCCTTCTCATTTCGGTGCTCTTACTACCCTATTGTTTGCAAACGCATGAAATAGTGCGCAGAGCCAGAGTGTAAGGTTGTCAAATGCTATATTTTGCAAATGGTGGGTCATGGAACCAAACCAACTATGCTTGGAACATCTAGGTGGCTAGGTGAATGCTAGAGAAGGTGGTGTTTTGGTGCGTGACAAGGTCATTGCTTTCGGATACTTCGTTCGGGAATAGTCCCTTAAGAGCCCTGAGACCAAAATATCGTTCAACTTTGACAAGTGACTACTCAGATTCCATGGCACCTAGACACATCTCATCTAATTTGACACCTTGGCATAGGGACCCTCTATAATAGTCTCTCTTGGTTTTTTCCTTCTCATATCGGTGCTCTTGCTGCCCTATTGTTTGCAAACGCGTGAAATAGTGCAGTTTGAGCCAGTGTAAGGTTGTCAAATGCTATATTTTACAAATGGTGGGTTGTGGCACCAAAATAACTATGCCAACACATCCGGGTGGTAAGGAGAATGCTAGATGAGGTGGTGTTTCCATGCATGACAAGGTCGTTACTTCCGACTACTTTGTTCGGGCATAGTCCCTTAAGAGCCCTGAGACCAAAATATTGTTCAACTTTGACGGGTGACTACTCAAACTCCATGGCACCTAGAGATTCCTCATCTAATCTGAAACCTTAGCATAGGGACCCTCTACAATAGCCTCTCTTGGTTTTTTCCTTCTCATATTGGTTCTCTTGCTACCCTATTGTTTGTAAATGCATGAAATAGTGCAATTTGACTCAATGTAAGGTTGTCAAACGCTATATTTTGCAAACGGTGGGTCGTGGCACCAAACCGACTGCACCGACATGTCTAGGTGGCTAGGTGAATGCTAGAGGAGGTGGTGTTTTGGTGCGTGATAAGGTCGTTGCTTCCGGGATACTTTGTTCGGGTGTAGTCCCTTAAGAGCTCTGAGACCAAAATATTGTTCAACTTCAACAGGTGACTACTTGGACTCTGTGGCACCTAGAGATGCCTCATCTAATTCGACACCTCAGTGTAGGGACCCTCTAAAAAATATTCTCTTAATTTTTTCCTTCTCATTTTGGTGCTCTCACTGCCCTATTGTTTGCAAACGCGTAAAATAGTGCAATTGGAGCTAGTGTAAGGTTGTCAAACGCTATATTTTGCAAATAGTGGGTCATGGCACCAAACCAACTATACTTGCATGTCCAGTGGCTGGTGAACACTAGAGGAGGTGGTTTTTTAGTGCGCGACAAGGTCATTGCTTCCGGCTACTTTGTTTGGGCGTAGTCCCTTAAGAGCCCTGAGACCAAAATATCGTTCAACTTCAACATGTGACTACTCGGACTCCGTGGCACCTAGAGATGCCTCTTTTGATCCAAAACCTTAGCATAAGGATCCTCTACAATAGCCTCCTCAATTTTTTTCCTTCTCATTTTGGTGCTCTCATTTCCCTAATGTTTGCAAACACGTGAAATAGTGCAGTTTGAGCCAGTGTAAGGTTGTCAAACGCTATATTTTACAAACGGTGGGTCATGGCACCAAACCGACTGCATCGATATGTCCAAGTGGCTAGGTGAACACTAGAGGAGGTGGTGTTTTGGTTTGTGACAAGGTTGTTTGCTTCCAGCTACTTCATTCGAGGCTTAGTCCCTTAAGAGCCCTGAGACCAAATAATCGTTCAACTTCGACGGTGACTACTCAAACTCCGTGGCACTTAGAGACACCTCATCTAATCCGATACCTCGATGTACAAACCCTATACAAAATCCTATCTCAGTTTTTTCCTTCTCATTTCAAAGGTGCTCGTTGCCCTATTGTTTGCAAACGCGTGAAATAGTGCAATTTGAGCCAGTGTAAGGTTGTCAAATGCTATATTTTGCAAACGGTGGGTTGTGGCACCAAATCGACTACACCGACACATCCGGGTGGCCAGGTGAATGCCAAAGGAAGAATTTTTCAGTGCATGACAAGGTCATTGCTTCCTGGTCATTGAGCCCCCAAAAAATATCGTTCAACTTTGACGGGTGACTACTTGACTCCATGGCACCTAGAGATGTCTCATCCGATTCTGACACCTCAAGGGACCCTCTACAATATCCTATCTCAAAATTTTCCTTCCCGCATCACCCATACATGCGGTATGGTCTTGTAAACACTTGGGAGGAGTCATTTTCAAAATTTACAACTTTTTCAAAATTTACAACATTTTCAAAATTTACAACTTTTTCAAAATTTACAAATTTTTCAAAATTTACAAAATTTTCAAAATTTAAAACATTTTCAAAATTTACAACTTTTTCAAAATTTACCACTTTTTCAAAACTTACAACTTTTTCAAACAATGAAAGCTTCTCTTAGCTTCGAGAATTTAAAATTCTCTAGTAATGCATGCAACCACGTGAAGATGGAAGCTTTTATGCACCACTAACCTAAATATAAAAGTGTTAGTTAAAGAAATTTAAGTTTCAAATCAAAACCATATACTATCTATATATACAAAATACACAAATTTAAAATAAAATATATTCAAACTTAAATCTAGATCTTTAAACTAACAAATTTATATATATATCAAAGAAATTATATATACTAGACATGAGCATTGTAAATTCATTCCAATGAACCATCAAGATCAGATCTACTCTGAATAGCAGACAAGATTGCTTCATGATTTGACTATTGAACCTTCCAAAGAATCTTGTTATTAGGCCTTCCTCGATATCTATACAACTAAATATTTGTCGCTAGAACTAGATGCAAATATAAGAGTATTTTCATGTGTGCCTCAAAGTCTTCAAACACCCAAACAAAGGAGTTTTTTAATGGATACCATCGAAGCCAAGTTCCAGTAACTATCACTGACCCCGTTGATACTCAATATCTTCACCATCTATAATAGGAGAAGTTAACTTCTTTATTTCCTCGATGCAATGACATAAGAAATAGTTTGTTCCTTCTTCATTGTCTTCTGTCGCAATTATTGCAAACACATGTCCTACAAAACAAAGGTTGAACAACTCAAATTTAAATTACATGTTAAAATTTCAATGGACATAACTCAATACAAAAATTAAATAAATAACCATAAATACCTTGTCGCACCAAAATTGAAATTTCATCGAAGTCCTTGGATGTTGCAACTTTATCTACAGAAATAAGTCGTAACCCTGGTGGAGGTTGATAACTAGGAAGCGGAGTTAGAGGCCTAAAAATCCATCCATCCACCCATTCTTGTGAATCACACTCAACAGTGAAAAATTCAATACAAGATGCACAAAAACATGTCAAATTTCTTGTCCATACGTCCCACGAAGTAGCATCTGAGCTACAAAATGAGTGCATATCACTGGACCCAGTGAGTGTCATACAATCCTTCTAGTTAGTAATTTTTTTCCTCTATCAACCAAAAATATCTCGTGAACCGTGGGATTTTCTTGAGAACCTCGGGCCATGTTGTCATTACACCATTCCACTATTCTCTTTTCATCTTTTGATTTAGCACCATCTTTGTTCTTTAACTTTTCTCTTACAAGAGCTCTTTTCACACATGCCCTCGCACCATCATGCTCTCCTTTTCGATGTCCAACCTCGGTGAAACTCAAAATATGTTGCACACCCATCTTGACGTGCATTTTGATCATCCAATAAAACATTTGTGCATTCTTAAACCGAGACGTAAATTATCTGACCATATATAATGTTGTTTGAAGTGGATGTCCCTATCAGACAAGTTTCCATAAAATAAATGGAAACACCCTTGCACAAATTCAGTAGAATGAGTATGATCATCACTGATATAAAATTGGTACTCTCTTAAAAATATTCAATCATTCTCTGTACTTTCAAGAGAATGTAGAAATGTTATATGCACAAAAATGGCAACTTGTACTAAGTTGTAATAGTGCGATTGAACCTCCATTTGTGGTTGGAATGTGTAATTATCTACAAAATCGACCATTGAAATAATATTACCAATAGGAAATGTGTCTTTGCATAGCTTGAACTATTCATTTAACCATCGAGCTCTATGTGTATGCCTAGCATACTCATAAACAATTTCATCCTTAAATTTTCTCAAAAATTAGAAAACAGGCATTTGTTCTGTAACTAGCTCACACTGTTTAGACTCTTTTCCATCTTTCAACTGGTATGCAACTAATTTATATTTATCAAACTCAACTAAATTATGTCCTATTGTACCTTCAATTTTCTCATATGTAACTTTCTAATTTAGGTAATTTTCCACATGTACTAGAACTTCTATCTAAACAATCCCGACTATACAAAAATTATCCAACTTCTTTTTCACAAAATATAGTAGGAATGAAATACCCGGAAGATATTGGTGAAACTTGAACACCACATTCGATAACATAGTTTTAGAATGAAAATTAGAATTAATACGTAAAAATTTAGCATAATGCATCACAAATTCAACATGTTGCCTACAACAACAAGTGGTGCAAACGTGGTTGATTTTCACATAGAATGGTTTCAACATTTCAAAAAAATTGACTAATTTTAATTTCCAGATTCTCTTGTTCAAACTTAAGAAAAATTGAGTTTGAGTCATATCTAAGAAATGCTTTGGATGTGGTTCACGATTAGTAGAACCAACTCTCTGCTTTATAACATCTCTTGTATTAGGTGAAACTCTAGTGTTATCATGCCAAAATTTAATAACTTCTCTTATAGCGTCGTAATTTTTTTGTCCTTACGCGGTGCTCTATCGAAAATGCCCAAAAATTGGCATTATTGAGTGATTGAAGGATATTACGTCTTTCAATTACTTTCATTAGAGTTTTTCGATTAACTTGCAACATTTAACTTGTTTACATAATCAAATGTTGTTTTTTTATTGATTCACTTACAACACTAGTAGCAAGTACACGATGCACAATATTACTATCCCTAGTGTGTCTCTTGACACCAATAGTGTGATATGCATCATGAAGGTTTTCAACAATTGTAGAGGTTTGACCACGTATATTAGATGTTGTCAATCCTAAGGTGTTTAATGTAGGTCTCATTTTAATCAATTTCATCAAAATAACCAACAAATGACATCTTTAGGAATCATTTAAAATTTTAAAATGATTATCCCAAATTTCAGTGGCTTTTCTTCTGATTTGTCATTCAGAAAGTTTTTCAGACATTGGTTTCAAAAAAATTTCATCAATTTCAATAAAAAAATTAGGTTTCTTACGTAAAATCCTAGGAGGTGTTTTTGTCAAATTTTACCTGTCTACAATTTCAACATGAATTTCCTTATTCACATTTTCATTGTCTCCTTCAATTTCAACATTTGCTACATCATGAGTATTTAATTCTTCTTCAACATTGACAGTAAAAACATCTTCATCACGAGTATTTAATTCAACTTCAACATTGACAGTAGAAACATTACTTGGTTCTTCATTGCTTACAATAGTTGGGGTTGAAGATTAACCTCTTCTTGATTCATGAAGTTTCGCATTCGCTCAAAGATTTTGAATTTTGTTGGCCTCTAATTTGTTTGTTGTTTTTTTACTTAATGACTTCCTTTTTGACTTCATTTTTATCTCCCATGATGTTTTTCTTTCGGTGATAAGAAAAATGTGTAGAATCTAGTTTTCCGAACTTGGTCATTTTGGTCCTTTTTTTGGCCCTTTTATCTATGCAACATTGAGAGGGTAAATTGTGCCCCCCTTTATTTCCTTTGGTGCACACTTTTGAAGTGTTGACACAACAATTGTTGCGCCTTCCCATGATGCACCTTTCTTTCCTGCGCCAAGGCGCATGTGCCTTCCTGTCAACAACAAAAATGTTGCGCCATGTTTTGGTGTGCCAAGGCGCTCAAAATCCAGTGTTGACAGTACTAAATTTGTGCCAAAGGCGTAGATAATTCCATGCTGACAAAAACATATCCGTGCCAAAGGGCACAAAGTTTTCCATGTCGACACGTGTTTTGGTGCACCTCTTTAAAAAGTGGTTGGCACATTTATTACACTTTTGGCTATATATAGGCATCCGCCCTGTCACTTTCACAATCAAAAACACGTGAAAATATTTATTCCTCTGCACCTGTCAGCATGCCCATCATTCTCATGTCGCATTCGTGGACCCCACTTCATTTCTCTCATTCTATATATTCCGGTAAGTGGTCTTACTTCTCTTGTGTTTTTGTTTTTTTGGTTGTTTGTGAGGTTTGGATGAAATGGATCTGAGAAACCATAAACCCCTCCTGCCGTTTTTGCAAATCTTCCCTCCCAAGCCATTTTCACCCTCTTTCCAGATCTGCTGGCCAAGAGGGCTCTGTCTCAAAAGTGAACCTAGATCTCTTTGCTGTGCCCCCTTCACCATCTAAATCCATGAAGAAGGAGGCCTAAAAGACCACAAACCCATCAAGAAAGGAGAGAAAACCTAAAAGTTGTTTCTGAGCCACATTTTTCTCTTGCGCAATCGCCACCCTTGTTACAGAAAACACAGTCACGCCAAGAGGGCGCACACCGACCTTGATTGCAGCACACAAATCCCTACGCCATGCATAAACCAAGTAAATCCTAAACCCGGCGCAGGCGCAATCCCCGCTTACAACAACAAAGTGTTATGCAATAATTTCCTGCGCCGCGCCAAAGACCCCCTTTTTGCACACATAAAGTTAGTGCTACACGCATTAATCCTGCGCCTTCGCACCAAAATTCCATGTTACATGCAAATTACCTACGCCATTGGCGCATCCTGCTCCCATGCAACACCAAACTTATTTGCGCCTAGTATAAAACCACATATAATGGCACAGGCGCACCCCTGTCTACAACAACAATGATGTTATATGCAAAATCTTGCGCCCTGCGCCCTTTGGCGCTGATTTATTCCTTGTAACACTCTACTTTAGTGCACCATACTATTAACCCTGCAGCCTACAGTGTACCCGTGCCCCTGCACCCAGAAGCCTTAAAATTGCTAACTCCTCATTCTGTGATGCTTTAATGGAAGATCTGATGGCTAACATGGCTCTTTTGCGTTGGACTTCACTCCTTCTTCTTGCAGATCAACAACTGAACTCAGATCCACATATGTCTACATCAAGCAAAAGGCCAACCAAGTCAAAGGGTAAGGCTAAGCTTACAGAGGAAGAGATGAAATACAAGTATCAAAGGGTCAGAATGCCCGAGTCCTAGGTAGAATGTGACCTAGACATTAGAGATTCCGAACTTGGCCACATCGACATGGATGATTTCTTGGGCCAGAACTAGGAGGGTCACAGCAGTCCTTGGATGGACAAACTGGTGGGCAGTGGTCTACATTTTGCTAGGGGATCCCCGTCAGTGCAGTAAAAATAATGAGTTTATGATGGTGGTGGCCCACTGTTACAACAAAGACACAAGGTGTGTCGAAAATGAAAAGGGCGAGGTCATAATCAACCTCACTGCCCGACACTTCGAGATCATGCTAGGCATTCCCACCACCGACATTTTGTGGTTATAAGCCAAGAAGACTGCATCAAGGCATGGGAGGATAACGAAGACAAATGCATGCAACTGATGAACGAAGTGTACTTAAAGAATAAGAAGGTGATAACCAGGTGGCCACAGGTTATTCACCGTAGTGACTTCTCCGAGGAACTGAGTGATACCATCACCTTCCTAAGTAGAGTTTTTGGGCTTTCTGATGCCCATTACTTTCACAAATGGATGCTCAGGTACCTAGAAACCATGAATAAGAATGTGCCTGATCAACGCTTTGAGTGGGCAGAGATCATAAGCAACACCATATCTGAGCAGCTCCAACAACTCACCACAACGGGAGGTTCTACATGAACTCCTACGTAGTCTACGCTGCAGCCTCAGAGAGGGATTATCCAGCACTGAGCCGATGCGGAGTTTGGCCTCAGGTGAAGATATACGAATACTACCCAGAGTGAAGCTGGAAAATAGCATCTCACAGTTTACCAAGATCAATGATGCTTTCTTCTACGGCATCATCTACCTTTTTGAGGCCAAATATGACTCATGGTCGATGACCAAGAGCATAGTCACAGTGACTGAGAAGTGGGGAGCACTATTTACCCAATTCCCCACCTTCACCTATCTCAGAGCAGCTAACTTCTTGGGAGCCCACCAAATTGCCAAGGTATGCTGGCCCTAAGCTGATCCTATTGAGCTGTCCAGCATAGCAGCTCATATAACATATATCATGAGAAGTGTCTAAAGAGAAAGAAGGGTGGAACTCCTTTCCCCCTTACAGTGGGTAGGTACACCTGCATTTCCCACAACAAAGCCTGGGAAATGTTCACAGAGCTAGAACTGCTCAATCTAAAGCACAATTTCCTGCAAGGCCCACCTTCGATCCAAGAAATTACCTCCCTAAGGAAAAACTCGATCCGATCCACATTCCATAGATCGAGGATATCTACATCGACCTGTATCATGAGGTCGAACTCAGAAGAAAGGATCACTCTCACCTGGCCCTGAGAGAGATTATTCAATATGGCGTGGCCATTGTTCCAAAAGGTTATCAAACTACCGATCAAGAAGTTGATCAGGTGTATCTAGACACGGATGGGGACAACTGGCCATTTTCTGAAATAGATAGAACAAAGGCACCTCAGACCATTGAGGTAAGGGTTAAAGAAACATTGCGGAAATAGAACATTGGTGCAGAATGAATGGCCTTATCTACCTCGGAGTAGATTTCACCACGTCCCCTTTGGGCAACGCACCTATCAGGCAAAACATCTACCAAAGGGAAAAGGCAAGGATAAAGAGGGAGAATCAAGCTCCACTCAAGAAGAAGCTCCTGAGAGCCCTCCTTCCACCGCACACAGGAACAAGTTGTAACTCTGGCATCCCCGAGAGAAAGAAGCGGCAGAGTGTTCCAATGGGCACATCCACTCAGGATGTTGCCACTACAACAACCATGGAGGTTCCCACCATCCCTTCTCCCCTCCTCATGTGACTCAAGTGACCATTCCTTTGGTCGTATCCTCTCCCCCATCTTCTACTGTTCCCCCTTCCTCTTCCTCCATCTTCTCTTCTCTCGTGAGCTGTCCCCCACTATTTCTTCTCTCATCTCTCAACTCCCTTCCATTCCCATGACTACCTCCCCTGCAGTATCTCCTCCCGTGAGCACTTTCTTGGCCTCTCTCTCGATGCCGCCACCAAGTGTCTCTACGCATTTCCCCTCATCCACTGCAGCTGCTCCCTCTTCCACCTCTGGTCCCACTCCCTTAGGTCCAACATGGCTTTCTCAGCACTTGAGCCAACATAAGAGGAAAGTCCCTATTACACCAATGGACTTCTCCGTCATCCCAGCAAAGGGGGCTAAGAAGCAAAAAGCCGATAACCGCTTCTCTCAGAGTGCATCGGAGAAAGAGTAATGGAGATCGCGTATCCCGATCCTTCAAAGGATAAAAAGGATCTGTCTCCTATAGATTATACAGTGACGCAGGTCACAATGGGAACGTCTTCTGAAAGCCTTCAAGGAGAGGCCCTATCTGTGGTGGATGCCCTTTACAAGAAGCTCCAAGAAGCAAAGGAAGAGAAGAGGCTACTAAAAGAGCAGAACAAGCATCTTCTCCACGCCCTGCAGAAAATGGGCAGTGCACCTCCTACAACTACCACCGAAACTCCTGAGGTCCTAAGCCAGGATAAGATAAATGAATACGCCAAAATTGGTGAACAAGGTATGGCAGTTTCCACCTGGAGAGATCAGATCCTCAAAGACAACGAGGAGGTAATTGTCAAGTTCACCGAATTATATCAGAACATTAGCTCAGTGAACAAGGATCTCCAGGTGATTATGGGACCTATCTCCAAAGAGTTGGACCATGCTAGGTTGCAACATGAGACATTCCAGAAAATGCTCGACTGCTCAGTCGATGATTTGGTAAAATTTGGCATTTTCGATCACCCCAGGGTACCCAGCAAAATCCTTGCTGCTTTGGACTACCGGTCGATCAGATGGAATTCATCCTGGAGAAGATAGACAAGGTCAAGGAGGAAGCCCTGATGCATGCATCAAATGGAGAAAATTGTTCTAAGAATGTCTCCGGCTTGCTCACTCCTTCTTTCACCTTGAGGAAGGCAGATGAAACTATTCGGATCTTCAAGGAGATCGTCTCGCAAGGGCTAGGGCCAGAAGTCACTTTTGACACTGAATGCATCAATAACCTTCTGGCCTGCCGTGATTTTGTGGGGTACCTGATGGAGGTAGGTAATGAATATTTCAAGCTCCCCAAAAACTCAGAGATGAGCGAGAGACTTGCGAGGTCATCGATCATACAAAGGGTCCTTTCCTGATCAACTTCAGCCGATGGTCAGTAAATTCATGGAATATCGACCCAGTTCCACATTACCTCTCCCGAACAACAGCAGAAGCAAGATACCCCCTTTCAGCCACGAGATGATGATGAATAGCCTTCTTCCTCTTGGCTTTTTTTTTTTGTAAATATCTAAGAGTATGTTGGCACAAATGATGACATCATCCATGTTGCACCATGGGATGTTGTCATCCACCAAGTTGCCCAAAGTCAACAGTTGACTTTTAGATATTTTGTAGATATTTTGTAATTAGTTGTTGGTTTCTTTTTTCCTTCTCTCTTCTCTTCTTCTATATATACTTGAATACTTGTTGTATTCAAGTGGTGGACACTTTTTAGATAAAAATAGAAGTAAGGAGAAAAGGCTTTGTACTTTTTGTAATAGAAGAAAATATTAATACAATATTGAGACTTTGTGTGAATACCTTGTGTTATGCATCAGAACTTTCTTATGTTAGATCTATGTTTTTATTCTGTTGAATCTACTTCTACTTTTTTGTCATTTGTTCATCAGTATTGCTTTGTTCATCTATGCAAGTAGGTTTGGCTCCATTTATTACCAATCCCAAAACATAGACCTTCTGATCTTTCTACTTTGGAATTCATTTCTTTTCTCCTTCGGATCTATCTTATCTTCATTCTTTCCCTTCTCTCCTTTCCTTTCACAGTTGGAAACACCTCTACTGGGATGAGATCCCAAACCCCCGAAGGCAGAATATTGTGAGACTTGCACAGATTCCTACTGGTAGAATAGCAATAAACCAGTTTCACTTTCTGACTCAAAGAGGGGCTATGCCCTGCACACACTGTTGGCTCATCTATCCATAGATCTATCCACCCGATAGATTTTCGACCAACAGTTTTTGGCGACTCTACTGGGGATCGAAACAGATCTAATAGATCTATGGTAGTGGTATGTTAGAAAATCAAGTAAAAATCAAAAAATCACTACCTGTTTGCAAATTTTAACTTTTGTTCAAAATCCAAAATTTTTGCAAAAGTGATCCAAACTGAAAATTTTCTTCAGGGATCCATAGATCGGGACTAGTTAGAGATCTTTAGTTCACTGAGTTTTTACAAAAACCCGTATTTTTCCGTAGATCTGAGTTTTTGACTATTTTGCAAAATTTCAAACCCTTGCCAAAAGTCAACTCTAAGATCCAAAAATCAGCCTACTAAGTTGGCCATTATTTTATCCTCATTATCTTTGTCATTAAACCACAATCGGTTTCAAAAGAGGGATAAAATTAAATATTTAGAAAAGTACATGCTGCTGATTTTTGTCAAAAAATCAGAAAATCAGCAAGTACAACCAAAAAGAGTTTTTAAAATTTGCTCCAAAATATTACAGATCTGAAGGTACACTCGGGTGAACCATTTACTCATAGCAGAGAGAGCTCATGGAGAAGTCGATCCTACTTTCGATCTACTTCAAAGGCACAACTTCAGTGTTACACCGGCACGCTTCTCATCGCTAAGTTCAGCTGACCGGTCATCCAGAAGTGTCTCACCTCCACGAAGGAAGCATTTCTCACAAGGAACATCCACATCACTTTGCAGTGCTTTACTGCTCAGTGGAACTGTGCTTCCAGCTCATGTCCTTTTTCCAGCTGTTCAAATGGCAGTACCATGGGGAAATGCTATGGGCCCTCTCGCTTTGCCACATCCTGTTCACGCGCTCCCTCACGGAAACCGGAAGAATTTTCCCAAATTTGATGGGAGCGGAAACCAAAGCATGGATTCACACATATCTCGCATTCATCATGTCATGCAGTATCCTGGATGTGACCCATGAAGATGTGTCAGTTCACCTCTTTCTAGAGACCTTGCAAGGACCCGCAGCGAATGGTTTCAGCATTTGCCAGCCGGATCTATCACTAGTTGGGCCACCTTACGAATTGCATTTGAAGAAAGGTATAAGCCTTCAGAGGACGCGTTCACATTACTATCCAAGATCACTCACCTGAAGAAGGAGGTCAATGAAACCATGCATGATTTCATCACCCGTTTCAATTCACTAATCAACCGAGTTCCACCTACCATGCTACCAACCAAAAAATCAGAAGTGTTTCTTCAGAACGCCATGAGCTCAAAAGTAAGTTTCTTACTCTTGCAAGAACAGGTCACTACTTTGGTTCTCGCCCAAGCTGCTGCCATACGGATTGAAGATAACTTGCTAATATCTGGCGAATTAAAGAGAGAACCATCCAAGCCTAAAGCTTCAATCCTTCTCCCGCCACTTCATCTGATCCGGCATTTCAAAAGATGGCAAATGACTTGCTCACATTAAAGAAGCAGCTAGCTCAAGCTTCTCCTAGCACTTCATACCGGATATCCCACGAGGAATTTCACTTCCAACAACGTCCCACAAAGGCCGCGCCTACCTGCTGCTCCACGGTTGGCTTGAGGCCCCTCCGGTCAATGCTTTAGCCAAATCGAAGAAGAGGAGAAAATTATGAAGAACCTTCATCACCAGGTGAAGATGATCAAGATGTCGGTGAACCGACTGCGACTCTACTATCGGGTATATGGAATTTGATGAGGAGGAATCTGATGAAGAAGAGGGTACCCAAGGGTATATGCAAGCGGGCAATCATATGTTGTTTTCACCCGCTTGCAAGGAAAAGAAGCAGAAGTTGCTACCAAGATGCAGAAAGAGAAGGCCGTGTCAAACACGCCTCCAACCATCGCTAAAAGAGGTAGTCCCCTTCCTGCTCAACCTGTTATTAAGTCTTTTTCAAGAAATATTTTTCCCCTATCTCCCCTCCGAATCAGCCCTCTCATATTCCTATCAAGACCAATAATCCTACCCTACCATCGCGAAATGAGGGACTCATTCCTTCATCAACGCAACCCTTGGCCACGTTTGACATAATTGATCATGCTAAAAAGACCAAGATCCAAATGTCTGAAGCCGAGTATCTTCAGTCTAACCCTGAGCAACTTGTAAGGTTGACCGAATACATCCAAAGCCAAGCTGTCATAACTACTCAGGTTTCCCCAAAAGGAATCCTTTCTACTCCTCCTGCATCTCGCATAAATGTTGCCTCGACTTCTACATCAGGAAAAATAGAACCTTTCTATCTCTCCCTCCTAATCAATGGTCACAAACTAAGCAACTGCATAATTGATTCTGGGGCTTCCGATAACGTCATGCCGGCAAAGGTCACCCATGCTCTGGGCCTCACACTTACCAAGCCTTTCGCAGATGTTATTCCTTGGAAACCAAGCAGGTTCCGTTGATCGGTCAAATCAAAGATGCGCAGTTTGCATTTGCATGCTCCCAGAGAAAAGAGTAAAGATGACCATCCTCGTTGCCGATATTCCTAGCAAAGATATGGAATTCTATTGGGAAGGAGTTTTTGTAGTGAGGTTGGTGGAGAGATTCATATGGACTGGTCTAAGGCTAGAATCCCCATCAAAGGTGTAATGCAAACATTGAGCCGAAATCACAAAAGAAGTACTTGGTTACTAACTCCGATGACCCCAAAGCCCAAATTCTCTTCAAATCATCAGGGATGGGGAACTATTTCTTGTCTACATGAGTCTGATAAAATGGATGTTCTCATCCAAGAAGAGGATCTTAACAAGATATGGACGTTGCAGTTTGATGGCAGCTGCGCAACTAGTGGGTGCGGCGCTGGAGCCATGCTAATATCTCCCGAGGAGGAGATTATTCCTCTCTCTTTCAAGTTGTAGTTTTTCAACACGAATAATACCACTGAGTATGAATCTTTGCTACTTGGCATGCAAGCCACAAAGGAAAGGGGAATCAAGAACCTAAAAGTACAGGGTGATGCAGAGTTGTCAGTAAATCAAGTTAAAAGGATATACCAAGTGAAAAATGAAAGGCTCAGGCATTACCGCAACGCGGTATGGGACAACATTGAGGAGTTTGATGATTTTTCAATAAAATCCATCCCAAGAGCTCAGAATGACATGGCCGACTCATTAGCCATCTCAACATCCCTCATGCTCCCTCACCTAGGTTTGAAAATAGACACATATACCATTGAGGTAGTTTTCCACCCAAGTGTGCTAGACAACTCTCAACACTGGCAGGTATTCAATGATGACAATCAACTTATTGCCTTCCTGGAAAAGGTAGAAAATTTCAGTGAGCTTCATTTTGAAGGATCCACTTCTACATGCCGTGAATCGGTTACGGATCAAGATGAGGAATCAAAAGGAAGTGATGGCATATGTCAGCTCAAAGGAAATAAAATTCCAAAAGGTTTGGTTTCTCTAGAACGTTTGTTCGACAGACATGATCATTTTGTCAAGAAGAAAAGGCAGATAATCCTAACTCCTCTCCAAACCGAACCGGTCAATTTAGGTTCGATAGAACATCCGCAGTTTGTGAACATCGAAAATGTTGCACACCCAAGAAAAGTGAAATTCATCAAATTGCTGAAGAAATACATGGATGTATTGGCATGGTCCTATGCCGATCTAAAGTCTTTCAAGCCAAAAGACGTCCAGCATGACATCCCGTTGAAAGAGGGTGTCAAACCCTTTCACCAGAAACAGAGGCACTATAATCCCAAGATCTCAGGTACCATCCAGGCTGAAATTCAGAAGATGCTGGATGCAAGGATCATTTTTCCTATCCATCACAGTACCTGGGTCACAAACATTGTGCCAGTACGCAAGAAAAATGGTGAGATACGCATATGTGTAGATTTTCGTAACTTAAATCAAGCGTCCTTGAAGGACAACTACCCGCTTCCCATAATGGATCAGGTTCTACAGGCAGTAACTGGTTCGGAAATGTTGTCCATGCTTGATGGTTTTTCGGCTATAATCAGATTGAAGTCTCACCTAAGACCAATTCAAAACAACATTTACTACCCCCTGGGGCACATTTTCCTATAGCAGGATGCCTTTTGGTCTGACCAACGCTGGCGCCACTTTTCAGCGGGCAATGGACTTCGCATTCAAAGGTATGATGGGGAAGGTCATCATAGTTTATTTGGATGACTTAACTATGTTCTCTAAATAGAAAATGATCATTGTGATCATTTGGAGCAAGTATTGACTAGATGCCGAGAACACGGATCTCCCTAAATCCAAAAAGTCTATTTTTCGGAGTCACTGAAGGAAAGTTGCTGGGACACATTGTTAGCAAAGAAGGGACAAAGATAGATGCCAAAAGGGTTAGGGCTATTCAGAGCCTTACTTTACCCACAAGCAAGACCGACATTCACTCTTTCTTCGGAAAAGTAAACTTTCTCGTGCTTTGTTCCCGACTTTGCTGAAAAGACTCGCCACATATCAAACATGATGAAAGGGTCACCAACTTTCCGGTGGAGCGAAGAAGGAAAGGCATCATTCGAGGATATAAAAGCCTCCGTCACTCATGCACCAGTCCTGGTATGTCCCGATTTCTCCAAGGATTTTATCATGTATAGCTATGCATCTGAGCATACCGTATCGCCATCCTAATGCAAAAGAATTCTGAGGATGTCGAATCCCCAATCGCGTTCATGAGCTCTCCCCTCAAGCCTCATGAATTAAAATGTCTCAGTTGGAAAAGCATGCCTTCACCATTGTCAAAGCAATCAAGAACTTCAGGTATTATATTCTAAACTCTCACACAGTGGTGCTGGTCCCTGACACGGCAGTCAAGTCAATCTTAACTCAACAGGAGTTAGGGAGTTTGCAAGGAAATTGGATTGCAAAGGTTCAAGAGTATGATCTAGATATAAAACCAACCAAGTTGGTAAGAGGCAAGGGCCTATGTCAGCTCATGGCTGAAAACCGAGATTCAGAAGACCCTGAGGAAAAGGATGATTGCACCGATGGAGCACAAAGCCAGCTGGAGAAAGCCGATTCTCTACCCATGGTTCTATTTGTCGCGACTAGTGATGAATGGTATTCTGATATTGCTTTCTTTCTCACTTACTGGTGAGTGCCCAACTCATCTAACTTCAAAGGAGAAATGTGCTATAAAGCTCAGAGCAGCCAGATATGTCATCTGGGATGACTGTTTATACAAACGCTGGAATAGATGGCATCTTCTTGCGATGTGTTGATAAGCCACAATAGATAAAGCTACTTGAGAATTTTCATGATTCAGCCTTTGTGGTGGTCATTTCTCCTCTTCCGTGATGGCACACAAGATCATCCGGCCAGGTACTATTGGCCAACGTTGTTTCAGATACAACCACCTGGGTAGCAAAATGTGAGCTCTACCAACAATTTGTTGGCAAACCAAAATTGGCTACTTTTCCCCTCAGTCGGTCATTATTGATGAACCATTCAGGCAGTGGGGAATTGACTTTATCGGAGCACTCCATCCCCAATCGAGTGCCGACATAGTTATGTCCTGACAGCAATAGATTACTTCACCAAATGGGTGGAGGCCATTCCTGTCAAGAATGCCACCTCTGAAGTTGTTTTAATTTCATCAAAGAGAATATCATCGTGAGATTTGGCGTTCCACACAAAATCATTGCTGATAATGCTTCCAACTTCTCCTCACGAGAAGTTGTTGGTTTTTTCTATGAACACGGGATAATCTTGGCCCACGCCTCGATTATTACCCCCAGGAAATGGTCAGTAAAATCCAGTAATAAAAACTTAGTGACCATCATACGGAAGCTAGTTGATGAGAGTCAATGAACGTGGCACAAGTCATTGTATGACGCTTTGGGGTACCGCATTACTCCCAAGAGGTCTCTCGGCATGTCACCTTTTCAAGTGTTATATGGAATCGACGCCGAGCTTCCCATTTCTGTAGAACTTCCTGCTCTACGCTTGGCACGAGCAATTGAAGATGAGACTTTCCAAAATTCTCTTGAAAAGAGGATCATGTATCTATCAGAGCTCAAAGAAAAAAGAGTAAGAGTGGTCGACAGGATCACCGAACATCAGAATCAAGTTAAGAGATTGTTCGATAAAAATCCAAGCAAAGAGATTTCCAGATGGGAGATCTCATCCTTTTGTGGGACAAACGAAGAGAGCCAAAGGGCATGCATGGGAAATTTGATTCTCTATGGAGAGGACCTTTCAAGATCAAGCAACTCAATGGAGAGAATAGCTTCTATCTCTCGTATCTAGACGGAACTGATCTCCCGCTTCCCTATAGCGGGCAGCATCTCAAAATATTCAGGAAGTAGAGCTTGCTCTCTTCTTTGTATAGTTTGCTTTATGTTGTGTGTTTTTTTTTTCGTGTGTGTTTGCTTTCATTTTGTTTCACCCCTTTTTTTTGACTCTATAACCCAATGGATAGGCACATGTTGATCTGGGGTTCTCTACCCTTGAGCTTCACTCAAAGATAGTCCCTAGAAAGAGCCAGCTGTTATCCTGTAAAATTGACGAGGGCAATTTTACAGGTAACCATACCAAAATTTTGTTCTGTTCCTCGTCAGGGTCCCTCAGCGTTTGGAATGTTGTAAAATCCCTTTCCGGGAAATCTAGTTTTCCGAACTTGGTCATTTTGGTCCTTTTTTGGCTGGGCACACCTTTTATCTATGCAACACAGGATAAATTTGCCCCCTTTATTTCCTTTGCACACCTTTGAAGTGTTGACACATCAATTGTTGCACCTTCCCCGTGATGCACCTTTCTTTCCTACGCCAAGGCGCATGCGCCTTCCTGTCAACAACAAAAAAATGTTGCATGTTTTGGTGCACCAAGGCGCTCAAAATCCAGTGTTGATAGTACTAAATTTGTGCCAAAGGCGCAGATAATTCCATGTTGACAAAAACATATCCGCGCCAAAGGGCGCAAAGTTTTCCATGTCGACACGTGTTTTGGTGCACCTTTTAAAAAGTGGTTGGTGCATTTATTACACTTTTGGCTATATATAGGCGCATCCACCCTGTCACTTTCACAATCAAAAACACGTGAAAATATTTATTCCTCTGCACCTGTCAGCGCGCCGTCATTCCTCGTGTCACGTTCATGGACCCCACTTCGCTCTCTCATTCTATATATTCCGGTAAGTGGTCCTTACTTCTCTTGTGTTTTTTTTGTTGGTTGTTTGTGAGGTTTGGATGAAATGGATCTGAGAAACCATAAACCCCTCCTGCCGATTCTTGCAAATCTTCCCTCCCAAGCCATTTTCACCCTCTTTCCAGATCTGCTGCCAAGAGGGCTCTATCTCAAAAATGAACCCAGATCTCTTTGTATGCCCCCTTCACCATCTAAATCCATGAAGAAGGAGGCCTAAAAGACCGCAAACCCATCAAGAAAGGAGAGAAAACCTAAAAGTTGTTTCTGAGCCGCATTTTTCTCTGGGCGCAATCGCCACCCTTGTTACAAAAAACAAAGTCACACCACAAGAGGGCACACTGACCTTGATTGCAACACACAAAATCCCTGCACCATACATAAACCAAGTAAATCCTAAACCTAGCGCAGGCACAATCCCACTTACAACAACAAAAGTGTTATGCAATAATTTCCTGCGCCACGCCAAAGACCCCCTTTTGCACATAAAGTTAGTGCTACACGCATTAATCCTGCGCCCTTCGCACACCAAAATTCCATGTTACATGTAAATTACCTATGCCATTGGCGCATCCTACTCCCATGCAACACCAAACTTATTTGCGCCCAGTATAAAACCACATATAATGGCACAGGCACACCCCTATCTACAACAACAATGATGTTATATGCAAAATCCTTGCACGCCCGCGCCTTTGGCACTGATTTATTCCTTGTAACACTCTACTTCAGTGCACCATACTATTAACCCTGCAACTCGCAGTGTCCGCGCCCCTGCCCTGCAGGCCTTAAAATTGCTAACTCCTCATTCTGTAATGCTTTAATGGAAGATCTGATAGCTAACATGGCTCTTTTTACATTGGACTTCACTCCTTCTTGTAGATCAACAACTGAACTCAGATCCACATATGTCTACATCAAGCAAAAGGCCAACCAAGTCAAAGGGTAAGGCTAAGCTTACAGAGGAAGAGATGAAATACAAGTATCAAAGGGTCAGAATGCCCGAGTCCCAGGCAGAATGTGACCTAGACATTAGAGATTCCGAACTTGGCCACATCGACATGGAAGATTTCTGGGCCAGAACTAGGAGGGTCACAGTAGTCCTTGGATGGACAAACTGGTGGGTAGTGGTCTACATTTTGCTGGGGGAATCCCCATCAGCAGTAAATAATAATGAGTTTATGATGGTGGTGGCCCACATTACAACAAAGACACAAGGTGTGTCGAAAATGAAAAGGGCGAGGTCATAATCAACCTCACTACCCGACACTTCGAGATCATGCTAGGCATTCCCCACCACCGACATTTTGTGGCTGTAAGCCAAGAAGACTGCATCAAGGCATGGGAGGATAACGAAGACAAATGCATGCAGCTGATGAACGAAGTGTACTTAAAGAATAAGAAGGTGATAACCAGGTGGCCACAGGTTATTCACCGTAGTGACTTCTCCGAGGAACTGAGTGATACCATCACCTTCCTAAGTAGAGTTTTTGGGCTTTCTGATGCCCATTACTTTCACAAATGGATGCTCAGGTACCTAGAAACCATGAATAAGAATGTGCCTGATCAACACTTTGAGTGGGCAGAGATCATAAGCAGCACCATATCTGAGCAGCTCCAACAACTCACCACAACGGGAGGTTCTACATGAACTCCTACGTAGTCTACGCTGCAGCCTCAGAGAGGGATTATCCAGCACTGAGCCGATGCGGAGTTTGGCCTCAGGTGAAGATATACGAATACTACCTAGAGTTAAAGCTGAGAAAAAGCATCTCACAGTTTACCAAGATCAATGATGCTTTCTTCTACGGCATCATCTACCTTTTGAGGCCAAATATGACTCATGGTCGATGACCAAGAGCATAGTCACAACGACTGAGAAGTGGGGAGCACTATTTACCCAATTCCCCACCTTCACCTATCTCAGAGCAGCTAACTTCTTGGGGGAGCCCACCAAATTGCCAAGGTATGCTGGCCCTAAGCTGATCCTGTTGGAGCTATCCAGATAGCTCATAACATACCATGAGAAGTGTCTGAAAGAGAAAGAAGGGTGGAACTCCTTTCCCCCTTACAGTGGGTAGGTACACCTGCATTTCCCACAACAAAGCCCGGAAATGTTCGCAGAGCTAGAACTACTCAATCTAAAGCACAATTTCCCAGCAAGGCCCACCTTCGATCCAAGAAATTACCTCCCTAAGGCAAAACTCGATCCGATCCACATTCCACAGATCGAGGATATCTACATCGACCTGTATCATGAGGTCGAACTCAGAAGAAAGGATCACTCTCACCTAGCCCTGGCAGAGATTATTCAATATGGCATGGCCATTGTTCCAAAAGGTTATCAAACTACCGATCAAGAAGTTGATCAGGTGTATCTAGACACGGATGGGGACAACTAGCCATTTTCAAAATAGATAGAACAAAGGCACCTCCTGCACTGCATTGAGGTAAGGGTTAAAGAAACATTGCATGAGAAACAAACATTGGTGCATAATGAATGGCCTTATCTACCTCGAGTAGATTTCACCACGTCCCCTTTGGGCAACGCACCTATCAAGCCGAAACATCTGCCAAAGGGCAAAGGCAAGGATAAAGAGGGAGAATCAAGCTCCGCTCAAGAAGAAGCTCCTGAGAGCCCTCCTTCCACCGCACAGGAACAAGTTGTAACTCTGGCATCCCCGAGAGAAAGAAGCGGCAGAGAGTGTTCCAATGGGCACATCCATTCAGGATGTTGCCACTGCAACAACCATGGAGGTTCCCACCATCCCTTCTCCCCCTTCTCATGTGACTCAAGCGACCATTCCTTTGGTCGTATCCTCTCCCCCATCTTCTACTATTCCCCCTTCCTCGTCCTCCATCTTCTCTTCTCTCACTGGAGCTGTCCCCCACTATTTCTTCTCTCATCTCTCAGCTCCCTTCCATTCCCATGACTACCTCACCTGCAGTATCTCCCCCTCCCGTGAGCACTTTCTTGGCCTCTCTCTCGATGCCACCACCAAGTGTCTCTACGCATTTCCCCTCATCCACTGCAGCTGCTCCCTCTTCCACCACTGGTCCCACTCCCTTAGGTCCAGCATGGCTTTCTCAGCACTTGAGTCAACATAAGAGGAAAGTCCCTATTGCACCAATGGACTTCTCCGTCATCATCCCAAAGAAAGGGGGCTAAGAAGAAAAAGCCGATAACTCGCTTCTCTCAGAGTGCATCAGGAGAAAGAGTAATGGAGATCACGTATCCCGATCCTTCAAAGGATAAAAAGGATCTGTCTCCTATAGATTATACAGTGACACAGGTCACAATGGGAACGTCTTCTGAAAGCCTTCAAGGAGAGGCCCTATCTCATGGTGGATGCCCTTTGCAAGAAGCTCCAAGAAGCAAAGGAAGAGAAGAGGCTACTAAAAGAGCAGAACAAGCATCTTCTCCACGCCCTACAGAAAATGGGCAGTGCACCTCCTACAACTGCCACCGAAACTCCTGAGGTCCTAAGCCAGGATAAGATAAATGAATACACCAAAATTGGTGAACAAGGTATGGCAGTATCCACCTGGAGAGATCAGATCCTCAAAGACAGCGAGGAGGTAATTGTCAAGTTCACCGAATTATATCAGAACATTAGGTCGTGAACAAAGATCTCCAGTGATTGCAGGACCTATCTCCGAAGAGTTGGACCATGCTAGGTTGCAACACGAGACGTTCCAGAAAATGCTCGACTGCTCAGTCGATGATTTGGTAAAATTCAGCATTTTCGATCACCCTAGGGTACCCAGCAAAATCCTTGCTGCATTGGACTACCGGTCGATCAGATGGAATTCATCCTGGAGAAGATAGACAAGGTCAAGGAGGAAGCCCTAGATGCAATGCATCAAATGGAGAAAATTGTCCTAAGAATGTCTCTGGCTTCTTGCTCACTCCTTCATTTCACCTTGAGGAAGGCAGATGAAACTATTCGATCTTCAAGGAGATCATCTCACAGGGCTAGGGCAAAGTCACTTTTGACACGGAATGCATCAATAATCTTCTGGCCTTGCCATGATTTTGTGGGGTACCTGATGGAGGCAGGTAATGAATATTTCAAGCTCCCCGAAAAACTCAGAGATGAGCAGGAGACTTGCGAGGTCATCGGTGATCATACCAAGGGTCCTGCCCAGGATCAACTTCAGCCGATGGTCAGTAAATTCATGGAATATCGACCCAGTTCCACATTACCTCTCCCGAAACAAAGCAGCAGAAGCAAGATACCCCCTTTCAGCCGTGAGACGATGATGAATAGCCTTCTTCCTCTTGGCTTTTTTTTTTGTAAATATCTAAGAGTATGTTGGCACAAATGATGACATCATCCATGTTGCACCATGGGATGTTGTCATCCACCAAGTTGCCCAAAGTCAACAATTGACTTTTAGATATTTTGTAGATATTTTGTAATTAGTTGTTGGTTTCTTTTTTCCTTCTCTCTTCTCCTTCTTCTATATATACTTGAATACTTGTTGTATTCAAGTGTGGACACTTTTTAGATAAAAATAGAAGTAAGGATAAAAGGCTTTGTACTTTTTTAACAGAGGAAAATATTAATACAATATTGAGACTTTGTGCTGAATACCTGTGTTATGCATCAGAACTTTCTTATGTTAGATCTGCATGTTTATTCTGTTGAATCTACTTCTACTTCTTTTTTCATTTGTTCATCAGTATTGCTTTGTTCATCTATGCAAGTAGGTTTGGCTCCATTTATTACCAATCCCAAAACATAGACCTTCTCTATCTTTCTTCATTCTTTCCCTTCTCTCCTTTCCTTTCACGGTTGGAATTCATTTCTTTTCTTCACCAAAGGGAAAAATAACAAGATTCGTCATCCAAAATGGGAAAACTAAAAAAAAAAAAAAGATAAGTCATATAATTTTAAGTTTTTAATATAGCTAAATTTGTCCGTTTTTAAAAAATCGAGTGTTTTAGAAACTGGATTCCAAATGCTACGATTCATATTTATATAAAGTTTTCTAATTTTGAGTGCGCGTATAGCTAATAATCCTTACAAGTTGAGATTTTGCTATTTTTTGCAATATGATGTCCACAGATGACCCTATATTTTCTCATCAACTTCCTGCACTTACCCCATGATTGAGCTTTAACTCATTCTGTAGCTACAACTCCCATAATTTAACCAAGCTCCCACTTGGTCTTTTAGATGCTTCAAATTTTCTAGAAGTCACAATTCCTAAATTTAGTACAACACCGACTCCACTAATCTTTAGTAAGCTACCACTTATAAGGAGGCTTCAAACCCCTATAATTTAATCATCCACTATTGATCTTCTATAATTCACTACTTACAAGGAGGCTTTAACCCCTATGATATAAACAACTACTTAGACATATAGTACAAAAATTTAATCATATAGTTGTCATGTTGCACATACAATAGATTATGATTATTTTTCTCTTGATCTCTTCATTCACTCTTCATGCCCAAATTTTTTCACCCTCTTTACCTCTTTTTCAGATCCCCTTCAAATACTCATTAGACTAGTTTTCTATTCCTTTCTACATCTCTATCATGATCCTCTATTCTAAGTAGTAGGTATTCATTTCATGGATCTGTCTCCTCTCTATCTCTGCAAAAATTTCTTCAACATGTAGCTCTCCTCTTTTTCATCAATAGATTTGCATTATGCAACATTGTCTCCTTCACATGTAGCTCTCCTCTCTTTTAGCAATAAATATTCATTATACAACAATTTATCCTTCCTCTTTCTACAACAACTCGATCCCAACTATGCCTCTCTCTCCTTCATTAGTTATTTTTTTATTTTATAAATGAGATTAAATAAACAAGTATTTCTTCTACTTCTTGGCCCATTATTTTTTATTTTAATTTCTTTTAATGCTCTTCATATTGATGGTAGATGCACGACACATTTTAAAACAGTTTCCAAAAATTATCTGACATTCTTGCATGATTTTATCAATCATCTAGTGAAGATGTTACAAGATTCACTTTTTGGAATTTAACTATTCCTCTAATTGTTGATTTTTTATTCCATGATAGCGAGGATGAAATACCCTTTCCAAAAATTCCAAAAACTTGAAAATTTGACACCTAGAGCGAAAGATATTGCAATTTGAGTTTCCAACCCCCAAAAACTTCTCTTGGCCTTTTCTTTGTGAGTTCTCAACCCCAAAAAACTTATTTTGGAATTTTCTATGAGGGTTCATAATCCCCAACAACATAGAATCTTCAAAGCAGGTTTGTAATCCCAAAAAAAATTGTTTCTTCAATGTGGGGATTCAAAACTACTTTCCTTAGGTATTTATTTTAGCATTACTATGAAGTTTTCATGTGTCCTATCACCACATAACACTTTTTCTTTTCCCTTATCTCGAGAGTTTTCAAAAATTATTTTCTCAAGTTTATGAAGTGATAGTACCTCATAGTTGTGCCATATCGCATTCCCCGACTTACTTTCCTTCCATCTTCTACTTTGGGGTTTTGGAGTGACTTTACTTCGGTTTTGGGGACCCATTACATGCGCTTATGGCTTACTAAATCTCTGCAATACTCAATCCTACTTTTTAGGTTTATAGGATACATCTACTCTAACTTTCGAGACTACACTACTTGCATTCTTGGCACATCATATATCCGCAATACACTCTTCAATCCTTCTTTACGTATTTTTGAAACTTATCTACTTCATTACTTGTAAGTAACACATAATATCTCCACAACACTGGAAAACTCAACTTACTCATTTTTCTCAAAACATTCTAAGTACTTGGACCTTTTTATTTCTTCATACAAATATTTTGAGCTCTTAGAACATATGAAAATGAATTTTAGACCTATAAATCAACTGAGCCAAGTGTATCAACCTCTTCAATTTCTTTAATGGACCCTTATCTCACTTACTAAGCTTGCAATGCCCTAAATTTATCCTGAATGATCAATGAGCTAGCCTAAGATCATTGCACACCACTCAAACACTTATCATCCATCAATGCCATCATCATGCCACGGTTTAGCCATCTCACTTGACTTTGTTGAACTAGATATGGGATTAGGCCTAGAGCTTCTTGAAACTTCATGAGTTGACCATGAAGACTAGTTACAAACTTGTTAACACCTAATGTCTAAACTTAAAAAGATTGCATATCACCTTGATAGGACTCACCACACACCTTACTTTCTTGACCATGCATCTATCACTGTAAGCTCCAATTTTCATTGAGAAGGAACTACCAATCAACCTTCATGCCTCTTGCAGAGTCTTACTTCACCACTCACTCTTTTTCCATCAATGCCACTTGACATTAATGAAAACACCAATGACCAAGGTCCAAAAAATCCCCCTTTTTCATTGATTTCAACACAATTAGAAACATATAAAATTTGATGGAAAAAACACTTTCTCGACAAACACTCTCTCCACACTTGGATTTACTAGCACTCTCTTCCCCTTTGAAATCTATGAAAAATGGTTGCAGAAACACTCAACACCATGATCAATATGTAGATAAGCTTGATAAACCATAATCTTACCTCAAGAATCTCCCCCTTGGATGATGATGTTATTTTGACTGATAACATTCACTCAACCACATAACATTCTTCACACCTTTTGTCTTAGACTAGCAACTAGCTCTCCTTGTCCACAAGTTCCCCATAGGATTATGTTCCATCTTCTCTGATTCTACTCAATAGAAAATATGATCCATTTTATTTTTTCCGTATTCAATATTTTCTTACATCTTTGTTCTATGCCAAATTCATTCTCACATCTTCATAAATGCCTCCATAGCTAGCATATTTCGGTATTAAATCTAATTCTTACTACTCAAGTAATTTCACTTAGAAGCACCTCTTGGACCTTGGGAATACTTGAGAGACTATGTTTTCATGTTTACAAACTTCCCTTAGGACTGTACTCTCTAACTTGTCCTCATTTGGCCATTCACAATGTTTTAAACTTGAGTATTTTAAAGTATCTGTGTCAAATCAACATACTCTATCCTCATACTTAGTTGGCTCACTAATTTACACCTGTACCAATCTTGAGTGATCTTAAATTTTATGGATCCAAGATCTCCTTGGACAGAAATAATCTTCCTTTGAAGAAAATGTACATATCTCACCATATTCATGCCATTTCACTTCACTATGCTGAATTATCATGTTGATGATTCTTAACCATTTTACTCCTTCACTAGATAAATATGCTATCTCAAAGAACCTTATCTCTTAGCTATTGTAATAAATTTCTATATCAACAAAGGTATGATCCTTCACATGAGGTAAACACAAACTCATAATGCATATACACATTACTTTAGCTTCAAACTCCTTGACTATAGCATCATATTTTCTCATATTGATGGATCATGAGACATATATATATACATATATAGAAATTCTTGAGCATACATTCATACCATGAACACTCTTAACATATTTTTCTTTGAATTACCTTTGACAACAAATCTGGACACTTGACATCATTTTGGCAATCCTTGTCAAAATTTGATAAAGAATAAGCCTTTCTTTAAGACTCACGCCATGATAATAGAATATTAACAATATGAGGAACAAGAAATCACACTATTATGCCTCCTTACAACCACATGACTCATACTTGTACTCTTTTTCAACCAAGGATATATTCTCAAGACTTATCAGACCTACTAAGGGTTGTTATCAACCATAATGAACTAGTAATTGATTCAATCTTGACAGAATGAAGGAAAATTCAGTTCTTGATACTTCTTGACTACACATTCTTGACAAGAACACTCACAACCAATCATTCACCATTCCTATCAAAACTCAGAACTATTTAGATTAATATCTCCACTAGACATTCATCTTGTTCGTTGAATCAAGATACTCTCTTGAAAACACTATTGCTTGACAACATGATAGAAATAACAATTAGCAATAACTAACACCAACCAACAACCTTTACCATCTCATTTAACTTCATCATAAGGAACACTTGATTTGTAGATAAATGAATACTATATTGTACTTATTTTAGATAGTGTATACCTTCTAGAATCCTAGAGAAGGCATATTATCTTGTCATGTTACATCAAAACAAAAGAAAGTCATCAAAACAACATGATGACTCAGTTCTATCTTTCATTGTCCTTGTTATCTTATCATTTTCCTTAGATGCATTCCTTGGTGTGACCTCCACATCACATGATTTATCACTTTATGATTGAATTCCTGAAATACACATATGTTGTAGCTCATACACTTGCTCTAATACTTCTTGAGGAAGAATTTATTCATTATTTTCACTCAACTTGTCTTTTTTCTTCTTACCTTTATCAACACTCCCTTTTCTCTTGGTGTGTTGGAATTTTTCTAAGGTTTTTATTTCTATTTATCCATCATCTTCCCATGTTATTTTCTTATCCTTATTTTCTTCCATAACTCTTGGGTTTGCTTCCTTAATCTTGTATATCCATTTTGTTTTCTTCTTTTTAGGTGTTGTTTTAGACATGGATGACTTTGTCTCATTTCTAGGATTGATATTCATGTTGGTAGCCTTCTTATCTTGTCCTATGAAGGTATGATACCTATTGTTGTACTTAGGTTGTTCATTGTGATATAAATGATTTGAAAATTTCCAAACTTGTGACATGTATAACATATGACATAACTTTTTCTTCTATCTAAATATGAACTGTCATTCCAAAATTGACTTGAAGGTTCCTCTAAACAATACCTATAAATATGCCCTCTTTCTTGAAAATTGAAACACACTATATTCTTCTCATATTCAATGCCAAAATATCTCTATGGGTGTTCTCTACCAAATTTCTTCATGCAGTCCTTAACTCTATGTCCAAAACTATAACATGAAAAACAATATCCATTAAAAGTTCTCTCATAAATGGATGCATTTGGTTTCCTAACTCGACTTAGCCTATTATTGTGTTTGTCTCCTTATTCTACTTCTTATCTATTTAAATGTCGGACAACCCTTGTCATCCTCCTTGGTCTTTGAACATCTTTGAAAAAATACATGGCTTGATTCATCCTTTAATTCCCTTTGTCTTGTTTGTTCTATTATCTCTCTGGGGGTCTTTAGATCTGCATTTAATTTCTCACATTATTCACTCTTGGCTTGAATATTTTCCTAACATATCTCATGCTCTACTTCACCATAATGTCTTTTTTTCATTGCACACTCAATAATCCATCTATCTAGTTAGTAACTTGTTCCAACTCAATCTTTAGTTCCTCTTCAAGTTTAAGGAAAACATTTTCTTTGTCTCTTAAATCCTTTGACACTTTTTCAAAAATGAATCCATCTCATTAAGTTCTTGACCATGGTGAGATTTCATGTGCTTGATTTCATTTTTCAGACCATCTATCAGAGTTTGAGAAATCTCATATTTTCTCTTCAGATTGATTCTGCTAGAGTACCCATGCTTATGTCTTCAGGATCACCTCCAAGCTGTTAGGCTTAATACAGGAGGACCATGCTCTGATACCAATTGTTAGGAATTTTAGGCACTAAGAGGGGGGTGAATCAGTGCTTATAAAAATTTTACAATCAATTTCCACTTACTTAATATGTTACTGTTAAACTATATTGATTGTCATAAGCATGCTTTATCAATCATGAGAAATAGAGAGAGAAATAAACACACATACACATGAGGAGACAATATTTAATGTGGGAAACCCTTCTTAAGAAAAAAACATGAAAACTAGATAAATAATTTGGAAAACTATCTTATAGAGTTACAATGATTTCACGATTGAGCTTTAACTCAATCTAGAGCTACAACTCCAATAATTTAACCAAGCACCCACTCGGTCTTTGACAAGCTTCAACTTGTCTGGAAGCCACAACTCCCAAATTTAGTACAACACCCACTACCTTTAGTAAGCTACCACTTACAAGGAGGCTTCAACCCCTATAATTTAATCAACCACTACTAATATTTTGTAAGCCACTACTTACAAGGAGGCTGCAACCCCTTGTGATCTAAGAAACTACTTAGATAGATATTACAAAAATATAATCATATAGCTTCCATGTTACGCATACAAAATATTATGATTAATTTTATATTTCTCTATTCAATCACTCTTCATGCCCAAATTTCATCACTATCCTTACCTATTTTTTTATATGCCCTTTAAATACTCATTGGAATGGTTTTCTTTCTTCTCTACAACCCTATCATGATCCTATCTTCCAAGAAGTATGTATTCATTTGATGCCTTTGTCTCCTTTTTGTCTCTACAATAATTTCTTCAAAAATGTAGCTCTCTTATTTTTCATAAATAAAAATACATTATACAATAATGTCTCCTTCACCATGTAGCTCTCCTCTCTTTCACCAATATATATTCATTATACAACAATGTCTCCTTCCTCTCTCTACACCAACCCCGAGCCTAGCTATGCCTCTCCCTCTCCTTCATCGCTTATTTTTTAATTTTAGAAATGAGATTGAATAGAAAATTATTTATCATACTTCTTGGCCTATAATTTTTTTGTTTTAATTGTTTTTATTGCTCTTCGTATTGCTGGTAGATGCACGACACATTTCAAAATAGTTTCCCAAAATTATTTGACATTCTTCCATGATTTTATCAATCATTCTCGATACGAGACGTTATAAGATTCCCTTTCGGCATTTATTTATTCCTCTTATCATGGATTTTTCTATTCCATGATAGCAAGGATGAAACGCCTTTCTAGAAATTTCAAAACATTTAAAATATATCACCTGGAAAAAATATATTGCGATTTGGGATTCCAACCCCAATCAACATCGTTTGGCCATTACTTTGTGGGTTCCTAACCCCCAACAACTTAGAAGCTTAAAATCAGGTTTTCGACCCCCAAAACTTTTTGCTTCAATGCGAGGTTTCACGACTACTTTTCTCGGGTTTTTATTTGAGTATTACTCTAAATTTATCGTGCATCATATCTCCGCATAACACCTTTTCTTCGCCCTTCTCTCTGGGTTTGAAAACCTAATTTTATCAGGTTTATGAAGTGTTATTACTTTGTATTTGTTCCCTATCTATTTCTCAACTTACTTTCCTTCCATCTTTTCTTTACAGGGGTTTTAGAGTGACTTTACTTCAGATTTTAGGGACCCCATTACTTGTAGTTATGGCTTCTTAAATCTCCAAAATACACACTCCTACTTTGTGTATTTTTGGGATGCCTCTACTTGGACTTTTAGAATGCTCTACTTGAAGTCTTAGCACATCATATATCTTTAATATACTCTCTAATCATTCTTTGTGGGTTTGTGAGACTAATCTACTTCATTACTTGGCAGTCTTAACACATCATATCTTCGCAACACTAGAAAACTCAACTTACTCATTTTTCTCAAAACATTCTAAGTACTTGGACATTTTTCTTTCTCCATATAGATATTTTGAGCACTTAAAACATATGAAAATTAATTTTAGACCTGTAAATCAACTAATCCAAGTGTAACAACCTTTTCAATTACTTTAGTGGACCCCTATCTCTCTTACTAAGATTGCAATGCCCCGAATTTATCCTCTAAATGAATGATCAATGAGCTAGCCTGAGATCATTGCACACCATCTGAAACACTTATCATCCATCAATTCCATCATCATGCCATGGTTTAACCATCTCAATATCCTTCTTGAACTATATTTGGGATCAATCCTAGAGCTTCTTGAAAAATTCATGAGCTAACCATGAAGATTGGTTACAGACTTGTTAAAGCACCTAAATAACCCTTTTTGAACCCAGGAAGACAACATACCACCTTGAGAGGACTCACCACACACCTTTCTTTCTTGACCATGCATCTATCACTATGAGCTCCAAATTTCATTGAGAAGGCACTACCAATCAACCTTTATTCCTCTTGCATATTCTTACTTCACCACTCACTCTTTTTGCCATCAATGCCACTTGACATCAATGATAACACCAATGACCAAGTTCCAACATTTTCATGTTTCATGACTTATGTATTTAAGACATTATCCTTTGTTATATAGAATTAGCAAAATATGTGAAAAAATGTGTTATCTCGTGATACACAAAACACTATGATTCTCTCATTCCTTTGATAACTATATTCTTAATTTCTTCATAACACTACATTTGCAAACCCATAGAAGAATGAATTTTTTGACCCATAGAATAATTAATTTTCTAACTCCTCGAACAACTAATTTTCCAACTTACGTAGAAGATTGATTTTTTCAAACCCGTGACTTTTCAAAAAAAAAAACTCCTAATTTCTAGACCATTCTAAAATAGGAAACTTTGGATGTAATACACATAATTAAATTGAAATATATTTAATACACCAAGTCAAAAATTATTCATTTTATAACTAGTGGCCCACGATAAGTAGAGTTCTTATTTTAGAAAAAAGGGTAACTAGAAAGATAATGTGTACTAACTAACATGATACTTTAGAATATTTGTTTTCTCTCACCAAAATGATAAGAATAAAGGGATCCTAAGTGGTGGAATATCGGGAGGATCTAATATCCTTCATTTGATAATTGACATATCTTGAAGTTCAGATGGTCTAAGGATTCCAAGCAAGGAAACACACACTAGAAACTCAATGGAATACAACTATCCCCAAGGATATTGCTAAATACATAGAGCAAGATTTATTATCTCTTTGATATATTAAAGCAAAACCTCAAGGAAATGAGAAAGGAAAATCCTTCTTTGGGAAATATCACATTATTATTAACATAATGCCTATCCTACAACAAATTTTCAAAGTAGTAATCAAATCTATAAATGAAGGATCATGCAAAGATCCCATAGTTCTCACAAGAGAATCCATAGGCCTATGTCGAACATAGGCCAAATATACAAAGGCCACACTAGAGGAATGGGATGAAAAAATGGCTAGGATACCCCCAAAATTAGGTGATAAAAATTTTAAGGGTATCCAAATATTCATATAGGAATCCATCCCTAAAGTTTACACAAAAAAATCAAGAGATGACGACCATGAATGAAATCTCGATACTATAAACAAGTAAAAATCACAGACAAGAGAAAGTCAAATGTAAATGTTACCTTCACTATAGACCTCTTACAAACCTCAAGATAAGATCGTAGAAGAACTTGGAATTTTTTTTATCTTTTTATACTTTGGATTGTAGATTCTCTGTATATAAGTCTCCAAATGTAGTTGCAGATGTTACGATAAGTTTTGTTTCACAAGGAAGTGGATGTCAAATTGGCAGCAGTTGGATGCAATTTTCTCAAAGCTCCAAGGATGGATTTGTAAAGGAATTGGAAAGCTTTTATAGTTGAGGGTGAGGCCATGAGAAGTGGATCTTGGGTTGAATTGGCTCCACAGGTAATAATTATAATTACCTGAAATAGTAAGATGACCATGTCCATGTGCAGTTGCAGCTTTGTAGGGGAAATTGTTACCTTTGAATTCATCCGAGAATTGGTTTCACATACATTATTATTGCCACCACATTTGTAGGCTTTGGGAAGTGAAGTGAAGTGGAGCATGAGTAGATAATGATTTAATTAAATAACTAAATTAATTAGTATTTAATTGTGAGGGAATCACCAACCATTTATTGAATCAAATGTTTAATTATATTAGCAAAAGGGGTGTATGAATTAATTTAATTTTTTCCAACGACATAATAGAATTAAATTATTTAATTCTATAAGGTGGGAATGTGACTTAGGAAATAGAATTAATTTAATTAATTCTAATTAGATAACAACAAGATAGAAATATGTATGTATTTTTAGGGTGTCTACATTTTCCCCTCTTTAAAGTGCTATTGTGAAGTAATAGTACTTTAAATATAGTAGACTCATGTAGATCAACAAGTGGAAATTGGTGAAGCATTTAGATGTCCCAACAAGATATGATGGTAAGGGAATTCCCCCTCAAGCGGGTGGGTGACGTAGCAAAGTGGTGAACAAATTCTTGATGGGAGGAAAACATAATATAGGAAAGATTTTTATCATATCATGAGCGTCATTTAGAGAGTGTGAATATAAGAGAAACCTTTATTTCTTTGTTGTACAATAGAGATGTCACGATGATTAGGAAGGAATTAGGATGGTAAACCTAGATGTGCGAAAAAAAAAACACACATAAACAAAAGAAAATAGGAAAATTAAAACAAACCCAATATGAACAGTTATGTGTGGGCATCAAGGTTATAAAGGAACCAAGATGTGATCACACTAGCTGCAATTGGTCTAAAATGAAAATCTCAACAATGCAACACAATATTGTAAAAGAAGAAAATTTATCTATGCCCCAAAACATTCCACAATGAAAAAAGTAGATGTAAATGCTCTCAAACACTAAACTTATGAAATGCTTGAGAATAAGGTCAGTCCGAAGAGCAGAGTATTCTTAGAAAATCCTCGTGACAATCTTGTAGGACATGCATTGGAAAGTGATATGATATTGATTTTACCTAGCAAAGTTATATCACGAAGGGAATAGTAAGTGGATAAAATCACAAGATTGGCACAAGCGATAAAGGAGAGATAAAACATTTAATTCTATAAAAAAATGCATCACATTGGTGAAGTTGCGAAATACGTGCATTTGGTAGGAATTTTTTTGTAATGTTTTTAAATTTTTTGATAAAGTGTGAGTTTTTACTTTTGGTGTAAAATATTATATATAGTTTTTGGAAATTTTGGAAATTTGGGACCTTGGAACACCAATTTTTTCCCATAGAATCATTAATATGCCCCACCGAGAAGAAGGAATTGATGAAAAATGACCATTTAAATAACCGATCCATTATGGTGAAACACAAGAAATGTGCATGAGAAAAAATGCTTGAAAAAGGAATGACAGAGAAAAAGTTAGTAATCACCACCATACTAGGTGATAAAAACAAGTGATTAGGGTTAAAGCGGGTATATATAAAAGGGGAGGGCCAAAAATCATTACGTCCCATTTATGCTATTAGATTCCATTTACCATTTGTGAAAAATTTGAGCTCTAATTCCCGAGAGTAATGGCATGAGTATGGAAAAGGAATCATCACACATATCGAGTTCATGAGTTTGGGTGGAATTTAGAAGATGATTTCGTGGTGAGTACTTCAAAAAATTTCCCGTTTGGGTGCAATTATTACGTTTTTTAGCTAGATGAAAATGAAAATTTGACTATAGCACATGCACTTGGGTGCACAAGTGTAGCCCAAAAAAAGTGCTAGTGTACAAGTGCAAATGCTAGCATATAAGTAGACGAAGTGTGGGCATAAGTGATATCTTTACTAGCGTGTTTCACGTTAGCATTAAATTGAGAGTGTGAGTGTTAGAGTGCACTCACTAGTGTGTACATGCGCTAGTGTTAGATTGAAGGCATTAACTTAAAATGCGCTAGCATCAATGTAAATGTTATAGCATAAGAATGCATGCAATAAAATGCAAAAAAGGGTGTGCTAGTCTCATTTTTATTTTTTTATGAAGATTTGAGAGGTTTAGAAGAGAAGAAATAATTGTTAATTGACGTTTTTGAGTGATTTTTAGGAGAGACCACTAATATTAGACATGTGGGAGCACCATGGGTGGCAAAGGATGTTTCAGAGGACCTTATCATGATGCGGGGACATAATATTATTGGTTTTTAGAGGAAAATGGATTATCCTATATAGCAGAGCTGCCATATATGATTTTAGATCATATTTTTTGACTACCCTGGATGAGAAATGACACAGTGAGAGCTAAACATTCCAGCTTCCGAAAGGGGAGATGTTAGTGACTTTGGAGGATGTTTATCATATCCTATGAATATCAATACAAGGGAGTTTGGTAGAGTATGATGGGAGCACTACCCATATACAAGGGCACATCTAGGATATTTTCCTACAACATGATATACCCAGAGAGGGGATGGTGGTGCACTTGTACCGTTTCTTTGAGGATAGGAGGATACAGAGGCTACATGTATATTTGATGGCTATTATCAGTGGCCACTTGCCACCTGATAATATGGGTACCCTTTTTTTTTTATAGGAGTAGTGGTTAGAATAATGGAGGGAGAGGTGTTTGCGTGGGGCTAATGTATATTGGCACATTTATATAGGGATATACATTTGGTAGCTTACAAGGGGATGAGGAGCTTGAGTCATGTAACTCTACTACATATATGGTCATGGGACCACATTGCGATTGGTCAACCAATAGATTTTTTGAGAGAAAAATAAGCACATGAGCCATCTTGCGAGAGGATGGGAGATAATGGATACAAGCCACATAGGCCAACCATATGGGATATATCACCTTTTATAGGTTAAACTTTGATGATTTACAACTACGAGATGGTTACATGGAAGCCATGGAGGTTATACCAAGTGGTGAACAGATGCCATTGAGTTGAGCATGGTAGAGGTGGACCATTTTATTATAGGTAGTCGCAGCCACATTATGGAGGTATATAGAGTGGAGTTAGATAGGGATACCTGATAGGAGAAATGGTACATGCACATAGCACATGATGCTTTTAACTTCGGGCCACAAATTAGAGTGGTTGTTTCTAGAGAAATATTTTTGGAGTCATCCCATAGGCTTGGGATGTGCAAGTGCAGGTGGTGGACCCGGGTACTACTGTGGATTACACTACATGGTATGTGACAATCATGCCTAAGAGTATTATTATTCCTTTGGTGACTATAATAGAAAACATAGCAACAACAGTGTGTTGGTGGTCATATATTGAGATATAGGGCCAGAATTTGTCAAGATGAGGTGGAGGCATAAGCACAAACATAGGCTCGTAGACAAGTGCAAGGTCGTGGGTCCTTAGGTTTAGGTAGTACAGGGGCCATATACAAGATGGGATTGGATTCTAGTAACACATGTTGTACCAATTCTCATGGCACATGTGGTACAAAAAGTGCTATTGCAACATGTATTATAATAGGTACTATAAAGCAAGTGCCTCAAAAATACCACTACAAGGGCCATTTGTGTAGAGACAGGTACCACAACATGGACCATTACAGATGCCAAAATTTCCATAGAGAGATGGTAGTCCAAGTGAGATGGTAGGAAATGGGGGTCGGTGGAGATAGCGATGATGAGGTATATGTGATACGGGTAACACCTCGAGAGGAGTCCCAGGATTAGTAGGTCAGCCATCAGTGGTGATTATACAGGAAGAGAGGGATAGGGCCATGTTTCAGGGGTGATGTATCCCTTATTAGAGTACAAAATTTGTAGAGGTAGTTGGAGCAGTGGGGTAAATACTAGGATGCCCTTAGGTAGAAGGCACAATAGTATATGGTAAAGAGGGATTAGGTCACCGTAGAGTGGGATAGGTCTGACTATAGAGAGGTACTAGTTGAGGGTCCAAATACAAGAACTCATAGCGCATCGAGACACTTTTCATCATATAGTAACAACTAGAGGCTTAGCGGATATCCTACCCGAGCTTATGGAAACATTTGATGAGGTAGAATACTATAAAGGGTTATATCGTACTACGGTGCCATAGGATTAGAGAGATCCTATATATACACAAATATCAAGGATAAGATCATTGACATTTGATAGCAGCGAGAGCAAGACAAATGCCACCACCTAGTGGTAGGAAAAGCAATCTTGCGTGGGAGAGAGTCGTGGAGGATGAATCAGGTTATAGGATGAGATATGTAGTACATTTTTTTGTATATGCCTCATGATGAAGGCATATTTTTTATCGATGCCCATGGTGGCATACCAACATGTATATGATTTTTTCAAGATACATTTGGTATATGGACATTGTATTTTTTATTTTTATATGATGGACATTTGGTATACCTCATTGTGATTTATGAGATATTGTATGAGCCTCATGTTTTATTATGAGTAGATGATATGATGTTATGTGATGTATAGAATAGATGTTGATTTAATTTTTCTAATGATGATGATGTAGCTTAGCATATATGGTGATAGCTTAGCATTTATTTATGATGATGTATGATGATGTTATAGATAGATGTGATGTGATAACAAACAACATACAAGTAATGAACACAAGTACAAGAAAGTTAACAAATATAAAACACACACATTAACAACAAATCATGGCTTATAACATAAACCAAGACCACAATACAAACATGGAAAAGAAATCAAGTTAGAAAAACAAACCCAATATGAACATGAATTAACTCACACCAAAGTTATCTATGAACTAAGATGTTTAATAATTCAACTGCAATTGGTCCATAATCACAACAATGATCCACATGCACAAAACATTGAGTTAATCTAATTAATTAAAATAGAAACTAATTTAACCTAGAAGACAACACTTTGCATGTACACACAATGAGAAAGACAAGTTATCACCAAAAAAGTGAACAAAGAATTCTAATGTTAATCACTAACCGACAAGAAACAATATAACACAATTCATAATAACAATAGTGTAATGTGTTACATAATGAAGAGATAGATAGATTTTAAATTCCCACAATGATAGCTTAAATCAAGTCAAAGAGTAGGGTGATGCTTACATACCCACAAAACAATTTTTTTTTGATCCTATTGAAGCATAATCTATACGAGGCCAAAACCGAGTGTGCCCCTAAGAAAACTTATATTGCAAAGAGTGACATGATTGATTTGAAAAATACAAATTATTTGGAACAATAATATAGAAAAATTTGCAAACTAAGGTAATATTTGTGAGTGTTTTTGTCGAGCATTTTTGAAATGTTATGAATTTTTTTATTTGGATTTTGAAACAATTTAATATTGTTTTTATGTTTTACAAAACATATTTGAATGTTTTTGGTGTTTTTGAACAATTTTATATTGTTTTTGGATTTTTTAGATTTTTACCACATGTCAAAGGATAGGGAAAAGGGGTTCCCAAAGGTCACGAACATGTTACACATGAACAAGATGAATGGAGGCATGGAAAAAGTTAAACAAGAGGGGTGAAAATGGGCATGAAAACTTGACAAGGAGAACATGCGACACAAGACGAGACATATTGACATAAGGAGGAGACAAGGAAAAAAAATTAAAGTGATTGAGTGCACTAATATGCCCCCAACACAAGGGTTAAACTTTGGAGGCTCATAAGTAGAAATTATTCAGATGAATGGCATTCATGGGATCTTTAAACTCTTTTCCATATTTAGTAGATATTTTATATGCACCAAATCCAACTTTTACAATTATAATGTAAGGACCTAACCAATTAGGCTCAAGGCTTGGTTGTGTTATTTTTATTTTCTTTTAAGACCAATTTTGTAGGGATTCAAGGAAATAAAAATGGGAAGTAAAATATACCAAGTTAAAATCAAATTTACAGGGGGAGACAAGATTCGAGAAAATAGACTTTTCTATTTGTTTTGTTGCCCAAGTAAATTTTTTTCCCCGTAGTAGTACATTTTTTTCGATTCCCTTATTTATGTCCCGAATAGGGCCCCGAGATTTTTTTCTCCCTATAATTTAAATCAACTATAATAGTTTAATGGTTTTTAAAATCTTTTCTATTCTATATAAAAATACATACAATATATATATATATATATATATATATATATATCAACCTAAGCTTATAAACCTAACCTAAATCCTATACACCTAAAACCGATGCCATATATTTAAAAAATATATAAATAAATAAAAATTTAAAACCTTAATTAGGCAACCCCGTCTATACTTCCCCCTCCTAGCTTGGTGTCAAGTGGCACTCAATGCTCACACAATGAACCCCCATTGTGCACTCACCACGCATCCTCGGGCCCCTCCACCACATGCGACCCCTCCAACAACAACCCCCTCTACTTTTATTGTGGGTTTAGTCCCATATGGGGACAACGCGGTAGTGAGGAAGGCTTTAAAAGACTTATAACAATGTTTTGGTGGTGTGACTTAGGTCACACCACCCCCTTTGTGTTAAACCCTTTACGGCATGGTGCATAGTTTATTTAAGCGGCTTGGCCATGGGTCGTGTGCATATTGGATGGTTTGACATTGGCATTGGCATTTGGTTTAACATTTGGAATTTGGTAATATGGTTTACAATATACAATAACTTGCCAAGTTGAGCGTCGACTTAGTTTGTGGAATATAATGGCTCGCCTGGTTGATAGTTACATGGCTCACTAAGTTGATTATCTAATCAAAAGGGCAAGAGCCCCCAATTTTATTTAACATAGATATATAAAAAGGTTAGAAATTATGGGAAAATAATTTGTTTTTTTTTTTTTTTCAAAATATAAACAAATTATAATTTTTTTTTGTGAAATAGTAAAATTATCATTTTTAATGATATAATTCTCATATGACAATAAGATGTTTTCGTCGTCAATTTGTTACAAATCTAAAAAAATTCACTCACATTTCAATTTAATTTTTGATATCATTCTAATTTTTTCGTGTATAGACTATTTAATTAACAGGACCTCCTTTTGTGGCATAAAATTAATCATGATCAATTACAAGGATTAAAATACGACAGGGGGAATTTCTATAAAACTCTTATTTTAATCCTTGTTTGTTAATCATTTATTTATCTCTATTTTACGCAAAAATGGGGTCTAATCAATTTTCAATTGATAAATCTCAGATGTTGAATGGAAATAACTACATCATTTGGAAGATTCAATTGAAAGTAGAATTCATGGCTCAAAAATTGTGGGCAGTTGTAAATGGAACAGAGAGAGATCCTATCGAAACATGTAATTTTTTATAATGTCACCACATATCAATAAAAAGTACAAGAGGTGATGTCTATTATCTTGCGGAGTGTACAAGATGACTTTCTACTTCATATTGGAAATCTAGAGATTCCTAGTGAAGCTTGGACATAATTGGAGTTGATGCACAAAGGTATGCATTTATAAAATATTATTAAATTAGTTTTAGAGCTTATGACAACTCCCATGAAGGGAGATGAAAAAGTGATTAATTATTTAGCAAAAATAAAAAATATTAAGTCACAGTTAGATGGATGTGGCAGTAATTTGATTCATGATAAATTGATCTATTTTATTATCCAATTAAATATTCATGAAAAATTTAGAAATTTCATTTCAATTTTGAATTCTAAATATCAAATAGAACAAGACATTCCATATTTGCAAACCCTTAGTTCTCTTCTTATATAGGAAGAACAAGTAATGTCAAATTTTGATTCTAAGGAGAATGCCTCACATGAACTTCTCACTCAGAAATCAAAAGGTAAAACCTCTAGATTCAACAAAAACACAAAGAAAACTTTTAAACCTCCTAGCAAGGATAAGAAACCTAGAAATATAAGAGTTATATTTGATGGAAAATTTCATAATTGTGGTAAATTTGGACATAAGAAAGAGGATTGCAAATTTAAAAATAAAAAAATCCTAAATTTCAAAAGGGTAACAAATATGTTCAAGACCAAAATCAAAATCAAAACAAGAATCAAAAAAATAACCAAAAATCAAATGTAATTTCTTTGTATGTCACTTTTGTCACTGTAAAAGAAAATGAATGGATATTAGATAGTGGTGCTTCTAGGAATATGAATTTTAGATCTGATATCCTATCTGAACTTAGTGAATGTAATGATCAGATCTACTTAGGTGATCATTCCATTCTCGATGTTCATGGTTAGGGAAAATTAAAAGTAGCAAATGGTTTTATTAACAATGTGTTGTTAGTACCTAAACTAAAAATGAATTTTCTTTCTTATTCTCAATTAACTCAAAATAACTATAGTGTTACATTTTTAAAAGATAAATGGTTTATTAAAAATGAACATAATGTTACTATAGTTGAAGGCATTCAAAGAGATGGATTGTATGTTTTTTCTAGTTTTCCTTCTACTTCTTGTTTGAAAACTCAAAGAAGTGACTTGAATTTGTGGCATGAGAGGCTAGGTCATGTCAATTTTAGGAGCATGTACGACATGTCTCGACTAAACCTAGTAACTAGTTACCACCTATTTCCCAAAATCATGAAACTTGTGAAGGATGCTTACGTGGTAAGCAATCTGCTAATCCTTTTCACAGTCATCATGATGATAACTCTTCTGAACCTTTAGAGCTTGTCCATAGTGATGTTAGAGGACCCCTAGAAGTTCCTTCTCTTAATGGTTCTTTGTATGCTGTCACTTTCATTGATGATTTCTCTCGCATGATTTGGTCATATTTCATTAAAAATAAATCATATGTCTTATCAAAATTTAAAGAATTTAAAGCTTTAGTCAAAAACTCTTCTAAGTATAAAATTAAGAGGATTAGAACTGATAATGGGGAGAATATTTTAGTCAAGTTTTAAACTCATTTTGTGTTGAATTTGGAATTCAAAGGGAATTAGCTACTCTCTATTCCCTCAACATAATGGGATTGTGGAAAGGAAAACCACACTATTCTGAAAATGGCTAGGACCATGATGCATTCTACTCAAGTTCCTAAGTTCCTTTGGGTAGAAGATATGAACACTATTGTTCATATCTTGAATATAGTTCCCACTAAATCCTTGGTAAATTCAACTCCTTTGGAAAATTGGTCAAACCAAAAACCTAGTATATCTCATTTGAGAATCTTTGGTATCCTAGCTTCTCTCTTTATTTCAAAATCAAAATGGAAGAAGCTTGATCAAACATCCTTTCCTTGTATCTTTGTAGGATATGGTATAAAAACTAAAGGTCTTAGGATCTTTGATCCATCAAAAGAGAAGTTATAGAAAATAGGAATGTTAAAATCTTGGAAAAACCTTTTCATTCTTCTTCTTCACCATCTTCTATTATTTATGATGTTTTAAATGAAAATGAAAATGAACTTGAATTTGAAAATTTTGAAATTAATGTATGTAATGAAGAAACTAGTGTTGAACCTATAGTTGGAAATGAGATTATTCCTAGTTCCTCTGTAACTAAAAGACCTAGATGGGATGAGTCTATTATTCAAGAATATAATTTAGGAAACCTTCAAAAATGACCAAGAGTCATCATACATATCATGCTTTGATGACCTTGTATGAATCAACCCCAATCTTTCGAAGAAGCTTCTTCTAATGAAATATGGTTAGATGCTATGAAATATGAGTATACTGCTTTAATTAAAAATCAAACATGGGAATTAGTCCCTCCTGAAAAATGAAGTATAGTTGGATCCAGATGGCTATACAAGATCAAATATAAAGCAAATGGTAGTATAGATAAATTCAAATCCATACTTGTAGCTCGAGGGTTTACTCAAAAACCTAGTATCGACTACATTGAAACATTTGCACCAGTTGCAAAAATGAGCACAGTAAGGATTTTGATTGCCTTAGCTGCTTAGTATGGTTGGGAAATCCATCAAATGGATGTAAAAAATGATTTTTGAATGGTGATTTACAAGAAGAAATTTATATGACCCAACCTAAAGGCTTTGAAGAACCAGGGAAAATAAATGTATGTTTGTAAATTGAAAAATCTTTGTATGGTTTAAAACAAGCTCCTAGAGCTTGGTATTCTAAAATTAACAATTTTTTCAATGAAATTGGTTTTTCTAATTGTGCATCTGATAATGATTTATTTGTTAAAATTGAAGAAAATGCTATTATTCTCATTGTATTATATGTTAATGATTTACTTATCACTAGTAATTCTAACACTTTAATTATGAAAATTAAAGGAAAGTTAATGCAATATTTTGAGATGATAGATTTAGGATTATTGCATCATTTTTAGGCATGGCTATATTTCAAGATAAAAATTCTATTGTAGTATCTCAATCACAATATGAAACTAATTTTCTTAAAATATTTAATATGCTTGATTGTAAACTAATTTCTATTCCTATAGAAGTAGGATGTAAAATTGATCCTAAACCTACATGTGAAAAATCTAATCCTACTTTATATAGGAAACTTGTAGGTAGTTTGATTTATCTAACTATTACTAGACCTAATATTTCTTATGCAGTAGGGATTGCTTCAAGGTTTATGTAGGAACCTTATCGGATCACTTTGGAAGTTAGCAAAAATAATTTTGTGTTATGTAAAGGGCACTATTAATTATGGTTTACATTATATTTCATCTAACAATGCATATTTACATGGATATTGTGATTTTGACCATGTTGGTGATGTGATAGATTGTAAATCTACAACTGGATATATATTCAAGTTTGGTGTAGGTGCCATTACTTGGAGCAATAAAAATAGCCAAAAGTTTCCATTTATTCTACTGAGGTAGAATATAGAAGTGCAATGGAAGCAACAAAATAAGCCATGTGGTTGAAAAGGCTATTGGAAGAGATGCACATGGAAGTTAAAGGAAGTACTCTTCTTCTATGTGATAGCTAGATTTGTATTTCTCTTGCTAATAATCCATTTCAACATCAAAGAATGAAGCATATAGAGATACATATGCACTTCATTTAAGAGAAGGTTCTTAACTGTGATATAGATCTCTAGTACTACCTGATTGAAGATCAGGTTGTAGACTTGTTCACAAAGCCATTGTGTATTGTGAAGTTCTGTAAGTTCTGTGAAATTCTTTCTCTTTTAGAGTTTCAATTGAGGGGGAGTGTGCATGGAAATTCCACCTCATAATGGTCGGCTACTTGATTGATCGAATCCTTTTCCTCTAGTTTAAAAGCATTGTAAAAGATCTTGTATGATCTAACGTAAAATGATAGAGTTTACATGTAAATTGATAGAGTTTACAAGAAAAATATAGTCTAGTGTGCATCTATTTGTAAATGAGAGCCATGTGTTATAAAAGGCTCCTAAAGATGCGGTATAAGAATATTTCCACGAGAAACAATGAGATTTAGTTTCACAAATCATACTTAGCCTAAATCATTCGTCCAATTTATAGATTCCAAATCCATTTGTACAAAAAGGTAAGTTGAGAATGATGAAGGTGATATAATTCCTTCAAAAATATATATGCTAGCCTAAACCTTTGGGGTTTATGGATTTTTAATCCTATTGTACAAAAAGGTAATTTTGGCATATGGATCCCACTTAATATTAAGGGGGAGTGTTGGAACTATAATAATAAGTCCATCATAAAATATAGTTTATATTTAAATAATATAGAATAAATTATATTCATATTATTTAAATATAAACTTTATATTAGGGGTTGGTTAATTTAATTAATCAACTAATTAAATCGGGGAGGTGTGCCTTGTCACTTAATAAGGTTATAACCATTCGGGTTATTTAAATATGGCTATAGGTCATATTAGAAATAATCATGTGAATCAATTGATTTTGGGTGAAAACATGGAGTAGAAGTGAGGAAGTAGTTATTGGACTGGTGTTGTAAAATTTTCTCTATAGTGGATTATTCTTCCGTGGTTTTTACCCATTTAGGGGTTTTCCACATTAAATTCCGTGTCACTATGTTATAATGTTCTTTAATTTATTTCATGTTTATAATGTATGTGTAAACATTGATTGTTATATTTATTTAATATCTCAGCCCTAACATTTTATTTTTACTTCTTTTACTTTTGGACTAGATATTTATAGTTCTTCACCAAAGTAAGTAGTAACATCAAGGTTTATATTGAAACCCTTCTTGTGATCCAATAAGGGAAAAGGGTCTCGAGCCCTGAGGAAATATTGGATGGCCTCATCATTCTGAAAGAGGTCCATGGAAATATGACACTATTGATCTTGATCAATAAGGGAAGGGTAGAAAATTTCAAGGGTTTTGATGGATAGGTATTTAAGGAAAAGTGTGGTTTTAGTGAGGTCTTCGAAGAGGCTATGTGTGGAACCGGTCTCAACTTCAGAATCTGAGTCCTCATCGCTAGTTAATACATCAAATATAACTTGTCTCTTCTCAAAGGTCTCATATCCTAGACCATGGGTATATATGTTAGATTTAATTTCTAGGGGTTCAAGAGTGTCATGTCCTTATGGGCATATCCCTCTTCCTTTCCAATTCATGTTTTCATCATTCGATGTGCCTTGGTATATTTGGTGGATTCATATAAATCTACCATCTTATCGTATATCCAAGAGCCATTAGAGCCTTGAATATGCTCATCTTCTAGATATCCATGTCATCTCCAAAGAGTAGTTCCCAGATAGTAGACTGGAGGTTCTCATAAATGAGGAGCATTTGGGAATCCATAACTATGAGGAGAAAATGGGATTTGGCTTACGATGAATGCATTTTCAAGTGTGTATTCACCAATACCTTTATAGGAGAACTTAATCTCAGGTGAAGGTTTAGGCATAGACACTTCGAATAAGATGTAAATCCATAAGGGTAGATCAATATTTTAGGATCAAAACGGTTGTTATCAATAGGTATGGTATGAATTTTATCTATGTAATCAACGATGGGCAATAATTTACATTTTGGTACTTTTCTTTGAAAAACTTATAATACTCAAAGGGTTTTACATCACCAAGCAAGGTGAACTCTTTTCGTTATGCGGGAATTTGATGCACTGATGGAAAGTGGAAGACATGACTTGCATCACATGTATCCAAGGTCTACCCAAAAGGAGGTTGTATGATGTTTCCACATCCATGACATGAAAAAGGGTGTCCAAATTTTGGGTACCAACTGTTATGGGGAGGGTGTTTATACTAGAATATTGATGCTCGCTTTGTCATAACCACGAATGGTAATAACATTAACATCTAATTCAACCATTGTGTGATTGAGACAACATAGAATTTTCATAGAGAAAATGTTAAGAGATGTTCCATTGTCTACAAGAACTCTTTTGACCTTGTGGTCCATTATGTAGGCTTCGATATACAAAGAGTTGTTGTTTTAGAGGTTAGGGTTCAACATATCCTGAGGGCCAAAAGACAAGATAGGGATTTTCAAGTGAAAGGTTTGCAATCATAGCTTGAAATCATTGGCGTTAAGGTTCCATCGAACATGTGCTTCATGAAGAGAATGAGTGATGATGTCTTGTAAGTTAGGAAAATCTTTCAATAAATCCATTAGAGATATGTGCATAGGTGTAGTCGCTAATTGCTTAATAAGGTCAAATTGACCACACATAGAAGTTTTAACATTAGAATTATACTTCTAATTTTGGGGAGCTATTGTTTTTATGTTTGGGGGCTCAACAAAAGACATAAATGATTGGTTTTTCTTGAGAACCCATATCTTCTTTTGGTGTGTGGTGACAACATTAGTTGGAGGTTTGAATTTAATGGTAGCAAGTGTAATATTTCTCCACTATCGATAAGGTCTTGGAAAAATGGAGTAAAAAAACTTTGATTAGTTGTGTGACCATCGATGTGATGAAAGTCACAATAAGTTTCAGGTTTGTACCAAGTGGGTTTAGGTTCTCCTTCAACCCAAGGTCTTGTGATGGGGAACATTACCATGTTATCATTAAGAAGTTTTTGTAAGACATTTGAGAGAGGTTCTCCCAGGAGGAGTGAAGTGACACCGTTTACAATTGCGTGAGAAGGAAGCCTCTTTGATAGAGAAACAAGAAGAGGTTTTTAGATTTTTTGGTTTATCCTGAGGGTTTTGGACATTGTGGACATTGCGGTTGTCTCAGACACCATCATTAACAACATTTCAATTGTTGTTAATGTTTATGGATTTTTCTTGGTGAGAAATATTATGATTGTTATTATGTTTCCCATTATCCTTTGAGTGAGGTTTGATTAACATTTTTGCGACAAGGTCCTTTTTAATCTACAATAATATATCAATAAATTCCTTAAAAGTATTAATGAAAAGCATTTTCATGTGAATTAATAGATTGGTGTTGAGGTTAGTTACAAATATGCTCATAAGTTGTTTCTCGGGAATTGAGCATGGGAAGTAACTAGCAATCCCATGTTGTCTTTGTAGGAATTATTAAAAGGTTTCATTGGAACATTTTTTAACATTGCAAAAATCCATCATTGTAATTTCAGAGTCTAGATTGAATGAGAAATGTAAAAAAACTTCTCGAGCGGTTCACGAAAGTTTTTATAGAGCCCTTGGGGAGGTGTAGAAACTAGTCCAAGGCTTGTCCCCTAGACTTGTGGAAAGAGACGCATTAATAAGATATCACTATAAGCCACCTCTTGGAAATCCATATATAACTCCTTGATGTGCTCTCTAGGATCATTCTTTCCCTTTTATTTATCGAATTTGGGTGTCTCAAATGATTTGGGAAAGGGTATGCGTAAGATGTCCTTATCAAAGGGGTAAGGACACAATTCTTCAAAATTGAATTGTTTACGTTGGTGTTGCATACCTAAGATGGTTTCCTTCATCATTTTCCATTCTTTGGAAAATTATGAATTATTATTTAAGATAGATAACAAACCATTGCTCTTAAAGTTGTTCACTTTGGTGGGCGCAATAGGGATCTACAAAAACATTTCACTAGTCTTTTTGGGTTCCCCTTTGTTAGTAGGTTGAATAGTGAATTTGGAATTTATAATATAATGTTATTTATCCATCTCATTGATTTGATCCATGAGGTATTTAGTGGGATCGATGGCTGAATTAGTCAATTTTCCTTTTTTTCCAACGTTATATTTTTCTTTGTTTGATTCATCGTCATTGGTGTTGTTTGAGGTGGATTAGTTTCTATTCTCATTATTTTTGTTGTTCAAGGTGAATTTTATTTGATCTTAATTATCTATGGCTAGGGGTTGATTCATCATCATTGTTATTTTACATGAATGGGTTACCAGATTTTTGTCTTTTTAGGATTTTGGCTTATCAAGTAATGCTTTTTTATGATGTCTATAAAGACAAATCAAACAGTTCGTGGTTCACTTTCAAAATAATATTTTTGAGGTGAATGATATAAAGACCTCAAAGGTCATTGAATTATTGTTTCAAGCCAAAGAAAAGACTCAAAATATATAGACCCTCAAGGAGATATCAAAAATAATAATGGATTCTCAAAAGCTCCTACTATATAAAATCCCCAAGCTCTTAAGGAAGCTCGTCATTGACGTTAATAAACTTGACGAGGATTATTAAATTTTTAGAGATACCTTAGTAGCATCTAAGACATGACCTACATAAGAAGATCTAAGTACTCAAAAGGATCCAATTGTGAAATAAGAGAAATAGATGATTAATAGGAATATTTTAAAGGCGTGTTGGACCATAAATTTAATTATAACATTCTAATTAATCAGTTAGGATATTTTGTAAAATTCTAGCTATGTGTACCATTTTTTAATACTATCCAATCATAACATAACAAATTTGGTGACCCGAGGGTCCTTATTTTGTAAAAATAGACATGTACCATCCTTTCTAAAGGGAGGTGAATTCTACATTGATAATGCAAGTTGGTTTTTAGCATTCTTTTGAGTTGAAGTTATATGATTTCATTTCCCTTCTCTACAAGTTTCATGTATGAATGTTTGTTGAAATTATAATCATTGCATACATTTAGTTGTGACTTTTAAAATTTTCTTTGTGAGTTTAATATATGTGTAATAGCATTTTTAACTTAAAAATTATAATAGATGCATACTTAGCAATATAAATAATGTGTTCAATTTGTAAATGATCAATTATAGTAATAGGTTTAATTCCCTTTGAATATTTGCACTAATGACATGTCAATTTATGTGTGAGATAAAATGAATGCATCTGGTTATTTTAGGCATACATGTTTAATTCATATGATTTCAATTTCTTGAAATTTATTCTCTACATAATCCTCTTTTATCGCTTTCCTTATCTTCTTTTGTTTTTCTTCTAATAAATTCACATTGGTTAAATTAGACTTAGGTATAATTTAGTTTTAAATAAAGTGAAGGGGTATAAAGAGTGGTGCTAGAAGGATTGTAATATATTCCAACAAACACCCCTCATTAGTCATTAAAAGATTGTAAACCTGCAAAGCATGCACTTAGTCATCTTCTTGACTCTAAAATGAGGGGGACATTAAAATCCTATCATTATTCCCTTCAGGTGAACTTCATACACATCAACAAAAGAAAATTTTAAGTGTCATAGTAAGTGAATTTTTCTATCACCTTAATAATATAGTATTTACATTCATGGTGCAAATGTTTAGGGTCCAAATTAGAAGGATGTTATGTCACCGTTGGCTCGAGAAACAATGAGATATAAGGTTTTATAATTTCCACATTATAAAATGGGTATATGCCAAAGTATAATGACATATCAAAAATAATTTTTTTCTTAGAATTTACGTAGAGAATGGTGTAAAGAATATAGTGTAGAGGCTTGATATTATGTTGTGGATCCATTAAGCGATCCTTCTAAAGACAACCAAAATTTATCACTAACTTGGAATGTATGAGGTGTGCAATGTGCATCATGTCACTATTTGTACTTATTTTGAGAGAAAGAGAAAAATTTAAATTTTTAACAAATAGATTATATGTGGTAAAAATAATCTCAACTTTTTCCACTTCCTTTTCCTATGTGTGTGACTTGGTGTGGAATTGTGTGTGGTAGGAGATGTCTAGAGGTGTCACCGGTTGGACCAAAATATATGTCTATAATGGAATTTTCCCTATAAAAATATTAATAGATATGCTTTCAACATATTGGATGTAAATAAAGTCACCATCTCAAGTGTGGGCATGTTTATAGTTGTATAAATGCAAAAGATGAAATAGAGTGTGATTTAAAACTTTGTTTGTACGTTTTTCTAAGGATGAAATTCCATCAATGGATCAAGTTACATACCTATAAATTTCCATAATTTTTAAATAAATGAATAACAAAACAAGGATTTAAATCATATATGATAGATGTTAGGAATCTAAATTGGACCCATACATGGGTGAAGAAATTATGTGAAGTGATAGCTACATCAATTTTTTTCCTAAAAGGAACTATGATGGACATCTTAAAAACATATCTAATTTGATAAAAAACCTCATTTACTTAGTTCAATTTCATACAAAACCTAATCATTTAATCCATGTTTATGGAATCCCCAGCATGGATGGAATTAGTGGAGGTCTGCAGAGAGTTCTAATATTATGTTCATGAGTTTGGTGATGTAACAATAAATCCATGACTTGATGAGGTGCTCCATGTTTGTGTGCATGTAAGGTCAATATAAATGTGACTATAATTTAAATAGAGTATTTTTAATTTTGAAGTAACCTAATCTTGGCATAGTGATTCTCCCAAATGAGTCTTTTCTAGAGGTGCATCATCAATTACAAAAATATTTCCAATCTTGTAGAGAATATTTTCATTGATATATAACTCTTAAACCTATTCACCATATGCAAGAGTAGTGTAGGAATATATAAATTCATTATCAATCGAGTAATGGGATACCCTAATATAAGAATTTATGGTAATAAATGTTTGAAAATATGTTAAGAGAATGTAATGATAGTTGGCTAAGGAAACATGTTTCCTTATTATCATTTCACTTCTTGTGCTTAGTCAAAAGATTTAACTATTGAAGGTAATTCATCCACTTCATATTCCATGCAATATGTAGCTTATTTTTATAGTCCAAAAATGTGCTATCTTACGAAAAAGAAAAAATAACTAGCTCCTTTCTTAATCTATAGTGGCGCCATTTCTTAAATCCTTGTAGAATATAGTATAAAAATTTTCATAGGTGGAATACCTTTGTTATATGTCATTGAATGTCTCTAAGTGGTATGAAATTAGATGTCCATTATATATGATAATTGAGCAGATTTTATAGTCATATGTATTGGTGTGAAGTTCAAAGGAGTGTGTGATGTCGACATTATAAGAATAGGAATTGTGTAGAGTTGTTTCTTGAGAACCCATAAAATATAGTATCGTGCATAAGTCTAATCAAACCTGGATTTGAAATGTGTTATCTAATTGAGAGGCTAGGATTTATGTGAAAAATAATGGAAAATATATAGTCTAAATTTATGATTCTAAGAATTCTTTACAGTTCTATGATGTTGTATGGATTATTCCTACATGATCAATCTTATAGACTAGGTATCGAATATTCATTACACTAAATGTACATCTTGTTAATATTTACTATAACTTGTGTTTGAATTTTTGAATGTTCATATGCACGATTTTGGGCATGAAAGAGTGAACAAGTGTGGGTGATATTTATCATTTTAGTGGAGGGAAAATGGATTATGTGCTTAATGGGGAGATAATGTTTTGCATGTATGGTTAGTTTATGTCTCACATGAAGGACCAAGAGAGAGAATTATTTTCCTTTGGTGGAGACAATATGGGTAGTAATTTTCATGTATATGAAAGGGGTATGTGGAGATAATACGTGTTATATAACCTAGAGGAAATAAATATCTACCATTCCCCTTCTTGGAGAAAAAATAAGGGTTTAATGATCATTTCTCCCCTTTTTAACAAGTAGATTCGAGGTGTGTTTGGTATTAATTTTTGGTATAATTTACCTCTCTCCTTTTATCAACCAAAAATATATATTTGGTTTCATGGAATGTGTTTGATATGAATGTTTAGTTACATATTGTGTTTTCTTGACATGTATTAAGGTGTCGCTCTTGGGGCCCATACTGATTTTGGTTTTAGCGGGGTGATAAGGAGGAAATAATCCCCTCATTATGTGGTTAGGAAGTTAATTTTTTTGAATTCCTCCTTTTTATATGAATATGAAGGTAAAATTTTGGATCTCCTCTAGTATGTAGATTATATGTAGGTTAAGAAGATGCGGATGCATCATTTTTGTAGGGGTCTAAATTTATACATTGGAAAACCAATTGATATACATTTCTTACAAACCATTGTTGAATTAGTGGAAAATTCATACATATCAAAAATGGTAAACTAAATATGATTGAAATAGGTCCAAAAATGACATTCAAGATATGCAATATATAACCAATCAAAGGGATAATCACCTCCTCCTAAGGGTGGCTTTAGTCATTCAATCAAACCCTCTCACCACCACATAAAAACTAATAATAACAATAATATATGTTTTATCCTTGATAGGGTATACAAGGAAATAGAGGTGTTGGTTCAAAATTTCAATAGCCCACTATATTTTAGAGACTAGAAGGACAATAGGTAGTATCTACCCATTCCTAGAATACATATTGGTCATGAACTACAAATTCTAGTGTATAGAGTTAGCAAGGGACATAGGTATATCTATCATGTAGAGATAATGGGTACCATGTTTAATTATTGGTGATCCTAGTCATCATGCTATATATTTCCCATGGGGACATATACTAGAAGACAAGGTAAATACCACCACATTGATAAAGGATTCAAGTAATATTAGGGGTATTATCATTTCTATTTTATTTTATTTTAGTTCTTCAAATTCATTTAGATCATATTTATTTATAGATAAATGTAAGCTATTTGTAGCTAGGTAGGGTATTGGATGGGACATTGAGTTATCCTTAGGGGACAAGTTTTCTCTTAGTTTTATTTTTAGTGATTTTGTGCTCGATTTGAGATCATTCATAACCATGGTAAATCTACGTGTCCTTTTAATAGGTTCATATGAGGTTATTTTTAGGAATTGAATATCTTAGAACTTGTCAATATAGAGTGGATTATTAGTATACAATCATTGAGTGTTGTGATGATATTAGTGTAGAAGTTTTATTGGTGGGATTTTAGAGGGTAGTTTAGCTTCATACTATCTCCACCATGCAACTTAAAAAAAAAGTATGTTAAAGGGATATAAATTATTTTACATCATGGTTAACAACATATTGGAGGATGATTCATCAAGACCCTAGTTTTATTATCACATTATCCTTTAAGATTTTACAGATATTTTCCCTAGTGAGTTGTTGGGTATGCCTCCACAGAGGGTGATCAATTTTCACATAGAACTAGTACCTAGAGCATATCATATTTCACAAGTACCTTCCATGATGACTACTTTAGATCTATATGATCTCAAGATGTAGTTAGAAGGTCTTATTTAAAAAGGCCTTATCTTCCCTAGTATGTCCCCTTGGGCATACCTATTATATTTTTAGGAATAAGGATGAATCTTAAAATCTATGTATTGAATACCAACAACTAAATAAGGTAATGGTAAAAAAAAATTATCCCCTTCTAAGGAGCGATGACATTTTTTTACCAATTGCATGGTACTATTATATTTTAAAATATTGATATAAAATCTATATATCACCATTTAAGGATTGACTGAGGTATATATTCATAAGAATGCATTTTTATGAGATATATCTAGTATAAGTTCCTAGTGGTACGATTTGAGATAACTAGTTCCCAATATTCTTCACGAGTTTGATGAATAGAGGCATATATACATTATATACACGTGAATCTTGAAATTGATCCATTGTCCATTTAAGAAAACCCCATTTTATAATAAAAAGGGTAGAGATAACATAAATGAGAATAAGAGGTCAAGTATAAATTATGAGAATTCCAATAAGGTATCTAGGAAGAATCTAAAACACCTATTTATAGCTATAACTACCTTGGTATTGGTGAATTTATGAACCATTTTAAATCATATATAAATATTTTTGAAAGAACCAATAAGAGAAATTTTGTAATCGAGTGGCCTTTCTTATTAAGGAAATCACAATTTATCATATACTATGTATTGATTATGAACAAAAAAATATGATAAGCCTATTTATTGGTCCCTTAAATGTTCTAGTTCCTTGTCAACTAACTTAATGTAGTTATATTAATTAAACTAACAAATAAATTAGCAATAATTTTACATTTTAATTAAATAATATTAGTATAATATGGATAGTGAAATTTTCGTGTTTATAAGTTATATAGATTATTCCTACACAATCAATCATGTAGACTGGGTATTGAATCTTCATTATACTAAACATAAATTTTGATAATATTTCCTATGAATTTTATTGATGTAAAATGTATAAGACACATGATATGTTATCCACATGATCTCCTTGTATCTTATTAAGATGAGAATTCCATCTAAGTAAAATATGATTGAGTTGAGGAAGAGATAAAATAGATCATCCATAAAACACATGAATTTTTTTGGTGTGTTGGTCAAGTTGAAAGGTATATCCAACCATTTATACAATATTTTTCATGTCTTAATAGATACCTTCTTGGCATCTATAGTACATACTAATAATTGGTTGTAACCACAATTTAGGTCAATCTTGGTGAAATATTATGCACCATAGAGATATTAGACAGGTTATCAATGCATGACATTAGATACCAATTATTCACCATGATCCTGTTGAGATAACAATAGTCTATGTAAATTAACAATGTACCATATTTATTTAGAACCAAAACTAGAAGGGTACCATGAGGTGAAGAGATAGACCTAACATTTCCAAAATCAAAAACCTCTTGTATTTGACACCAAACTCATCATTCTCCAAAAAATTTTGTCGTGTAGTGGGTTGTTTGGAAGATATAAGCTAGGAACAAAATTGATAACATGATTTACTATGTTGTTGTGTATTAAAAGATATTTCATTTTTTACAAAGACTTCATTATGATACTTTAGTAACTTGTTGAATTAATGCAATCATGGTGATGTTGGTGTGATGTGCACTTTTATTTCTTGTTTCCTCTCCCACATAGGTGTATCTAAGAATACCATAAGAAATGAAAACTTCTATATATCTCATATGAGTTTGGGGAATTTTGGGTAGATAGTAAGGTGAACTTGATAATTGGGGAGGACTCAAATAGATTGAAAATTTGATCTTTATTCCAAATCATAAATCTTTATAGATTCACTAATATGTAGCATTATAGTCATACAAGTAGGTTCTTAGTAATATGTCACATAAATTAAGATCACAATATCTCAAGTGACATTTTATTCCATTTTCTTAACTTTATAATAAAAATTACATTATCAAAAAACTTGTACATCCTTTCCTAACTGGGCCATCCAAGGAAGTATGAGATAGGATTTATAGAATTAGGAATCCTAAGGCATTGCACTACATCTTGAGAAATCATTTCAATTTTACTCCCACTATAAATTATGACACAAGTAGCTATCCTTTGACTGAAAAATGTTTTTGGAAAAGGTGTTGTTCTTCAAACTCATTAGTGTACTTGACATTGTCAATTAGAATAAAAATATTTGGATTAATTTCATCCTTTTGCATAAGACTTGATGTAGATTATATAGAAGAATTGATTATCAATTATTCATTTGGAACACACACCTTTAGTGATGACAACTTGCTCTTATGGCCTCCTCATTTTAGAGTCAAAATATGACTCATTGCATAAGATGCGGGTATGTGGCATTATAAATGAATAATGAAGGGTGATTGATGGAATTTGAAATCCATCTAGTATCATTCTTTGTACCTTCACCACCAAAGTTGTATCTAAATAATTCCTAAGTATAAATAACTAAATGATTGATTATGTAAAATATGGAATATTATACCTAATATGAATGCAATATTACAAAATGAATAATAAATTAAGTACAACAATGATACATGAGAAAACTAAGCAATAAATTATAAAACCCTAAGTGCAAGGAGAGGGTAAGAAGCCTTATTTGATTCACGAGTTTTGTAGAATGCACAAAGTTGTGAAAATGGAAAATAAGAAGGATTGACCATCACACTAGAGCTCAAAAAATTGTAGAATTAGAGAAGAAGACTAGACTAGGGCACCTGGAGAGGGACAAGGGTGCTGCGGGTGCCCTAGGCCTATTTTTGGGTGCTTAGGTCTACTGAAATGCTCATAAAACATCCTCTAAGGTTTCATAAGATGTTCACCTTTTGTCTCCTTTGATCGCTCCAAGGTTGCACCAAGATCACCGAGGTCACTGTAAACCTGCAATAAATTATGAACCTGCAAAACCCTCAAAAAAACATCAAATCCTAAAAATAATGATACAAAATGAGGGGTCAAACTATCCTCAACGTGGTCGTAACAGTTGAACTTAAGATAGAGCACTACACTACATCTCATACCTAATGTAGTTCTATGTGTGTGTGTGAGGAATTTTTCTTTAGGTTGCTCTTGTGTTGGTCACATATTGATAGTGAGCAAGTAGCTAGATGTAGAATGTAGTAAATGTGTGCATGGAATAGAATGAAATTCCCTCCTATGAAATGTAATAGAGAAAACTAGCCCTTGTGTCCCTTGTGATGGAGCTAGATGGATGTAATGGAGCTCTTAGATGCCTTGATGGATGCAACCTTAGGTGGTGATAGCTAATGCTTAGTGTTTGGTCCTTTATTATGATCACATAACTTTATATTTATATGATTCCCTTGCTTGAATTTTGTAATTAACCCTAAAATACCAACTACCAAAAATATAAGATGCTTAAATGGATAGAAAGGACCCAAAAAGTGTGAGTAAAGTACAAAGAGGACAGGGGCATCCAAAGGGGACGAGGGCACTGCATTAATTTCCTAGATGGGCTAGTTTCTAGGGTGACAAATTCAAAGAGTAAAAAGGAAGGCCGAGAAAATTAGGGTGCAAGACTAAAAGTGGTAACAGAAAGAAAATAAAGGTGGCCAAAGACATGGGTTGATTAGTACTTTTCTTACTTAGAAATCATATGAATAGTAGTATGTAATCATGACTAAATAATTACCCAAAGTGCATGATTTTGTGTCTAGATTTGCTCCCACTTTATGTTTGTGAAGAATACTTGGTAACATAAAGTAGATGTGTACCTGATAACAATTTAGATTGATGATGTAAATGTTTCAAGGGACTATACAAAGCATGGAGTGATAAAAATGTGAAGTGTGGGTGCTAAGGAGGAGAAAGTGCAAAAAGTGATGAAAAATGAACCTAGGGTGGAAACGCTTATTTAGATGTCATGATGTACCTATTGTCGATGTTGATTTCATTGTTGGTGTGATGTGGATGATGTTGACTACAACTTCCCATATAGATGGACCTATAAAAGATAAGCCAAACAAGTATTCAAATATGCATGTATATGTGTAAAAAGCATGTAAAGGAGTATGTAAAATGAAAAATGTGAAAAAGGAACATGTGCACCTGATCCGTGATGAGGAAAGACTCTAGAAAGGATCTTTTAGATGATGTCAACACCTGAGTTTCTTGGATGATTTCACACCAACGAAATGGAAGAAGTGTAGGGATAATAGTCTGGTGTCATCCTCCAACCCTTAATCGCTTCCCGTAATATAGAACACTATTATAGATGGTGTGTATAAATGCATGTGATAAGGACTATATGCCCTGTAATATCCATTTTGTATGGAGTTCTATAGACTGTGTTGAACTACTAATCATTGTGTAATTACCCCTAGTCTCGGGCATCCAAGAAAGGCCGTTGTATTGCCCCCTAGTTTCAGGCATCTAGGAAAGGCCGTTGTGCTAAAGACCTAAGTCTGATTCTAATCCCTATCCAAAACTGAAAGCTATATTATACACGTGTTTTGTTGTGATATGTATAATGTTGTATGGGGTGAATGATTCACATATAAGATTCCCCCTTGTTGAAGGTGCATGTGACATCACCGAAAGAGTATGTGGCTCAAAAGAGAACTGACCAATGTGCTGAAATTGTGCCCTATGGGGGGGAGGGAATGTGCCTTGTAGAAACCAAGGAACATGATAAAAAAGTGGCTATGAGACAAGTGTTAGTATAATAAAACATTCATGTAAAATGTAAGCTAGCAGATATGAAGACAATGTGTAAGCTAAGATGTAAGAAGACAATGTAAACACGCAAGAAGAAAATGTAGACCGTGAAAATTGGGTTACAAACATGGGACATCATTCACGATGTCGCAAGAAAATCAAGGCCATAATGGCTGCAAACAATCATAGAAAAAACAAGACCTAGGGTGAATCTTGCAAATAATGACAAGAAATGTAACATATAACCATGGAAAAAGATAGTACCTATATAGAAAATGTTACACATGAAGCACCCATTAGCATGATAGAAAGATAAAAATTATGTCAAAAAATGTACAATATGAGGAAGTTGTGTGATATGAAACAATAACACCTGTATTTTACGAATGCAGATGCCTCCAAGAGCCTCTATGTGACTGGTAATAGGTACTACGCCAAACATCCATGTTGTATGTAATATATCTATAGAATTTGCAATCACAACTAGAAAGGAAAGTTAACACGCATGTGTGTATGATAAATATAATGACATACAAGAAATCTATCTAGCATGTGTAATGAGATGAAAATGTAACAAATAAATGTAAGCAAGAGTAAATAAAACCAAGATATGCGATGTTGTCTATGCTATGAAATGTAGTGTGAATTATAGGAGTAGTGTGCCCCATGAGTGGATGTGTATGTATGAAATGAGGTTCATTTATTTATACCACCTTAGTAGTCAAGAATGAACCATAAACAAGAATGTGTCATTAGGAAATGGTCTAAATTATGTGTCATCTTGTGTTAGAAAGAGTTGATGAATAGGGCATGGAGTGTTGATTGTATATTGATTATGTGTAGATGATATCGAATGCGACATATAGATGAGTAATCGTGAGGTTGCAGAAAGAGGTGATGATTTAACCTAAAGTGTATATCATAAAGAGCATGAGTAGGATCTCGAAAGAATGATGATGTATCATAAATCATATATCACGAAATGAATGAATAGGAAATTCGTGAAGGGGTGATGATTTATCATAAAGTGTATATCATGATATGTGTGAAGGAGGCACTAATGAGGAATGCCGCATGATAAGATGGATGAATGATTGAATGTGTGAGTTTGGTGAGGTCCATTTGATATGTATACTCTCATCACTTGAGTATGGACCGTGGGACTAGATTAAATCATCGAAAAATGACCGTATTGTGTATAAGTAGATGCGATAGAGATGTAACACAAATGTGTAGATTGCATAAGATGTAAAGTGTGTAGAAGATGCTACGAGAGAAGATGTCCTAAGTTTATGATGTGTGATGTGTGAGATGTGTAATGTATAATGCAACTAAACAATACTAGCTATATGTATGGTTAATATGCCTAGTGTAAAATGTGTGGTGTGTATAGTGTGTGAGGTTCATGTGTGTAGTATGCCCTCAATAGTCAAGTGTGAATTGTAGCATAGGAGTGCATTGTCGGAAATGGTGATATTGGTGTATATGTTGTGTAAAGATATAGGTGTGATGTGATGAGAGTATAAGAGTTTTTGATGTTATAGGGGGATATAATAAGCGTGATGCCCCCAAACGTGCGATGGTGAGTGCACTATCCGATAAAAGTGAAATATGGAGACCCTTCACCGATGTTATGGAGATGAAGGTGTGTGAGTATGCTATAGAAATGGTGGTATATGAGATAGACACTGCATAGATAAATGAAGCCGATATGTATGCGACCGATGAGTATATGGTGGGCACCTTTGCATAAAAAAATGTGAAGGTGATGGAGACCTATGTGAAGTAGAATGCAAAGGTGATGAACACCTATGTGAAGTAGAGCATGACGGTATTGGACCTATAAGGAATAAAATGAGGTGGAAAAGTGTGTCTAAATGAAGGATTTTTCCTAGTAATCAACCTAGGCTGATGTACTTGACTAAAAAAGCGATGGAACCACATAGGTTGTGTGCGAGTAGGTGAGCTAGGAGTATATTACACTTTTGGTTCTAAAGGTTGTGGCATGCTAGATGGACTATGTGATGCATTGATGATCTCGAGAGGATATTGTGACCATCGAGAGGATGGAGGAATACCAGTGATAGAGATGACTTGATTATTGTTAATGAATTTTAGACGTAAATGATTCATGGAGATGATAGACTTAGACCTACAAATATAATTGAGGCCTAAGAGCACGTCACACCCTTCGAATGTTTTTCCCAAAAGGAATGACACTAGCATAGTAAGAGGACTAATCGTAATGTGAAGATTAACAACACCATAGGCATTTTTCATCGGATATTAAATTTGTGAAGGTGGAGAACCAATAGTAGTAAGAAGTGGAATAAAACATGTGCTAATGGGCCATGAAGGATCAACCTTGGTGTTATTGATAGGGATAGATCCATTAGAGGAACTAATGTGTAAGTGATCAGAAGAGAATGCCGCATGATAATCATGGTCATAGAAAGAAATGATTGGAGAATATTGTTTCGCCAAATCATTGCACCCTATGAATTTCCGAATGTGAATAGGATGTTCGGTGTTTTGGGACACATGGGATCACCTCTCAAGCTATGGGACTTGGGCTCGGGTGAACCTCTGGAGATGGCTGGATTCCTCTTCCTAAACTAAGTGTTGTACTACTCCTAGTGTAATAAAATGGCTATCTAGTCCTATGATAACATTTTCATGGGTTTTAGGGAAAAGATTTGCAGAAATGAAACTATACCAGGATGGTGATGCACCAAATAAAGGGTATTTCTAGACACGGGAAGGGTTAATTCGAAGAGGGTGTGTGCACCACAGGTCAACTTCACCTACTACAACTTAGAGAGGGTACAAAACACCACAAACTAGGAAGCAAACATTCCCTTTGTTAAACTCAATAAGACAAACAAGTTATAAGTCTTCCAATGAATAAGGATGAACTTGAGAAGGGTGAACAAGCACCACAACTCAACTGCATACAATGCTGCACAACTCGATAAGCATAGAACTCCAAGAACCTGCAATAGAACATGAATTTGCACATTATACTTGCAAGCATGAGAAAAGGCATAAAGAAGTATAGAAGGATGAAAGGACCGAGATTAGTCACAAAACACACACTTTTATTGCTTCAATAACGTACACAATGCATCATACATTCAAAAGAGGCAATGGTTTCCATTACAGTCTTAAAGAGGAGGCTTGAAAGTTCTCTCAACACATAAGGACAACTTGCAGAAGAGAGAGACTCTTGATAAATTGCACTTTCCTAAGATGTCTAACATTCCAACCTATCTCGACTGTTTGGAACCCCCGGGAATGAGCTTACAACTTACATTTATAGAATAATATGTGAGAGAGAAGACGAAAGGTCATAATTACATTCCTAAATTGAAGGTACATGATGGTTCATTTATTACAGTTGGTTAAACCAATTTGAGAAGCTTCCATTATGTGCCATTAATGCCCGATTGACCTAATCTTCTCAATTAATTAAAAGAATATTAAAATAAAATACTTAAATATTAATAATAAATATTATTATTAAAATATTTAAATAAAAATATTAATTAAATCAATAATTTTCAAGTGGGATCCTTTTGGAGTTGGTTTTCACTAAAGGGATTCATGGGAACCGGTCAAAAAAGAGACCAACTCGGTGATTGGCTTGCCGAGCCAACTCACCGAGTTGGTGTTAAACTCCTCTATGTCGCACCGATATCCTTTGCACATGATGAAGAGCTCTTTGATCACCATGGCGGGTTTCTTGTTATGTTATTATACACTGCTTTTGTTTTTGGCGATCTCCTCTCATTGCATGGCTCAACTCAGAGAATTGAGCTCCTTCACATGGATCTTCCGAGCTCTAAATGCGAATGATGAAAAATAAATAGCCCTCTCTGCTTACTTTCTAGACTCATGAGATCCATTGAATCTTACACACATTAAATCGACTATCCCGATTGAGCTCATCATTTTTGTGACTTGGCTTACTTCCACAAACTATGTTTCGCATGTTGACCCATGAACCTGGTTGGCTCAACTCACCTCTCACATGCCTATGTACTTGAGCTCATATTTAATTCCAAGGCAAGATTCCATGGCGAGTTCAATCAAAAAACCACAAGCATCATATGGACTTAAACTTGACTCGCTCCTGTGAGACTTGAGCCTTCCCACTATTCCAAACTTCAAGCTATTCGTTCATTTTTCGAGCTACATGTCATTTAATCATGTACGTCGAGACTACTCACTTATACCTGAGCCGAGTTGAAGTGGCTTAGTCTTATGTGCGAGTAACTCACTATGATTTGAACAAATCAACTCATTCTTGCATGTACCTAATTATCTCCAAGCTCATTGAGCTCCACATTCACTTGTTCGTTATGACCATTCACCAAGAGTTTTGCGTTAAACAAACTGCTCATGGATTTGAGTCGCCAAGTCATGAGAGATATCAAATCAATTGATGAGGCTTCGCTTTGAGCCACAACTTAGTCGAGCTTGAAAAACATGCTTTACTCCCATCATTTCATTCCTCAAATGCCTGAGTCCCTTGACACTCACCTTGACACAATTTTCACCTCACTCGGGTTTGGCCGATGGCTTATGCAGCAAGCTCTTTCCACCGAGGCACTTGACACCTAGATCGGTTCCATGAGCCACCTTTGTTAATAGATCTTGTGAGTTTGTGTGCATAGCTCGACTCTGAACCTGTTCATTTTTTTTGTAACTTGGTCATGAAATTTCAAACATGTTGACTGCACCTTTTGGCATTGAGCCTGTTGTGCACCAACGAGCTCTCAGCCGAGCCTAATCATGTGTTTCTGAGCGCATTACAGCCTAAAACTTTTCCTTCATCACAATTATGCCATGCCTTACGATAATTAGTCTTCACAGACCGAGATCCTTTCAATTGATTCACTCGATCCAACTCTAGCTCAATGCCTGAGCTTTCCTTGGTTCGGTGACTTTATCGAATGACAATCTTCACGAGCTCAAGCTTCCAATCTCGGCCAATGACCATTCTTCATTCCCAAAAGTGAAGGCTTGACCAATTGGAATTTGACTCGATGGTTTCCTCATTCATTTCACAAGACTTGTTAACTGCTTTGTTCGCTACCTCACGTCGAGCTCCCCAATTTTCTTGGTGTTTCATTCACATTGGGTCATATTTCGTATCACCCTACAGAACTGAAAATAATTTTTTTGAAGAGCTCCACGAATACGTGGCCGACCATATTGGAATAACTACCTACCTCATTGCTCGGGCTCACGTTCATTCTGCAAACCATTCTGCTTGAATGCAAATCACCCCAAATCTTACCCCACTCTGCGGATCTAGCAGTTTAATAGTCATGATTGATTCGCTGGGGATTTTACCGTGTTAGCTCATTGGATCCGACCTCCTTCAAATTGTGGAGCTCAAAATGACTTTGCCCGACTACCTGAATCTCCCCACTCCATCCAAAATTACCCAAATTTCCATGAGTGCAGAATTATAAGAGCCATTTTCCACTTAACCGGGCAATAAATTAAAAATTCTCCAAAATCCCGCGTCAACTTCAGTCATGGGAGACTAGATGTCATGGTGCCAACGCTCTAATCTTCCCATGGCTGCAGACCTCAAACTCCCCGATCGCAGAGATTCTTACGATCGTTTGTCATGGCATAATCTCCACCATGGTAATTAGTTCCCTAATCTCCACTTCTCTGTGATGAATTGTCTCCAGCCATACGCTCATCTTTGGGTGCGGGAATTAACTCCATGACATGCTTTCTTACCAATGTACCAATTTGGCGAATTGGATCAAAATCTCTGAAACTCCCATGCTCGTGTGGAATTGTCATGAACTCTTACCTTGTGCTCAGCATTTTTTTCTAGAGTCTGACTATGCGAGTCCAATGGCTCCGTTGATGAACTCAAACCAAAATTTCTCCTCTATGCATTTGATCACAAATTTCTAATTATCTCGGCATTTTTGATTCCTATCATTCAACTTCGCCGCTTACATGTTCCACTCGTTTTAGTGAGCTTCATCCGACCGAGCTCTGGGAGCCATTTTTTCTTGTCTCGAGTCGATTATCCTTACTACACGCCGAGATCAATCTTTGTTCCTTCAACATGCGCTCCATGTTCAAGTCTCCTGAACATCACCTTAACCACTCATCAAGTTTAACTCTGTAGCCTATCTTCCCTAGATCAACGAGCCTCCCAATCACTCACCCCGCTGGCTCTTGTAAGGTTGTCATGGTCCTAGCTCACCACTTTGAGCTTCCATTGTGTGATGAACTCATTGAGCCATCCCAAACTAAACCTAGAAATTACTTGAAACTCCTCAAAACTTCATTTCCTTCTACCGATCATTGGATCAAACTGGTGAGCTCTACTTTGCAATGTCGATCCGCAAATCCAAGCCATCCTTCGACCTTAGCCTGACTCATCCCTTCAGCATGAATAGCTCGGCTTTGTATAGTGCCATTCTTTCATAATTTGGACATGCCCGAGTCCTTCCACGAGCTCGTCAGACTTTTGTATTACATGCATTCCCGTAGGTTCAACACCTAAATTGATCCATTATTGACATGCTCCCTGCCTCCCACGAGTCTCACCAATAGATATATGAACTTAACGGAACATTGAGCTATCAATAAAGGGCCACTTATGGCTTTTTCATGATTTAGAATAGCTCGACGGAGCTATCTTACACCCGACAAACCACGTACTAATATTAGCTCGCCGAGCTTCTTTTGATCCTTTGAAGATTTCTCTTAAAACTAGGAATCATGAAAACATAGAGAGACCCCTTTGAAGATGATTTACCAGTTTTGATTATTTTTACATGAGTCATTTGAGACCTAGAGTTTAACAGGACCCCATTGTTCAATTTTTCCATGTGTACAAAATTGATAACATTTTTGGCAATCTCCTAGGGATGATTGCTTGCTAAGCATGATTCTAGTAGCCTTAGGTCATCCATTGGGAATGGAGTCAATATTGGAATATTGAAAGCAATTTGATCTTCTGTGATATATCCCAAAGTCTCCTTGAGCATTTCCGATCTTGGACTTCCCTGGAATACTAAGCATGAAGTATATTGAATCATTGAATGTTTGGCATGTATGGAACACTCGCATAATTTTTAATGAAGCGGATGCATACCCTTGAGAAAATTTGAAGCTTCCTTCCCCTTGAAACCTTCCCATGATGAAACAAAGGTGCAAAGTAACACAAAACACACCAACGAGGAAAATGAAAGAACAACACACAACAACAATGTGCCTAAGCACTTGGAGGAAAATGCCTAACTAAACTTTACAAGGGGTGGAATGATCTCAAAAGAAAGATTTAAGATGTATCCCATTCACATGAATGGGAATTTCTTCTCCATTGAGTCTGGATAAACGAATTGAGTTCACCTCTTTGCAACTCGTGATGATGTATGGACCACTCCAAAGAGCATCAAACTTGGCATGCCTTCTTGGTTTGGCCTTGTCTTCATCCCATTTGAGGAGTAAATATCCCTCTTAAAAACACATGTCGGATGCCTTATTGTCAAAATATTTCTTAACTTTATCTAAAGTCTTCATAGCCTTGTTTCAGACTTCTTCTAACTCCGTGAGTTCAGAAAACCTTATTGTCGAGGATCACTCTCCATAACTTCAAGTTGATGAGATAAATCCTAAGAAGGTAACTCCAAGGAGAGCATAATTTTTGCTTCCTTCCATATACAAGCACAAAAGGAGAATTCCTAATGGCCCTTTCAGTGTGATCTGATTTGCAAGTTGTGTATGCCAAGTCCTCTTGTTATTTTCCATCGTGCACTTAATAATCCTTATGAGGTTTTTGTTACTAGACTCAACCAATCTGTTTCCTTACAAATAGTAATTGGATGAAGTCTTGAGGTAGACCCCATTTTTAACAGCCCATTCACTCAACTTCATACAAAGAAAATCCATCGTATTGTCTGAAATGACTGTAAAAGGAAGACTGAACCTTGTCATTAAACCTTCCAAGAAATCTAGAACTACCATTTCATTTCTCTCTTTCAATGATCTCCTATATCCATCGAGTAAAATAGTTTGTTCCAGTAAGGACCCATTTATGTCTGTCATTGGATGGAGGATTAATCATTATGATGAAGTCCAAACACCATTGGACAATGAGTTGATCCACTTGGATTGGATGTAGTGGAAGGGCTGCCAAATTTTGCTTGCCTATGAAAAAGGTACATTGTTTACATTTCCTTACCCAGGGATGGGCATATTTGAACAAATCCATCCAATAGTAACTAGATTCGCATGATCTTGGTAGTAGTTATTTGTGCAAAATAATGTCCTCCGTATAAGCCATTATGAAATTCTTCTATTATCTTACTCATTTTTTCTGGTCTTACGCACCGAAGGAGGACACCATTCAAATCCTTTCAAAAAAGAACATTATTTACCAAAACATATGGAATAGATTGAAGATAAAAAAGTCATTCTTTGGTTTTTATCCATGTTCACAGGATATACTCCTAAGAAGAGGAAATTATTCATTTTGGATAACCAGTCAACTTGATCATCACTTTCATTAATGTTTATAAGCGTCACATCCTCATCACCTTTTGATTCCATGTTTGTAACAAGTAGTTGACACAAAATTTTACCTCTGATAAGTTTGGTAACCTTGATATGCACATCATACTCCATCACCTTTGTGATCCATCCAACACACTTTTCATCCATATCTTTGTTCAACAAAAACTCCTTAACACCTGGATGAGACACCATCAGATGATTTTTTTATTGGACAACATGTGCTTGAATTTCTTTAAAGATCAAATAACCACAAAGAGTTTTTTTTCAATGAATGAGTATTTGAGTTCATAGTCTTTGAGGGATTGACTAAAGAAAGCAATTGGTTTTTCCATCATATCATCATTTTGTTGGGTGAGGATCCATGAAATGCTCTCTTGACATGCAAAAACATAAAGGATAAAGTCTTTATCAAACCTGGGGTTTACCAGGGTGGGAGCTTGAGAAATTGCTATTTGATGGATTTGAATATTTCTTGTCCTTTTTTCCATGAGAATGACATGTTTTTCTTCAGCATGGTAGTCAGTGGTTTAGCTAATGTCATGAATTGAGGGATGAATATCCACATGAAGTTTATGGTTCCTAGAAAAGGACATAATCGAACGAATCCTAGCTTGATCGATTGATAGTCCTTCCATCGAAACAACATGCCCCAACAAATTTCCCTCATGCATTGCAAATATACACTTCTTGGGATTAAGTGAAACCTCAAATTCCCTACACCTTTAGAAAACCTTCCTTAGATGCGCGATGTGATCATCTGCATGCTTAGATTACACAATTATGTAATCTAGGTAAACCAAGATGATATAGTTGATTAATCCTTTAAACTTCATGTCCATGACTCTTTAGATAGTCGCCCGGAATTTGAAAATCTAAATGGAATTTTGTTGAAGGCATACGTGCCCCACTTGGTAGTGAAAGCCGTTTTGAATTGGTCAGATTCTTGAACGAGTATTTGATTGTAACCCAAATATCCATCAAGTAAAGAAAATCTTTGAGCTCCTGCCACTATTTGAAGAATTTTCTCCATTGACGGGAGAGGATAATGGTCTTTCAACGAGGCACGGTTCAAATCCTTGAAATATACACATAACCAAATCTCTCTATTTTTCTTCCTTACGGGCACCAAATTGGCTACCCAAGAGGAATGCTTGATGGGAAAAATAATACATGCTTCAATGAGTTTGGTTAGCTCATTTCTCATTAGTGGCTTGATTTTGGGATTAGTTGGAATCTATTTCGCAAACTAGCTTGGCATTAGGATCAAGTTTGATGGTATGTTGTGCTAGACCTAGTGCAAAACCACATAATTCTTTATAGATCCATGCAAAAATTTCATGATTCTCTTGAAATTTTTGATGAAATCTTATTTCTCCTTAGAAGTACACACTTTTCCAATCTTTAAAAAATAGCTCCTTAAGATATTTTTTATCTTGTTTTTCTCATCACTTAAACAAGTCAAGCCTATGTTAACTAACTTAGGTTTTTACTTAGTGCCACGGTTTACCCGAGTATAACCATTATTATTGGCCTTGGGATTTGTAGTCTTTTTGGTTTTTGGACTAGATCAAATAATTTTTGTAAGGATACCATCCCATTAGGGATCATATTCTCTTTAAGTCTCATAACACCATTCCCGAAAATTATTTCACATCCTTTTCATTAATGATTTGGGATTCAAAATATATAAACTATTCATAAAATGAATGATTTAGTGGTCATCATTAAATAATTGAAAATGATCCATGTTGTATGGTACAAAGGTTATGGGAACCATTTCCACAAACATTATTTGTTCTTTTATCTCCCGAGTAGGAATGAGAGAAACAAAAAATTAGTTAATGCATTAGCCTCTTTACTTTACTCCTCAAGCACAAAAAAGTGTGTTAAGCATCAAAATATTCAATAAAGTCCCAAACCATATGCTTGTATCTTTTGAGATATGACTATTTGCATTGATATTTTTCCCTTGATCAATTACAAATTCTAAATCTCAAAAAAATATGATCTTGTTGATCTTTTGTTTGATTGTAAATGATGGGTGTCGTTATTCCCTTCATTTAATCAACTTTCTGTTGATGTCATATTCAAACCTGGGGTATGTCTAAAGCTATATGCAACAAGAGGAATCTTGGCAATCTAGTAATTGATTGTAGGTATTTTGTATTTTATGGGGGATATTTTCAATGTCTTAAGGACTTCTTGGTTAAGAACCTTATTTGAATCAAACTATGAAAACATGTTGGAAGTAAACATACTTTACAGAAAATGAATTGCTGGAAATAAACACACTTTGCCTCGGAAGTAAACACACTTTGCAGAAATGAAATAGATTGCTGAAAAAAATTACATAAATAAACTCATAATTGAGAATGCTTGGAAAATGATTGCAAAGAAATAAGAACTTAATCTAGAACACCTGCAGGGACAAGTCTACAACAGATTTTGAATTGAAAGTGATATAGAATTAACAGATCTAAACTATTTTCTTTAAAAATATAAATACCAAAAATGAGGATCTTGGTTCTTGGAGGAGTGGGCCCTTGCTCCGCCTTAAAATAGGATTGACAACTTAATTTTCTCTCAAAAAAAGAATGGCTATTTTATTGATCAAATGTTCTGCATTACAAAAACTTGCTTTGGATTTGTGTATCAATCTATATATATCTCATCCTATCTCTATATTACTCTATCTTTTTTTTTCTGTTTTAATCTATCTACATGTATATATGTATATACTTCTTCCAGGGGTGCATTTATGGCTGTAACTATTCCATTGACATGATGGAGCTGAATCGGCCCAAAATAGATCTTTGAATTGGAACATGGCTAGACGTATAGTCTGTGTGATAATTATCCTGGATCTACAAGTATGGAGAGTCAGAAGTCTTCTAATCTACTCCTGATTGATAGGATCATTGATTTGAAAAATCACCGGCCATTTGGAATAGATTCTTATCAGTTCTAGAACTCTAGAAGAGTTCCGAATTAAACAAAATTGTTCTAGATTTAACCGAGAAATTTATGGAGATATCTCAGGAGTTTCAAAATAATTTTGATAATTCCGGAACTAAGTACTAGAGTTCCGAAACTAAGTCCGGAAGTTCCGAACTAGGTGATAAATCCTGTGACTATGTAATGGAGTTCCGGAACTAGCTTAGAAGTTCTAGAACTCTTGTAGTGAAATAGATGATCCCAAAAACATGTTAACCCTTCATTCTTCTCGCTTGATTGCGACTCGCTTTATTAAAAATTGGGTTTCCAAAATAATTTTCTAGGAATTATAGATCTTTTAAATGTTAGAATCATAATCAAAAAATATGGACAATTACATCCTAACTCATATCAGATCAAACAAAAGTCACAAAATGTAGTCAAACTTAATCAAAAGGAGAGTAAGATGAGATCATTTATTGTACATTTATTGGGCATATTATGGCCTCATCATTTCCCCCATACTTACTTGTTTATAATTCCCTTTACAAACTTTACTCTTTAAATTTGGGGTTATATATTTTGCATTCCATTTGATTGCTTAGGTCAAATGGTTGATACTGAATATCCCAATGCTTTAATTTAGATGTACTATACCCTTCTCCTACTTCTACTTTCCTCTACCATGCATCAAATTCAGTGGAATCATGTGGTTCTCTATTATGCCATGGTACCATGGGGTGAGAAGGAGTGGGATTCTTGTTCTCATTCCTATCCATATGCCTCTGTGCTTTTCATTGATATGAGGAATTAGCGTACATAAGGCTTTTGCTTTATGTAAACTCCAGATTAAGTTTGTGGGAGATATTACTTCCCTTCTTCTCAATGCCACCATGAGAAATTCCCATCTTTTCAAACATGGCTCATAAATATATTCAAAAAATTTCCTCTTCATAAGAGGTGAAGGCATTAATACTTCTTTGCAAATTGGCAAGATAAGGTTCCTTGAACCTTTTATCAAATGCATGGGATCTGAAATGTGTAGAAAAGGCGATGGTTTACCATAATGAATCCTCATACAGAGACCAAATGAACTAGCCTTTAACAGATGCTCTGACTCCCTTTCCTTCCATGCAATCTAATTTTGGAGAATAGAAAAAATGCATTAAGATGGCTCTCCCCTACATACAAATTGATCATAAAACCTAAGTTCTTTTCCAGCATGAAATTACAGAGATAGAATTCACAGAGAATATTTTTCTGCTCTACATTGGCTAAGGAATAGGTTATTGTGAAATCAGCTTCATATTTTATTTCATGTGGAAGACCACATGCTATCCTTGACAACTTCTAGTGAATGAATTGTTCCTCCAAAAACACACTATATGTAGGAGAAGGTCTCCTGCATGCAAGAAATTTCTCACTCATCATGTAAACCATTTGTATTTTCACAAGATATTTAAATTTTTCATTTTCTTCTTTGTAAAACTTTTCTTCCCATCCTTTTCTTGCTTTCTTCTCTTCTTCTATCTTGCTTTTCAAGTCCTCATTGGATGTCTTGGCTTCACTGAGTTCTCTACAAGTGTCATCCCATAGTTGTCTAAGTGGCCAATAAGTTAATTCAGTTTGTGTAGAGACTGTTGAGAGAGCAGTTTGTTTTCTATAATTTTGACACTCCTCTTTCTCCATTATCTATTATTTAGCTCTTGTCAATTCCTCATTCCTTTCAATGAGATGAGTTGTAAATTCCTCAATAACCATTTCTCTCTGTTCTAATTTAAGTTTGAGAAAATTCAACTCCTCATCCTTTTCTCTAATAATGAGTTCTGCTCTGGAAAAAATAGGGCCTGTTTAACATGTTGTTTTTCTTCTTTCTCTGAAATTTCTTGGGAGTTGAGCATTCTTCTTCTACCAAAGGAAATTTCCCTTTTCACCTCCAAGATGCCAACTCTTCTTCTTCATGTGACAATGTTGTTGGTTCACCCAATTCTTGAAGAACTTGTTCTTCAAATCTCTCATCTTCTTTTTCTATCTCTGTTTGGCTTGGTCCAGGAGGAGTCATGGCCATGCTGCCCAAAATATCAGCATCTTCCTTTTCTATCCCTTCTTGATCTTTCATTTCCTTTAGAATTTCTTTAGACTTTTTATGAATTTTCCTTCTTTGAGGAGCCTCAAAATGTACAGAAATGGGTCTCCTCCTAGAGATTCCTTTGATTTTCACCTCTTGCTCTTGTCTCGGTGAACTGTCACTGTCAGAGAAAGATATTGATCTCTTGTAGCTACTGCAGAGGAAGGATTTTCTTCAAGAGGCACAGTTGGTTCTACAATTTTAGTTCTTCTTTCATATCTTCTTATTTTTAGTATTTCCTCTCAACATAGTTCTTTCTTTTTCTCTGTAGTGGCATCCATTTCTAAATTAATTGTAGGAGTAGAAGGAGTTGCTATTACTCTCCTGAGAATATTAGGGCTCTGCTTAAACTTGCTAAGAAATTTCTCCCACATTTCCTCTCCATTTTTCTTTGAAAGGAAATGGTACTGCACACTAAATACTCTAACCCATGACATTTAATTGTTCCCACACCCCAGGAATGCCTCTAGACATTGTATGGATGGAGTCAAAAAGAAAACCTAGAAGTTTTACTATATATTTTGGTTATGTAGCTCCATATCGAATGTATATGAGGATCAAGTTAGAACTCTTCCTACAAACCCAAATTGACCATCACAGGGTTAAATACTTGACTCTGTTAGGTTTGGGCAAGCTAGCCCTTTTGACCCCTTTTATGATTTTCTTCATGTTGTAAATATATTGGGGTTCACTTCCCCCTTTTTCAGCAAGGTTTCAACTAGGTATTTTAATGTCCCTCTAACAGGGTTTGGGACATGCACAATTGGCACTCCAGATACATTACTTATTGTATTCACAAAAAAAGGAATAAAAAAATTTCTAACCTTTGTCCTGATTGCTCTAAATTTATAACGAATTCTCTTACCAATTCATCGTTATACTTGGGAAACTTTCTCAAAAATTCCAGCCATCCTTCCTGATGGAAGATAACCACCACTTCTTCATCTGCAATGAGCTGGGTATCATCCTCTAGTTCCAACTTCTTCTTAATCCCCATGATATAGAGGTGATTCAAATTTTTTCTTCTTTAATCTTGTGTGGGTCACCAAGAACTCTTTTCTTAATCATGGAATCTGGAAAATTTAGTTGTGGAATCACTATACTTAGCTATGGAATTATTGTACTTAGCTACGGAACTTCTGTGTTGTAGTTGCATGGAATGCAAACCTAATTCATTGCTTCTTCCTTGAAGTTTCTCTGTAACTTAGTTTTCACTTTGTTGGTTCCACACTAATGATAACTCATTATAACTATGCCGCCAATTTATTCCATTAATATATTTCTCATGATTACTCACCTTTAATCATGATGTACAATAGATGACTCATCATATCAACTTTTAAATCAAATCTAATCACACATGTGAAATTTTAATCTAACCTTTAATGAGTTAAAGATATAATTACCATCCTTGATGATGTAATCCCTCCATCATGATGACTCATCATTCCTAAAAAGTGAAATAAAAGGAAAATGGTTAGAAAAAAACTAGAATTCCAAAAAAATTTATTTTGAATTAGCCATTTATTTGGGAAGATCAACCACCATTGCTTGGTTTTCAATTGATCTCTAAGAGAAACTTTTTTTGGGGGAGAGAATGCCATTTACTAGTTTTCATTCTCTTCCCTTATTGTTTTTTTTGTGGGGAAGAGAACGTAATTTACTATTTTTCATTCTTGTCCCTTTATTTTGGATCTATTCATCTGATTATTTGATCATTTTGGAAGAACTGGGTTCTTCCATATGATCAAATTCTCTATCTACTTCAATCTTCTTCAAGAATTCATCCTTAGTAGGAGGCTTCCTATAAATCTTTAGCCTATGTCCATTGACCAAGAGTGTTATTTTGATGTCATCAATGGGAAGTAGCTGAGTAGAACCATTTTCAAAATATCTCGATCAATATGATAGAGTCCTAACCATCCGGTTCTCAGTTTTCCTTTGAATTGTTGGTACTTAGAATCAAAGAGCAATGCCCACCCCATACTTTGAATTGCCTTTTCTTGATATGTGTATCATGCCATTATTTCCTTTGATCTTGGATTATCTCGATCTGCATGAAGTCCTTCCATCCTTAATTCATCCAACTCATTAAGTTGAAGGATTCTCCTTTTGAGCTGCATCCAACTCAATACTCACCTTGAATGTTGTCCTCAATGTATGTAGTTCAAACTCAATAGGAAAAAAGGGATTTTTCCCATAGACTAACTCATATGGTGAAAACCTTGTCATATTTTTCCAAGTTGTATTGTAATCCCAGACAGCTTTAGGTAGTCTCTTTACCCAATCTCTTCTTCCTGCTTCAACTGTTTTAGTAAGGATGTTTTCCAATTATCTATTTATTACTTCAACTTGTCCATTTGATTGTGGGTGATAGGGAGATGAATTACTATGATTGATATGATAATACATTGTGAAATCTTGGATCATATTAGACATAAATTTTGGTCCCTAGTATGAAACTATGCTCCTTGGTGCTCTAAACTTTACCATAATTATGTGCCAAAGGAAATCAGAAGCTGCTTCTTCAGTGGCATTTTTAAAGCCAACACTTCTTCCCACTTTGTCACATAATCAATACACACAAGAATATGTTCCTTCCTTGTGAAGAAGGAATAAAAGGGCCAAAAAAATCCAACCCCGTCTCTCAAATAGTTCAATCACTACTTGAGTTTTCATAGGCATTTCATTGGTAAAGGTTGGATGTCCCATACTTTGACAAGGATCACACCGCCTGATATATCTCTTCACATATTTGTACAGAGATGGCCAATAATAACCAGTGCCAAGTATCTTGTGAGTTTTTATTTTCATTTAATAGTATCCTCCACTTGGTTCATCATGACATGCCTGGAGGATGTCAAAAATTTCATCTTCTCTTACACACCTGCGTAAAAACAAACCAGGACCACACTTAAATAACATTCCATTTAACCATTTGAATTATGCACTAGTTTTGATTAACTTATTTGTTTGTTTCTTGGGTAAAGAAGGATGAAACTTCCCTATTGCAAGATAATTTTCCATATCAACAAACCAAGGTGTATCGGATAAAATAATAAACAATTGCTCATCTAGAAATTTTCCTTGACTGGATCTTGCTCCCCTGTAGTGGTTAGTCTTGACAAGAAATCAGCTACCACATTAGATTTACCTAGATTGTCCACAATGGTAATATCAAATTATTGTAAAAGCAATAACCATATAATTATTCTACCTCTCACCACCGGTTTGTTCATTAAATATTTTATTTCGAGTGATCTGTATGTACAAATATTTTGTATCCTGTAATCCAATGTCTAAACTTATTAACTACATAGATCACAAAGAAGAAATTATTTTTCAATGGTGATGTAATTTCTTTCAATGGGAGTAAGATTTTTGCTAAGGTAATATATAGCATACATTTTCCTTTCTTCATCTTTCTGTCCCAATACTGCACCAATGGAATTATTTGAGGCATCTGTTTGGATATGAAAAGGTTTCTCCCAATTAGGTCCTCTCAATATTGGGGCAATTATTAATTTCTCTTTAATTTCTTCAAAAGCATGTTGACACTTTTCATCCCAAAGAAATTCACAGTCCTTGGTAAGAAAATTAAACATGGGGGTAATAATTTTACTAAAATCCTTGATAAAGCATCTATAATACCCAACATGTCCTAAAAATGACTTGATATCTGTGGGGGTTTGAGGAATAGGTAATTCAAAAAAAAAAAATTGATTTTGTTTTGATCAACCTGAATTCCTCTTTTTGAAATATGGTGTCCTAATACAATCCCTTCATCAACCATCATCAAACATTTTTCATGGCTAAGAGACAAGTTGTGTTGCTCACATCTTGTCAATACTTTTTCCAAATTTTTCAAGGCATCATCAAATGTATCTCTATGCACAGTGAAGTCATCCATATATACCTCTACACAATCATTTGTTAGGTCTGCAAAAATTTCTAACATAGCTATTTGGAAGGTTATTAGAGCATTGCATAATCCAAATGGTAATACCTTGTAGGTAAAGGTACCCCATGGACATGTAAATGTAGTTTTATCCTGATCCTCAATAGCAACTATGATTTGGTTGTATCCACTAAAGCCATCCAAGAAGGAAAAGTATTATTTACCTGAAAGGTTGTCTAAGACTTGATCTATGAATGGTAAGGGACAATAATCTCTCGGTGTGGCTTTGTTCGGTTCCCCTATAGTCAACAAAAATTCTCCATTTTCCTTTCTTTTAAGGGACAATTAAAAGAGGAGACACCCACCGCGTCCGAGATAGGGTAGATAGAACCTACTTGTAATAGTTTTTCAATTTCTTTTTGACTATATCCCTTAAGCCCGGATTAATCCTTCTCTCGAGGTTGCCTAACTAGTTTAATATTTTCAGTATAGATGTAATGAGTGCATATACTTGGGTAGACTCCTTTCATATCTTTGTAATCCCAAGAAAAATCTTTAGTATGATCTTTCAGAACATCAAACAATTTAGTTTCTTCATCATTCTTCAACCAGCTATTAATATTCAAAGTTTTACCCGGTTGAATTTCAACATGTTTGGTTCCAATGTATGATGAACTGATTTGTTGAAAGGGTTCCATTAAATTATTTAGTGGACATGCATATGGAAACAACATATGATATGTAGCAACATCTCCAAAAGTTCCTTAGGAAAAAATACTGGACAAGGGATAGTAAGAAGAATTATGATACTTATCTCAGTTCCTTTTTCATCTTTGTTAGGGATAACTAGACTAGGGGTTTCAATTTCTTCTATGTCATTTCAGTGATGATAATAGGTGGAATGCTAACTATTTTTTCAGATCTAGTGTGAATATCCTTACAATCCATGGCATTAAGATCAACTAATTTTTTTAGTTTTGTTCCATAGACGATTGTTTATTTTTTTCTTGGGTTTACTACTGGCTATGCTAGTATTTGCGTTTGGACTACATTCTCAGTTTGTGAATTTTGTGTTGGGGCACCCATTATGGCTTGTTGATTATGATTAGGATATGTTTTCCCTTAAGCATAATTACTAGGGCCCCATCTAGGTTGTGACCAAGAATATTGGTTATTTTGACTAGTCCATGGTTGTTGATGTCCTTGAGCATACCAAGATTGACCTGCCCAATCCTGGGGATTCCAAGTTGGCTAAGGGGCCCAGGGTGGTTGTCCCCAACTTTTGGTACTATTTGAGCAGCCCATGGCATCATCCAAGGATTAGGAGATGATCTTGGCATGAATTGTCCTTGGGTAGGTTGTCTCTGGACAAAATTCAATTCTTCTATTGTGGATGATGTACTGGTTTGTTTGAGCTGATTCTTTAGAAGTGGAAGAAGAGAACAAGCATGAATATCATGTTCTTTAGATTCATAGATAAGACATACTTTTGTTTTATCCAAAGGACATTCCATTATTGCATGCTTCTTCCTACATCTAGGACAATACATGGCTAATGGTTTAATTTTGGTATTTGCTTTAGCTTGTAATCCATCCACAGTAGAGGTTAATTAAAATAAAATGTCTGTTTTAAAGTTTTCTAATGCATCCATTAGTTTGTTCATATTTGAATTCAAACTTTTCACTGATTTTCCCTTCCTAGGTCCACCCCTTGTTCTAGAATAGCTTCTACAAATGTCTTTAATTTCATTCATCCTTAATTGATCAATGTTTCCACCTCCTATCAAGTTAAGATATTCCCTAGATTCATCTTCCAAACCTTTGAGAAAGATGGTTTTTCTTAACTCTTCTTGAAGTAAAAATCCACATCTTTTACTCACAAAGAGGAATATGTCCAAATAATCTTCTATATTCTCATCCTCCTCTTGCTTGATTTTGAAAAAATCTTCCTTCCTATTTCTCCCTCTACAATAATCTTGATATTTGTCTAGGAAGGCAATTTCCATTTGTGCCCAAGTGGTAATAGAGTTGGATGCTAATCCCATGAACCACCTCATTGTTGCATCCTTCAGAGTGGATGGAAACAACTTGAGTTTCTAATTATCTGTTTTGTAGTCATAGGTCTGACATAGTACCTTAAACTCAAACAAAAATTAGTCAGGGTCTTCAGATGACATCCCTCTAAATGTGGGTAAATGTGTAGGTGAAATGTTCTTCATAGTGGTTTCATCATCCTCCAACTGAATGGGATAGGTAAAGGTCCTATCAGGTTCTCTTTCAGCTTCTCGTTCCATCTCTCTAGTATTCTCTAGTCCTTTCTCCCAATCAATGTGGTATGTGATTTGTTTTGGGGATGGTGAAGAGTTAGGAGTAGGAGGTTGACTACTCAATTGTGAATCAAAACTTGCTCTAAATGGATCTTGAGAAATAATCTTTTTCTTGAAGGCTCTACTTCCCTCTAGTGATTGATCCTAGAATTCCAAAGGTGGCAACTCTTCTTCTTGTCTTACAGGGGATAATGGTGCCTCCAACTCTTGGTCAACTTCCTTATTTAAACTAGAGGATGATGGTAATTCTTGTTCAGATATTTTTGGGAGAAATCTACCCTTGGAGTCTCTTGGTCTACTCATAAATTTTGTGATAGCTTAGGGAGATTTCTTCAACTACTAGATGTATGATTGTTGCTCTTGCTGACACCTAATTAGAAAATTCTAACTAGTGTTCCCCAAAAACAACACCAAAAATGATGGTTTTCGTTATTCCCTTCATTTAATCAACTTTTGTTGACGTCATATTCAAACCAGGGTATGTCTAAAGCTATATGCAACAAGAGGAATCTTGGCAATCTAGTAATTGATAGTAGGTATTTTTATTTTATGGGGATATTTTCAATGTCCTAAGGACTTCTTGGTTAAGAACCTTATTGGAATCAAACTATGAAAACATGTTGGAAGTAAACACACTTTATAGAAATGAATTGCTGGAAATAAACACACTTTTCCTTGGAAGTAAACACACTTTATAGAAATGAAATAGATTTTTTAAAACAAACATTACATAAATAAACTCATAATTGAGAATGCTTGGAAAATGATTACAAAGAAATAAGAACTTAATCTAGAACACCTGCAGGGACAAGTCTACAACAGATTTTGAATTGAAAGTGATACAGAATTAACAAATCTAAACTATTTGCTTTAAAAATATAAATACCAAAAACAAGGATCCTGGTTCTTGGAGGAGTGGGCCCTTTCTCCGCCTTGAAATAGGATTGACAACTTAATTTTCTCTCAAAATAAGAATGGCTATTTTATTGATAAAATGTTTTGCATTACAAAAACTTGTTGGATCTGTGTATCAATCTATATCTATCTCATCCTATCTCTATATTCCTCTATCTTTTTTATATATCTTAATCTATCTGCAGGTCTATATGTATATACTTCTTCCAGGGGTGCATTTATGGCCATAACTATTCCACTGACATGATGGAACTAAATCGCCCAAAATAGATGTTGAATTGGAACATGGCTAGACATACAACTATGTGATAATTATCCTGGATCTATAAGTATGGAGAGTCAAAAGTCTTCTAATCTGCTCTTGATTGATAGGATCATTGATTTGACAAATCACCGGCTGTTTGGAATAGATTCTTATCAGTTTGGAACTCTAGAAGAGTTCCGGAACTAAAGGAAATCATTCCAAGTTTAACCGAGAGAGTTCGGAGCTATCTCAGGATTTTTGGAACTAATTATAATAATTCTATAACTAAGTATTAGAGTTCTAGAACTAATTCTAGAAGTTCCGGAACTAGGTGATAAAGCATGTGACTGTGTAATGGAGTTCTGGAACTAGCTTAGAAGTTCCAGAACTCTGCTGTAGTGAAAAAATGTTCCCAAAACATGTTTATTGCTTCATATTTCATTCTTCCACATGATTGCGACTGCTTTATTAAAAACTAGTTTCCAAAACACTTTGTTAGGAATTACAAAGATTTTAAACGTTAAAATCATAATCAACGAAAGATGGACAATTACATGCTAACTCATATCAGATCAAACAAAAGTCACAAAATATAGTGTGACTTAATCAAAAGGAGAGTAAGATGAGATCATTTATTGTACATTTATCGGGCATATTTTGGCCTCATCAAGAAACTTTAGTCCTAATATTAAGGCTTTGCACTTAGCTAGGTTATTGCTACAAGGGAATTGTAGTTTGTAAGAGGAAGAATGTTGGTTGTATTTAGTGAATTTTAAAACAATTCCTACTCTAGAACCATGTTTATAACATGATCCATAAAAGTGTAAAGACCATAAACCTAGGGTATCTTGGGTTTCTTCGGGAAGGTTTGTTTCCTTCACATCAAGAGTATATATTATAAGATCAAAGAGAAAATCTTGACCTCTTCATTTTTGGTATCATAATCGGTGACCATCTCGCTTCATCTTGGGTTCTCTTTCTACCTTTATTTGATTATGGATTCCTATCCATATCAACCACACATGGGAATAATCAATAGACATATATGATCCATTCAAAACTTTTGAAAAATCCTGACTCAATAGCATACCATAGGCTTCAGGGATTTACACAATTTATATATCTATGAACTGATAAATCCTAGGATCAAGGGATAATTACATGTGTATATTAAGGACCTTACATATCACCTCTACCTTGTATTTTCCAACTAGAATACCACTCTCTCATATTTTAGGCCAATATTTTTGCAGATACTTGAAGGAATGATGTTGGCATAGGCCACAAAGTCTACTAACAATCATGTAGGTTTTTCCCAAAGATTATAATGATAATTGAGAAGGGCGGGGGCCTCAACCTTACTTTTATACAAATCTACATTGGTATGGGAGTATTTTTTTAGGTCTTTAGTGGCTTTACCGGTCGTGATAGTTCAATAAAAATATCTATGTTCTATGATTTGGGTCAATTCATGCGGGTTATATTTTATTTAATCTTCTTCATATCCACTACAAAATTATACCTAGTTTTAGGAATACCTATAAAATATTCTTGAGGATAGGGATCAATTCCTTTTAGATGAGGAGTATCATTGTTGGCCATTGGAAGAGGTGGTGTTGTGCTAACATTTGGAGCTGTTGATTGACGTAGTGTTTTTGTCCTACCTCTCAATGTAAAGTTTCATTTTTGGTATTGCTGAAATGTGTGTACCTCGTCTGTAATTTCTTATCGTTCATTGTCCTCATGCGAAGGAAAACAATAATTTTTCACCATCATAACATTTTTAGGTATATTTTTGTTATCCGACATGTTAAATGAAATAGAAATATCATTACTATTTATAACCATCTCATAATTATCTAGTTCATTTTAAAATACATTAAAAGAATGAAAAAAAAATAACACGTTCTAGCTCACAATGCTTAGTCGTGCCATATCATGCACTCTACACCCATTGGGAAATGCAATTTCACGTACATTTGTCTCTAACATATTTTTTTGGGAAAAATCTTCTTGATTGCTCTAATTTTTGTTGAAAGGCTTGTTATTATACCTTTGGTAACTATAGCTTATATTTGAGTTCCCCTCTCTAATATTTTCTACTTGGTTTTGCAAATTTAAGAAGTCATGGCCTAATTTTCCTATCATCCTTTAGATAGAATCTAATTCTCCTTTTTCATTCTCTTAATTTGACACTTGGGGATTTGGATTATTAACAAATACCAAGGTTTGACTATCACCTCCTTATGGATCAACAAATGTTGTAGGGTTAACTAATCCTAGTTGTTGATTTGGGGATATATAGATAATTGACAAAGCATTCACGATTAGTTTCGTATGGGATTTGACATGTTTTTGTGAAATTGAGGAAACTGGTTTAGATGTGGATTCTGAAAGGAAAAGGAAAAATATCCTTGAGGATTCATTTTTCATCTATTTGGATTACTTCTGTATATGAAGTTATCAAGGTGTTAATGTTCTAAGATTTTCTAAAAAAATACTAAAGTCGTGGGATCTAAGGCATTTTTGTAAATTTCTAGGGCTAAGTCGGTTGTGGGCTTGTATGGATTAGTGGTTAGGCTATAGATTTTTGGAAATATGGAATTGAAATCTCTAATGAGATATTTGGTATCCCTTTATAGGGTGGTGAACCTAAGATAAATGTGTTGGTGCTCATTTTGAGCCATTCCTAGTTGAGTTTTCCAAAAAGAACCCCATACCTTATAAGGACCCAAAACTACATGTATGGGTTTGTCACGAGATTTTTTTGATTCCCCATGATCATCCCTTCTCATGAAATTCAAAAAATTCAAATATGGACATGACTCTCCAATTCTAAGGAAGCTGCAATGCATCATCACTTGATGTTCCATGAAATGGTTAACTCAATGATCCACGGGTTACTCCAAACTATGAAAGGGTAAAATATCATATCATGATCAAGGCATAATTCTATAATTATTGATAATCATTAAAAATGACCTTGTTGCTCAAGATGAAAACAAGAGAGGATATCACGAATGACTGGTTGTAAGAGATAAGGGAATACGATTATATGACAAAAATTGTGGCACACTAGTTTAAGTGTTCTATAGATTTATCAAGTAAGTCAACACTCCATGGATTCCAAAATTCTATGAAACATTCAAAAAAATCTACCAAAAGGCCGTGGAACATCATAAAATAACTTAATACCGTTGATAAAATGAAAATGCAAGTAAAATTTGTGGCATGGTTTATCACAAGGGTTAGCACTCCATGAATTTTGAAAGTTGTAGGAGACTCGGAAAAAGAACATCATCCATCAGTGCCTTTATCGTGGGTGTCCAAATCATATAACATGAATTCAAAGACAATTGATGTGTTATCCAAAGGTAAATTTAGTTATGAGAATTAATTTTTGAGTTAACAAATGAAGTAAAAAGAAGCATATGTATATACTAAGAACAAAATGGGGATTCTATAAGGGGCCCATCCATTGAAATTCATATATATTATAGTGTGCATATACAAAAGGTAGGTTATTACAAAAGAGGTACAATGTCAATTGATGGTTACACATTCCCTATAAAGGCAGGAATCCGATTCAAAAACTTCTTCTTCCTAAACTCAAATTCTTTTGGTCTTGAGCCCCATAAACATATTATATATCTCCTACAAGGTAACGAGACATTCCCATTTCCATGAGTTCTGTAATGTTTTCCTTAAGACCTTCCAAGATTTTGATCAATTCCAATTTTATCCTATAAGAGGAGACCCATTCAAGAAGGTTAGACCCGCCTTTAAGATAGGCCTTATTCCCCAACCAGTTACAAATTTTGAGGTTGAAGATGACCCAGGAACATCAGCTGGTACCATGGGGGGAAACTCATGTTCATCCATAGAAATTGGCTAACTTGTACATGTTGGATTGGGTATGTCCCATCTACGTATCTTCAAGGAAGGTGGTGGTGCTTCAGGGGCCTTCCCAGAAGAATATTTCATAGGTGTTATCTCAAGATGGGTGATCATTTTCTCCATCATGGTTATTTCATAGGATATTGATGATATGTATCCTACATGATCATCACTAGGAACTACATGGGTATCAACCGAAATTTATTTCTTGGCTAATTCCTCATTAAACAATAATGGAGATATATCAATAATTTTCTTATTAATGGAAATTCAGCAGTGGAGCCAAAACTTATTCAATAATTCAAAATTATTTTTATCCTCCACAAGGAAAAAATGATGATGTAGAACCTAAAAACAAAGAAGAAAGGGGTCATCTTTACAAGCCTTTGTATATGTGCTACCCGAACCATGTGAGGTGTTAATAGTCCATCAATCTCCACTTGATATTAAATAGCAAATAAAATCCTCATAAAATGATGCGGAGCATCATCCTGATAGTTTAGAGACTACAATAAAGTTACAAAAAGCCTTTGAAAGGCATGGAACAAGTACTAGGAATGTTAAATTTTTCCCTCCATTGTTGAAATACAAATTTGTAGTAGTGAAGGTGAAAATTATTGTAATAAGTAGTAATTTGTCAAGTTTGACAAGTAGAAGTGGTTGAATAGGTGTTTATGATATTTCATGAGTTTGATAAGGTCATGAAGACCATAATAAGAGGCTGGTGAATGAGTTGTGAGGTGTTTTTAGATGAAGATTATCCAAATTTGCTATGTTTAGGATATGGTTAAGCCTCCTAGGGGTAGACTTAGTCAAATAAGGAGCTAGTGAGCTTCTTAAAGAGTTAGAATAGGTAAACAAGACACAAGGGAGTGAATAATTTGAAGGAGAAAGATTGTAATAGGTTTTTGAATGATGAATGAAGAAGATATGATGTTTGAGAAGAATAATTTACTTTTTTTTCAATGAAATTACATGTTTTCAATGGATTGTGTTGAAGTAATGTTCCAAGATAGTGGGTGTGAAACCCTCCATGCTAAATAGACATTGAATTTCTCTTGACTTGTTATTATAGGGATATTTTTTAGGTGATATGGATTGTAAATATATAATTTTTATAAGTTTTGAAAATGCTTGACAAGAATTGTATGGTAATTTCTCCTCTCTCGGGCTCAATCTAGGGCCTCCTATATTTTTATTGCTTTATGTATCATGGGATTAAACCCCAACTATATCCGCACTTGGGAGGATATGGAAATAGTATTCTTGGATAAATACCAAGATTACTATATGGTTAGGGACATAAAGGAATAAATCTTTAAGATACAACAAAAAGATGATGAGAGTGTTGAGGACTATATTGATTGATTCTTCTTACTTTGCACATGAGGTGTGGTAATCTGGTATTGATTTTACTCTTCTTAAAAGTATATTCCTTAAAGGATTGGATGAAGACACATAAAAAGCCTTTAATCTTATGGGAAAAGGAAATATGAACAAATTTGAATTCATTGATATCATTGACCTCTGTAGGAATTACTCCCATACTCTCTAAAACTTTTGAAAGAAGAAAGGCAAGATGACCAATGGAAACATATCCAAACTAAGAAAATAAATTACAAATATAAGAATGGATCTCTTAATGTATTTTAACACAAATATGGATAGGGAGAAAGTTAGGAATACAAATCCGTTGTTCATATATTATACAAGATGTAGGAACAAACATGGGCTTAAGGACTATCCCTTGGAAAAAATAGACATCTACCTTATCTGTGATCTGAAGCATGCCACTAATCAATGTGGAATGTTGACCTTGCTAAATAAACACTTAAAATAGAACACACAAAGTGAATTTTAGTTAAATAATGTGGCTCAAAGGAAAGGACAAAATTTTAAAGCAAATCAAAACCAATCCTATGTACCAAACACACAATAGGTTCCAAAACATTGGAACACACCATGGTCATACCCCCAACCTTAGGTACATGAAGTCCCTCAAAATGGAATTCTCGGTGGAATGTAGAACCAAACTATTATTCTCAACCATGGAATCCAAACTCTAACATTCCACCATTCCAATAATGTAACCCTTAATTTCAACAATAGTGAAATGCACCCCAATGATTGTGTCAACATTATTATAATCAGTAAAATTCCCATTTTAAGACTTTAGAGACAAGGCAATTTTTGTATACATAATGTTCCCTGTTCTAAATTGACATAATTTAGAACACGCATTCTAATGCATTCCATCTTATAACAAAAAACCATATGCAGCTATAAATGATTCGGTGAACACCAATCTCTCATTTCATGACTTTATATTAAAGTGATCTTTCATGTTAACTGAGTAATGTGTATACAATGTATACTTGCTTCCTTTACCTTTTAGGGTGCCCAAGTGTTCTACTTAAGAGGCTTGTCTGAATATCTATTACTGATATTCATTTGAAATCTGCTTTCTTAAATAGATGACATAAGACAACGCAATCAACATCTTTTGATAATTTGGCCAAAGTTTTTAAACATGTTTATCATGTTTACATTCCTTGATTAAATACTCATAAAATGGAATTAATTCCCTCACCACACTTGTTTAGTTATCTAGAGTGATCTTTCCTGACTCCTTTCAGTCTAATCTGATTCAATATTTCATACTAGATAAGGGAAGCAATATGCACTAGTTTGGAAGACTGCTCATGGTGACTAAGGGTACATAGATATACTTAATCGACGTAAGTCAATTGGGTGTGTCTAGTTATCCTAAGTCAATAATATTTGATCTCGACACTAGATCATGTTCCTATCCCTATATAGGATAGAACCATGATCCAATCTTACTTTTATGTCAATCAAGTAAAAAAATAGAGTGGGGTGTTGAGACATATCAACTGCATCATAGTATCATGTAATGACCCCTATCATTATGAAGGTACTACACTGCATTTGATGTGTACCAACATCCAACTGATTTTCCTCAACTAGAATAACACATCTTAGGTTATAAGTTATTAACCCAATAATCACTTCATTAAATACTAATTATAGCAACGCCTAAAGATTTAACTTGGTAATTTAACCTATAAGGTTGCAAGTTGAAGTTACATGTGAGTAGGCATGCATGTAAAATCTTCTTCCTAACCACTTAGTTACATGTTTAAGTTTATCATTAACCGAAACAACTTGCATCATGTATTGCCATAAGAGATCTTATAGGTAAGAAAATGTGTTAATTAGTTCCTTACTTATTTAAGTCCTAGCTTTAATAAGTTCCACATAACCATTTTTATTTTAGAATTCATGGAGATGAATTCTAAATTACAATTAAATCCTTTCAAAACATTCCAGTTTATGATTAAGGAAATATGCCTAAAGAAGTACAAGCATCCATTTACTTACAACATTCCTAACACTTTAAACAAGTTCTTAAATTATGTCACAATGATTGATCTCAAGGGAATTATCCTTTTTCCCTATATTAGGGACTAATGTACATTTATGAAAACTGATTTCATATGTTCCAAATACATCCATAATTCATACATATATATAACTATAAAAATCAATCATAGCTCTTTCATATTGTTTATAAATCTACTTAAGAGTGTTAACTTATTAGTTGTATCTCTTTATGTGGCAATTAAACCAACTGATTTCAGATTCACAAACTCATATTTTTACAAATATAAGAACTATTAAGTTCCAATTCCTTAACTCTAAACATACATATACTTCCCTCCTTCCTTTATGATATTACTTAATAGTACCCCACAATCTATGCCAAAGAAGGTATTTCTATAAGGTAGAAATCAACAATCATCACATTATTTATTCATAAAAAGGAGTGATACATTCATTGAATCCAAAATTATTTCAGAGATTACAAAGAGTCATAACATAGTACAAAACTAGTTTTATTATGACTCTCTTTTCCGACAAAGTACATCTCAAGTAATGACACCACATATCATCATAATAAAGATACAATTTCTTTAGTAAAACAGATGTAACTTTCTATATGTCTTTCTCCTTTCATATTTTACAAAATCCATCTGCAAAATTGTTAGCACGGGTCAGTTCATTTAAATGAGCATAATAAGCACTATAGCATTAAAATGTTGTGCTTTTAACTAATGTTTCATAAAAAGAACATTGTTATTTATGATAAAATTTAAGGTTCAATATGTAGAGTTAATCAATCAACATAGCAACCCCATCTTTCCATCATAAAACTCTTTCAACATACAGGAAATAATACAACAGAGTTTAAGAAGAAGAAAACTCATTTCATGTATCCAAGTTAAACTCCTTCAATCAACCAGTTCTAATTTTCAAGAAGAATACAAGATACATAAACTATCTTTCAGATTAAATCTATTATTTGTACAACAATGAATATTGCATTCCAATTAAATTTCATACCATCTCAGACTCATCCTATAGCCTAGGAAGTACATTTATCATAAATAATTCCATACAAACAGTTAAGGATGACTTAATCACTATAAACAATCAAAGTAATTCTCGGTTGAAGCATCCTAAGGGTCCCGAGTTCCTTTTTTATATTTAATTCAAGGTAGTAGTCAAAAATAACATCATACAGACCTTATCAACCATATTTGATTGCTTCTAATAGTCTGAGAGAACAATCTATCTTTCAGGTTCACTCACCAGTTTAATCTAATCATTATTATTCCAGAAAAGATCATATTAGTTGAAGTTCAAAACTTACACAAGGCTCAATACTTTCTCACGGCATAACATAACTCTAAAAAATTGCATTAAGGTCCATAAAAACATGAAGACCTTTCACAAAGTTAAAAAGTGATAAAAGTTGAGCAGCCCGAAGAAGGGACATCAACGATACCCAAGTAAACAATTTCCCCAACCTATGATTAATGAGGAAATGAGTGAGATTGTAGTCTCCTCATCTATCCAAACTCAACTGAAGAAGAGTTATCATTTCTTTATGTAAAGAATAATGAAAGGATACAGAACATATTTTTGTATGATCGACACACATCAAGTGTTGAAACAAATAAGGAGAAATCACTTACAACCAACAACATCTTAATAGAGATTCAACATAGTCCAGAATTGGATGAATATAAAAGAACCAGGAAAAGGAATGGAAACCAAAACATCCAACCTTTACCTGTTATCTTTTCAAGAAAGACAAGTCCTAAAGCATGATTCTATCAAAGGTTAAAGAATCAATTCATTTCCTAACAACCTAGTGAAGGAAGGAAAAAGAGAACAACAGGTCTAATCTGAAACATGCCTCCAAATGAACTCAAAACCATTTAACAAGAAGGAAGATAAGCATTCGAGCATCCTCCAAAATAAGAGTTAAACATTCATCAACAATTCAGAAAATCTACCTCAGATCCAAAAGACCTATTACAGAGCTCAAAAATCCCAAAGTGGGTTTAAGAGAACATGAAAAAATATACAAAAGGACAAAAACAACTTTCTCATATATACTTTCCTGTATACTTTCAATGAAATGAGAAAATACAACAATACGATACCCAAAATGGGTTTTCATATTTAAACATGAAGTGGGTATTCCTCTAATAACCTATAGTCTTGAAGCAAGTTGAAACAAAATAACGGTTCCCACTTTGTCATTATCAATCAACCAAACTCAACATTAAACATGTTATACTTCCCAAAATGATGGCATAATGTCTACACAAAGAATCCTTCAAAATTCATTTAATGACAACAAAAAGAGGACATACAAGTTGAAATCTAAGGATTTCTACATAGCCATAATAATTTTTAATACATACAACTATTAGCATAAGTTTTTCCTCAATCGAGAACAAACGATGGTCTTCAAAGTCTACAACAAGAACATCAAATGCAAACACCAGATCATTGAGTTCTCTGATCTAAGTCTTGATACTTAACAAGGTATCTTATATTTAAGACTTCCCACAATGATAAAAGGTTAAACATTCAAGAAAGATTCTTCATATTCTAACAGACCAAGATACATACATTACAAGAACAACCTATAGTCAAAAGATCACTTAATAGATCACAAATCTATTTCAATCCATTATTATAAGGATTCAAGCAGAAGAAAGATTACCCAGAAGTATGAAAATGATACTCGAGATCTCATTTTCTAACTATCATACCAAAATCAATAATACATCCAAAGAAACAAAATAAAAACACCATTGAAGCAAAAACTTAAACAATCATAGAATTAGAACCAGAAGATTTCCATAAAGAGCAAAGTTGTTTTTATGAAGCACTTAAGTAAAAGCATAATACTTAATGGATATGGCCTATCATGCCTGATAGAGCTCTTGTCTTCACTTTTCACATAATATCACCAATAAGAGATTCATTCTTTCCCATGAAATGCCAAAAAACCCTCAAAACCTTCTTCTTCTTCTTCTTATAGTTTTCACGGTGCTAAATTTATCATCCAACATCATGTAAGGAAAAAAATTCATGCAAGGATTCAAACTATGGTTTGAAGAGAAAAAACCACATGTAGAGATTAAGCTCAAAAAATACCAAATGACCAAAACAAAACTAAAACCCCTCTTCTTTCCATCTTCCTCTTTCCTCAATGGTTTTTGCCATTTCCAAAAATATTAAATGCATAACAGGACTAATATTCCTTCCATTTCTCCCACCACCACCATCTTATGTTTGGAAATGACTAAATTCAAAAATGCATGCAACTAATACTTGGCAGAGGTGACAACTCAGCCCCTTAACTTTTCTCATGCATTGACAAAATTTGGGAGCATAAAAGAGATAAGAACATATTAATTTCTAATAAATTTCTAGAGGTTGGTGCCACCAAACTTCCCCTCTCTATGTCATCCCATAGGCCCTTTTTAAAGGTTAGCCAAACATTGGGTTAGGTTAGACATTAGTTTAGGAACTAACATAGGTCCTTAAGTCTAAGTCTAAAGTTTTAGTCTTAGGTCCTTTAGTTATTAACATCCCATATAAACAAAAGAACATAGTAACTTAGGTTAGGTTACAACTTTAGGATAGAGTTACATAATTTAATTAGGTTCCTTAGTCTATAGTAAGGATTGCATCCCAACTTATCAAAGAAGAACCATATTACCATCCAAGTTTGGATACGAAGTAGGGATCCATGGAGATCACTCGTGACTTTAAGACAGACCCGAGTTTTGAGATCATTTCACCTATATAGCTTAGTCAATATGAAAACAAGGTCATGAATTAGAAGCATACCTTGGATCAATGAAATTGATCCAAGGTAATGTTGTTCTACATCCAAAATTATGAAAATTGAAACACAATTTCAAGTGCAACAAAGACTCATGGATTAATTTCTCATTTCCCAAGAAATGAATTATTCAAAGATAAGAAGAGATGAATTACTTCATTTTCTATTCAACATAAACATGGTAGAATTGTACCTATTTTAGCAGATAACATATTATCTACAACAAACATGATTTCATAGATCATAAGAGTACACTATATTAAGACAAGAATCACAAGTCAACATTTGCAACTTCCAAAATAGAAATCATCATAGATATCTTCCATGTTAGAGGTTTTATATACCTCCCTCCTAAAAAGCATCATCATCCGATGATTAAATTTTTCCAAATCCTCAAACAAGAAAAATAATCCTAATTATAGTTCTTTCATCCATAAGTTCACAAACAAAAACCAAATTTGATAATTTCCAATTTTCATAATTTATTATAGCATTAAATTAGTTGCTCCAGTACTAAAGAATATAGTACCTTCCTAAAACTAGCATATCTATTGATAAGCTAAAAATAAGGTCTTTATTTGTTATCAATCAAAAAAATTAATTTTGTTCAAATAAATGAGGAAAAACAATTTTCATATCCTCAAGGTTTTCCCATGTTGCACTTTATTCATTAAACTGGTCCCACTGAACCTTGTATAGACTAATTTCATGATTTCAAAATTGCAACTGGCAAGTTTCTAACACTCTTATGGGTTTAACCGTGATTATTCATGGGTCTTGGACTTGTAAGGAATCCCAATTTAACACATGTGATAAATCTGAAATGTATTTCTTAAGTAAAGAAATATGGAAAACATCATGCATTCATGACAAAGTAGGGGGAAGTGCTAAACAATAATATATAGGATTGATTACTTCAACAATTTTGAAAGATATTACATAACGAAGTAATAACTTGACTACCTTGCCAAAGGTTATAGAACTCTTTTTTGGCTTAACCCATAAAAAGACCTTTTCACTAAGTTCAAATTTCTTATCAATCCTTTTCAAATCTGCATAACTTTTTTCCAATCTGCTACTTCTTTTAAACATTCACGAATCATTTTAACTTGTTATTCCATTTTAGTAAGGATTTCAGGTCCAATTAGCTCTCTTTCCTCAATGCTATCCTAACTAAGTGGGGTTGTGCATTTCCTTACATACAACGCTTCGAAAGGTACTATTTTCAAAGAGGCATGATATGTATTATTGTAAGAAAATTCAACTAAAGGAAGTTATTCTTCCCATTTGTATTGCTGATCCATGCAGTACATTCGTAACATATCTTCCAAAACCTGATTAACTCTTTCAGTTTGACCATTTGTTTCTAGATGGTATGTGAAACTAAAATTTAGTTTAGTTCCTAAGGTTGCATTAAGTGTTCGCCAAAATTGAGATGGCATTCTAGGGTCTCTATCCAATATAATCAATTCTAGTAATCCATGTAATCTTAAAATTTCATTCATCAATCTTTTTGTTAAAATAGGTGAATCATACTTAAGATTACCAACAATAAAATGTGCAACTTTTTTCATTTTATCGACAATAAATAAAATAACATCATGTTTATTTCTTGACATTAGCATCCCAGAATAAAATCCATGCTAATTACCTACCACTTATATTACGGTATGCTACGAGGATACAATAAACTAGTTGAGTGCATATACTCATGTTTAACATGCTAAAATTCTAAGTAGTGTGTCACAAAATTAGTTATGTCTTTCTTCATCCCTTTCCAAAAATATTGTTTTTTTACATCAGCAAGCATTTTTGTAATACTAGGATGTCCTAAGTAAGGTGAATTATGAAATTCCTCCATTAACTTTTTCCTTAACTCATTTCCCAAAGGTACATGCACCCACTTATCATATCTCAAAATTCCTTCTTTATCAAATTTAAAACCTTTATATCTTATATCATTTGGACCTGCAACAAGTGTTGTTTTTACCTATTGAAAGTAAGAATCATATTCCATTATACTTTTTAACTCATCCTTAAACTAAGTTATTAATGTTATAAGTGCAAAAATATGTCTCCTATGACTTAATGCATCTACCACTGTTTTCTTTTCCTTTTATGTAACTAATGTCAAAATCATATTGTGACAAAAAATCTAACCATCTTTGATGTCTTGCATTCATATTTGGTTGAGTGAAAATATACTTCAGCCCAAGATGATCAGTCTTTAATTCAAAAGGTCTTCCTAAAAGATAATGTCTCCATACTTGAAGTGCATGAACTATGACAATAAGCTCTAGGTCATGGGGAGCATAATTCAACTCATGTAACTTGAGTTTTCTTCTCTCATATGCTATAACATGTTTATTTTGCAATAGAATACCTTCGAGTCCTCCGAATTATTTGTAAATACCGTAAAGTTTTCATTTAGATCAATTACAACCAAAATAGGTGCAGATGTTAATTGATCCTTAATATTTTAAATTTTGATTCATATTTTTCACTCCACAAAAACTTCTTATCTTTCTTTTGCAATGAATTTAATGGTGTAATGACTTTTGAAAATTCTTTTACAAACTTCCTATAGTAACCAGCAAGACCCATGAAGCTTCTAACTTCATGTACATTCTTAGGTACATGCCACTCAGTTATTGCAACAATCTTTGATAGTGCACTTTCGTCTCATAGAAACAACATTTAGAAAACTTACCAAAAAATCTTCTTTTTCTCAATATTTCAAATACTATTTTCAAATGCTCATGATGCTCATCAATGCTTTTAGAATATATAATAATATTTTCCAAGAATACAAACACAAAATTTTCTAAGTATTCTTAAAAGATATTATTCATTAAATTCATAAAAGTTACAGGTGCATTTGTCAAACCGAAAGGTAAAACTGTAACTTCATAATGATTTTACCTTTTCCTAAAGGTTGTTTTATGAATATCTTTGTCTTTGATTCTTAACTAATGATACCTAGAACAAAGATCTATCTTTTAATATATTGATATACCACGCATCGATCAAACAAATCATCAATTCTAGGAAGTGGATATCTATTTTTGATGGTTGCTTTGTTTAAAATTAAGTTTAGTTCCTAAGGTAGCAAGCTAAAATATAATAATGGTTCCCACTTTCATTATCAATTAACCAAACTCAACATTAAACATGTTATACTTCCCAAAATGATGGCGTAATGTCTACACAAAGAATCCTTCAAAATTCATTTAATGACAACAAAAAGAGGACATATAAGTTGAAATCTAAGGATTTCTACATAGCCATGCTAATGTTTAATACATACAACTATTAGCATAATTTTTTCCTCAATCGAGAACAAACTATGGTATTCAAATTCTATAACAAAAAGAACATCAAACGAAAACACTAGATCATCAAGGTCCCTAACCTAAGTCTTGATACTTAACAAGGTTTCCTATATTTAAGACTTCTACAATGATAAAAGGAAAACATTCAAGAAATATTCTTCAGATTCTAAAAAACAAAGATACATATATTACAAGAACAACATGCAGTCAAAATATCATTTAGCAGAGCACAAATTTGTTTCAAGCCAGTGTTATAAGGATTTGAGCAGAACTAAGATTACCCAGAAGTATGAAAATAATACTCCTAGATCTCATTTTCCAACTATCATACCAAAATCAATAATGCATCCAAAGCAACAAAACAAAAACACCATTGAAGAAAAAACTTAAACAATCATAGAATCAAAACCAGAATATTTCCATAAAGAGCAGATTTATTTTTATGAAGCACTTAAGTAAAAGCATAAGACTTAATGGATAGGGCCTATCATGCCTGATAGAGCTCATGTCTTCACATTTCTACAGAAAATCACCAAGCAGAGCTTTGATTATTTCCCACGAAATGCCAACAAAACCTCAAAACCTTCTTCTTCTTCTTCTTATAGTTTTCACAGTGCTAATTTTATCATTCCAATGCCATGCAAGGAAAAAAAATTCATGCAAGGATTTAAACTATGGTTCAAAGAGCAAAAACCACATGCATAGCTTAAGCTCAAAAAGACAAAATGACCAAAAAAAACTGAAACCCCTCTTCTTTCCATATTCCTCTTTCCTAGGTGGTTTTTCACCATTTCCAAAAATATTAAATGCCCAATAGGATCGATAAGACTTCCATTTCTCCCACCACTATCATCTTATGTTTCATAATGACTAAATTAAAAAAATGCATGCAACTAATATGTGGCGAGAGGTGCCAACGCAACCCCTACCTAAATTTCCTCATGCATTCACCAAATTTGACAAACATACAAGAGATAAAACCATACGAATTCCTCATAAATTTCTAGAGATTTGTTCCACCGACCTTCCCCCTCTTTATGTCATCCCATAGGCCCTTGTTTAGGTTATCCAAACATTAGGTTAGGTTAAACATTAATTTAGGAACTAACATAGGTCCTTAGGTATAATTCTAAAGTTTTAGTCTTAGGTCCTTTAGTTATTAACATCCCATATTAACAAAAGAACATAATAACTTAGGTTAGGTTACAACTTTAGGATAGAGTTACATAATTTAATTAGGCTCCTTAGTCTATAGTAAGAATTACATCCTAACTTATCAAAGAAGAACTAGATTGCCATCCAAGTTTTGATACGAAGTAGGGAGCCATGGAGATCACTCATGACTTTGAGACAGTCAGAGTTCTGAGATCCTTTCACCTATCCAGGTTGGTCAATATGACCACAAGGTCTAAGTTAGAAGCATACCTTGGATCAATGAAATCGATCCAAGGTAATGTTGTTCTGCATCCAAAAATTATGAAAATTGAAGCACAATTTCAAGTGCAATAAAGACTCATGGATTAATTTCTCATTTCCCAAGCAATGAATTATTCAGCATAAGAAGAGATGAATTACTTCATTTTCTATTCAGCATAAACATGGTAGAATTATACCTATTTCAATAGATAATATATTATCTACAAAAAACATGATTTCATAGATCATAAGAGTATACCATCTTAAGACAAGAATCAAAAGTCATCATTTGCAACTTCCAAAATAGAAATCATCATAGATATCAGCCATGTTAGAGGTATTACATAATTCAAGAATACCCCGGGACAACAAGATTTGTTAACTCGGGCCTACAATTGTTACTCCATATGGAAAACCTTCCTAGCCACAAATACCATCTCAAACTATGGAAAATCCAAAGAATGTGAGACAAGGTAACCCAACATACACCATCTGATTTAACAAATATGAAAATATAAATGTTAAATTCTAATTAAGTTAAAATGAAAAAATATAAAATATAAAATAAAATAAAGATTTGACACAAACAAGTAAGCTAGAAAAATGTTAAATCCTAGTTGCAAAAGAGAGGGTAAAATACTTAGATGATTCACAATAAATATGAAGTTATGCCGAGATGGAAAACTACTAAAATAGGAAAGTAATATGTCACAATTAGACCCATAAACATGTAGATATGTTGAGAATGTTGGGAATAGGGTGTATGAGGTAGCAAGGAACTTCTATGGGTGCCAATGACTGTTCAAAACCTCATAAACTTAGTTTTTAGGGCCACAAGATGTTTTCTAGATTTCATCTTTGATCACATGTACTTTGCTCTTTGGGTCATCAAATTTTTATGAAACCTACAAAGAAAAATAGTAGTTGTAAAACCCCAAAACACATCAAATCCTAAATAGAAAAAGGTGTAAGTGGAGAGTTAGATTGACCCCATAATTCACCCAACCGAGTGAACTAATGATTCGGGCGTTGTACTACATTTCAAAATCCATGTAGTTCTCTCTCTCTCTCTCTCTCTCTCTCTCTCTCTCTCTCTCTTTGTGTGTGTGTGTGTGTGTGTATAATCATGCCTTAGGTGACTCTTGTGCATGTTACACTTGATAGAGATAAATAACTAGATGTAGAAGATGTAGATAGATGTGTGCATGAAAAAATGAACTTATCCTCCTATAAAGTGTATGAAAAAGAATGTAGTCCCTTTTCCCTTGTGTGATAGATAGATGGATACTTGAATTCTCTTGTAATGGCCTTTAAATGTAACCTTAGGTGGTAGTATTAGATTCTTAGTGATTTTTCCTTTATTATGGTCATATATTTTTTTAATTTATATGATTCCCTTTTTTGAATTTCATAATTAACCACTAAAAGGCTGACCACCAAGAAAATAAGATTCCCAAAAACTAGAAAGGACCCAAAATATGTGATCAAGATATAAAGAGGGCAAGGGCACCCAGAGGGGACAAGAGCGCCTAGGCACTAGCATCCTGGCTGGGCCCTAGCGTCTAGAATCAAAAAAACTAAAGTTTTGAAGGTCGAATAGGGAAGAAAGTGTGTAATACCAAGAAGGAAACTAGAAATAAAGTAAAATTCCAAAGATAGTGGGTAATTAGTACTTTTATTGCTTAGGAATCATATGAATAGTGGTATGTGATTATGACCTAGAAATATACCCAAAGTACGTGATTTAGTGTCTATATATTCCCCCACTTTATGTCGTTGAGAGAATATTTGATAACATAAAGTATATAAGAGATGAATTCCTAATAACCATATAGATTGATGGAAAAAAATCATTCCGAGGAGACAAGAAAAAGCATGGAGTGATAAAAAGTGAAGTGTGGAAGCTAGAGAAGAAGAAGTGATAAATGATGACCCTAGGGATGAAAGCATATGTGTAAATATTGTGTTATGCCTATTTTTTATGTCGCTTGATTTTGGATGATGTGATTTCTACTTCCCATAAGGAAGGACCTACAAGCAAGAAGGAAATTAGAGTAGTCAAAGACGTGTATATGAAAAATTTGATCAAAACACGTAAAAAGTGTGTATGTAAAAATGTGAAAAGGAACATGTGCATCTGATCCATGATGAGTGAAATAGATAGAAAGGATCCTAAAGATTATGTAGAAGAACAATTTTTTTGGGTGATCTCATGCCAATTGTGTTAAGTATGAGTTTTTTCAATGATCTCACGTAGATCGTGCCAAGTACAAAAGAAGTGTAGGGAGAAAATTCTAGTGTTATTCTCCAACATTTGACTGCTTCCTAAAGTATAAACACCACTACAAATGGTGTGTACAAATATGATCCAATGTGAAAATAGAAAAGAAGGTGTAGTGCATGCATGCCTAGTCTTGAAGGACTGTGTTAATTCTATAAAATTCGTTTTGTAAATTGTTGTGAATTGTGCCAAACTAAGAAAATTTTTGTAACTTCCCCTTGGTCATAGGAACCAAAGAAGGGTCATGGGCACCTATGCGCTACTATCTGGTGCTAGGAATTGGCATTTGTGTTGTTCTAAGCACCCAATTCATATTTTGGTCCATTTTTGTGATCGAATGTTGTGTTGTACAGTCTTGAACTATGTTGAACTATGACTCAGAAACTACTATATGGGGTGACTGATTCACCAAAATATGCCCCCTCATTTGGGGTGCGTACTATGTCGTAAGGAGGATGCGGTCTAAAGAAGGACTAGATGTTGTGCCAAAACTGAATCCCTATAGGGGAGGGAATGTGCTTGGTATAAACCAAGACACACATAAACAAAGTGGTTGGAAAACAATTGTTAGTGAAAATAAGATAAGCATGCATATAAAATACAATATGTAAGATAACACACAAGAAGAAACTATAGACCATGAAATGTGGGTTGTAAACATGGGACATCACTCAAAATATCACAAGAAAATGGAGGCTGAAGTGGCCAAAAGCATACAATGTGTACACAAGAAAAGATAAAATCCTGCAAACAATGGCATATAATAACAAACAATGAAAAACAAAGTGACAAGGAAGATATCGAGACAATCATGGTGGTAAAGAGTTACTACAAATCAAATGTTACACATGAAGTACCCATTAGCATGTTAGAAATATATAAATTATGTCAAAATGTGTATGATTTAATATGATGCAGTGTGCTAATATGAATAGGAAGTAGTATAAATTGAAACAATAGCACATGTGATATGTACGAAAGTGTATGCCCCCACGAGCCTTCTATGGGACTGGTAAGAGGTACAATGCTAAGAAACCATGCTGCATGTAATGATCTATGTAAATTTTGTGATCATAAATAGAATCCAAGTGAAATTGGATGTGTATATGATAAATATAATGACATATAATGTATTTTTCAAACATAGTAAGAAAAGTATACATCCGAGCATAAGTAAACAAGAACAATGTGAAACCAAGATATGCAGTATGATGTGAGAGTGAATGGAATGGAATGTAGTGTGATTGTGATAGGATCTTGTTCCCATGATTTAATGTGATTGAGTATGCATGAGATGAGGTTTGTTTATAAATTCCCCCTTAGCAGTCGAGAATGAACCATAGAACAAGAGTGTGTCATCGAGAAATGGTTTGAATTGTGTGCTAGAAAGATATGATAATGAAATCACAGAGAATGGAGAGTATGTTAGTGAGTGAGGGAGTGTGGTAGGTTCATTTCAGATTTATACCCTCGGTAGTTGAGTATGAACCATGGAACTAGAGTGCATCATAGGTTAGTGATTCATGTTGAATGTGTGCTAGAAATATGTGTTGTGAATGTGTCGCGTATGAAATGTGTCGTGGGATATGATGTGAGGTTCATAAATTTAGTGATCCCTCAACAATCAAGTTCAAACCATAACACAAGAGTGCATCATCAGAAGTGATGATATAAGAGGTGTATCAAGTTATATAATGATGCTCAAAAATATGATGTATGAAGCACATAGAATAATAGTAAAAATGAGAGACACCTAATAATGCTAGAAAAGGGAGGGGGTAAGAATAAGCTTGATTCCCCCCAAGTAGGTCAATGACGTAGAACTACATGAGGACGTAAGAGAGACATTTTGGTGGCAAAGGAGTTTGACATGTTTCATAAGGAAGCATACTATTACCACAATGGTGGGTATAATTAAGGTTAGATGTCGCATCGAATGGAGGAGGTTGAAAGAGGCCATATAGATTTTTATTGTCTTTCTTAGTGAGTGGTTTCTTTTTTGGTAATGATGATTCCATAAAATACTTGAGAGGAGGAGGTGTTGGATGATGAACCTTGAGAGCTAATAGTGTTGTTTGAATGGATTAGATAAGTGGCACTTGACTGACCAAAGAAAGAATATTAGAAGTTATGGAATGATGCTCATTAGACATAGACAAATCAGATTTAGGAACCCGTTGATATGTAAAAATTAATGAGGACCATGTAATAGAACATTGTGCAATGAATGAGATAAAACCTTAATGCTTAAGATGTTTGATTATTTTTGTAAAGCATAGAAATCATTTTCATTATGTTTGTTGATTTGATAATAATTGCAATATATAAGACCTTGATATTTTGTAATCCAATAAGGAGGATTACAATGAGTAGATGGTGAGTTGATTAATTGATGAGTTATGAGCTATAGAATAACATCTTTTTGCTTAGCATTGAGTGCAAACTTGAGAGGCGTGGGGAGTGGCAATACTTGAGGTTCACTAATATGAGCACATGTAGAAGACATATAATGAGGATGAGATATAGAAGGAGAAAAAACTTGAGCCTAAGAAGTGTCTTTAAGATGTTGGATTTCATATTTAAGAGATATAATTATGGATTCCATAGCTTAAATTTTGTTTTGAAATAAAGAATGCAAAGCTTGGATTGAATTGCAAATAGATTGATTGTAATTAGGACCAAGTGAGTCATCAGATAGATGATCAAAGATGGAACTGATTTATGAAGGTGGAATATAAAGAGGGAGGCGGATATCACGTACAACCTTTCAAATATCCTCTTTGTAAGATAGGTGTAATTGAAGCAATTGATATAAGGGGACTTGAGAATATTCGAGAATCCATGAAAGAATAAATGGAAGGATCCAAGAGTATTTGGACACATGTTCACCAAATGATTTTAAAAATATGGAAATATAAATGTTAAATTTTAATTAACTTACAACACAAATATCATATATGCAATAAAGTATAGATTTGACACAAGCAAGTAAGCCAGAAAAATGTGAAACCCTAGCTACAAAAGAGAGGTTAAAATACTTAGATGATTCACAATAAATCTGAAGTTGTGTCGAGTTAGAAAATTGGTGAAATAGAAAAATAGAATTTCACAATTAGACCTAGAAAAATGCATAGATGTTAAGAATGCCATTACTAGGGCACCTATACATGGTCAAGGGCATCAAGGACCTTCTCTAAGCATTGGTGACTACTCATAATATCAAATAATTAGTTTTACAGGGTCATAATATGTTCACTGGATATCACCTTTAGTTACGTGTACTTCACTACTTGATTTCCAAATTCATTTAAAAACTGCAAAGAGAAAGAAAACCTACAAAACCCCAAAATACATCAAATCCTACAAATAAAAATATGCAAGTGGGGAGTCGAATAACCACGATGGTCACCCGAACAAATGAAGTTATGATCTAGGCACCGCACTACATTTCATAATCCATTTAGTTCTGCGTGTGTATGTGTAGAATCATTTCATAGGTGGATCTTGCGCAGTTACACTTGATACAAAGAAATAGATAGATGTAGATATATGTGTGCATATAAAAATGGACTTCCCCTCCTATGAAGTGTATACGAGAGAATGTAGTCCCTTATCCCTTTTGTGAGTGCTAAATGGATGCTTGAATGCTCTTGTAATGGCCTTTGAATGCAACCTTAGGTGGTGATAGTAGATGTTTAGTGCTTGGTCCTTTATTATGGTCACACACACACACACACACACACACATATATATATATATGATTCCCTTATTTGAATTTAGCAATTAAAAACTAAAAGGCCAACCACCAAGAAAATAATATGTCCAACAACTAGAAAGGACCAAAAAGATACAAGTAATATACAAATAGGTTGGGGGCACCCAGGAGGGGATGAGAGTTTCTAGCGCTAGCATCATTGTTGTTCACGGGTGTCTAGGATCAAAAAAATTGAAGTCAAAGGTCGACTAGGAAAAGCATGTAAAACCAAGAAGGAAACCAAAAATAAAGCAAAGAGGCCAAATATAGTTGTCAATTAGTACTTTATCACTTAAGAATCATATGAACAGGTGGTATGTGATCATAACCTATAAATATACCCAAAGTGTATGATTTAGTGTCTATACTGTCAAATCTGACAAGAACCCCATGGTGAATTCTATGGACTCGTAGAAATATATTGTTATAAAAAAGTGAAGGTGACTTCAAAACCATCATCTCCAATTGTATAATAAGTCCTTGAAGATAAATAAAAAACATAAGAAAAACAACCCAAACCTTATCTTGAATAAAAATCTAAACCAAACTCGATATATTATTTCCATCTAGACTTTTGAAAAATTCAACACTGTAATCCAAGAGAAACTAGAGTCAAAATTGATTCAAGGATTAAAAAACTAGGTATTGGAATTCTTGTATTACATGATCTTAAAGATATCCCGAGTTGAATAAAACTCTCAAAGAGATCCATCCTAAAACTACAAGTAGATGGATAAATCATCCTAGAAAAATCAATGTTGATGGAAAATTAGATAGCATATTAGAAGGAAATATGATCCCTCCAAAATATATGGCGACCCTAGGAATCTAAATGTTACATTTTGTATTGGAGATGTGAAGATTCCAAATATACTAATTAAATGAGGGGATGTAATCAACATTATAAATAGTGACACCTTGTCTACATTAGTTCTTCCCGAACCACAATAAACTCCAATAGTGTTACAAATGGATGAACAATCCATAACCAATCTAAAAGGGATCATAAAGTATGTAACCATAACAATTGAAACATGTAATTACTCAAGAGATTTTATGGTTAACAAAACAAAGAATAATAAAATTGTATATTCATTGATTCTATGGCACCCTTGGTTATCTACTGTAGCAACTCTTTTTGATTTTAGGATAGGAAATATGATCATTAAAAATGGGCATGGCTCAAAGAAATTATCTATTTACCCAACTACAAAACCTTTTTCCACTGAGGATAAAAAATGGTGGAAGGATGTTACGAGAGGAAGCGAGAAGATGTTTTTTTATCCTTAGTTATGTTTATAATTCAATAACATATAGAAAAAATCTATAATTGGGATCCTTTTGAATTACAATCACAACCAATTGAGATAAAGGATGATATCAAAGATGAAAACAACCAGCTTATAAGTATAATTTTTCCTTTCTTAGGAAACATATATTTGACTAAGAACGTATTCCACGACATTATTGAGATCCACATATCTCTTCCCCTAGGTTCCCCCTAAATTAATTACTGAGAGAATACCTTGTTGTAAATTATCTCCACCCTGACACCAAACAACTACCCATTTCCCCAAGAAAAACATTGGCAGTCAATAGTTGGTTAACTAGTCAAGAGGAGAATACCTTATTTAATATTCTCTGGTCACATCCTCAAGATTTTTCTTAGAATATAGTGATATAAAATGGTTTTCATCCCAGTATATATATATATATATATATATATATATATATATATATATGTACAACATTTACACATTTGATTCTAGACCGAGTTAAGAAACCACAAAGAAGGATAAACCCTAACTTAAGAGATATTGTAAAAATTGATATTAAGAAATTTCTTTAGGTAGGATTTATCTATCCAATTTCAAATAGCTAGTGAGTTTTTCCATTAGTTATAGTTCCTAAAAATAATGGTAAATGAAGGGTTTGTGTGGATTATAGGGAATTGAATAAGGCAACACATCGAGACTATTTTCCTTTACCTTTTATAGACCAAGTCTTGGATAATTTATTTGGAAAAAATATTTTCATTCTGAATGGTTTCAGTGGGTACAATCAAATCATGGTGGCACCTGAAGACCAAGATAAGACTACTTTTACCTGCCCATGGGGGACATTTTCCTACATGGTCTTACCCTTTTCTTATGTAATTCTCCTATTACTTTCTAAAGATCCATGTTAGTAATATTTGTTGATCTCACCCATGATTATGTGGAGGTTTATATAGATGATTTTACAATTTATGGGGCAACATTCCAGGTGATTGAAAATTGAGATAAGGTATTATCTAGGTGTGATAAACATCAGTTATCTTTAAACCATGAGAAATTTCTATTCATGATGGAGTAAGGTATAGTCTTAGGCCACCATGTTTTGGCTGACGGAATCAAGGTAGATCTTGATAAGGTTAGAATCATTTTATATCTTCCATCCCCCAAAAATAAAATCGAAGTAAGAAGATTTCTAGGATATGTTGGCTAGTATATAAGATTCATTTCATATTTCTACAAGCTACCTTCTCCATTGTTTTCCCTTCTAACAAAATATTTTGTATTTAAATAGATAGAGGCATGTCAAAAATCTTTTGAAATTGTCAAAGATAAATTCACAAATACTCTAGTTTTAAGAAGTCCTAATTGCAAGCTTCCCTTTCACATAAAAACGAATGCTTCTAATGAGACAATGAGAGTTGTTCTTGGAAAATAAGAGGAAGGATAGGAAATATATTCCATCTTCTATATTATAAAAACCTCTCCCCGCTCAAAGGAATTACACTACTAAAAAGGAGTTTCTTGCAGTTGTTTATGCAATTAAAAATGTTCTCATTTACATTACAGGATATGAAGTAATTGTTCATACTGATCATTCTGCTATTAAGTATCTAATGAATAAACCTTTAGTGCATGGCAGAATTGTAAGGTGGATTTTGTTATTGCAATAATTTAACATAAAAATTATTGATAAACTAGGTAAATCAAATGTGGTGGCTGAATTTCTCTCAAGAATAACCATTTCGGTATAAAGGAGCATGTCAATGATGATTTTTCAAATGAACATTTATTTGTAATCTCAACTGTATCTCCTTTTTTTGCAAGCAATGCTAACTACTTAGCTATAACTAATTTCCCATATTTCCTCACATAAAAAGAAGTAATTAATTAAACAAAATGTGATGTATACACATGGTTTAATGGAATGCTTTTCAACTATATACCTAACCATGTATTACACAAGTGTGTAGCTAAAGATGAGATCTTTGACATTCTCTAAGAGTGTCATGATGAACTATCAGGGGTACATTATTCAGTGAAGAGAACTATCCATAAATTATTGGGAGTTAGCTACAATTGGCTTTCTTTGCATAAAGATGTCAAAAGTATGTATGGCAATGTGATCAATGTCAAATAATGGTAAAACCAACACTTATAGTTGAGATTCCACTTCAGCCTCAAGTAGTTCTAGAGCCATTTGAGAAGTGGGGGTTGGATTTCCTTGGACCACTTAACCCACCTTCTCAAGTAAATAAGTACATATTAGTTTATACATAATATGTTACAAAGTGGTATGAGGTGCAAGATCTCTGTTATGCAAGGGATGAGAAAGTTCAGAGTTTTTGTATGAACACATCTTCCAATTGTTTGAAGCATCAATATTCATTGTTTTAGATTAGGGACCATAATTCATGTCAATTGTAATAACTTATTTTGTGTAAAAATATTAGTTAAGGCATAAGAAATCATCCGTATATCATCCTCAATCCAATGGCTAAGTAGAGGTCACCAATAGGTAATTGGAAAACATTCTAACTAAGACTATAGATCTCTCAAGGAAAAACTAGGTTTAAAAGCTACCTAATGCAGTATGGGCCTATAACACCACTTGGAAGACAACCATGAGATTCACTCCTTATGAGTTTTTCTATGGAAAGAAACCTATCTTTCCCATAGAATTTGAAATTCATACCTTAAGAGTATTTTTTGCGGTAGGAATTGATTTATCAGAAGCACAACAAGAAAGGATTCCTCATTTGAATTAGTTGGATGAGATGAGGTTACAAGCACTACACCAAAATAAAATCATCCTTCATATTAAGAAAAGGGAGTTTAAAAAGAGGATTGGGCTCTTCTATTTGATTCAAAATACAAGGAATTCAAAAGGAAATTGTAAACAAGATGGACGGTTCCATAGCAAATTCATGAAGTATTCAACAATGGGACCATACAACTAATTCCAATTACTGGTGAAAGAAGAGTAATGTTGGTTAATGGCCATATATTGAGGTTATATCAAAATCCATCATCAAAAGAATAGTTAAAAATATGCTATAAGAGAATGTAACTTTGAATTAATTGGACAAGGTTTCCTGTCTAAGAAAACTCAAGACTAAATTAATCCTCAATAAAAAGAATAAATAGGGATGGAGGCCATCATCATATGAAGGAGTGGTTGAAAACCAAAAATGGAGGCCATTCCTTCCATGTGTGTGTGTGTGTAAATAAAACTCAAGTGGTTGAAAACTAGCAACGGCGACCACCTAGGAATCATACCATCAGTAAATGTGTCGCGACAACATGTAGAGAGAGAAAAGGAGAATGCGGTGCTGATTAGTAGATTTGAAAAGTTATGATTGATAAGTTTTGTTCCATTACTCTCCTTTTAATATTAAAAATTATAATTATAAATGTTAATTATTAATCTTGTTTGAAATGATGAATCCCCATTTCCAATGCTTCCACATGCATTCCAAATATTTCACACATACCTAATTTATCTCTCCCACGTACCAATTTATTCTCCACATTTTCGTTGTTCCATCACAATTGGTTGAATTTTACTTGATTTGTGTTATGTGGATATATAATCATTTTCACCCCTGTTCTTCCCCTTTTTCATTACTTTCATTCCACTCCTATGCTATCACTAGTTCAAATCCTACACTAAACAAATTTACATTTCTACATTATCTTTTCCCCATTCCTATGCTCTAGTTCCTTTCAGTCATACGCCACTCCTCGTTTTGTTCCATACCAACAATGGGGATTAGGCTTCATCATGAACTAACAAGTTTGGTTGAGTTACTCTCAAATATAGAATCGTAGCAATATTTGAGAAAGCATGATGGTTAGATTTCATGCTTTCATATGAGGAATTCAACCCTAGTATGAAAGAATAATTTACAAAAAACATTGTGGAAGGAAACTCAAAAGTAAAAGGTAGAAAATCTTGTTTATCCCTTCCATAATTGGTCAAATTTATGGTATTCCATAGGAAGGAAAATTGGTCAATTTCATCTCCCTTACTCTGAAATTATTAAAAAGTTATTAGAAAGAAAGAAAAATTATAATTGGTTATTGATAATAAAGGGAAGGCCAAGGGTGTCAAAATAAGTACTTTCCCTGAGCCATGGATGGATGTACTAAAACGAGTTGTCAAATATTTTACATGTGAAGATTAATATGAGGTTATTTTAGGCCTAGACTTGAGAATCATTATCCACTTTTGCCATGGTCAAGCTAACCTTCCACAATTTTTATTTGAATATATTTCCTTTGTTACCAATAAATTATGTTGGGGTTCCTCTTATCTCAAATTCTAAGGTCTCATTCACCTCATCTATAAGCATCATTTCATTAAAAATGTCATGGGCTTGTTGGAAGCACAATGGACTGAGAGGGGGGTGAATCAGTCCTACAAATTTCTTATTTCATTTACCATTAATTATAGCATACATTAATATCCATCCATTCACATGCATTCAAAAATAGCTCATTAAGTGTGCACAATACATTCAAATAACCATAACACATAGAGAGAGCTCATAGACACAAGATTTAAGTGGGAAATCCTCATGGGGAAGTAATTAGCCAAGTTTAACACAAACTCAATACACTAAAAATATCTTTAACTCAAAGAAAATAAATCTTCTTATTCATTATTGAATCATGAATTAAAATGCTTCATAAATAGGAAAACAACTCCCAACTCGAGTTTCCAATAAAAATATAACTAACTTTGACTAAATCTACTCTAGGTGGCGAAATTACTATTTTAACAGTTTATTAAAAACTATCATTCTTAGTAAGTTTGCATGCTTATCCATATGGGCTGAGAAATTTCCACATCTTATACGTGCCTAAATTAGAGGAATTAATAAATTTCTAGCCTAGTATGCATTCAAGAGACTAAAATTTACTAATGCCCTAAAATAGGAGAAAAACCAAATTACAACTTAGATCCTAATTTTTGGCGTTTAGATGGTGGATTTTGGGCCCGAAAATGTGTAAAAAGATGCTCCAACTGGCAAGGTTATTTGACTGGTGCATCCATCTCATTAAAATAGGTGGCTTAAAAAAAAACTCAAACAGATACCTAGAGCACAAGTTATGACATTTTCATGTTCTTGCTAAAAATAGTGCATCATTCTCCCCTGCTTGAAAAAAATTCATCTCTTGCAAGTTTTCTTCTTCAAATTTTTGCCATTTATCTTTATCCTTCTTCTTAATCTCCCATTTTGTAACCCATTTATTGTCCTCTTGTGTCAATCCTTTCCAATGTATGAAATATTTGATGTATTGTCCATGTCGTGTGGTCACTATTTTTTTGTCCAAAATCTGATCCACTTCTTTTTTTTTTTACCATAACATGCTGCCTCCAATCTACTAATTCTTCAATAAAATTACCTTCTTCACTATCCCCATGAAAATAATATAATTCTGAAACATTAAACACTAGAGATATATCAAAATTTTCTAGCAATTCTACCTCATAAGCATTATTATTTATCTTCTTCACAATTTTACAGGGGCCAATCTTTTGTACTTCAGCTTGTTATAGGTTCCTTTTGGAAACCTTTCCTTTATAAGGTATACCATAAATCACCCACTATAAACAATTTCCTCCTTCTATGCACATATTTTATTTCCTTATACTAATCATTACTAGTCTATGCAACTTCTTCCACACTTCTTCCTACAATTGTTGTATATGTTTGGAAAATGCTTCTCCATCATCACTGACTCTTCCATCCATTAGTAGCTACATCAAATCTAACACCCCTTTTAGATTAATCCCATACATAATATAAAATGGGGACTTTCTGTGGATCTACTTACAGATCCGTTATAAGCAAACTTAGCTTGTGGTAATGTTAAGTCCCATTTTTTTGGCTTTTCCCCAACAATGCACATTAACAGTTTCCCAAGCTCCTATTTAACACCTCTGTTTTCCCATTGATCTAATGATGATAGGAACTTCTGAACTATAGTTTAGTTCTAAAATTATTCCATAAAGTTCTCCATAAATGACTCAAGAACCTTGTGTCCCTATCTGAAGTAATGGTTTTCTGAACACCATGCAAGTGAACAACTTGTCTGAAAAACAAATATGCTACTCCTGTTGCATCACTAGTTTTCTTGTAGGAAATAAAATGAACCATCTTAGAAAACCTATCAACGACCAAAAAATTGAGTCATTACCTTGTCGTATTTTTGGTAATCCCAAAACAAAATCCATACTCAAATATATCCACGACCCTTTTGGAATAGGAAATGGCATAAACAACCATGTATTATGTGCATGGCCTTTCAATACTTAGGAAATTCAAAACCTCTCCACATATCTTACCACATTTATTTTAAGCTTTGGCCAATAGTATTTCTCTTCTACCAAGTCTATCATATTATCCTTACCAAAGTTCCCATCCAATCCTCCATTATGTAGATCTTTCACTATATTATCTCTCATAGACCCAACTGGAATACATAGTTGTCATCCCTTAAATAGATAACCATCCTGCAAAAGGTACTCATCCTGAAATCTCCTGCATCACCTAAAAATGGTCTACTTAACCTTTCAACAATATCCTTAAAATTAGAATCAGAAAAATACAAATCCTTTATTGCTTCAAAACCAACCACCTCATTCTCCATAGTTATAAATAGAGTCACACGCCTACTCAATGCATCTACAACTTGGTTCTATTTTCCTAATTTATGATTTAAAGAAAAAGTATAACCCTGTAAAAATGATACTCACTTTGCATGCCTACTATTCAACTTCTTTTGTGTATTCACATACTTCAGGGCTATGTGGTTTGTAAATAACACAAACTCCTTAGGCACTAACTAATGTCTCCAATACCTCAATGCTTGCACAATTGTATAAAATTCCACATCATAAGTAGAGTAGTTCTTTCTTAACTCATTCAATTTATCACTAAATTAATCTATTGGCTTCCCTCCTTGACCTAGGAAAACACCAATACCCACAAGTGAGGTGTCACAATCAACCTCAAACACTTTATCAAAATATGGTAGTGCCAAAATAGGTGCTTCTATCACCTTCTTCTTCAAGAACTGAAAGCTATCCTCAGCTGCCTTTTTCCACAAAAACTCCCTTCCCTTTGTGTAATTTGTTATAGGTGCTACAATACTGCTAATTTTTTTAATAAACTTTCTATAAAACTTTGTTAAACCATGAAATATTCATACCTCTATTATACTCTATAGAGTAGACCATTTAATAATTTCCTTTATCTTTTCTAAGTCCATTTGTACCCCGTCTGCTGAAATAATAAAACCCAAAAATACCAAACTCTCTTCCATAAATTTTCACTTCTTCAAATTTACATAGATATTCTCTTTCCTTAACACTTCAAATATCACCCTCAGATGCCTCAAATGTTCTTCTTTAGTTTTATTGAAAATCAATATATCATCAAAATAAACCACAACAAACTTACCATTATACTCCTGCAGACACAATGTTCATCAACCTCATAAAATTTCTAGGTGCATTAGATAACCCGAATGACATCACTAGCCACTCATATAATCCATCCCCTATCTTGAATGTTGTTTTTCACTCATCTCCTTCTCTGATCTGAATCTAATGGTAACCACTATGAAGATCAATCTTGTTGAAATACCTAGATCCAACAAGCACATCCATCATATCATCAAGGCAAGGTATAGGAAACCTATACTTGATTGTAATTTTATTGATTTCTCGTGTTATCCATGTTTCATCATTCTTTGGAGTTAATAAAGTTGAAGTTGCACACAAACTCATGATCTCCCTTACTACACCCTTTCTCATGAGCTCTGTCACTTGCTTATTCAATTTTGCATGTAATTTTGGGATCATCCTATAAGCTTCTTTATTTGGGAGTGAAGACCCTAGGATCAAATCAATATGGTGTTTGATATCTCTTTTGGGTGGTAACCCATCTGGTAGCTCATTAAGAATAACATTAGAAAATTATTCTATTAATTATATTACTTCTACTGGTATTTTTGCACTTGCAAGTTCATCCTTATTTGTGACTAGCACATAACAAAACCCATTTTCCTTTTCCTCCTTCACAAATTATTTTGCAAAAAACATATTTTCAGCCTTTCCCTCTTCCTTAAGAGGTAGCAAAACTATTTTTTCCATCCTTCCAAAAAGTATGTATTCTTCCCCCGTCATGAATAAATTTTCTATCAAATTTCCATGGTTTTCCTAGCAGCATATGACATGCATCCATAGGAATAACATCACACAAAATATCATCCTTATAACTTTTCCCAATAGAAAAATTTCATTAACATCTCTTATCAACAGTAACTTCATTACCGTTCTTAAACCATGAAATATGGTAAAGGTTAGGATTCTTCTCACAATACAAGCCTAGTTTCTCAACCATCTCATTTGAAACCATGTTCTAACAACTACCACCATCAATAAAAACATTACATACCTTTCCTCCTAAAGTGTATCTTGTGCTGAAAATATGTATGCTTAGCCATGCATCCCTTTGATCTCATTTCTTGGAGTAATCATAATATTTTTTATAATAAGATTTTCTCCCATATCTAGTGGAATTTTTAGGTCGTAATCATCTTGTTCTTATTTAGATTCAACAAGGTTTACTCTTATAGGGTCTTATTTATTCTTTTCATGTGTATAGTAATGCGAGAATTCAAATGTTATATGCCCCTCTTCACCACATCTCGTAGCACACAAATTATCTTCATGGAGCCTCTCATCCTCTCCCCGCCAACATATCCTCTGCCCCCCTAAGAAATCCTCTATCTCTTTGCTGATTTGGGATATTGTATCTTATATCTTCTTGATTTTTCACTCCATGAGGTTGTTCTCCTATACCTTGACCGAAACTAGCGTGTATCCTAGAAATCTCCTAAAAATTTTATGGTTTTTTTCTTTAGTACTTAAAGCTAGTTGATAGGCATCTTCCATGCTCTTGATCATGTGCATGCTTAGCTCATATGAATAGAAAATTTGAATCCATTTACATACCTTGCAGCCATTTTATCATCAATTTATTCATTCTCTACATGAATGGACAACTTGTAAAACTCATGTGTGTATTCTTGCATAGTTTGTAAGTTTTTTCTAAGATTATAAAACCTCCTAAAAAGGGTTTGTGCATAATCCACGGGGAGAATTTTTATTTTAGCTTGTTCTTCATCATACTCCAGTCTTAATCCTTTCTTTCCCATTTCTTGACCGTTACTTTTGTAGATGATCCCACTATAACATATCATGAAATTTTAATTTTTGCATGAAAATTTTACCTTATTTTCCTTTGACATATCCTTTCACTCAAAAACATTTCCCATGCTAGTCAACCAGTCGATCAACTCCTCTAGTTTTAGGCTACCTCCATATTCTCAAACATTAACTCTTATCCCATCATTCTTTCCTTATAATTCTCTAATTATCCTTTCTTCAAAATCTAAGGGTGGTCCTTTTGCTTCCTCCTCTTTACAAAATCCATCTTCATTTTTGTCATCTCCACCTTGATTTCTTATCTAGGCTATAGCATATTAAGTGTGCACAATACATTCAAATAACCATAACACATAAGAGAAAGGTCATAGACACAATATTAAAGAGGAAAACCCTCATGGGGAAGAAAACCCACTTTGAAATACAAAAATTATATTTCCATGGTTCAATTTAGTGAGGCACCAACCCCACAAGGAGCACCAAACCTACAAGAAGTACCAACCCCTAATTTAGTGAAGCAATCACTCTAAAAGGAGGATAAGACCCCATAATATGATTAAGCGCTAACTTAGCCATCTGATGATGATTATCTCTGAAAAAATTTCCGCACAACCGACATAGATTTCTAATTCGGATCACATAAACACAATAAAACCTTCATTCCTCAAACTTGCTATATATTTTTCCTCTTGGAATTATCCTAGATGTAAACCATTCCTCACATGACCTATAAAATTATTCAACCTATCACACACATCATCATATCTTAAATCATGCAATATAATCTCCTTCACACCCTTAGGAAAGCCACACTTTTCCCTCTATAAGCACTAATTCAAAATGAACTCTAAAATCACTTTTATATGCATTATTTATCTCAAAAAAAAATGAGGCCATTCCTCCATGAATAATTACACTAAAAATACTTAATAACATAAAAAAAATTAAATACAATGTTTTCATTGGACCCATATAGGTTGGATATGCCATAAACCATCGAACTTGCACAAAACAAACTCAAAACCCCATCACCTTGATGACAGAAAACAAAAAATATCAAAAAAATGATTATTAAATCCCTAAATTAATCAAACATGTGTAATATATCATAAAAAAACAAACATGGTCATTAATTATCTTTCACCAATTAAAAATTTCACAACACAACTCAAAAGGCTCAAAAACCTTCACTAAACACTTCTTCCAACACCCTGTCTTCACCTTTGGTCATCAAGACCACCTAAGAACAAATAAAATATGTCCATGTAAATATTATATGGAATATTCAATACCTTTACATCACACATTTTCTTTAACTAATCAAATAAATCATTAAATGGGCCCACTGGCTCATATCCTTCTCAAAACAAGTGTTTATAGCACCTTATTTTTACCTTTAGGCCTTAAGACCGCACAAGATGAACTCAAATATGGAATGTGACAACTCTATGGAAAAAACTCATCATATGGAAACCAACTCATCCTATTTTACTCTCTAGGTGATATAAATCATCATATAGTTGATTACATGCATGAACCAACTCATTCTTTCAACATGAGAAAATTTGTCCCGAAAATGCGATTGCCTTCTTCTTCACAAATCAACTCAAAGAGAAATTAAATCAACTCATAAATACATAATCCATACATCACTATAAATACATATTAATTCTATTTCCATAAAATATTATAACTTATTCCAAATCTAAGTGAAAGGCATTTAATAAAGGCAATATTTGTAAGTTGTTCCTTATGCCTTCTAGGTCTCAAGAACTGGACATGGGCTCAACATACTCCATCACACCAAAACACATTTCCACACTCAATCAAATAATTTAAAACACTTATACATTATTCCTAATCACTAATAAACATTCACCATGCATGAACAACTCAAAAACATCACCTTACCTCATCAAGTCACTTGACACCTTGCTAGAACAAGCATCCTTCAAATTTGACCTTCAAAGAATAGATCATAATTTTTTCATACCATATAAAAAAATGTATATACCAATTTATATATCTCTCAAAAAATTTCACAACACAACTTGAATCAGATCCTAACTCCTTTGTAGCTCCTGTGATTTTAACTTTACCACTAACTACTCCAAACTACCCCAAAACCAATCTTCATAAATACAACACACTTTGAACTTTTTCACATCAACCATGATCTGAAAATATTATTTAAATATATAAAACAATCTAGGGATAACATAAATTCCAATTTATTCTTTACCTTATTTGGATAAATTTTCCTTAAACTAGAACTCTTCGAAATAAGAATTTTCGGTGGGGCCCACATACTATCACAAACATTATCTTACCTTTGTAGAAATTTGAAGATTCCTTTACAACATCCAACTATCACTTTTTTAAACCAATCAAAACTAGGCTACTACAAGCAATCTTCACTAATTCACTTCTAGGCGGGGTTAGCTAGGGTTTCAAACCACTTTACATTCTTAACGATCGTTCATAAAAATATGACAATAAAAATACCTCATTATTTTTTTATAAACCTTATTATTTCCATTTAAAAACATCCTTGAAAGTATTTCACTCCCATTCATAGCACACAATTCACATGGAACATCGAAGGTCAACAGGTTGTCTCAAAAACACACTATTACTTGCTCGATTTTACCAAAATTTACATATCTTGCAAAATTTTCTTCTGAATGACCTGAAAATTATCATGAATCATCATGAAAACACCCTATAACTTATAAAAAAATCTTCATATTCCAAATTCATTTAAAACTCTCCATACATTAAGACTTACCTATGCTTACTTGTCTGCTTTCTCACTTTTTTTCTTTTGAAGGACCCTAAAACACCTCCAAACCACTTTGTGTACAAACATAAAAATTACCATACACCTCGGTATACTGTCACCACTATTATAGCATTATTTTACAAGGATTATAAACTCTAAATATCAAATGTCTACCTCATTCTACATGATCCAGGTGAGGAGTAGGTCTGGAATGACCTTACTCAGGACTGATCCATGAACTAACCATGCTGACCTCATGCATACTCATAGACACCCATGAAACACCATACAATCCAAGTTATACTTCATAAAACTCATCAAATCACTTGGAATTACTCAAACCATGACACAACACATTCAACCATGCTCCAGGACTACATAAGACTTCACCAAACTTGACGCCACTAATCAACCTTCATGTTTGACACCTAATTAACATCTCATGGAGACTCATACTACACCATTTTACAAAAAATTAATTTACATTAATGAAAACATAAACACATAATGGCCAACATTGTAGCCTATGTATCCCCTCAGCACAATCTTCTTCATACTTCCAGGACATGAGAGTCTATCTTCATGATCCGAGATACTGATTTGAGTTCTTGAAACTTATTGAAAATATACCACTTTGAGAACTTTAAGACATAATTATCCAATTTAACAAAATATATTTCTTTTAGATCAATACAAATTTCATCCCTTGAAAGAGTGAATTTTTCACAAAACTCCAACTTATGATTCTAACCTAAGAAGGTTTCATGTAGAACCCTATAATGAAAATATTTCTAAAAAGTTACTTGAAGACAAATTCAAACCTGGAGATCTTACCCGAGGTATCTCCACTTTACTTTGATTTTTTTCATGGTTTAATTATTTCCCACATCTCTTCATGAATTTCATTGAAGCAAGGCCTCTGTACTCATTGGATTTCATCTAAAGTATCCATGTAACATTCATTATGATCTTAATAGGTCACTTATATACTTCATATTGACTGAAAATTTGTCTTTTGTCTTTGATGACTGTGTCACTACCTTTAGCTCATTAACCTCCTAAAGCACATGCTTGTAGCAATTTAGGACTCAAATTTTCATACAATCTTGAAATTTGAAAATAATTTCAATCTTGACCTCTAAACCATCTTGAGAGTATGGTATAGATATTTTATAGTCTTGGGACACATTGTGATAATATTTTGATACATAAACAAGCTTCTTTAAACCTCTAAGTAACTTTGTACCAATGTAGACCTAAGAAACACCATCAAAATCCCTTCAAAGTGCATGCTCTGTTTCATACAACGAGTCTTGGTTGTAAGTTTCTTTACCATTTATTCAAGGCTACTTTCAGAGTATGATCATACAAAATATGCACTCAATGACACTTTATCCCATCAAAGAACCTCATTTCATTTCCTTTCACATGATACATCTTGATAATAACTCAGGACAAGACATCACAGACCTTTGATAACTTTATACTCGGTATACTTGACACACCCTATTGACTTCATGGGATGATGTAAAACAACATTCCAACCTTATCTTTACTTTATTTGAATGAGATACTAACACAATATACCTCTTTATGGTTCTACAAAACCTTTAATTAAACCATTCTCAAAGAAATTTTGACATAGCCATGACTACTCTCAACACTTGCCAAACCGTGACATAGTCACATACATATTTTCTTGCTTGTTTACATGACTAATGACCACAACTTAGACTCACTCATGACATAATTGTGTTGTTTCAACTTAATGAACATGACCACTCACCTAAAAGGACTTCACACATGTATACACTTACAAACAAACTAAATACCTTACAATAAGAATACTAAGACACCACAACCCGATACACGGTCCTGCGAGACATAGAAATTATCAACTTGACAAGCATAGAGTATTAAACAATCTTGACATTGAGAACTACACCCACTCTTGGAGCATACTATCCAATTTTACATACATCACTCATGATAAATAATTTCAAGACTTAAAAATATTTATCTACATTCTTGAGACCCAAATTTTTATACATGACAAGGTTCATATCACAAAGAACACATCTTAGAAAAAAGATTCATTGATGACTTAATCATACCAGCCTAGGCACAACCAAAAGACTTTCATTTCTTACTTTGGCATAACCTAAATCACCTTTTATGTCAAAAACTATGATTGAGAAGACAAAATACATACTTTAAAAGATAATTGTACTACACAATAACTCAACCAATAGAATTTTACAAGGAAACTTGGACTTGAGGACATGGCTATACATACTCAGAGACCTTTTGACAGACCAAAATGACTCAGACTCAACTATGCTAAGACTAAGAAACATTTTACAACATAAAAGCACTTGAAAATCTTGAATAGATAATTTTCCATACCTTATTACCCTTGAATTGTCCCACACACCTAAATTATTCAACTTCTCATTCTCTCAAGCATTGAGGAACAAACAATATTCTTCAACCAAATAAAACATACTTCCTTGACGTAACTTGGGCTTGAGAAACTTGTCTTCCATCATGATGGCACTAGAACCCGATTTAACAAACTTCAATGGATTAGGCTGCAATTCAGATGAGAATAATTTTTATTGACCTCCTTGGCTTGAAAAACCTCCCTTTTGACCATTGGATATGACGTGGAAGTTTTAGAATCATTTATGGGGTTGAATTTCTTCTTGAATACTCTTCTATTTTTAGTTTGAAGCTTTTTGATTCCGCTTCAAAATTATCCTTGATGTCAAGAACTAGAAATATGTCCTTTTTGTGACATTTGAAACATACAACACCATTCTTATTTCTTCTTGGTTTAAACATACTTAAGTTCCAACATCAATCCTTAGCTCTATGGTTATACTCACAACATGAACGGCAATCATCTTTGAAGAGCCATACATCATACCTATAAGACCTTCTCTTATGATATCTAGCTCTATGACCAAAATCATGACAAACAAAGTGATATCCATTTAAGTAAGTACCACACATCATAGCATTAGGTTATCTAATTGAGTTATAATTTCTCAAATCTATCTTCTTAATCACCTTATCATCATATTTATATCTTGTACCAGCTTCAAAGATCACTTTCCTTTTTCTTTCCATTGAACCCTAGGGAAATCTTGTCATTTTAGCTCTTTGACCTTCTAAAATATCATCAAGAGCTTCAGATCTCTTCTCTAACTTTCCATACATCTTCAACCTAATTGAAACATCTTTTGAATTAGACTCCAAAGGTTTTTAACCTTTCTTCATACTTGAAACAAACTTCCTCTTCATCCTCTAAGGATTTAGTCACACTCTCTACTTGATATTCCAAACCCTTAATGGCTTGACCATGCTCTATCTCCATGAAATTGATATGATCTTGTAAGATATGAATCCCTAACCGAGAAATATAATAATTCATCCTTAATTCAACCTCAATATCTGAAGACTTACCCATTGCTTATGCTTCTAGGATATCCTTCAAGTGTTTAAACTTGTTTCTCAAGGACCCAGTCTAATACTATTTGTTAGAAGAAAAATGGACTTAGAGCAGGGGTGAATCAGTCCTACAAATTTCTTATTTAATTTACCATTAATTATAGCATACATTAACATCGATACATTAACATACATTTAACAATAGCTTATTAAGTGTGCCCAATACATTCAAATAACCATAACACATAAGAGAGAGCTCATAGACATAATATTTAAATTGGAAACCCTTGTGAGGAATAAAAACACTAAATAAAAACATTATATTTCCATGTTTCAAATTTAGTGAGGCACTAACCCCACAAGGAGCACCAACCCCTATTTTAGTAGAGTACCAACCTTACAAGGAGCACTAACCCCTAATTTAGTGAAGAACCCACTCCATAAGGATGCTACAACCACCGAAGATGACTAAAAACCAACTCAACCACCTAATGATGATGATCTCTAAATTTTTTTCTTCCACAACTGATGGATATCTCTAATTCATCTCACACAAACACAATCAAACCCTCATTCCTCTAACTCGCTCTATCTTCTTCTTCTTAGAATTGTCTTAGATTAAACCCATTATTTTCATGACCTATAACATTATTCATCTTATCACACACATAATCAGGTCTGAAATCATGAAATAGAATCTCCTTCACACCCTTAGGTAGGTCACACTTTTCCCTCTATAAGCACTAGTTCAAAATGAACTCTAAACTCACTTTTATATGCATTATTTCTCTCAAACACAAAATATGTCATCCATCCATGAATAATTCTACCAAAAAAACTTTAAAAAATTCCAAAAACATTCATTACAATGTTCACATTTGACCCATATAGGTTGTACATGCCCAAAACCATCAAACTTGCACAAAACAAGCTCAAAACCCTATCACTTAGATGAGCTAAAACCACAAATACAAAAACCATGATTAGTTAAGCCCCAAACTAATAAAACATGTAATATAACATAAAAAAATCAACCATGGTCGTTAATTATCTTGTACCAATAAAAATATTCATAGCCACAACTCAAAAGGCTCAAAAACTTTCACTAAACAAATGCTTCTAGCACTGCTGTCTTCACCTTTGGGCATCAAGACCACACAAGAACAACTAAATTATAGAATGTAGAAAATATATGGAATCCATATTACCTTTACATCACATCCATGCATGTTATATCTCATGAAACATTCATTTTTTCAAACCACAACAACTTTCCTTTTCACCAAATCAAGATGCCCAAAAGTAGTTTTCCAAATTCAACTAATTTACACCCTTTTTCCACTTTGAATACCACCAAAGGATTTCAATAGGAACAAAATTAATCCCTATTCATTCTCAAACTAATATCAAGCATCAAATAATTCATAACATTCCTCATTCACTTCAATATTTCAACCTAAGAAAACATGTCTCAAAAAACAATAATGCTTCTTCTCTACAAATTGACCTAAAAGACCCATCAAATATCATCACCAAGAAAAATTCATATAATAATGGAAATCCCTCTAGAACCTCTTTCAATAAAATATTATATTTCCTTCCAAATCCAAGTGAAATTCCTTCAACAAGGTTCATCTCTCAGTAAATTTCTTCTTTAGCCTTCTAGGACGTAAGAACTAATTTTGATCTCAACTTGCTTCATCACAACAAAACTAACTTCCACACTTAACCAAGGAATTTAAAACCCTAATAAATGTTTTATAAGCACTTAAAAACTTCCAATAAACAAGAAAAACTTAGAATCATCACTTTACCTTATGAAGCCACTTGACACCCAACTAGACCAAGCAGACTCCATATTTGACCTTTAAAGATCAGGTCATAACTTCCTCATACCATATAAAAAAAAAAATTTGATATAACATTGGAAATATCTCTTAACTAGGATAAAAAAAAATTTAATGTATTTATAACTCATCATGTAGCTCCATGTAATTCCAGTTTACCATAGAATACTCCAAACTGCCCCAAAACTAGTCTTCATAAATAGGGCACACGTTTCCATTTTTCACTTCAACCATGATCTGAAAATACCATGGAAATCTATAAAAACTTAGGGCCTAAAAATGTCAATTTATTTTTCAACTTCTTTGGAGAATATTTTCTTAAACTGAACTTCTTCATAAACAAGAATTTTTAGGTGGGTTCATATATTGTCACATGCTCTAATATACCTTTATGGGAAGTTAGAATAGTCCTCTACAACATCCAATCATCACTTTCTAAAACCAAATAAATAATGGGCTGATACTGAGAAATTTTCTCTAAGTCACTTTTAGCTAGGGTTTCAAAGCAACTTACCTTCTTAATGATTGTTCATAAAAATGTGACGATAAAACCACCTCATTATTTTTTTGAAACCTTCATAACTGATCTAATATTATATTCCAAATATATAAGTCACCATATAAATCACACATCTCACAATGAACATTAGAAGGTACACTTTTTCATCAAAAACACACTCTAAATCATCTGGTTTTACCAAAACTGACATATCTTACAAACACTTATTTAGAATGACCTAAAATTGACATGAATCATCTTGAAAAAATCCTATAGCTTTACATACTCACTATCTAGATCAAATATCTCTAAAACATTACATCAATTGAGACTTACATATGTTATCTTGCCTAATTCTCATCTGTTTGCTTCCCAAGGAATCTAAAACACCATCAAACCTTTCAATTTGAAACTCACCATACAATTCATGTACACTACCACCATGTAGATAGAATGGACAAGACTGATTAGCTCTAAATCTCACACCTTTATCTTATTTTGCATGCACCAGGGCTAGGAATAGGCCTAGAATGACTTGACTAAACACATACAACCCATGAACTGACCATATTGACATATTACAAACTCATTAACACCTATAAGACACCTCTATGATCATGTGTGACCACATAAAAACATCTACATAGCTTGGGAGACCTTAAAATGTGACTTAGCTCACTAAACCATGTACCAGGACGTCATAGAACAACACCAAACTTGGAAACTATCAATCAAAATTCATGATTGACACCTCATGGAGAAAATATAACACCATGACACACTTTTCCATCAATGGACTTGAAATCAATGATAACAAAAACACACGAAGTCAAACAAGGCTTAAAAGTAGGTTAAATTCCAAAATAAATATGTTCTTGAACTTGCTAGAGTTGTAGAAAGAGGGCCCTCCATATCGAAAGGCCAAGGAAACTTCTTAGGTCATCAAGGCTGACACATACCATAGAGGACCATCAAACTGAAAAATGGTCCTTCACAAGAGGAATAAGAAGTAGAAATTATCATGTAATCCTTATACCAAACATCTCTTGCTTCTCCACCTACCTTTACATCCCATACGGGCCTATTTTTGATAAAACCAGAGTAATTTCTTAAGATTCTTTCATTCATGACAAGGAAAAACACTTATTCTTAAAGTTGAACCTAGCTCACCTATTAATTATGATACCCTTATTCCCCAAGTATTATCCCTTTCTCAATTTCATTATGAGCTATAACAAGCTAAAGAAATAATTTCCCAACTGCAACTCATAATGTAAACAAAAGAGGAAAAATTCTCTCAGTTGGAGGCAAAAAAGGAATAGAGAATTCAAAACCTCTAATAGTTATTAAAGCAGAAAGAATAAGTCATCTATCAACTACATCATAAGGTAGAGAAGAGAGAACACATAATTTAGTGCATGCATTCTAGAACTGAAGAATTGACCATCAAACTTGTCCTCTTACAAGAAGATAAGAAGAAAATAGAGTCTGTGGAAACTACTGATCAAATAATTCATACAGACTTTTTATTTCCCTAGATCATTGTGTTAAAAGGAATGGTCAAATGGATGAATTAATGTTATGATCTCAAAGGAGTAGCACAAGAGAAAAAAATATGAAAAGAAGAAAAGAAGCTACTTCAGGATTACATGTTTGTTATAGTCATTTGTATGACCAATCTCTTTCTTGTAGAGCACCTTCTAATTTTTATGCCTTATCTCCATGGGAACAATTATTCAAATAGAAATGTTCAAGATTATTCTTCACTAAATTGATATAATTTCAAAATGATAAGCAATTTATGGGAGCCTATGTAACAGATGACATAGTTGAAAATAAAAAATTTTCTGAATTTTATGTACACAAATTTATGCTCCCTGAGAAGGTGGAAATACCAATCAACTTGTATCTGGGAGGTACAATGAGATATTTTTTCCACTTTAATACATTAGTCTATTTGGCATGATCAAGGGGAGAATATGTGAGAGAATAAACTAATGCATGCCTCTTGATGAGACATGATCTCCCAGCACCACTGAGATTCTTTAGAAGGTATCAAGCCCAGGTTTATTATTTACAACTTGTAGACAAATACAAGGAAATTATTTCAACTTATGTATCAGACTTCAGGGAGTATGTACTCCCAAAATTTAACATGAATTTTCTTTCTAGTCAACTATAGTATAAATTACTTCTAGAGTTCTGGAATAAGAAGGTTGTATCACCAACTACCCTCTGGTGGTCACTAAAAAGAGAAAAAGACATATGCAAAATCATGTTAGAAATGCAAGAAAAATGGATTGGTATGAGATTCCAACCACCATTGATATTTCCCTAGTTCCAAGATCGAACATCACACAAGATCAACCCACCGAGAGCTATAAAACGTGGAGGGAAACAATTGTTAAATTTATAGGGTTTTGTAAAACATAACAAGACGAAACATGGCTCACTTTTACAAATGAGTATAATTGTACACGAATTGTATAATCTCTTAATAGATATCTTGTAGAAGGAGGACTTGATAATCCTTAAGTGTGAGGGAGTGATGAGCCTTGCTAAATCCTTTATACACCCCCATTTTTGTGTTATCATTTTGTGCTAAGACTTATATTAACATTTTGTAATTAATACTTTTATATATTTTAAAGGAAATTTTTGTGCATAACCTTATTTATTTTCATCTTATTTATGCTTATTCAAATGAGTTTAAATAAATCATTATATGCATTAATAATATAGTAAAAGAACATATATAAAGCCCAGCACATGACTCATACATATCCCAACATTCACACATTCGCACAAGACTCACCCATGCACTAGCGAGACTCACTTTGAAGTGCATGACTCACTTTAGAGCACATGAATCACACTACGAGAGCACATGACTCATATGAAGGAAGAAAAGGACTCAAAAGGAAAGGAGGTGAGTTGATTTAGTCATCACATGTGTTTCCTAATGAAGAGATAATTGGACATAGATCATTATCTTGTCATCATATGAATCATGTGGATTATGAAAGTCCAACTTAACATCTAGTTTGACTTTGGAAACACGGGGAAATGAAAAGAATAACTAGTAGTCACCACAATTTAAGGGATTCAATGCATGATATGTGACATCCTCTAGAATTACTAAATCATCTCATCTGAGAGTTAATAAAGGACTCCATTTGCAGTTAGTAAGATGAAATTTGATCTAAGTGTGGCATGCACTTGTTCATTCAAAGTTACAATTCTTTTTCATGTAGTTGTTGGAATTAAAATCTTTTAGTCAATTAGTATTTAGTCATAACAAATAACCTTTCCTCTTTTAGAGTGACAAGGACTTCTCTTGTATTAAATGGCATTTTAAATATAATTACAAGTTAATTATTTAGTCAAGGAGTTAGTTGATTGTTGTTGAAGAAATTATTGTATTACATTCAATAAAGTGCATGATTATGAGTTAAATTGACTGTGTAATTTGTAATTCCAAACTAGATCGAGGGAAGGAGCAAGGGCCACTCCTCCCCAACGTGAAGGGAATTGTTTTTTTACCTAAATATCTGTTATTTGACATTTTGTTATTTATGAAAATTCTAACACTTCCAACATTTCAATTCGTGAATTTAGTAATCTTTATTTTATACATAAAAGACATTTCTTAATTACATTTAGAAGTAGTATTTGATTGAATTCAATAGTGAATACATGTTTATCATAGTTTCAATTGTTCCATTTTTTGAAAATATCTATGGACACCACCCTAAAATGACACTCGTGAAATCATCAAAGTGCAGTATCAATGACACTCATCACAAGGAAAAACAATATCATGTAAACATTTCCAACTATTAATTGAGTCCTCGAGTAAATTTAAGAATCAATCATATGCAACATTTTGAAGTGAAAATGGGAAGATAATATATGTTACATCTTCATGTGTTATCTTTAGAAGCCTCATAGATGATTTAAAGGTCTTAATTTTCTCCTTAGTATAAATATTGCTGAAGGATCAAATACGGAAGGTATTTCTCTAGATTCCTATAAATATCATGGATAGGACCAAGAATATTAATTGAATACTTGGCTAACCAAACCATTGTGGGTACAACTATGAAAAACACATTTCCTAATTTGGGAGGAATTAGAAATTTTCTTGTCTTTGGAGGACTTGGTGGTGCCTTTGGACTCTTTGATTTCCCTTTATCAGAACATGGCCTCTTATGAGAATCCAATGATATGTGATCTAATCCTAAATCAGAATGGGACCGAGTGAAAATTCTTGGCAAATCTAGTGTATATACATAATTTAATGACTAATTCTAAAAGAAAAAAGCATGGAAAATCCAAGCTTAAGAATAAATATATGCCAATAAAAATAATTCCTTCATTATTCTTCGTTAACAAAGAGGGCCCTCCTTCTAGCACAAAATTTTCCTCTCCTCTTATTGATGCATGTGGAACACACATCTTCGGGGGATGACAAGATATTATGTCCTCATTTTAGAGTCAAAAGATGAATCAATGCACAAGATACGGGTATGCAACCTTATAAATTATCAATGACGAGTGTTTGTAGGAATTTGAGATCATTCTAACACCAATATATATAAATTCTGCACCAAATTTTTATCTAAATAATTCCTAAGTCTTATCTAACTAATGGATATTGATCAAAAGAAAAATAAAAGGGGAGATAGGAAAAGAGAAAAGGAAATTATGTAAAAACTAAATTTCATGTGATTGACATTATTTAAATTGAATATTGTGTATTTGTACATAAACTTGAGCACTCAATTTAGTCTGGACACAAATTTATATGTTACGATCATTGAAAATATTCCAAGGATATTAGAAACATGATTGTAACAAGATAGTTATAAATTGAACAAATCACCTAGATTGTTGAATACACATCCACTATCATTTATAAAATTAAAAATAATGCTACATATTCATTAAAATATAATGAGAAAAATTTAAATATCACAAATAAAATCATAAAGAAGATTATAACATCAATAAAATTTCATCAAGAAACTTGTAAAAGATGGAGATGAGAACAAATAATTTCAACTCGCAGGAATAACTAAACCAACTTGCATTAATGATAAAAAAATTCACCTCATTTTTAACAAAATATGGGGTCTTATTCCACCACCCTTACCATACTATAATTACCTAGGATTGAGAAAATATACTAGATAATTGACCTCCTAAAAATATACATAATTGATTTCAGTTAGGATGTTACAACCGAGTACATGGCTATACATATCCCTAGAATATTTGTAGTAATCATTCAAGGTTCTTATTTTAAAATGGGTCCCTTTTGAGTTGAATTTGATGGTGTGGGTCCCTTCTTGGTAGCTTATAAGGCATCTTTGTAGATATTTTGGTCCCCATCGAGCTTGTTGAGGTCTATTATGGGCTTCATGAAGAGTTTGGGATATTTATCTGATAGGACCTTTGGGAAGTCATAATTTTTCTTGAAATTTCCTTGAGAGTTTGAATCTTTTGGATTTTATCTTTATCCTGTGATATTGTTTGAATGACCTTGCTTGCCTCTACCTTATTGGCCTCTGAAATATTCATGTGAAAATGGACCATGAACTATTTGTGGAATTATGTAGATTATTCCATGGTCACTACTTCTTGGTTTTCTATGACAACCTGGATGATGGATTACTCTAAAATTATTTGTCTACCCCTTCGATAACATCATATAATTATGGGTTTATCATTCTATTCATCTATTCTTCCCAATCTACTAATGCAATTTTAGATTAATTGGCATGTATTCCTTGAACCATTTACACTAAAACTTATATTGAGGCTTTGATAAAATACATTGATTCTTCTTTATATTCAACCACTTGTGATTCTTTTATCTTTATCTTTTTGGTAAGATAAAATAGGTCCTCAAAAGCTTCATGCCAAATACGGGCCTGATTAGTGGACATCCTCTTTTTTTTCTTACCCTTTTAGGGTACCTATTTTTGATTTAATTCTATTATAATTTGAGGATATTATTAGGCAATCCAATTAGGTTACTCCTTCTATGCAAATATGTCCTTTTAATATAGCCTTTTCCTAGATCTTATGAAGGCATGTCAATAGAATTTTCTTGTTATTTTCCTTCCTACAATTATTCTACCTCCCCAAATAATTCCACTTTGGAATTTATTACAGTATAGTCTCCATGGTTTCTTCTTCATCATCTGAAGAAGACATATCATAAGCAACTTATGAAGGACCTGAAAGTGGCTCAAGAGTTATCTCATAAATTTTTGGAACATTTTCTAGTTACGTTGGTATTGGGGAAGGAGTGGGAGTACTTTTACCTATGGGATTTCTTGGTGGCTCCATATATATAGGTTCCCCTCTCCTTATGAATTCACTTATGATAATTCCTCTTTGTCGGAGAATTGATCCTATGGTATTCATATTCTATTAAATGGGATTTTCATCCTCTTGGGTGACCCACACCTAATCATTCATATCTATTTCATATGCACATGTAAAATTAATATTCCCTTTTAATGAAAATAAATGCTTAGCCATTATCTTCCTTGGGTCATATTTCCTCAAAATATTCTCTCACAAGTTGAAGGAGTGTCTATGAGTAGTAGTAGCCTTAAGATCTTACCATATTTTAAATTCCTTTTACCTAACTTCCAAAGGCAATGAAGGATGGGTCCTATGTTTATTTTCCTTACATTTATTAGCAATATCATTACTCATTTGTAAACAAATTTCTTAGTCAAACAATTTATCAATTACATACTACAGTTGTTAGAATGATGGAGTCAACAATCCTTTAATCATAATCCCTATGTAATTGGGATAAAATAAAAAAATTCCTCCTTTTCATGATATATTTTACACCTCTATAGAAATCCTTGGCATTGGTGTTTCCATGATTAACATGTACACTTTAGGGTAAAATGAGGTGTATATGTATTCAATATGATCCTTGAATTGATTTGCATATAATTTTGAGTATTATTCATTCACCTCTCAAGGGAACTTGGTTTCTGAGGGAAAAACTCAAGGCACAATAATATTCCATAAACTACATCCAAGAAATAAGAGGTCGTAAAAATTATTTATTTTTATTAGCATTAACATCCCTCTGTGAAATAAATCTAGTCGAGACTATGTTCCCTAAGGTAGGGAATTTTCCTTCATCTATGATCATGGAAATAAGGGGGATCTGGGAAATATCTAGTTTAGAGATGGAGGGGTTCCTATAAAAATGGTTCATCAAGGTCACATTGATTCTCACCTTAGGACTAAATATTTGGATGAGAACTTTGTTTAGACCTTCATCATCTATGTTATCAATTGGGTCTTTTTCCCAATTTTGTAAAATGGTTCTTATTTGGTGGGTTTCCATCCAAGATTCACTATTTTTAGTTATAGATAGTTTCAGCTTCAAATAACTTATAATAGGCCTTAAAATTATAAATAACAATAAAATCTATCTTATTTTATTCATCATAGGAGTGCAATGTCTAATCCTTGGATTTATTATAAATAAGAATGGGAGAGAATAATTCTAGGCATGGAAATACCTCTAGTTTTGCCTTAATTTGGTGTAGTGTGGTCCTTTTCAATGTCCTAATATCAGTGGCTCTCTAATCTTGATCATTCAACATCCTGACTTCATTAATTGTTTCAATTGAAGTTATATCCCTCTAGGCTATTGAAAAGACAACAAAATAGTGTGGGAATTCATGCTCTAGCACACTATTATTCGAAAACCATGTCTCTTACTATTATTTGGTCTGCATATGAGTAGAAGAAAGTATCCACATTGGATTTCCTTATCACTACCATTGTTGAAGGAAATAGATTTTAAAATTGTAGAAAACTTGGCTCATTGTGAATGAACTCTAGAAATTAGATTTCACAAATGACTTTTGAATTAGCATCTTGGTGAATGAACTCCATTAACGTATTAATTTTTAGATTGAGAAATATTTCCACTCAAATTGGTGTGTTCTACATTAATGGCACATAATGTATGACTCGATATTTTTCATCTAGGAAACACTAATTTTTGAAATGTCCATCCTTTTTAATGTGATCCATACACCTGTACATGTCAAATCTAATCATATCCATCAATTTTAATTATCCAATTAATTTTTGGGTGTCACATATATGTCAGGAAATGGAACACTTGTAATATTGTGATTGGCTCATTGTTCTTTGGATGTTGAAGTGTCATTTTTTATTGAATTTATCATTTTTGCATCTGTGAAATGTGAGGAATTGAGACTATGAATTGTGAGTTGTAAGTTTTGGATTTTGATTTCTAGCATTTGTTATTCTTATATTTTAAACTCTCATGTCCTTGAAGTCCAAACTTTGAACCCTTACACTTGCGAAGTGTGATTTTTAAACCCTCACACTCCCAAGGTGTGAATTTTGAATTCTCACAGTATTGAAGTGTGATTCCTCTCTCTATTGACTATGACAAAAATTTAAACTTAAATTTATTAAAAATATTTAATTAATCCTTGTAAGTGTGAAGTACAAATGTATAAGTATGGAAATTGAGAGTTAAAGATAGTGCAAACATCAAAGAAATCATAAGTGTGATCAATAATTGAATAGGTATGAGTACTTAAATTTCTCCAAAGTGTGAAAAATGCATGAGTTCAAAATTCAAGAAAATTTTGAAGTATGAGTACAAAGATTAGGAAATGGGAAACAACAAGCTCTTGAAAATATGAAGTGTAAGTATAATTTTTTTAAGTGCAAGTACTAAATTAATCCTAATTATAAATAATTAGTTTAATAAATGTGAGTACTAAGAAAATCAAAATTTGGCACTAAAGTAAGGACTTAGGAAAAATAAGGAAATTTTTTAGAGATTAAAGGCAAGTACCTAACCATCTATTCGTAAACATAGATGGTATCTATTTTTAAAAGGACACCATTTTGAAAATGGGGGGATGTTAAGAAGTAACACTTACTACATGTAGAATTTCAAATCATCATGGGCATGTGAGTGATCTCAATGACAATAATTATCACCCATATTCTTCTTGAAATTATCTAAGTTAGAAGGTGTATAATCCTTCTCTTTTGTTACAAAACTTTCATAGGTTATTGTTATCTCTGAAAAATAACACCCTCTAATTTATAATGAATGGAAGATGAGAAATCAATGTTTTTGGGTAACATGGGACTGTCTCCAATTTGTGGTACTTGCTACTTGAGACAAACCACCTGAGAAGGTTTTTTCCTCTACCTATTCCTAATTCTAAAATGCTCCTATTGTTGGAAATTCAACTATCTAATCCTACTCTACCAATCCAAGGGACCAAGGGAAGAGAGATGTGCATGAAAGGAGAAATCATAAGCTAATGATATGTGGTAGCATTAAGAACAAGGGGAAAGACACTCTCAAATGATGGAAAATGGGATAAAATGGAGGAGAGGGAAGACAAGAGAGCTACAATCTAGAGTAGCATTCAAAATTCTATTCTCTCACGATACGAGAGAAAAATAAATCCTACAAATGAGAATACATACACAAAATACATGCAAGTAGATGAAGAGGTAAGGAAATGCAATAAAATAGTAGTTAGGGTAGAGGATATCCACAAAACATGAATTGTATTGATTTATAAGGATATACAGCCCATTACATTGAAGGGAGAAGAAATAACACATTGAAAAATCTAAATATGAGGCATGTAGCTCAAGAACACTTGTGCATCACTTAAAAACAATACTTTTGTATTATGAGAGGGTCCAAACTTTAAAAATGAGAATCATTTTACAATTTATAGAAGATGAGAGAGAGAGGAGGGAAAATAACATTTATACCTTTGACCACCAACATCATATATTGAATGGCTGAAAATAGGCATGGGAACCCTTCCAAGACCATTTCCATAAGATGATTTTATTGTAGGAGAAAGAATTATAACCATACCTCATCAAATATGGTAGTTGAGCTAACTTAAACTATATCCTTAAATGCTACAATTATTTTGCTATTTTCCTCCCACATAAACCTACCAAATTCTATAATATATATTTCTTGTTTTCATATTGAATTACATGATGGTAATTTTCAAAAATTCCAAATTTATGAAATTTGGAGATGTAGGTTGAAATTTATGGCCATCTAAAGTCCATGATCCCGGAGAAACACAACGAGGTACCACTGTGGGATGTAACAAACTAATTTAATGTTTATGTGTAAAGGGAAGATGAATCAGCTTGGTCAATGAACTAAAGGAAGGGAAGAACTATGCTTGGTGTGCCACATGGGAATGATATTTCTATATGTCTGTGTGTGGGTAGATAATTGTGGTTTGGGTGGAACTGGGACAATTCCACTGTTTCGTCAAATCCCACCTTATTCAATTTTTCTTTTACCTTGTCCCCAATCTCCTACTCATGTCTCTCAAATCATCTTTTCAAGAAACCGACACAATGTGGGAACATTCATCCATTCCTATAGTTCCCTCCTCACTCAACTAAACCAATGCCCCACCTTCCAATTGGATTTTGTTGTAAATAAGGGAGCAGGAGGAACAAAGGAATAGTTCCTCTTATTCTCGCCAAAAGATGGTTTGGATAATGGTGCCCAAATTTTGTGATTTTTAAAATTTTTTGGCCAAGTATGGAAAGGGATAGGTAGAATAGAGTGTCCCAGCACTAGTTTTCTCCATTTTTGATCAACTTATACATGTCCAAGCCCAATCAAAATTACAAGTTATCATAAGCGGTGTTATTTTGGATAAAACTTTAGAGACTAAATGAGGTTATCTACTAGCTATATGGGAGATTGATGGCCTTGAAGCATTTGTTGGGCATGGATTTAGTTGAAAAATATTGAAAAATGATCTAGAGTGTCAAGTGATCACCCCTGAATCTACATAAGGAACTACTTGAACTTGATCATTCTCATTATGAGATGTGTTCCAAACAAAACTTTATGAGAGTAAAAATTGTCTTGAATTTATTTTCCTCCATATATATCCTCTTAAAACTCATCATTTTTACTTTCATCCCTTTGTAACATATATTTGTGAAGTCCTCTATGAACCATTATAACAAAACCATGCCATCCAGGGAGAAACAAAACATTATGTAGAGCACTTAGAGAGTTTGAAACTATACTACCAATAAGAAAATGTTTTGAACAACACTTGGAATAATTAAAAATTAAACTATCATGTACAAGGTATGGTATTGTTCAATATTAATTCTTGAGATGTATACCATTGCTAGGGATATGTAACTCTTCGTTGTTTAATTTTGACAATTGGAAAGCATTTTTTGGATTGCAGTTGGAAATAACAACATATGGGCCACTCCACATTGTATCAAACTTTGAGTTCCTTCCTGGTTTATCTCATTTTGCATTCCACTTTAGCACTAGATATCCTTCCTGAAACTTCTAGCCACTGCTTTCTTATTGAAATGCTTCTTGATTTGAGATTGATCCTTTTTCATTATTCATAGTACTTGGTTTCTCAACTCTTCTAGTTCCATGAGCTCTACATACCGACTCCATAGTCTCAAATTCAAAAATTTTAAGATAGTTAATGATATCTAATGTTGTTAATTCAAGAGATATTGGAAACCTTTATTCTTTACCATAAACTACCTTAAAAGGGGAAGCTATCAGTTGATATTTTAGGAGTGATTATATCATCCCACAAGGTTGATTTTAACTTCATGTGCCATGTTCTTTGATTTTCATCCAAGGTACTCCTTATGATTCTCAAAATATTCTTGTTAGTGGACTTAGATTTCCCATTACCTTAGGGATAATAGTTTGAGGAGGTGCTCAAGTAGATTCCATTCTTAATAGCCTAGTTAGAGATATTTTTGCCAAGGAAAGCTAGAGAATTATTAGAAATGATTGTCAAAAGAACACCAAATCTGGTCATAATACCTTCATATAAGTATAGAATATTACCCTCATTTGCCTCCTTAAATGTAATTGTCTTTGTCCATTTGGTGAAATAGTCTATGGCTGTGAGGATCCATTTGCGACTTGAGCTTGTATGTTTGTTTATCAATCCAATGAAATCTAATCCCCATTGCATGAATGGCTGATTTATAGAGATGGGGTGGAGTGGAATGGATGATAACCTTTACTTTCCTATAAATAATTCACATTTTTTACATTTCTTTATCCATGTATAGTAGTCAATGAATAGGTTAGGCCAATACTATCTAACCTTCATAATCTTGAAATTTATTGTTCTTGGAGAAAAGTGACCTCCTGCTTCATGAAACTCTTGCAACACTTTCTCTATTTAATCAGTCTTAATGTATCTCAAGAGTACTCCATTCCCATCTTTCCTAAATAGTATTCCATCAATAAGCACAGAGTGAATGGATTGAATTTTGAAGTACCTCCTTTTGGATTTTCTCAAACCTTGGGGAATTATCCTTTTTGGAGAAAGTTGATCACATCATGAGTCAAAAATAAGTAGGCAAGACATTGTATGATTGTTATTGGTCATGTTGAACCATGAGGATGGATTATGACATTGTATGTTGTTCTAAAACTAGATACTTACACAATCCCTTTCCTATGACCATCTTATTTACCTTGACATCAATGTCATACTCCATTACTTTGGTTATCCAAATAGCCCTCTTTTAATTTAGATATTTACTTAGAAGAAAATATTTTCACACTAGCATGGGAGACCATTAGGTGGATCTTGTTGTTGGATACCAAATGTTTGAACTTCTTCAATCTTATTATAACATCTAATGCATGTTTCTCAATAAATGAATATCTCATCTCATAATCCTCTAGACTTTGGATAAAAATGCAACAAGTTATTCCAATCATTCTTTATTCAGTTATACTAGTATGGAGGATATTTTCTATGTTATCAAAATTATACAAGGTGAAATCATTTACGAAATTAGGGTTCGTGAGATTTAGGGCTTGTGTAATTTCTTGCTTTATGGATTCAAATCTATTTTTTCACTCAGTGGTCTATTTGAAAGCCAAACTCTTTTTTAACATCAATGTCAATGGTTTGACAAGGTTAGAAAAATTTAGGGTGAAATTTCTGATGAAGTTTTTATGACTAGGGAATGGAAATGTTAGGATGACATTAACTCTCTCTAGATCAATGGTTAATCCTTCCTTAGAGAAAATATGGCCAAGGATCTTACCTTCATGAGCTAGGAAGATGCATTTATTTGGGTTGAGAGAAACTCCAAATTTCCTACACCTCTCAAATACTGTCTTTGGTGGAGAAGATGATCAAATGCATTCTTAGAGAACATTTTGATATCATCTAGATACACAATTTTTTTTTATTGATCAACCCTTTTAATTTCATATCTATGGCTCTCTGAAATGTTTCTCCTACATTAGAAAAACCAAAAGTAATTTTCCTATAAGCACAAGTTCCCCATTTTGTGGTAAAGGAGGTCTTTAATTGGTCTTCCTCCTTTACTATGATCTGATTGTAGATGGAGTAACCATATAGAAGAGAAAACCTTTCTAACCCAACCACCATTTGTGAGATTTGTTCCATTTAAGGTATCGGTAATGATCCTTCAAATATTCCTTATTTAAATCCCTAAAATTGACACACATTATAATTTCTCCATTCCTTTTTCACACTGGAACTAGATTAGAAACCCAAGATGAATGTTTGAAGGGAAAAATGGTGTTTTCATCAATTAACGTGTCTTTGGTTTTTTCCCGATAGGTATGACAGTTGAATGTAACTCAATTTTGTGCTAAGATAAACTAGGATCAAAACCTCTAAGGTATTCATATCTCCATGCAAAAATATCAACAAATTCTTGGAAAAGTTCTACAAAAGTATATTTTTCTTGTGGATTACTTACCTTACCAATCTGAGTAATTTTCCTTCACCAACTGAGATGGGTTCTGAATATTCACCCTTAATTGTTATGTTTTCCTTTTCTTTTATAAACTAGTCATCATATTTGAATATGGATTCCAACAAGGCCTTTGGGTAGTTTATACAATCTAAGTTGGAAAATTTGACTCCCAAATTATTGCTCCAACTTGTCTTGTTTCCTTAAAGAAAACACAACTTCTTCACTTATAAAATTGATAATATGTTGATCAATTTCAAACACTTTCCAATTTGTGTTATTGTCTTGTATATCAAGCCATAATACCACCTTAAAATGTGGTTGCACTTTGTCTCTCTTAATATTCTCAACCACATTAAACCTTTCTCTAACTATATCCAATATGTCTGTTGATTCATTTTCTTTTCTTGGAATGGCATGAATATTAAAAGCTTCAAAATCCTCCAAAAGGTCTCAAACTATGTGCTTGTAATATCTTAGCAAGTAATACTTGGTTTTATTTTATCCTCCGATTTGATTTACTACTAGTTCACTATCCCCAAAGGTATGTAATTTATTGATGTTCTTATTTATTTCCCATTGTAAGCTATGTATGAGGGATTTATATTCTACTATCTTATTGGGAATGCTAAATTAAAATCTAAAAGAGGGGTAATATTTCATTCCAGTAGGAGACACAAGGACTATACCTCCTCCTACACCACATCAAATTCTCGATCCATCAAAAAGCATTTTCCAAATGTCATCTTCCTCTTCAATATTTGTTTTAAAAATGTTAGGAAAATTTGAATTATCCTCATGTAGATGATAAATAACAAGGTCATCTTCCTTGATCTACTGATATGGTTTAAAACCTTATCTTGGTTTCCCCATTCATCAAGTAGAAAATCAAGAATGCCTTAAATATGACTATCTACTTCTTGGGTAAGTAGAGAGTCTTGTTAATCAATGATGGTACAATTTATTTATAGGGTTGGGTACATAAGGATCTATGTGATATGTAGAAATTGGATTAGACTTGATGGTAGACATAGTGCCATACTTGGTCCTAAAATCATATGACCAATTAGATGATATATCCTCCAATTTTTGTAGTAAAGTCTCTAGATAGACACATAGTGAAGAGTAGAGGTAGATCAATTATGAAAATGTCTTGAGGGACTAAGACATTAGGGCATGCATGAATTTTAAGGTTTATACCTTTGATAACACCAATAGTTCCTAATGTTATTCCATTTAGTTGCACCACACTTTATAGAGAGATTCATAATTGAGACCCATTTGGTCTGTAATTTTTTTGAGCATGACAAAACTTCTTGCTCAAGAATAAATCATATAATTGTGCATTAGATGATTACTAATAATAAAAGATACATATAAGGGTGGAGGTTTCACATCCTTACTTTATTGAACATCTCTATTTTGAGGTGTATTAGTGAGCACAACCTTGACTGGTTCCTTGGATGATTCATTTGTTGAAGATAGATTGGACATAGCCACTTGTAGAAGGTTTCTTTGTGCCAAAATATCCAACAATTAACACATTGATATATCCATGTTAGTATTCTTCATTTTTTTAAGGATGTTGAAAGGAGTAGAATTATACTTATGTTGTAACCTAGCCACAATGACATTTTCTTGTATTTTAGATGACGTGGAAGGGCCCTTAGGATGGTTTTGTACATTTGGAGCTATGTTTAAATTTCCACATCTTTGGAGTGTTGAAGAAGGTTGGGAAGAACCCACATCTATTGATTTTCCGTCTTTGATATCTCTTCTTTTTGATCTAGTGTTAGTAACCATACCTTGTAGAGGGGTCTAATTCATTCCACAAAATTCATCTATTTTCCAATTTATAATTGAAGTATCACTTGGTAGTGTCTCTTAAATAATTATTTGCTACCAATTTTCTTTTATGGGTGCCTCTTGAGGAACAAATGTATTTTTTACCATCAAATCATGGTTCATAATACCATTGGGACAAGTTACTTGGTTATGTGGAAGATGAAAAAGGAAACACCACTCATAATCTTGCACAATGTTATTTTGAATGGGAACCAAGGCATTAGATTAACTAATAAAATTTGGATTATATGATTAAAATGGTCTTATAGGAGGAAACCGATTCTTCTTTTGAGGAATAGATTAGAATGAAGGTTTGTTTAGTTGATAGGACTTGTTAGGTTGATATGGAGGTTAATATGGTCTGATAATTTGGGCTTGTTTCCTCTTAATAGATACAAACTCATTCCCAAAATTTTGTAAGTTCTCATTACCTCTTGCAGCTCAACCGAGGTACTTGAGGAAGTAGATGTTTGACTAGAAATTTGATTCCTTAGGGTTGGAATGAGAGATAAATTAGGATATTTATGGTAATTAGGTTTCTAAATCTCTGAGAATATAGGAATTGGAGGCCTAGCAACAAGCTTCTCAACTTAAATAAGGTTATTTTAATCCCTAATAACAATTTTATATTCATTTGGTAATGTTCTAGCCCACATAGACTGAATCATGATTGAAATATCATTATTCAAATTGTTTAGATAATAAAGGAATGTATATTGGGGTGTAAGTCTTACCAATTGATGGATTTGGTCCCAAATCCTTGGAAATATGATGTTAAAATCAATCACTTGTTCATTTAGGGACCACTTTGTTATGGTCAGCTGATCTATCAAAGATAGGTGATATGAAATATCATAAAAATGGTTCGAAAGGGTTATGTTAAGTTCATCCCGAGTTGTGAATGGATTAGGACTCAAACTCCTACACCAATAAAGGGATTTCCTTTTGAATTTTAAATCCAAGAGTATGATTGTTACATCATCCTCAGTAATAGAATGGATTGAACAAATGTTAGCAACATTTTGAATGTGGTCATCTTAGGTCATATGGTTTTTTTAGTGAATAAAGGGATATTGTTAAGTGCACACACTAGTATATCATTATGTGTATTTAGGTCCAAAATACTATCACAATTGAATCCTAAAAAATAAAATTCCTTTGAAGATTCATGAATGGATGGGACTTAAAACTCTAGAAGACAATAAGAAGGGCCTACTAGGAGGAGGAGTAGAGAGGAATTTTTTTATTTGTGATGGTGATATCTAAACTAATCTGCCTCTTCTTCTTCTTTGTGATAGATACAAGTAGTCAAAAGGTTCTTCTCTTATTGTTCTTGACCTTTTCTAAATTCTTCTCATAAGAAATAGGAACTCTTCTACTTGGAACCATTAAATATAGTGTTTGGAGTCATCAAATGTGTTTTAGAAAGCCTCCAAAGGGCTTATATTCACTAGGATACACACCAAAACTTAATGAAATAACAATAAAACCTCAATATGTTCCAACGGTCATGCCATAACTATTCTCTCTAAAAAATAACACCATCTGATTTATCATGAATGGAATATGAGAAATCAATGTTTTTAGGTAACATGGGGTTTTCTCCAAGTTGTGGGACTTGCTACTTGATACAAATCTCCACAAAGGTTGGTTCCTCTACCTATTCCTATTGCTAAAATACTACTAATAGTCAAAATGTAAATATTGAATCCTATTATAACAATCTAAGGGACCGGGGAAGAGAGAGTTACATGTAAGGAGAAATCCTAAGATAAAGATAGGTGATATCACCAAGAACAAGGGGAAATACACTCTCAAATGAGGGAAAATGGGATAAAATGAAAGAGTAAAGGGTAGATATGAGAGCCACAAATCCAGAGCAGCATTCAAACTTCCATTCTCACATAATCCACAATAGAAATAAACCTTACAAAATGAGAAGACATACACAACATAATATCAAGTAGATGAAGAGGTAAGGAAATGCAATAAAATACTAGATAGGGTAGAGGATAACCAAGAAACATGAATTTATTTCTTTATAAGGATGTACAATCTATTATATTAAAGGGAGAAGGAATAACACATTGTAAAATCCAAATATGAGGCTTGTAACTTAAGAACACTTTTATAAAACTTTAAAATGATACCCTTTTATTTTGAGAGGGTCCAACCTTTATAAATGAGCATCATTTTACAATTTAAAGAAGATGATAGAGAGAGAGAGAGAGGATGGAAAATAAAGTGAAACTCGAATTTATTCCTTCGACCACTAACATCATGCATTGAATATCTAAAAGTTGGCATGGGAACCCTATTAAGACCATTTTCTATTATACTTTTCTGTAGGGGAAGGAATGGGCACCATACCATATCAAATATGGCAAGAGAGGGAATTACATCCTAGAATACTAGGATTATTTTTCTATTTTCCTTCTACCTAACCCCACCTAATTCTAGATTTATTATTTCCATGTTGAAGTACATGTTGAGACTGTCTGTACAACAATTCCAATTTTATGAAATTTGGAGTTGCAGGGTGAAAGCTATGGCCTTATAAAGTTTAAGATCCTAGGAGAAACATGATGGGGTACCCTACGGTTATAACAGCATTTGCTTTAATGTTTGTGTGCAAAGGGTGGATGAATCAGATAATCAAAAAACTGGAGGAAGGAAAAAATTATTTTTGGTGTGCTGCATGGGCCAAAAATTTATGTGATTTTATGTTTTGGAAGATAATCAAGGTTAGGTCGAAGTATGTGAAAATTCCACCTATTCATTAAGGCTTGCCTTATCATATTTTTCTTTGCCTTTCCCCTTATCACCTATTTATGTCACTCAACTCACTCGTCAGGGAACCGATAGAATGCAGGAATATTCCATCCATTCCCACAATGTATGTCTTTCCTAACTTAACTAATGCCTTTCCCTCCAATTGGTTTTACGTGGTAAATCGGGAGCGGGAGGAACAGTTCCTTATGTTCCATTAAAGGCCAATTTGGTTGATACTCTTGCCACAATTTTGCCCATTTTTATGATTTTTGGCCAATTATGGAAAGGGGAAAAGAGTAAATGTAGAATAGAGTTTCCCAAGATCTTGGTTTTCCCCATTTTTGGTCAACTTATACCTACCTTAGTCCAATGAAAAGTACAATTTATCAAAATAACCTGGGGTATTTTGGATAACGATTTCTCAATTCTACATAAATCATTCTACTTACTTTTATATTGGCTTGAGATGGTACTTTTGTCTAAAATAACCCCAAGATATTTTGGAAACTTATAAGTTCAATTTTGGAATTAGACAAATTTTGTTATGAAATGATGTAAAATATGAAAAAAACTTAGTCTTCTACATAATATAAGAGCTTAATGTTCTATGGGTTATCCTAAGCCATAGAACAAAAGGAAATAGAGAAAAAGACTTAGGAATATTCTCGAGGAATTCAATATTTCATGGCATCAAGTCGGTTGAAGGAAATTTAAAGCACCATGGGTTTATATGCCCGTGAAAATTTAAAAAATAGCTATGGATAAGATCCACGGAGAAAAGAAGTGAGAAGCTTAGTGCTTCATGACATGGAAAAATAGAGTGTTACATAAACTTGGAAGGTGTATAATTCCATATATTTTTCAATTCCACGTGAGTCGATTGTAGTTAGTTGGGAAAATTTTCGATGTAAAAAGAAAATTTTCCACAAGGTACCACATAGAAAAGATAATAAGTTAGAAAGTGACTAAGGTTGGGAGCTAGAAAACACTATCCTAGTGTTCCATGGGTCCTCAAAGAGATACAAAATTAAGGAACATAGTCACAGATAAAATGTCACACAGGAAAAGTAAAAACATCCACATAATAAATGGCTAAGTGCATAAACATACAAGTGTTGCAAAGAAAAAAACTTCACTCATCACTCGGGAACATAAAAGGATTTGAGAAACCATATTTCGTATAAATTTTGTGAGGCACATGTGAAACCATGCATGTCAGTTCATTCATGACATCCGAAACTATTTTAATCACCCAGTTTAATGAATTATGGCATCATCTTACATGGCACTGATGGCATGTGATTGGACAAGGATTTCATGCCATGGTGGTTAGCTCACTTCAAGTCGGTTCCTTGTCCTATACTACAATTCAACACTGCAAGAAATCATGGCATCCATGCTTGTTCAACAGGATTTCAAGGATCAATACTCAAGTATGGAATTCATCCTTTCCCTCTTCTCTTTCTCTCTTCCTTTACGAGATCTATAAATGTAATTTCTTAGGCCCATTCAAAAGATTCTTCTCCTATTTCTTCCTTTACATATTTTGAATCTTCACTCCAGCCTGTGAACTCAAAATTTCTTCTTTCTACCTCTATAACTTATTAATGGGGTTCTCTTTCCTCGACTCTATGTATAAAATTCCTAAACATTGATTAATACAAGTGTGGATTCTTTCTTTCCTTCAAATTTTATGTTTTTGGCATGAATATCTCTAACCTCTTATGTATTTCATAGTATTTCTAGTTGTTTTCATTATATTTGTGTGAATTCTTCATGATATTCATTTATAATATTACATCTGTGTCTCTATAGTTCCACATTTTATTTTTGTGCATCGCCTCCCATTTTATTTTCTCGCTTTATCCTCCTTTTAACCATGTCTCCTTGGAATTATTAGCTTAGGTTATATATTTTAGGTTAGAAATTTGGTATATAATTAATTATTTGTAGTGAATCGGATGAAGGAAACTATCCCTTTCATCTATAAAAAGATCATGAGTCACCCACAGAATCATGTCCTAACAACGTTTCACTAAAATTTTGAACCAAGTTTCATCAAGGGTACACATTTCGGTGACAACGGGGACTTTTTTGTGTCCTAACTCTTACACATTTCATTGAATGAATATGTGTAGTATTACTTCATCTTATCCTAGGATTAATATTTTGGGGTTGTGGTATAATTCATCTAAAGATTCATAAGTCAATAACTCCACATTGATGCATAAATAGGGTAAAATTCAATTTATGTTATTCAAGACCTTGTGATGGTCTAATATTTCCTCATACATGTGAAAATCGCATGGGGTTACTTGGTTGTAAATGTTCAAAATATATGAAATCATGGGATCCCAAATATTACCTTTTTTTGAATTACCACTACATCCTTCCATTTTCTACCCTCCCCTTTTACAATACTACCTCTATTTCTACCTTTATAGTAGAGTAAAAGTTGTAAATTAAAATTCTCCCATATATGATCACTTTTTTCATGTACCACTTTACCAAGATGACCCCTTGTGGAAAAACCCAACAAAGGAAATCATTGATGTATTCTTTAATATACTTCACCTTTCGATGTCACAACTTCATGTATTCACCCTAATAATGTATGAGGGTTGTACTTATTCTACCTAGTGTTAAAAAGATAATTCAAAATATGAATGGGTTAGAAATATTTATCATGTTATGTGTTAAATGTCTCCCAAAAATGGGAAATCGAAATGGATATCTTAAATGTTATAAAGATAATCTTTTACTTTTCATGAATTTTACGATCAAGAAGTAGGCCTTAAGATAGAGTAAACACTTATTTAATTTTTTAACATAAATCTTTCCTTTGAATAATATAATATTGATGTTCAATCAAACCTTGAATGGTGTATGATTTTGAAACCATCTGTGATACAATTGGGAGATAGAGGGTGCTTCTATTGGGTTGAGTTGAAATCAAATTATAAAACTAGAAAATATTTCATTGCATTGTGTTCCTAAAGTTTCCTTAATGAGGTTTTGTACATCTCATGCTACCTTAAGCTATTTTTAGGTCTCGGTGTTTTACTCTTTCCACAACATTCTTCCATGTATCTGGAAATTGAAATATATTTTTTCCTCTCTCTCATTGTGATAGCATACTTATACATAAAGAATAGTTCAAGAGTTACGCTTTGTTATCAATATGTTTGAAGTAGCAAGGATTATAAATTTCACATTGTGGAAACCATATGTTTGAAAATTTCTAACCATTTATTTTATATAGGGAGGTTGATCCATTATCTTCTTGATGGGGTGTTGTTAGAGACTAGAAGTAGCACCCTTGGTTTGATCATGGAAGATCAAATACTTCGGCTAACATGGGATTGTCTCCAAAGTGTGGGACTTTTCTCCTTGAGACAAACCTCCAAAGAAGGTTGGTCCCTTCTCTCCTAGATTAGCACACACTAACCTAAACTTCTTAAAATGTAACTAAATCTTAAAAACACGTGATCTAGGGATAAGAGAAAGGAAATATATGCAAAATGAAATGATGGTAATGCACCAAAACAAGGACATGATTCAAATATGACCTTAAATGACACATAAAAATTACACATGCAATATTTTTTAAAGAAACACATAGTTATAAAGGAAAATGATGAATAAAAAATAGGGAAACAAGAGAAAAACATCCAAAATTAACATAGAGAATTCAAAGGGGAAAATACCAAAAATGTATTACATTTAGAATATATCCATCATGTTTACAGAACAAAGGCTAAAAATATCTTGCAAAATGTGAATTTATAGAGGTATGAGGGAAATAAAATGCATGGATCCAAGGTAGAGCATGCTAATTAGACATAAGGTAACCCTTATAATGTGCCTCTGCATTTACATTTATAGAATATTAGAATGGAAGAGAGAGAGAGAGAGAGAGAGATGAGAGGGAAATTTAAATTTAAACTCGCAGGTGAGTGAAGAAAAATATGGCATCTATAGATCTTATCACCATTAACCTCCCGGATAGATCACCACTTTCCTCTGCAACACACCTTCATAATTTGCAAGCAAGATCATGGGCATCATTCATCCATTTAAATCAGGTAGGTGAGGTGGTTGAGCACTTTGAAACACGTGAGCTGGCGTATTTTTACCTTACAATCCCTTGTTTTCATGGTTTTCCCTCAAAACATCTTCCCTTGCATTTATTCATTGAAAAATGTAGTCCTTAGAGAGATGAAGTGAACACAACAATTATCAAGTAATTTAGACCTCTCAATCAAAATATATGACCAAAAAACCATATTTTCCTTATCCCATGGCATCCTTTCTCGGATCTTTATTTGACATGTCCCTGCGGGTTTTAGAAACTTGTGAGACAATAACTTCCACATATTTGTGAAATTATTTACTTGCAGACCGCCTTGGATTTCCAAATCTTCACACTTGTCCACTCATACATGGCTCCTTGCATGCCCACATTATTTTCGCACCAAATCCATGAAGGATTTTCTTCTCCTTCATTTTACAAACTTAGAAATCAGTGAAAACTACATTAGGAATGTTAGAACAATAATATTAAGTGTTCATAATATTTGTTTTATAATTAAATAATATTTAATGTAGGTTATTATTTATTATTTAATATAAACTCTATATTAAGTTTCATTATTAAATCGGGGTGTGCCCGTCACTTAATAAAGTTATAACCCTTCGGGTTATTTAAATATGGCTATAGGATATAATCCTAAATATGTAATTCCGGTTAAAAATAGGGAGCGAGGGGTGAGGAAGGGAGTTCTTGGAATGGTTGATAAGTTTCTCAATAAATAGAATCTTTCTTTGTGGGTTTTTTACCTCATTGGGGTTTTTCCACATTAATCCTGGTGTCTTTGTGTTCATTGCATAGTCAATGATTTATTTTATTAATGTTTGTTTGCATTATATTCATTAATATGGATAATATAAACAACCCCTATGATCGACATGGTACAAGAGTAGGATAAATTATTGGTTAAATAATTTAATTAATCCTAAAGTCATGTTCGGTTGGGAACCTATTTAACCTCCCCTCCTCTTCCCTCTTCATTGTGTATCAATCATTTTGGAGATATATGTGTGTACATAGGTGAAAGATTATTACAACACGTGAAAACAACTTACGAGACTAGGTAAGGGTTAAAATGTTTGAGAAATATTTTATTAATTTTGTATAGTTTGTAATGTATGTGCAGGCCCAGGTAAAATTCCAGGGTAAAGATGTAAAATTCAAGTTACAAGGTCTCCCATAGGGAGACAATCTTCCTCAAGAATAGGAATTTAATTTTTCCTATTGGCTCGGTTAAAGACCCATGGAATGGGGACAAAATAATACATTATCTCTAAATTCTTTTTCCCTCATTTTCCCTAGTTTGAATTCTTTTTTATAATTTTACCCTATTTTAATTAGGGTTCATTTATAGTTTTTGGGCTCCCTTTAATTATTATATTTTTATTGCTTTAATAAATTCATGTGTATACTATAGTTTTAAAACTATAGTCATCTTTTATGATTTATAAAAACAAACAAAAAAACTATAGTTTAATAGTGTTACAAACTATATGAATAAAAACTATATATTGAAATCTAAACCCATATAGTTATATAATATTTTTCCTATACTTTATATTATATAAACTATAATTTTTCTAAAACTATTTATTTATTCTAAAGGGTTCTTGGGGATTTACATTTTGAATATAAGGGTGGGTGGACCCCTTCTAACCCTCACCCTTCCATTGGCCACCACGTGGCCTCATTGCTTACTCATACTCCTAACCTATCATGTGGCACCACGTGTCCCTTATGTCCCCCAGCGAACCCGCCTTCACTCTCTTACCTAGGCCACATGCCTTGTTTTTTAAGTGAGTTTTTAATCCCACATTGGTGGGAATGAAAAGGGTTTAGGCCTTTAAAATGCACATGGCATGAGTGGTTGGTTGTGACTTAGGTCACACCACAAGGTTTTTGGACAAAGAGCCAATATAGCTCGATAAACGACTCACCCTTTACAGCTCAGCCACAAGAGCTCAGCTCCGTTGGAAAGTGAATCGAATCCATTCAAAAGAGAATGGTTTAACATTGATAGTTGGTAAATTGTTGAGCATTGGCTTAGTTTAAACTATGTTGTGTACTCACCACTTGATGATGTTTTGTTGGTCCACTTATGAGGTATTGTATGATAAATGGTTGACTTAGCATTCAAATGGGCCTACGACTCACAACACAATATTTAAATACAACTCAAATGTGGCTCGGTTTAAATTGCAAGTTGAAATGTGATTAATATGATAAAATTAGCAAGTTGGTATAAGTGGCTCAAAGTGAATAATGTGGTAAGTTTATAATGTTGGTTTAACATTGAAATGACATATAAAATATAAACTCACCATGGTGGTTAGACCAACTCGTCGATTCGATAGATATCTCAAACAATAAAGGAGAAAGAGCTCCAATTTTTTAAAAATAAACTATTATTGTTTTGTTTCTTTTTCAAAAATATAAATTAATCGTAAAGTTATTTCTTTTTGAGAAAAATAGTTAAATAATGTAATCAGTTTCTTTTGAAATGATATATTTTTGACACAACGACTGGATTGTCATCATCATTTAGATAGAAAACTAAAAAAATTCACTCACATTTTGATTTATTTTTGATATCATACTAATACATTCATGTATAGACTATCCACTTGACATGACCTCCTTTTTTGGCGTAAAATGGTCAATTTTTTTATTGCGAGGATTAAACAACGATGACAAGGGGATTTCTATTAAACTTTTGAATTTTTTAATCCTCATTAATTATTTAATTTTATTTACATAAAAATGGGGTCTAATCAGTTTTCAATTGATAAATCTCAGATGTTGAATGAGAATAATTACAACATTTGGAAGATTTGATTGAAGGTAAAATTCATGGCTCACAAACTATGGGCAACTAGGGTTGTGAAGGCCGAGAAGGCTTTGATGAAAGACAAGAAATGCGGACAACATCATTTTGTATCAAAAAAATTACAAGAGTAATGTCCATAATTTTGAGAAGCATAGACAATAATTTTCTTTGCTTCATATCGGGAATCAAGAAAGTCTGAGTGAGGCTTGGACTCAATTGGAATCGATGCACAAAGGTACGCATTTATCAAAAATCATTAAACTGATTTTAGAGATTATTAAAAACTCCCATGAAGGGAGATGAAAAAGTGATAAATTATTTAGCAAAAATAAAAAATATTAAGTCTTAGTTGGATGGGTATAGTTGTAACTTAATTCAGGATAAAAAAATTTATTTCATTATTCAGTTAAATATTCATGAGAAATTTAAAAATTTCATTTCAATTTCAAATTATAAATATCAAGAAATTACATATTTTCAAACTCTTAGTACTCTATTGGTTCAGGAAGATCGGAGTTATGACTAATTTTTATTCAAAAGAGAATATCATTCAGGATCTTCTCGCTCAAAAATAAAAAAATGAACCTTAGGTTCAATAAGAATCCAATAACTTTTAAAACTCCTAGTAAAAATAAGAAACTTGGAAACTTAAAAAAAAAAATTGATGGTGAATGCCATAAATGTGAGAAATTTGGACATAAGAAAGAAGATTGTAAATCGAAAAACAAGTCAAATTTCAAAAATAAAAAATGGAATAAATCAGATCAAAATCAAGATGAAGATGATGAGAATAATCATAGTGCTAATATAATAGCTTTATAAACTACTTCTATTACTTCTAAATGAAAAGTATATCTTTTATTTTATATCTTTTGTTGAAAAGGATTTGTTTTTCTTTCATAATTAACTCAGATGGGTTAGTAAAAATAAACTAGAAGTAGCTACAACTGAAAACATACACAAAATGACTTATATATGTTTTAAAAAATTTTGCTTTATTTTTAGTAGTTTGTTAAAAAATAGAATTGTTGTTCATTTTTGCATGAAAAACTAATCATATATGACATGTCTAAGCTTTACCACCTATAAAATGTATTGAAGGGTGCTTACATGGTCATTTTTGAAGCAAACTCCATGAGAAGTGTCCATAGTCAGTGGATCATTTTCAATGAATACTGTGATTATTCTTATATGATTTGATTATCTGTTCAGATATGTTATCTATCAAGTCTTATCTCTTTTTAAAGGCTTAAGATAATGAATGTGTGTGTGTGTGTGTGTGTGTGTGTGTGTGTGTGTGTTTTTATAAACATTTCTTAGTATGTGATTACTAAAATATTATTATATGCATATCAAATGACACTTGGGGATGCCCTTGCATTTGTATTGGAGATGTCCAATACTGATTGCATCTAATATATATTTTTAAGAATAGTATGTTGAAAATTTTCAACATATTCTATCATGGTTAGTTGTTAAGCATATTGTTATGTTAGTTATTATACAACTAATGTTTAAATTTTACAGATGGTTAAAAGTGAAATCAATAATGATTTATATTTATATGCTTATTATGATGTCTATTTGGATATTGTGATTATTGGAGATCACAAGCAATCGATGGGTGAATCAATGTAGATTAAAATTTTCAACAATTTGATCCAGATTTCTATCAAGGAGTGCAATCATATAATCATAAGCATTTAAACAAATATATGCCAAGAAATATAACACACTAAACACACAATTTATAGTGGGAAACCCTTTTCGATAAAAATCCACTTAAAAACACATCTTTATTAGGAACACCAATTCCAGAGTCTTACAATGGTTTTGGTTGAGCCTCCACTCAATCTGTGAAGTACCCACTTCACAACTTCAAACACCCACTTGAATATTTCCTCAGCACCCACTTAGATAATTTTAGAAAGCACCAACTTGCGAGGAACACTATCCCCTAATTTAATCAGCTACAACTGATATTTTGCAGGCACTTACCCACAAGGAGGTTGCAACGCCCTTGAGTATGCTAAGCTACAACTTAGACTTATTATTTTTACATATAATTTTTGATCATCTAGTTTCAAATTTCTTACACAATATATTATGATCACTTTTTTGTATCTTTCTATGTTCTCTCTTTCACTCTCTTCTGCTCATCTGATTCAAACTCTTCTTTACTCAATCAATCTATCGTGCTTGATTTTCTTCTCATATGATATACTTCTTCACTTTAGCTACCCGCTCTACTCCTTCCTCTCTCTTTTATTTTTGTAGCTCCTTTATCTTGAATGCATCATCTTCTCACTTGAGCAACACACGTATTGGTATCGAATTTCCTCTATATAGTTAATCGACCCATTCCAATGCTTCCTTTGGCATGTCATGCACTCTTTCTCCGCTCTGTCACCTAAAAATATGGTTCATTAAATGAATATAGCTAACTCCAGATTTTTCTCTTTCTATATTTGGCTTGATTTCACCTTTCACCAAAAAATATTTATTAGTCGATACCTAAAAATAGATTTCTCATATTTCTAGGATTTCTAACATGATCAAGATGAGCGAGCCATTTTCTTCTCGATATTTAATTTTTCCTTGAAATCAGGAATCACATAGAAAATGTAACTCGCCATTCCAAAAATTCAAGGAGCATTAAATGCTCTCATCTAGAATTGGAGATTCTCCTAATCAGATTTATTTTTGTGGAGCTCAAGCAATGTACATAGCCGCATAGCCGGATAATAAAAACATTATCAATTTTAGAAAACAAATTATTACTTGTTCATGTTCAAAGAATTTAATTTTTCTTAAGCCCTGTCTAGACCACATTTGTTCAATCCATGAATTTCATTAGCTTCGTGACTTTTTCCTTTGTATCACGGCCATATCCTTTGATCTGCGACTTTTCTCCTTTGTTACATATTTTCAACTATATGTGGATTTTCTCTCTCTTTGTGGCTTTTCTAATGTTACATAGCTTTTCTTCTTATCTGTCACCTTCATGCTGAGCTTTGTTTTATGTCTACGACATTATCCTTTTACTGCGGATTTATTATTCTTCACGGCTATCTTTCATCCTTAGTAGCTTTTCTAGTTCATTCAGATTTTCCCTTTATGCACGAATTTCTCAAGAATTCCTTACTCCCAAGGATTTTCCTTAATACTATTCATACTTTTGTGTCGCTTCCATCACATCCTCAACTTCACATTTCTCACTCACATCTCATCCTTTATCTTATTTTTTCATTTACGGCTTCATCCCTTTACCTACGACCCTCACTAAGCTTCCACAACATTTCTCTTTTGTTCCATAGATTCTTCAAGTCTTCAAAGGCCACTTCAATACTTTGGCATCTATCTCCTTATATCAATGGCCTATAAAATAATTTATTAAATCACTTAGAACTTATCCTTGATCATCTTGAAGCCTCTGAGAGCTGACACTACCAATCAACCTTCACATTTCTCTTGCCAAATATTTTCTCTTCATACAAGGTTGATATGCACAACACTTGCACTATACTTTTTCTTGTCATTTTGTCATCAATGTAACTTGACATCAATGAAAACACACATGACAAATGAAAAAGGTCCAACAATGACCGTAACCATGTTGATGTTGTGTTAGATATAAAATATACTAGATATGTGTTCATGGTTTTTGGTGTAGGAACCATGTTTGGAACAAAAAAAGAAACCAATAGTCTCCATTTCTTCTACTAAGGCAGAGAAGTACAATGGAAGCAACAAAGAAGCCATGTGGCTGAAGTGGTTGTTGGAAGAGATACACATGGAAGCTAAAGGAAGTATTCCTCTTCTATGTGGTGGTCAGAGTTATATTACTCTTGTTAATATTTCAGTTCAACATCATATAACGAAGCATATTGAAGTTCATATGCATGTTATCTAAGAGAAGGTTCTCTACGGTGATAGAGATCTCCAGTACTACCAGACTGAAGATTATATTGTAGATATGTTTACGAGCCATTGTGTGTTGTAAAATACTACAATTTTTGTAATTCTTGGCCTTTCAGAGTTACCATTGAGGGGGAGTACGCATGGCAATGCCACCTACTAATGATCGGCTGGTTGTTGACTCCTTCTCCTCTATACTTTTCTCTACTGGTATAAAGCATTGTAAATAGATATTTTATGATCTATGTAAACTGATAGAGTTTACGGTAATATAGTCTAGTGTGTTGCATCTATTTGTAAAGGAGGTCCTTATGTTATAAAAGACTCCTAGATATGCAATTTAAGAAATTTTCCATGAGAAACAATGGGATATAGTCTCATAAATAATGCTTAACCTAAATCATACTTCGATTTATGGATTCTAAATCCTTTTGTACCAAAAGTTAAGTTGATCATGATAAAGGTGTTATAATTCCTTCAAAAATACATATGCTAGCCTAAAACTTTTGTGGTTTATGGATTTGTAAATCCTATTTTACAAACAGGTAATGTTGGCATATGGATCCCCAATTAATATTAAGAGGGAGTGTTAGAAAAATAATATTAAGTGTTCATAATATTTAGTTTATAATTAAATAATATTGAATATAGTTATTCTTTATTATTTAATATAAAATCTATATTAGGTTTCACTAGTTATTAATTAACTAATTATTAAATCGATGTATGCCCCGTCACTAAATAAGGTTATAACCCTTCAGTTATTTAAATATGGCTATAGTCCATATTCAAAAATATGTAATTTTAGGTTAAAAACAAGGAGTAGGAGTGGGGAAGGGAGTTACTGGATTGGGTGAAAATTTTCTCAATAAATAGAAATTTTCTTCGTGGTTTTTTTTTTCCCCCATTGGGGTTTTCCCGTTAATTATGGTGTCTCTGTGTTCATTGCATATTCAATGGTTTATTTTATTAATGTTTGGTGAAATATATTTACTAATATGGTTAATATAATCAACCCCTTGGATATAACAAGGAAAACATGTGGAACATTGGGATAGTGTTTCATGGTTTTCAAAATTATCTAGTTTTTAACCTACTTTCATGCCTTGTGGTTCTAGAAGAGCTTTCATAATGTGTTTTGTATTTTCACCTTGTCACCTACAAAATTTCACTACTTCTCTCATGTCGTGGATACCCCCACCTTTGTTTTGTGTGGCACTTCTATCCTTAGCCGAATTTTGACCCTTTGTGAGCATGAACACTTTTTGGCCTTTGAAACTTCCTTCACACCCACATCACGATGCTCTTGACATTCTTGGAAGACATAAACTACTATTATTTTGTTGTGTGGAATTATAATTTATACGGAACACTAAGTTTTATGTAGTTACACTCACTGTAGATTTTATAATTATCCATTTTTGATCTTGATGACAAGAAAGAATTTTCCTTAGTCTTGAACTTGATGAGTCATCCAAAATGGAAATGAGGGTATTTTTTCATATAACAGTTTGGTGACTCAATGGGGTTATCTATATACAAATATATTACCAATTTCCCGATGATACATTGGGCATGAATTCAAGTATATATCTTTAAAATTCCTATCTTTAACTTATATCTCCCCTGAACTTGACATGTTCAACATATGATGAATATGAGGACTACTAAAACCTTTTCAAAACTATGAGAATGTAAATTTTACAGGGAAATCATAAACATATACAAATAACTTAGGGAAATGAAAACTACACTACTAGTAAAACAATGTGCTAAATAACACTTGGAGGAAAGTAAAACTAATCTAGTATGTACAAGTTGGGAAATGTACCTAAAAATCAATGTTTGAGATAGATCCCATAGAATGAGATCATGAGATCTTCTCCATATAATTTTGAAAGTTATAAATCATTGTGTTACTTGCATCCTAATATAACATAGGTTCTACTCCATATGTCATCAAAATTTGAATGCCTTCCCAATTTAGCTTTTTCTTGGTCCCACTTGAGGAAAAGATCTCATTTCGATAGGTTCTAGCCACCAACTTCCTATAAAAATACTTCTTAAATAAAGCTTGATTAATCTATAATCTACATTACTTGATCTCTTATATCTTCTAGCTCCATGAGTTCTACATATCTGACTTTGATGGCCTCAACTTTAAACATTTATAGCTTATTTATGAGCTCCATAGTTGGCGAATCAAGAGATATTGGAAAGTTTTCTTCCTTGCCATAAATAATCTTGAAAGGTAAGATGTGTTTTGACCTTTTGGATAAATTCTATTATCCCATAAGATTGTGTTTAGATTTGTGTGCTAATCTCTCTAATTATCCTCCAAATTTAAAATGATAATCTTTAGGAGATTCGTATTTGTTGACTCGGTTTTCCATTACCTTGGGGGTAATAGTTTGAATATGTGCTCAAATATATTTCATTCTTGAAATCCTAATCATAAATATTCATTCCAAGAAATTATAGATAATTATTAGAAATTATTGTTGAAGGAACACCAATTTGGTCATAATACTTTTGTAGAAATCTAGGATGTTATCCTCATTTCTTTCCTTCAAAGCAACCACCTCTTTCTACATGGTGAAGTAATATGTGGGTGTAAGGATCCATTTATGACCCAATATTGAATGTGGATTGATTACTCTAATAAAATCCAACCCCTATTGTATGAATGGTTGATCTACGGAGATAGGGTGGAGTGGAATGGTTGTTAGTCTTTATTTTCCTGTGAAAAAGGAATACTTTTTCATTTCTTCACCTGCATAACAATACTTGAAAATACTCGAACAATAATAACTACCTTTAATTAATTTGAGTGTAGTTATCCTTGGAGAAAAGTGCATCCAACCACACCATCATAAAATTCATGCAAGACCTTCTCAATTTGATCCACCTTGATGCATATTAAAATAATTCCATTGATATCCTTTCTAAATAAGATGTCATCAATAAGCACAAAGGGGATAAAATGAAGTATGAAATACCTTCTCTTGGCCTTGGTCAATACTTGTGGGCATTGATCTATTTAGATAAAGTAAACTATGTCATGGGTCCAACAATGAGTAAGCATATCATCAATGAGTTGTTCTTGGTCATGTTGGAGCACTAGAACATACTCCTCTTTCTTTTGTGACTTTGAAACCAACTACCACACAAACCTTTGCCTCTAACTATATTAGTCACTTTGATGTCAACATCATACTCCATTACTTTGGTTATCCAACCAGATCTTTTCTCGTTCATATCCTTATTCAAAATAAAATCCTTCACACTGAGTGTGCCACCATAAGGTGGATCTTTTTCTGATAACATATGTCTAAATTTCTTCAAGCTCCTTATGATAGCTAAGGCATACTTCTCAAAAAATGAGTACCTTACTTCATATTCTTCAAGACTTTGTATGAAGAAATTAATTAGTTATTCCAATCCTCCCTCTTCGAGTTTCATCAACATGGTAGATATTATGTATGTGCCTCCAAAGGCATACAAGGTGAAATATTTTTAGAAATCAGGATTCATAAGAGTTAAGACCTATGCAATTTCTTATTTTATGGCTTCAAAACTATCCTTCCCTTCCACATTCCACTTGAAAGACATGTTTTTCTTAAATGTATATGTCATTGGCTTGAAAAGATTGGAAAATTTTGGAACAAAATTCATGAAAAAGTTAATCCTTCCAAAAATATCTACAATGCCTTCTTGTGGCTAGGAAATGATAATTCAAGGATGAAACTTACTTTTTAAGGATTAATTTCAAGTCATTTCTTGAGACAATGTGGCTTAGGATTTTACCTTTATACACCAAGAAGATACACAATTTTGGATTAAGGAACCCCCAAACTATATTCACCTTTCAAATACCTTCTTAAGATGAAACAAATGGTCATTTGCATCCTTGGAAAACACTTTGATATCATCTAGGAAAACAAGAAAATTATTTTTATTAGTCCTTGAAATCTATATCTATGGATTTTGAAAGGTTAATCCTGTATTGATAATCCAAATGGAATTTTCTTGTAAGAATAGGTTCCTCACTTGGTTTTAAAGGCTATCTTGAACTAATCTTCCTCATTTACCATGATCTGATTACACCACGACTATATATCTAAATGAGAAAATATCTCTTGAGTCTTACCCTACTACCATTTGCAAATTTTCTCCATAGAAGGAAATACATAATAATGTTTCAAGGATGTTTTTTTAGATCCATGAAATCAACACACATTTGATTTCCCCATTTCTTTTTCCACTAGAACCAGGTTAACAACCTAAATGAATGCTTGATGGGGAAATTATTTTGGCCTCAATCATCTTGGTCAATTACTTTTTCATAAGAGGTTCAATTTGTGGATTGACAAGCCTCTATTTTTCCTAATGGGCTTGGCCACTAGATCCAATTCAATAGTGTATTGAGCTAGATTATGATCAAAACATCTAAGGTATTCATATATCTATACAAAGAAATCATCAATTTCTTGGAAAAGTTCTACAAAAGAATGTTTTCCTTGTGGAGTACATACCTTTCCAATCTTAAGTAGTTTATCTTCACCAACTAAGATGGGTTCATAATCCTCTCTTTTGAATGTCATGATTTCCATCTATTTTCTTAGTTGATCATTAGAATTAAAAAAATGGATTAAAAATTCACTAATCATTTGGGTAGCTTATTTGATCTAAGTTATACAATTTGGTATCCATATTATTGCTCTAATTTGTCTTTATTCCTTAGTGAAAACTAAGCTTCTTCTTAGATGAAGTTGAGAATTTACTTCATCGCCACTTTTAAACACTTTACAATTCATTTCATTTTCTTGGACAGAAGGTCTTACTACTACTTTGAAATGCAGCTGTAATCCATCCTTCTTGACATATTTAATAATGTCAAACTTTTCTCCCACTATGGCTAATCTATCTGTAAACTCATTTTCTTTCCTTAGTATGGAGTGGATGTTGAAAGCTTTAAAATCCTCCTAAAGGTCCCATATTAAATGTTTATAATATCTTAGTGATTCATTATTATCCATATTCAACCCTCTAACTTGGTTCACAATCAACTCACTATCCCTAAAAGTATGTGATTGTCTGATATTTTTCTTTATTTCTCATTATAGGACATGGATGAGAGATTCATACTCTTATGATTTGTTAGAAAACATCAACTAAAATATGAAAATATATAAATGTCTTACACCAATAGGATATGTAAACACTACACCTCCTCCTACACCTTTTGTAATCCTAGATCCATCAAAAAACAATTTCCAAATGCCATCATCCTAATCATTGGCCTTTATAATACAAGGATTAGGTGAATTTCCTCATGTAAATATATAATGACAAGGAAAACTTATTCAATCTATTTATAGGTGTCAAATCCATGGCAATTAGTTCCTTGATCATCAAGTAGCAAATCTAAGATACCTTCAATTTGAGTACCTACTTGTTAGACACTTGGGTAATCCTCTTGATCAAAAATGATGTAATTTTCTTTGATGGGGCTGGGAACATAAGGCTATATGTGGTATGTAGCAATAGGTTCAGACTTAGGAAACTTTTGTGTCATATTTGATTTTGAAAAACATATGAGACTATTCCACCGATAAATACATGTCAATCATAGGAGTGAAATCCTAGAGAGGCATAAAGAAAATAAGGGGGAGGTTGATGATGAAAATATCCTACAAGATTGAGAAGTTGGGGCATGCATTAAATTTTAGTATTAAACCCTTGACAACCTCAATAATGCCCACCACGGTTTCACCCAATTTCACTACTCCTTTAGAGAGTAACTCATATTCAAGACCAAGTTGGTCCTCTATTTTTGGGGCATCACTAAACTACTTTTCACCTAAATCAATCGTGAAATTGTGTACAAAATGATTTCATATGATAAAATATAAGTAGAAGGGTGGTGGATTCATTTTCTTACCTATTTTTCATCCTATGATTGAAGTGCATTAGTGAGAAAATATTTTTTCTTCTCCTTGAACAATTCATGCGGTGTAGGAAGATCAACCATGGAGGCTTACAAAAGATCTCTCTGTACAAGAATCGCTAGAGATTCCCATGTTGAGATATTCACATTAGTAATTTTCATTTTCTCTAGGATGTTAAAAGGAGTGCAAATATATTTCTGCAACATAGGAGAAATTTTTTCCTTTCTTACCTATTCCATCCACATATTTTCTTTGGATAGTAGAATTTATACATTCCATGAATTGACTTTGAGATGTGGATTTTTCTTATCTTACGTAAAATCTATGTCCCATGGAAATTTCTTACCAAGTGTGTTTGTAATGTTGTGTGTTTCTTTAGTGCATTGTGGGTTTACTACATTCCATGGATTACTTGTTGGAGCTTACAATCTACCTAATTCCATGGGTTGTTTGTCTTGCGGATGTGGGCTTAGTAAAGTAAGAGATGGAATGATTTCCTCCATTTATCTTCTTTTGGACCTGGTGTTTATGGATATACTTAAAATCCTGATTATATCCTTGCATTTGATTCACACCATAGAATTCATCCATTTTCCAATTCATAAGTGAAACATCATTCGACGGTTCTTGAGTAGTCTCTTGTTACAAATTTTCTTCCTCATATGCATCTTCGAGAGAAATGTGTTTTTCATAATCAAAGATTGGTTTAAATTTCAATTGGGGTAAGTTTATTATGGGTAAGGTTACAAATAAATAACCATTCATAATCATGCATCAATTCATTCTAAAATGGAACCAAAGTTTTGGACAAACTAGCCACATTATGACTGTATGATTGAAAAGGATTTACATGGGGATTTGATATTGATTTTGAGGAGTAACTTGATATGGTAGTTTATTTTTATGGAAAGGAGGTTTATTGGGTTGGTATGGAGGTTGATAAGGTATGAAATTTTGATCTTTTTCCTCTTCAAGTATACCAACTCATTTCTAAAATTTTACAATTGTTTCATGACTTCTTACAACTCACTTGAAGGGCTTGTGGAGGTAGATGCTTGACTTGAACTTTGTCTTATTGGGGGTGTAATAGAAGCTAATTTAGGAATTGTTAAGGCACAAATGTATCTAATTAAAGGAATATGGGAATTTTAGGTCTAGGAGAAGGTTTCCTATATTGAATAAGACTATTATTTTATCTAACAAAAATATCATAGGCATCACGTAAGGTTCTACCCCCATGGACTAGATCATGACATAGATATCACTATTTAGATCACCTAAGTAATAAATAAAATCATACTAGGGTGTAGGTCTTATCATTTGTGGGATTATATCCCATGTCCTCTGGAATATGATGTTGAAATCATTCATTATCTCATGAGGTTCTCTCTTTCTTGTAGTCAGTTACTCCACCATAGATAGATGGTTTGACTTATCTTCAAAATGATTGAATAAATATTCTTCCATATCATCCCAAGTAGAGATGAAATTCACTCTTAATCCTCTATACCATTGCAGGTTTTTTCCTTTAGAAGAATCTTCTAACAATCTAATGGCTACATTCTCTTGCGTAACATGCTACATTGAGGAGATTTTTTCAAAATATTTGATATGTTCTATGGGAGTTGTAGTGTTCTATCCAGTGAAGAAAGGAACACTCTTCAAAGATGTAACTGGAATGTCATCATATTGGGATAAAATAAAAGGGATTCCTCCATTAAATGTGATAAATTATTGATTTATTTGGTGATCCATGAATGTGATGGGTCTTAGAACCCTAGAAGACAACAAGAAAGGCCTACCAGAAAAGGAGTAAAGAGAACTATGTTTAGAGGTGACAGGGAGCTTTGTGTAGATCACCCTCTTCTTCTTATCCTTGGTAACAATTGTAATTAGTTGAAAATATCTCCAAGTTCTATCATTTTTTCTTATTTAAATTAATCTCATGAGATAGAGACACTTTTCTACTTGAACCAATGGATGTAATTCTTGGAGTTTCCATATGTTTTTTTATCCTCCAAAGGATAAAAATAGCCAAGATACATATTGAAATCTTATTAAAATGATATAAAATCCTTTAATGGTCCCACTATTGAACATGTCATAATTGTTAGAAACTAGAATTAGCACCCTTGGTTCAATCATGGAAGATCAAATACTTTGGCTATCATGAGATTGTCTCTAAGGTATGGGACCTTGTTTCTTGAGACAAACCTCCAAATAAGGATGGTTCCTTCTCTCCTAGATCAACATAAAATAACCTAAACTTCTCAAAATTTAACTAAATCTAAAAACACATGATCTAGGGCTGAGAGAATGGAAAAATATACAAAATGAGATGATTTTTATGCACCAAAACTAATACAAGGTTTGAATTTGACCTTGAATGAAAAAAAAACAACAACACATGCAATAAATTTTAAAGAAACACACATTTATAAAGGACATGAATGAATAAAAATTAAGGAAAATAACATGGAAAACAACCAAAAAAACATAACATTCAAAGGGAAAAATACCATAGATGTATTGCATTCAAAATATATCCATCATGTTTACACAACAGGGGGTTAGAAATCTCTTAGAAAATGTGAATTTCAAGAGGTCTAAGGAAAAGAAAATGCATGGCTCCAAGGAAGAGTATGCAAATTTTATAGAAGGGATATATTATAATGTTCCTCTACATTTACATTCATAGAATATGAGAATGGAAGAGAGAGAGAGAGATAGAGATGATAGGGAAATTCATATTTTGACTTTTATGAATGAGTGAAGATAAATATTTCACCCACAAATCTTGTTGCAATTAACTTCCCACACAAATTTCCATTTTCCTCTGTGACATGTCTTCATGACTCATAGGTGAGAGCATGAGAATTTTTTGTCCATTTAAACTAGTTAAATGAGGTCGTTAAGTGATTTAAAACAAGTGAACTACATTTTTCCCATATAATCTCATGTTTCTATCATTCACCCTCAAAATAACATCTTTCCATTTGTTTCTTCATTTCAAAATGTAGTCCTTGGAGAGATGAAGTGAACACAACAATTCCTATGTAATTTAGAGCTCCCAATAAAAATATATGAAAAAAACCATCTCTCGCCTTGTCCCATGACATCCTTTCTTAGGATCTTGACTTTACTTGTCCCCATAAGTTTTAGAAACCTGTGAGACAATAACTTCCACACATCTATAAAACTCTTTACTCTTATTGTCATGTATTTCCAATTATTTACACTTGAACAATATCGCATGGATCCTCACATGCACACATTTTCACTCACACAAAATTTGTGTTGAATTTTATTCTTCTTCATTCCAAAAACTCATAAATTTGTGGAACACTATGTTAGGACATCCCGTGTAACATTGGGATAGTGTTTTGTGGTTTTCAAACTTAGTAATTTTTAAACCTACTTTACTACCTTGTGGGTTTGGTAGTGCTTCCATCATGTGTTTTGTATTTTCACCTTGTCACCCATGAAGTGTTACTACCTCTCTCATGTCATGGAAAACCACCTTTATGTTACATGGAACTTCCATCCTTAGCCAATTTTTGACCCTTTGTGAATGAACACTTCATGACCTTTGAAAATTCATTCACACCCATGGTAGGTTGTTCTTGACATCCACGAAGGCCTAAAATTTTAGTCCTTCATTTTGTGGACTTATAAAATCCACGAAACACTAATTTTTCCAAAATTACACTCCATTGCTTTTATACTTATCCATTTTTGTACCTTGATGAAAGGAAATAATTCACCTTAGTCTTTAACTTGATGAGTCATCCAAAATGGAAAATGGGGTGTTATTTTGGATAATAGGTACATTAAGGGGTCTACCGATATTTAGGTTTGATGATACTCGGTCATAGGCTATACCAAATCATTTGAGAGATGTCGCTATTAATCCTTAGTTAATCTACTTGTTCATCATTTATTCCCTTTTTTCACACATTACACCCATCATGTCTACTTTTTTACTTATTACACACTATTATCCTTGTTTTTTATCACCCTAGACCTTCTTCATTCACCTCCATTTACCTTCTAACATCTATCTCCCATGTTTTTTTCCATTTTACTTTAGGGGTTCTCATAAGGTCAATGCCATCACCCATTGACAATGGTGTCAATTTTGGTTTTTCCATGGCCAATGCCATCACTTGTACGTGATGATGTTGGTTATATATACACCAATATATATCAATTACAACCATAAAAAAAAATTCCATATATGAAGGAACTTATAGCTCACTTTTTTGTACTATTTCACTCCTAATTGTTGTACTCATAATCTTGGAGCTTATCTTTGTGTATTTTGGGTCACCGTTATGAGTTATGATTGAAATTATTCTTATTGATATTTTATCTTCTCAACCCATAGATACTATCTCTCGATGTTGTATATGGGGACAATTATGCATCATTGGTCGCACATAGGTTATAGGTTAGTATGTATAACCCTTATTAGTATTGTATATTGCATATGTATGTCATTTATTGGTCATTCATTGCTATATACTAGAGTATATGTATGTTTTCTTTGATCTATTCTATTTTCTTATTATATTATGTCCCTTAGATTTATCCACCCCTTGATTACTCTTATTTTGAATCCTAGTAGGATATATATCTTTATCTTAAATATAGGCATTGAAACCTATGGTTATCCTAGGTTTGGGGTCATGGTACTATACAAATTTTACCCTAGCACTCCTTGAGAACCTTTGTATCTACATTATGTCTCTATACTTAGATTGGATCCTTATATTTGTAAAACAAGCTGGGAACCTATCTTTTTCCCATCATAAACTATGGTGAACTTGATGTGAATATTACTCTACCCTAAATTAGGGTAGATTTTATATATTTCTTAATTTTTTACAAATTTTTATACTCCATCATCCCTAGCACACTACTCTAATGTACGCCCATTTTTTTTCTAAACTTTGATCATTTTATCTTTATAACACCTATGTATATGTGTATGACCAATCCCATTTAGATCTTAGGCATGATATTCTATTTTATAAGATTCATTTGGTTTATTATCCATCATGTATCCTCTCAAAATATTCTTGGTTAGTCTAAATCCTTTTAGGATTAGTCTAGGTTGTTCCTTCATTCCTTCATCTTCATCTAAAAACATCTTCTATTGATCTATTTATTTTCCCTTAAAAACTAATGACATCAACCAATCGTATCATACCAAGGCTGGTCTTGTCTAGATATTCCTCTTCATCATGTTACACAATTGGTTGTCGTGCACCAACATGACCATTTCCATCAGAAAGGTGTTTTTAATTGAATAACATGTGGTAGAAATATATGGAATTAATCCTAGATAAGTTATAAAAATGTAAATATTTTTAAATTTTACATGCCCAACAAAGAAGGAAACTTAATCAAGGTATCTCAAGGCATAGGTCCTATGGAGGAAACATCCATTAAACCCCATTCAAAACCCATTAACCCTAGAAATCCCCATATAGCATGGGCTTCCTATAATCAATATCTAATTAATCCTATAAAAAATAACAATTCTAATACTTTTTCATCTAGTGGCCACAGTCCATTAATTAATCCTAAACTCGTGATTTTAAAATCATTGGATCAAATGACCATTATGCAATCCATTAAAAATTATATCATGTTATAAATACAAATCCATATTTTGGAGATGGCCTCTCATCAATCCCAAGTGTTTATGGGGCCTAATTATGCTTCAACACCTCCTTTTCCATTGTATGTTAATGGGATACCATACCTCCTCCTCCTATTTGTAATAAGATTTTTCAAACATTGCAAAATGAATCCCTAACTCCTTACATGTCATATATGGATGTAGGAGGCATATCCTACAATTTATTACAATGGGTCAATCAATCCAACAATCTATACTAGGATTTATTAGAAACATCTTTAAGGAGTGGATACAAACTTATATGTATACTACAAGTAAGCTCCTTGTAAAAACTTTATGTGATGTGATTTAGAATGGTATAATAAAATCCCTTCGCATTATATTTTTGACCTCAAAAATTTAATCCAATACTTAGTGAAGGATTAATAATAACATTTTCTCCCTAAAAACATGTTTCAAAACTTCATTAACTTGAAACAATATCCTAGTGAAGCAGCCCATGATTTCATTAAGAGATGGAAGACCTTATATAATCAATCTAACCATCATATTAATAATAAAAATATTTACCAAATTTTCCTTAGGAATTTTTTTCCTAATCTACAATATAAGGTCTAATCCTTCTCTCTCACTACGTTAGTGTTGGTAGAGATTTGTGTGCATCCTTTTGATTTAGGAAGCTATTCAAGTGTCTAAATATATCTACAAAAATAATGCTATTTTATATAAGATTTGGAACCTTAACCCATGAGATAAACCTCCATAATAAGGTTGGATCCTTTCCTTAATAGATCTAGATTAACCAAGTACTCTAATTTAACTAAAAATCTACAAATTTGAGGGAGAAAGAAGGATGAAATTGGAAAAGAATGGTGATACACCAAAGTATGAAGGGACCACTCTCCCTGAGATCAAGGAATAACTAGATGAACATAGTGGAAAAAGGTAGATACAAGCCACAATCCATGCTATATTCAAATTATTTAATCCTCTATGTAAAAGACACAATGCGCTGGAATTATACAAATATAACTCATACACATCATACAATAACAAGATATAAAGGTAAGGTGTAATAAAATAGTCCAAGGATAGATAATAATCATAATAAACTATATATTATTACTTACGGAATACAAAATATCTCATAACCATTGAGAAGGTAGTGAATACATTACATATTTCAAATACAAAGGTATACATAGACTCGGAACACTCAAAAACCATTCGGGTAGAGTTTCCTTGCATTCAGGAGATGATAGGTTTATTTATGAAACTCATTACATTTATACAAGGAGAAGAGAGGTTAAGGGATATTAAGATTCCATAGGAGATGCTCAGCCTTCTTGGCCATTCCAAAATACACTAGAAATGGTCCATAAGGTAATTCCTAAAACAAATGATGATCCACACCCATGGGGTGCCTTGGTTTTCAAGAAAACCTTCATATATTTTCTATGTGGATAAGCTTTAACTTAGATCAATGGATGTTCACAAAATCAAGGGAGATAGATGAAGAGTGAGTTGTCAAATGTCCATCTAAACCATAATCATGCATTAGACCACTGATAATAACTCATTTCTTGTTTCACTTGACTATTAATACAATTATATTCATTTTTGTGGGGTCACGAGGAGAATATACCATCCAAGAAGCATCATGAGACAAAAGGAATCAAACAAAAGCATATGTAACTCGAGTTGAGAATTATTCAATTGAGAGATCAACCAAAAAATATATCATTAAAATATCATAAATATATCCATCATTATCCTAAAAGGAATCCTTTAGTGAGTCCCTTTGAAAAATTCTTCCAATGAGATCAGTCTCATGTAAAACAGAGCTCTGGATCAAAAGATATGGTGTTTTTAAGATTCCTGACAAAAATTTGTAAATCCTTTGTTTTGCGAGGTTTGAATCTTGACATAATCTCTTTATTATGTGGCTTCATATTTTTCTCTTCCAGTGTATTTCCTCACTCCTTTGTACCATGGGTTTATCCCTAACTTTTTCCTTTATTGACGAACAAATGCTAACTCTGCAGCTCCTTTGACCATATAGGCACTGTCCTTCATTCCAAGGAAAAAACTTTAGTTTATAGATTATGTTAGGAAATAAGGGATAAAATATGCGGAATAATCCCTCACAAAATCACAACAATAGAAAATAATATGCAAAAATATTACAGATCTCAAATAAAAGTGCAGAATAATAATAACACAACACAAAGAGACAATATTTAACGTGGTTCACCTAATTTGGGCTACGTCCACCAAGAATCACTTGCTTAAACTTTATTACAAGCCACCTCTCTCTCAATACAATACCCAGATCTATTTGGAGATTATGCTCAAAAAACTCTATAGAATTCACGCCCGAATTCAAAACACATCTGTAATGTTTTTTTTTTAAGGGCAAATAGTTTTGAAGGGACTATACCCTATATACAAAAGGGCTCAAAAGCCAGATAGCATATGTGAGAGAAACATCCCAGAGAAGGGAAAATGGCCAACCTAAGAGGGCTCAACAGCCAGATATGACAACACATGAGAAGAAAGGATCCAGACGTATAATGATCCAAAAACTACATAAGTAGACAATTGCTTAAGCGAGTTTTACAAAACCGTGGGTATTAAAACCATGGGACAAAATCATCCCATAAACCTATGGGTCAAAAATATCTCCCATAAGAGAAAATCACATTTCTAGGTATATCAGGCATGTTTTAAGGCCAAAAATGGAGGCTTCGCCCCAGGACCCTCGCTTAGAGCCCGGCCCAACCCGAACCCCGGCGAGACAACTATGGAAAGTGTATAGTTATCTTAGTGTACTATCTTCAACACTTTCACACATGAAAATAGACTCCACAACCTAACAGATTCCTCCGTGTTCTGCAACATTTCCTTCATTATATATATTTTCTTATGTTGAATGACTTTCCTGTTTTCTATGGATTTTATTTATTCTACATACTTTCCTTTGTTTCCTTTATGTTCAACATTTCTAACATTCCCATGATTCACTTTTCCTCGACCCTTGATGTATATCTCCATAGCTTCCAAAAATTTATTATGTGTACTTGAAAATGTGCAAAACACTACACCTTTTGAACTCCATGGAATACTGAATTTGAATTTTCTACAAAACACAATAGATTTCTCTTTCCACATAAAACTAAGTTATAACTTTAATGGAACACTAGTTCTAACCTCTTTTGTTGCACTTTAAATTTATTTCTCTAATTTATGGTGTCACGTAACCCCTTTTTCATCTTTCATGGATTTTATCTTTATGACATTTTCCTTTATTGCACTAAATTTTTAAACTCTTTAAAACAAAAATATTCATCCATTCTTGTGGAAAACTAACTTTTGAACTTTCGTGGAACATTGAGTTTCAAACCAATGATTTTTAAAAAAATCACCTAATTCCTTGACCATCCTAAACCATACATTTTTTTATGTGATCCACACAAGTAATTTGAAAATATTTGAGACACCAAGGTGAACAAGTATTCATATTGTAACTAGTTTCCAAAAAGAAGCGGGTGCTGATTTTGGAAATAGTTAAAGTATTGAGTATGAAACTTAACACGATTACCTTATGCAAAAACTTGAAAAAGTACCCAATCTTTGAAACATCCTAAAATTCATGTATAATTCCATCAATCCTCAATTCATTTCTACAGAAAATCCACCACACATTCCTCTTTAAACAATGATAGTTAGAGTGTTATTTTGATCTATGGGTTGTGGGATACGTGGAAAATGACCTGGGATTGTTTCGTGTATGTCTCCAGATAGGGTCATGAAAATGGATGATGGGTATAGTGGACTCTACGGTCGATTCTCTGGTCTAGTCCAGAAATCCTTAGATTCATTAGCTGCTACGTCTAACAAGGATAACTATGTGATGATGATAGGTGGAAGTGGAGTGGATCTAAATACTAATGTGCGTAAGCCAGCGTCAACGTCGGATTGACTTGTGGACTCGTTGGGTTGTGGGATTTGTGAATCACAACCGTAGATTCGTGGTTGTTGTGGACCTACTATGGTCATGTGTGGAATCAGTCCCTAATCCCTAGTATCCAATAGTCATATGCCTTTTCGGCCTCTATGTTCAGAATTAATAGTTGTGCAATCTTTTCAGAGTATCTTACAGGCGTTCTTGCAACCTGAATTCTTAAACTAGTATCTATGTCCGTGAGAGTGTCTCCTGCGTCTGGCTGTGGGACCAAAGGATCACAACCAAATGTTTGCTCTCTTTCAAGCCCTTCTACAGTCATGTGGATATTTATCTAGTTTAACCTGTAGTTTGACCGGTTTGACCAAAACGTATACGCTTTGTCGTCTTCTACGTTTAATCCTCTTAACTGTGAGCTGATTTGTTGTAAGTCTGTTGTTGTTTGGAAGACTTGGATTCTAAGGTTCTGATCTATATCAGTTATTGCCATAATAAGATTGGGTTGAGGCACGATTGGCTCGAATACGTATTCTCTGGGCTCTCTAGGTCCCATGATTGTCATGCAAGAAGGAAATGATATAAATCTAACTAATGACAGAATAAATTAACTACGCAAGATATATCTATGTATATTCCTAAATCTGATTTTATTGATAAACTACTTGAACAAAATTTAAAAGAGCAATTATCTAATATATCTGGCAATTGACAACTAAACTAATAACACAATTAAAATAGACAAAGCAACTGAGTATAGCTACTTGTCTGTGCAGTTTGTAGATCTACTCTAAATAAATAGATAACTGATCTACTCTATTTGAAAGACTCTCGATCCTACCTCAGAAGTGAGGAGTGAATCATAGTTTCTCAGAAACTATCAATCCCCATACTTCCTGGCAATATCGAAAGTGAAATTAACTGAAATGAAATGATTGGCTACTCTATTTGATATGCTTTAACTAGAACTTTGAAAGCTTGAACTTGGATTTTGCGAGAACAGTGGGTGAATCCGATGGTGTGTGGCCTTGTCCCCTCAGTGTGATCTCCTCATTCTTTCGTGCTCACGTGGATCCAGAAAAGTGTAATGCTAGCATCAGCAGAAGAGTAGATATTGGGACAATGGCAGCTTAGGATGCAGACCGAATACAATGCGAGTAGGAGAGGGATAGCGCAAGAGAACAGAGCTTGGCTTATGTAATTCCTAGCGGGATTTATTGCGAGTCATGCAACATAAAATGTCCGAACCCTGAAAACTATCTTATTTGATGAGCGAACCTGCTAACTTTAATGGCTTCCTACTAGAAAATCAAACTATCCTACTCCAATTGATTGGATGAAATAATAACAACACTTGCACAAGGAGAATATGTGGCTTTCTAACAACTAAACAACACTAACCATGCATACAACAAATGAAACTATGAATCCTAAGAAAAATTGAAAGGCTAAGCTATTGAAATGAGAAATTCAGAGGCAAATTTGAGGGGCCATTTGCTTGAGCACAAGCCAGCTATTTATAGAATCCCATTTACCCAAAGGTGAAAACCAAATTGATCTCTTAAACCATAAACAATGCCAAAACACTATTCCAGGGAACCAAAATCATAAATACAAGCAAAGGCGGTGAAAAAAGCTGGTAAACGTTGAAAATTTACATGAGTCATTAAAAAGAGCATTCTGGAAAATGCGTGAAGGACCATTGCCCCACGGGGTGGTGGTTACAGACCGCCACCACCCTGACGCGGTGGTCACGAGACCGCCGCCCAGGCAGGGGGTGGTGGTTTCATCAAGACCAAAACACAAAGAAAAGGAGGAGAAGAGAAAAAAAAAGCACGCAGGGGCTAAGTGGGGCATGCGGGATGTTAACACATGCTTGGAGAGATTTTTCTAGATTCCAAACACCTTGCGAGGAGACCTGTATCATCATTGGGGCACGTGTAACGTTGTTCGGTGGTGCAGTACCCTACAATTTTGGGTACGTACATATTTCCCCCTCGGAGAAGCATTTTAGCCATGAAGAGGCGTAAAATGGTGGGTCCGAGTATGGCGGTCCCAAAATGGGAAGTTAGAAGTTATACCTGATATGTCGTGTGTCGAATGACGCCATCCAAAATTCCTACCACCTACTAAAATGAAAAGAGGACTCAAGTGCAGATAGACAAAATAGATCGGAAAATAAATACTAAAATAATATGAAATGAGGACGTACCATTTGTGCGGGGATAAGAACTTACCTCCATCGGCGCTCCAAACCTGCGAAAAGGGGCATTCAAAACAAGTCAGGTTGTTATATATGTAAAAGTGGGCCCATTTTCCTATTCATTTGCGCGTGTTGATTTGGTTGATTTTGAGCTCTGGGACCCACGGTGATGGTTTCTCATGAGAGTATAGTCAAAATGTTTGGGGCGAGATCGTGATCATGCCTCCATGAGTGGAACACCACCCACGAGATCACAGGTTAGTTTTTCTTGATTTACCATTTTGTCTTCAAAATGTTAAAATGGTGAAATCTTTGTCATGGGGGGTTATTTTTGAAAATGTCAGTTTTAATAGGGTCAACTAGGGGGCACCTACTGGGTAGGCCTTGTTTGAATCAAAATGGTCTTTATTTTGCTTTTGTAGCCATTTTTAGGGCATATGACCCGCGTGGGTTTTGGGACACGACCGCCACCATCAGCGGGGGCGGTTTACGAGACCGCCACCCTGATCAGGGTGGCGGTTACAAGACCGCCACCTTTAAGGTGGTGATTATGGAACCGCCACCCTGCTCAGGGTGGCGGTCCTACACAGAATGTACAAATAACACTTATTTGAATTCATTTTTGCATTTTTAGCATCCTTACCTACTTTCATGATTTTTCTAATGTCATTTGGATACTAACTTACTCTGTTTTGTGTGTTTTTGGGTGTATGCAGGCGAAGGAGGAGTATATCCGATGGAGTCGGGAGAGGGAGTGTGATTGGCTTCGCAGTATTGGATGCCCTTTCTCAGGATGAGCAGGACACTCTTCAGAGGGCTGGTATATTGCGCATATCACGGGTCCCGCATGTTGCACCATCTAGTCACATACTTTGTGACTTATTTTCATATTGGGATGCTTGATCGGAACACTTTCCGATTACCAGGGGTCCGGGGTGAGTGGACCATTACTTTGGAGGATGTTTACCATATCTTGGGGGTCCCGATTATTGGGAGATGGCTCACTCTTGAGATAGCAGGGTCACGGGCTCAGACAACACAGTGGGCCTCATATATGGGAGATGCAGTTATCTCCACTGGTTTGAAGAAGGGGGTGAGGGTCCGATCTATTCCTAGCCTGCCTATCCCCTTGATTCATCAGGCCATTATGGGGATCCTTGCCTCGAGATTGATCGGGGACAAGGGAGGAGACACTTTACTATATTGTTGGTCCCCCATCATTGCACAGATTGAGGGGCATGGCCGGATTTACGCCTGGGGAGCCAACATTCTTGGGACCACCTATCATGATTTATACTGGGTGGTCCATTTACAGGGTAGTCATTGAGCCATCCGACCCTAGTTATGAGTGGGTCTACGAGCGTTTCATCCCCTATGGGAGAGGTGTAGAGGTGGCAGATCCCGGAGCTGTGAGGGCAGCCAGATGGACAGACATGTCGGTGCTCAGAGCACCTCATCAGCCAGTCACCTCCTTGACCACTGATGACATGGAGGCCACACCTTATCAGGCCATGGCAGGTTTATGGGGTGAGGAGGCTCTTACTTTGATTTCTTGCTCCACCACAGGGCAACTTGTTGACAGGATGGGGAGGGTGGAGATACATCCTTTTGGTCGAGTGCCTCAGCAGTTTGGCCTACCTTACGTGGGTATGCTTCCCCAGTGGTACCGGTATATAGATCAGTTCGAGGCCAGGGGAGGTCCTAGAGGCCGGGGTTGGATAGTTGTTACTCCTGGTGTCCCCATTGCTAGGCTAGGTGGGTAGTACGAGCTCGAGGGAGAGCCGGTGCTCCTCAAGCACCCTTACTTCAGATTGCCACCGGTCCCGCCCACAGCAGCGATGACCCCATTGATATAGACTCTGAGTCCGAGGAGTTCACAGGGGGAGAGAGGAGGAGACCAAGGCTGAGGTCAGTGAGTCGGGTGGAGAGGAGGACAACGATCCTGAGTGGCATGACACTCAGGATATCTTACAGTGGAGAGGGGCGGAGCGAGAGTGCGAGAGGGTGACTCTGGTTTCGAGAGAGCCACTCTCTCAGGGCTTGGGCTGGAGAGGATGAGTCCATAGTAGGATGTTATGTGGCCCCGGGCATAGGAGGAGCACACCGTCAGCGGCGGCATCATGTGGCGGTGCCGACCCTAGAGATCCATCTTGGAGGCCCAGAGATCCGAGTGAGTTATCATCCTTCCTTTTAATGTTTGTTTCTAGTTAGGATTGCCTTAGTTGCTATCTCTCCTTTTGTTTACATTTGTTTCTATCTCTTGATTATTTCTAATTGGGTTTTTCTCCTTTGCTTGTAGAGACTACTGATGAGTGGCGAGACCTGATTCACCGGTATGCACTTGATACCTGATGATCCCTATGGAGAAGACCCACGTGGCTATCCATGTGGATGCAGGGGAGCCTTCAGCAGCCGGTAGGCATACCGATGTTTTTTCCCCTATCTGGCATGTGGCCAGGATGGTGACTTCCCTCCATACCAGAGCCGTTGGCGGGGGTACAGATAACAGCACTGATGAGGAGTCACTCTCATGGTGAGGCCGCAGCTGCTCCTCGGGACCATGAGCCCTCCGTGCACTCAGAGCGCCGGCGTAGCCGAGTCCTAGACATGGGCGTGCACCCTCAGAGGGATCTCATAGGGGTTGAGAGGCCATTTGGCTCTCTTAGACTATTTGTATGATGTATTTGTATTTCTGGGCTCTTTGAGCATTTTGACCATGCTTAGCGCATGATGGCATTGTATAGAAATTTGACTATATATATATATATATATATATATATATTTTTTTTGGATCAGACTCTTGGCATCAATGTTCTTGTGATTTGCTTTCGTATGTAAATTATAATGTTGTTTTTATATGCCTTTCAGAATGTATGCAATGGAGAACAAATGATACAAATGTTTTCTTTCTTTTTGTATTTCATGATGCTGATGTATGATAATGTAGACACAATGTGATTTTGAACTTTAGTTTCTATAAGCAATTTTTGATACTTCATATTTGTTTTTGACAAAATGTGATGATAAACCGGTATGATGAGCAGATGAACTTGCCCCACTCCTATCTCCACATAACTAGTAAGATGCGAGGGCTCATCACCGAGAGCTAGAAAGGGCACAAGTTATGAAATTTGTTGAATGGTAGTGATGAGAGATAGACAAAGATTTGGTGGAACCAAATTAGGATGCTACAAACCTACTCTACTCAAGTGACTCCATAGTTTAGAATGCTACTTGCTTTGCGGTTTATCTAGACTTAGATCCGTAGATGGCCACATGGTTGACAAAATCTGGTTTTTAGGGTTTTGAACTCTCTTGGAATTTTGGACATCTGATTCATTTGTTTTTGACTCAAGATTTCAAAGGTTCATTTGAATTGTTTGCTGACTACCTTCAACGTTTATTGTTAAGAGGACCCCCCATACCTTGCCCCATGCTACTAGTCAGAAGCGTGGGCTTATCACCATGGACAAGGTACAGGTGAGTAAGGGCATTCCCATCCTTTCCCAACCCTACGTCACTAGTAAGAGATGCAAGCTCATCACCGAAGGTTGGTAGGGCAAGGAAATGTGTAAAAATAAAATTTTTGTTTGATCTATATTTGACTTGTTTATTTGAGAAAATGTCAGTATGTTCTTACTTCCAAAGAGATATGCATACGGGATAGATGTGACACTGATGAAGCTTCTAGAATAGACCATAGGCAAGATACCTATCCTAGGAAGAAACCAAAAGTGAGAACAAGCATGCAGATCTTGGTATGGTTACCATTAAGACTTTGTCATATCTAGCTTTATCTGATGAAATTATTCAGAAATGGGTGATGTGACTATGAAAGTGAAGAAGTATGATTTGAAAGCTAATGTCAATACCATCAGAAGTTTGTAATGAATTGCTTTGGGAATAAGTTCCTTGATCACAAGATTTGTACGAAACAAGTGGACGAAATGAACCTAACTACATGAAGATGCAATGTAGATATAATTATATAGATAGTGCTGGTCACTTATGCATAGAATCGTTTAAGGTGTAGGGAATTGACAGTTTCACCAAATTCCTCACCTTCCAGTGTGCATAAGAGATATGCACCATTTCCATAGTCCTTCATGACTCGGTATGGGCCCAACCATTTGGGCGGAATTTCCTCCCTTCGCCGGTCTTTTTATCGATCCGGTTGTCTAGTCTTAGAACTAGATCACCTTCATATATGTCTCATTCATAGACCTTCTTGTTATACTTGCCGGCACATCCAGTCAGCATAGACTCTGTGCCATTGTTCAGCATCTAACCTAGCTTCATCTAGGCTTTCTAGTTGGGAGAGACATGTGCTTCTCTATAAGCGTCTTCATCCAGAATCCCTTGTAATGAGATGCGGAGACTGGGTATTTCAACCTCAAGTGGGAGAACTACTTCCACTCCGAATACCAATGAGAAAGGAGTTGCTCCTGTTGGTGTTCTTATTGAGGTTCGGTGGGCCCACAAGGCCGGGTATAACTTTAAATGCCAATCTTTTTTGTTTTCTTTCACCATTTTAAGGAGAATGGCTTTTAATGTTTTGTTTGTTGCTTCAGCCTGTCCATTGGCTTGAGGGTAATACAGGGAGGTTGTATGATGGCTTATTTTAAATTTATTGCATAGTTCATGAACCTCGTCATTCTTAAAAGAAGTCCCATTATCTGTGATAATGATTTGTGGGACACCATACCTACAAATGATCTGGTTCAAAATGAACTTGGCGATCACGGAACCTGGTACAGTGGTGAGAGGCATAGCCTCTACCCATTTGGTAAAATACTCGGTGGCCGTGATTATGAAGTTATGGCCATCTATAGATGAGGGAGAGAATTTCCCTATCAAATCTAGCCCCCACATAGAAAAGGGCCATGGAGTAGTGATTGGTTGTAGAGCTTGTGCTTGGCATGTGAATCTCGTGGGAGAATTCTTGGCATTTATGACACTGCGTACAAACTCTATTGCGTCGTGTTCTAGAGTGGGCCAGAAATAGCCCATCCGATGTATTTTGTGAGTGGTGGCATGACCACCAAAGTGGCCTCCACATATTCCACTGTGAGATTCATGGAGGATCTTCTTGGATTCTTCTGTGTCAACACACCTTAGAAGCATTCCATCGAAAGCCTTACGATAGAGCACTTGTTCTATAATAACGTATTTAGCTACGATAATGCGTAACCACCTTCTTTGTTGTGGCGTAGCACCTTCTAGATATGTATGGTTCATGATATAATTAATAATATCAGTATACCAAGGACATTCAGAGATGGGAGGTCTAGTTTCGACGTAATATATGCATTCATCGGGAAAGTCCAAATCGACTAGATCACCTCCATCTAATGGGTTGTCAGCTAACCAATCTGCTATGATTTTGTCCCTTAACAAACTTTTGATTTACAAAAGTTAATTCAAATTCACCCATTAAGGTTATAAAGCATCCAACCTTCTTAGACAAGGACCCTTGCGTGAGGAAGGTTCGTAAATGGTCTATTTTTACAATGACCCTCGTTTCTTGATTTAGCATGTAATGTCTTAAGCATTTGGTTGCGAAGACTATGGCAAGGCACTCTCGTTCTACTTGCGTATAGCATGTTTCATAATCGAGTAACGTGTGGCTTATAAAATAGATCACGTGTTCTCTCTTGTCATCATCTTCTTGAGCCAGCATACAGGCTAGCGAGACATTGGTAGCTCGTGAATATAAGATTAAAGGGTCTGGTTTAGGTGGCATTAGCGGGTGGTGACAACAGGAAACTTAACTACTTTGAAAGTCATTGCAGTCATTAGTCCAATCGATACTATAATCTTTCTTGAGTAGATTGTTGATTGGATGAATGGAAAAGCTTAAATCTGGATGAATCTTTGGATTGCACCGAGTTTCCCAAGAAATGACCTGATTCCCAGATTCATCCGATGGTGGGATCATTTCAAGAACAACCCATTTTGGCTGGGTCTACATCGATCCCTCATGATGATATAATGTAACCGAGGAGCTTCCCTCCTGTCACACAAAAACACATTTTTATGGGTTTAGTGTGACTCCATGTATTCTATTAGACGTGAAAGAATGATGCGGAGTACTTCCGGGTGATCGCAATGCTTCCTGGCCTTGGCCAACAAGTCATCTACATAGGATTCCATGATCTTGTGAATAAGATCATGAAATATGTATGTCATTGCCCACTGGTATGTAGCGCCAGGATGTTCTTGAGACCGAATGGCATAACAACATAGCAATAGGTTCCCCAAGGAGTTATAAACGTGGTTTTGGCTTGGTCTTGTTCGGATATTCTGATTTGATTGTATCCTGAGAATCCATCCATGAGAGACAAAAGCTCAAATCCAGTTGTTGCATCAATGATGACGTCTATGGATGGTAATGGGAAGTCATCCTTAGGGCATGCTTTGTTAATGTCTCGAAGTCTATGCAGATGTGTATCTTCCCATTCTTTTTGAGAATGGGAATGATATTAGATACCCACTAAGAGTAATCGACCGGCTTGATGAATCCTACTTGGAGGAGTTTCATTACTTCTTCCTTCACCATGAGAGCCACCTTGGGTTTCATTGGTCTCGATTTTTGTTTAACTAGCTTTGCATCTGATTTGGTGATGAGGTTATGTACCGATGTGTGGTGCAACCCCTGTCATTTCTTTATAATTAAATGCAAAAGCCTTCTGATGTTCTTTGAGGATTCGAGTGTGTATTTCTATTTCTTTTGGAGTTAATGAGGATCCTAATTTCAAGATCTTTGGTTCTTCCTCCATTCCAATGTTAATATCAATTGTTTCTTTGATTAAAGAAGCGTTACCTTCTTCAAACTCAGGCTGGGGCTGGAGGTAATTCCAGATCGTCTCCATTCTCTACTATGTATATGCTTGAGTTCTTTTTGTGGGGGAAGCTCTATCATGGGATTTCCAAAGTAGGAAGATGAATGTGGGATTAAGGACAAATCTACCACGTGATGGGTGAGATGTAACATTGCATAGGTGTTTAAGTAATCCAGAGTGGCTCTATCACTATCAACGTGGTCTAGGATAGTAGAGTTGTTCTCAGCTATGTTCGTTAAAAGAGGTTTGACATTGTTTTCACTAATGGTTTAGTACGAAGGGATACCATGAAATGGTATCTTCTAACTCACTTGTTTGGGGTGAAGCGTGATGTTGAGGTTGCTATAGAATCTGCAAGAAGATTTTGTTCTCGTGGGATTGCTTCAATGGATATGAAGTCAAATTCTTTGCTCAAAGTTAATACCGCTGTTTTGTAGAGCTGTAAGTGTTCGACTCTCTGGTTTCATACACCTCAGAGACTTGGTTTGCTACTAATTGAGAGTCTCCTAACACCCTGATGTCATTAACACCGAGCCTTTTAGCTATGATGAGGCCAAGGAGGAGGGCTTCATACTCTGCGCCATTGTTTGTACATTCAAATTTAGTTTAAAGGTGAATGGTAGGATCTTTCCCTCGGGAGAAGTAAAGATCACACCTGCCCCAGCCCCATAATGACATCTTGCTCCATCGAAATGGAGAGTCCAATATTTAGTTGGGAAGATGGACATTGGGACATTTTCTACGTCAATTTCTTCTGCTTTGATTACTTCTACCATGCAGAGATCCTCTGCTGGAAGAGCACCAACACCTAGGGTATATCCCATACCTACAGAATCAAATGGTAGGAAAATTGGTAGATCTTGTTCTAGTAAGTCAAAATCTTCGTAGTAGTTCCTAATGATATTGTTTCTACAATGTTAGTCTCATCCTTGAGGGCTGGGATAGTCTTGATTAGGCTCATAGTCTCAAGATCTGTTGTAGGTACCAACTTTTCTTCTAGTTTCATGTCGGTCGGTTTATTAAGTTGGTTTGTTGGGAGTTCAAACTCAGAGTGAATGCCCGGTCTTTTCTTTAAGTCAGCTAGGTGTATATCGAATGGTTTTGGATCACCTTTGGCTACGAATATCTTCCTAAGTGCAAGAACCTTACTTCTTGAAATAACGTAGAAGGGATTGCCTTCATACGGTGTATCCATGGTCGGTGAGGATCATATTATAATTGGTTTCCCGATCTATAATATAAAACTCAGTCAGGATTGTTTTGGGTCCTAAGGTAACTGGTAGTATTATAGTTCCAATCGAAGTGGCCTTAAGGCTATCATAGCCTCTTAGCGTATTCCGAGTCGTGGAACAATTTGTTTCTCCATACCCTAGCTTTTGAAGGAAAGAGAAGGGGACTATGTTAACTACTGCCCCATCATCAACCATTGCACATTTTTAACGTAATTGTTATAAACCCACACTTGCAAATGTAAGGCCGGATCACCTCTGTGCAATCTCAGCATCTGTTGGCATTTTGTTTATTTCAAAAATAAACTCGGTATCCCTATCCGGCTGCCCGGAGGGTGGATATCAAAGTCTATATGGTTTACCTGTGTTTCGGGAGGTGGAGTGATGTTAATTAAATGACCTAAACCTAATGCCTCTAAAAGAGCAGCCTGTGGGTAGGAGAGTTCCTCAGCAAATCCAAAAAGGAGATGTGAGAGAAGGTTTTTGTTAGGTCATTAATTAGATCATAGGCACCTACGGGTTTCACTAATATTTGTTGGATGTTATCTGTCTCTAGCGAGTAACTTGGACTTGGCTGAGAGGAATACTCTCGTGTCCTTGTTATGGCTTCCATGGGTAGTTTGGTATCTAATTCTACTAAACCGACTATCTTGGGTCATGGTTGACTTCCTAATTGTGGTGCAACAGGTGGATTTAGTGAAGTCGAGGCTTCATAATCATTATTTCCTACCATTACACCTTTGTTCATCCCATTTGGATTTAATTTGTTGTTATTGTGACTTGGGAGTGGATCATTGAAGATCTTGAGGGGAGCATTTTGAGGGGAAACTACCCCTGTAAAAGTATTTGGTGCTTGGTGATGCAGGATCTGCCAAGAACATATCTATGAAAAGTTGTCTTTGCTCCTCTGGCAAATGTTGCATGAATTTATTGTAGTCACGGCACGTTCTAGTGTCATGGCCTCGAATCTTGTGAAAACCACAATACGAGTTAGGATTGTAATTTCTAGGTTGTTGGTTTGGCGTATATTGTGGTCCAAAACTCTGATCAAACCGTTGCCTATTAGGATTAAGGTTTTGTATTTGTTGTTTTTGGTTTTGGTTCTGATTTTGATATCCAGTTGAGTTTTGGCTTGGACCCTATGTCTGGATCCACCATTGTTGTTGTTGTTGTTGTGGATGATTAAAATCCACCGAATTGATTGTTGGGGTAAAGTTGTTGTTTCGTTGATTGTTAACCAACGGTGGAGTATTTAGAACATTGACCTTTTTAGCTTGGTCAGTTACTCCATTGGTTGTTGCGCCATGTGATTTTTGTTAAGGATTTTAGGTCCTTGATTGACATTTGTGGTAGTAGGGTAAGTCGTAGTATTCTGGTTGGGGGTGATTAACCTCCCATTTGCTCCATACGTCTTGTGACCACTATCTATTGCCACTTGATCTATTCGGAGAGTGCTCTCAAGTACTTCATCGTAAGTCCTTAGTGGGAACTTTTGGACTTCTTCCTTCACCTCTCTGCTGAGAGAATGAAGGAATAAATCACATAGTTCCATTTGGTCCATGTTTGGAGCACTTGGCCAAAGAATAAAGGACTATACGCCATCTCTGGATGAAATGAGTGATAGATTCATTGTGCTCTTGTTTAATGTGCAAGAATTCCCTGATTCCTGTTCTTAATAGTTTGTTCATGTCAAATGCCTTAATGAACTCTAAAACGAGTTGTTTAAATGAATGGATGGAAGCTTCAGGTATTCTGTAATACCAATCGAGGGTGATGCCCTCCAAGGTTTTGGGGAATATTTTGGCAACAACCCCATCCCAAGGAAGTAGTTCTCGAATGGTTGTGGCATAGGCCTTAATGTGTGTATTCGGGTCTCCCTCCCCTTTGTATTTGGGAAAATCGGGAAGAGGTCTCGGAAGCATGACGCTTCGTATGGTGAAGTCTAAGGGCTCTTTCAAATACTCTGAATAAGTCCCTATCGCGTAGGTTTCGACCATTGATGGTGCCTGTTGAGGGGGGAGGAGGTGGAATGGGTTGTTGATATGGCGTAGCGTATGCATTTGCAGGGGCATAAGGAAGCCCTGTGGTTGAGCAAGCATGCTAGGGAGAGGAGAACATATCTCCTTGTGGTGACTTGGAGTACATGTTTAAGTATGAAGGAGTATTCCCCAAGAGTGGATTGTGTTGTACAAGACGGGAGGTATCATATTCTCCACCCAAACGGTGTTAGAAATGGCGGTTCTAGTTGGTGTTTGTTGTGAATACTGAGGAGGCATGCCCAACGTGCCTATTCCTGTGAGGAGGTCTACTTGGCTAGGATGATGTGGAGGATTGGAATTTCCTGCTTGCATGAATTGAGATGTTTGACTCACTTGAGCAAGTTCTAACCCTCTAACTCTTTCTACTAAAGTCAAAATGACTTCATTTGGTGAAGTCACAGTATTTTTCCTTGGTGGCATTTGTTGTATATTCTGAGGTTGTATAGGCATGTGATACCCCGCTATGAATTGATCGTTTCCCTGCCAAGTTTCACCGAGGGCATTTCCTATAGGTAGTGGCATGGAGGTGTTTTCTTGAAAAGAGACCTCGGGTCGTGTTTGTAAACTTCCTATAGGTGGGTACATACTCCCAGCATTGTTCATTCCTGGCGTAACACACTGAATGTTCATCATCTAAAACTAGGTATGGATCTGATTGTCTACTAATTTGTGGTCTAAACAACACCTGAGGAGATGAACCAGATTCTCCTGTGAATGTCATATTGTTCGAGCCTGAAGGCTCTATTTGTTGCATTTGTGTGAGTTGATCCAACTCCTCTATTTGGAAAGATGAACTATATCTAGTCCTTGGAGGTGGAGCTTGTGTTGATAATTGGTTATTTGAATAGTTGTCACCCCATACTGAGCGAGGGTGATGACTGTCTATTCAGTTGAGCATAGTATGCCTCAAGACCTAGGAGAGGTCTGCCATATGCATCAAATCCCGACATATTCGGGGGTATATGAATACCCATAGAATAATGGGAAAGAGCGAAGGTGGAAGAAAGAGGTAATAAAGAAAAGGGGAAGCACTGTGTTTGTTCACGTCGGGTTCACCAATTTTGTATGATGGAAAAGTGACAAGCGAGTGTGGGAATCTACAAGTAACTCTTCCTCACACCCGACCTCCCGAGGTCATGCCGAGATAGCCGGTGGGGATGGAATACACGTGGGATGCAGACAAACTAGTTAGGAAATCTTATGTCTTCGATGCACACTAGTGGAATCTACGAATCTAAGGCAAAGAAGGCCCTCCTAACCTGAACTGGCAGTGATAGATCGATCGGTGAGGATGACTACTCAAAGGCTCCAATCAATATCGAGCTCTGGCATGATTTGATCTATGGGTTGTGGGATACGTGGAAAATGACTTGGGATTGTTTCGTGTATGTCTCTAGATAGGGTCATGAAAATGGATGATGGGTATAGTGGACTCTATGGGTGATTCTCTGGTCTAGTCCAGAAATCTTTAGATTCGTTAGCTGCTATATCTAACAAGGATAACTATGTGATGATGATAGGTGGAAGTGGAGTGGATCTAAATACTAATGTGTGTAAGCCAGCGTCAATGTCGGATTGACTTGTGGACTCGTTGGGTTGTGGGATTTGTGAATCACAACCGTAGATTCATGGTTGTTGTGGACCTGTTATGGTCATGTGTGGAATCAGTCCCTAATCCCTAGTATCCAATAGTCGTATGCCTTTTCGGCCTCTATGTTCAAAATTAATAGTTGTGCAATCTTTTCAGAGTATCTTATAGGTGTTCTTGCAACCTGAATTCTTAAACTAGTATCTATGTCCGTGAGAGTGTCTCTCTGTCATCATGTGGGACCAAAGGATCACAACCAAACATTTTCTCTCTTTCAAGCCCTTCTACAGTCATGTGGATATTTATCTAGGTTAACTTTGTAGTCGACTTGGTTTGACCAAAACATATATGCTTTGTCATCTTCTACGTTTAATCCTCTTAACTGTGAGCTGATTTGTTGTAAGTCTGTTGTTGTTTGGAAGACTTGGATTCTAAGGTTCTGATCTATATCAGTTATTGCCGTAATAAGATTGGGTTGAGGCACGATTGGCTCGAATACGTATTCTCTGGGCTCTCTAGGTCCCGTGATTGTCATGCAAAAGGAAATGATATAAATCTAACTAATGACAGAATAAATTAACTACGTAAGATATATCTATGTATATTCCTAAATCTGATTTTATTGATAAACTACTGAACATAATTTAAAAGAGAATTATCTAATATATCTAATTGAAAACTAAACTAATAACACAATTAAAATAGACAAAGCAACTGAGTATAGCTACTTGTCTGTGTAGTTTGTAGATCTACTCTAAATAAATAGATAACCTGATCTACTCTATTTGAAAGACTCTCGATCCTACCTCAAAAGTGAGGAGTGAATCATAGTTTCTCAGAAACTATCAATCCCCATAGCTTCCCTGGCAATATCAAAAGTAAAATTAACTGAAATGAAATGATTGGCTACTCTATTTGATATGCTTTAACTAGAACTTTGAAAGCTTGAACCTGGATTTTGCAGAACAGTGGTGAATCCGATGGTGTGTGGCCTTGTCCCCTCAGTGTGATCTCCTCATTCTTTCGTGCTCACGTGGATCCAGAAAAGTGTGTAATGCTAGCATCATAGAAGTAGATATTGGGACAATGGCAGCTTAGGATGCAGACTGAATACAATGTGAGTAGGAGAGGGATAGTGCAAGAGAACAGAGCTTGGCTTATGTAATTCCTAGCGGGATTTATTGCGAGTCATGCAACATAAAATGTCCAGAACCTGAAACTATCTTATTTGATGAGCAGAACCTGCAACTTTAATGGCTTCCTACTTGAAAAAATCAAACTATCCTACTCCATTGATTGGATGAAATAATAACAACACTTGCACAGGAGAATATGTGGCTTTCTAATAGCTAAACAACACTAACCATGCATACAACAAATGAAACTATGAATCTAAGCAAAATTGAAAGGCTAAGCTATTGAAATGAGAAATTCGAGGCAAATTTGAGGGCCATTTTCTTGAGCACAAGCCAGCTATTTATAGAATCCCATTTACCCAAGGTGAAAACCAAATTGATCTCTTAAACCATAAACAATGCCAAAACACTATTCCAGGAACAAAATCATAAATACAAGCAAAGGGTGAAAAAAGCTGGTAAACGTTGAAAATTTACATGAGTTGCGTTATTCACAAGATACTTTAAGATGATCCCACTAAGCCTCATTTGAATAATGCAACAAAAAACCTCCCCATGGAGCCTATTATATTACCCTAGGATAAGGTTTCTCCATCCTATAAGCCTCATTTAGTTATGGGGCCTCCCTCCACTTTTAATCCACCCAAATACTATTACGCCACTTGTCTTAGGCTGCGTTGGATTTATTGGATGAACTCAAGTCCATGATTTATAAGATCCCTTTAATAGAGCACATGTGTACTTCTCCACAACATAAAAATTCCATATAAAAAAATTATCTCTTGGAGGATGATTTTGATGAGTCAAAGGAATCCCTCTCCATCCCACCATTTCCTAACCCCAAGGTCTATAGCATTAAAACTACTATTCCTCTTAATATTTACAAATCCATAGCAATATAATTTATTATGATTGACATGATTAACTAGGAGGTGTTGTTTTATGTTGATGATCCTTCACTCTTTATTAGTGTCATTATTTGTGATGTACAAGTAAGGTGGGTATTGGTGGAGGAAGGATTTAGAATTAGTGTTTCCTCTTTTCATCTCATAAAAAAATATTATATTTTCCATTAACAATCTCAAAAATATCTGATTCACTTGTTTTGGGTTTTCTAAAACTCATTAGAAGTCACTCGAGTTACATTTTAATTCCCATCATAGTGGTCCCTAAGACCATTCACACCATCCTCATAGTACTTGATATTCCTCTCTCTTATAATATGCTACTTGGTTGACCATGGGCATATCACATGCACCCCTTCACATCATCTAAATACCAATACATCATTTTTTCCACAATAAACAATGATATAGTAATGATGTTGACCTAAATCCTTCAAACATATATGTTCCTTTCCTAGATAAATCCTTTCACATCCCTACCATGAATGAAATACCTAACCTCCCATACCCTAAGTTTTATGACTATAAAATGGATATTCAAGTCACTTTGGTTGAATTAGATGATGGTGTACCTAATGAATTATAAAACATGATTAGTAAAAATCATTTTCCAAACACTGTAACATTGGATTCCTCCAGTTCTAATACCTTGGGATCTATTTCCTCCCATTCTAGAATATAAGGAAGCTCCTAAAAGTTTATCTACTTTAGCTATCATAATTATGAACATAATATCACACATATTTTTATGGACCCGTCATCCCCTTTCTCTTTCAAAAAAATAAGAGAATGTCCTGTGATGATACCTTTGAATCTTACATTCTGATTTTCATCTCACAACCTACACTACTTTGTACCTTTCATTAATGAAGACCGCATATTATATCACACTAATTGGGTAAGTGTAGCAAGTTGGTGGACAATTAAGTGGACATAAAAACTTGAAATTTAGGTACCATGATCATGGTTTCTAAACCATGCTTGCCTAATTATTTTTTATAGGTTTGGTGATTTTTGAACCTAAAACTGTGATCGCGGTCCTCTGAGACAAAAAAATAGACCCACGACTCCTCATTTTCCCCATTTTTCCTTTCGAACCACAATTTCTCCTAGACCTTTGGCACTCGCACTTTGAATACCCCTAAAAATTTCTCTTTAGACTTCTAGATCATGATAGTTTCAACCATGCCACCAAGACAAAGAGGTAAGCCCTCAATTTTGATCAATTTTTTTGCATTTTAGGTTTTTTTGTGATTTTCATGGGTTTTTCAATTTTTTGTTTTTTCCAGTTGCTCAGAAAGCTCGTAATCCTAAAAACCATCAAAATATTTCTCAAAATCCTCCAAACATTCCTTAAAAACCTCCTCCAAACATAGATCCACCTTTTTGGTTCCTTCATTCCCAAAGAACTAACGGGAACACAAGCTAATATCGTTGGAAGAATCTAACAAAATAAAATTTTCATTGAGAACCTTATTCAGACTATAACACAAAATCATGCCACAAATACGTCTCACATGACTTTAGCCAACACATTGCGAAACATTGATTGGCGAATTCAACTCCGCAACTAACCAAATAGGTAGATGAAATATACCTTTAGAGGTGATTTTAGGCGGTGGTATGCGAGATAAATTATCTCATGCGGCCGTAAAAGAATTTTTTTGGAAGAGACCACATTTGTGCATTATTAATCGACTCGAGAACCAATACCCCCTCCGCAACTACTTGCAAATGGTTCCCAATCCATTGGTGCCACGATGAATATATCAAGAACAATTTTTGGGACCGATGGTGGATAGTTTTTTATTATCCACCATGCAACAACAATGAGGTTCCTTTCTATTTTTGAAGAAATTATATTTAGAGTTCATGCTTAACGAGGTCCCAAATTATATTAAATTTTTTGAGTTTTATGGGAAAGGAGGTGGCTCGCACAGAGTAGACTGGTGCACATGTTGGTCAACCAAGGATCCCCCATGCCCCAAAACCCCCACTGCCTTCAGTCATCCCTCCTATAATGAAGGAGGTTGTGGAGATTGACACACTACATGCATTAAGGAGCTCACCGACACTCGACTGGAATAGTGATATATTACATCTGGTGATGTTGGTGGAGGTGCTAGTTCTAGCGCACCACACCACTGTGGATCATGTGGTGCCATATGCACTATGAGCGAGACATCATTTTCTGGATCACATGATTTATTTTCTCTAGATGAGATGATGGCGGATATTTTTGGAACTGGTACAAATGATCTTGGTCTTTCACAAGTAAATGTCAAATAAATATTTAATATATATATATATATATATATATATATAGTTTAATTCATGTTTGAGATTTTAATATATGTGTATTTGATTGTACATCATGTACATACATGTAAAAACTAATTTTTTTATTTTATTTTAAATAGAAAGAGCCGATGAAGGAAACATCTGGCGTCGACATGCTAGCTACTGTAGCTGGACGTGTTACAAACGTAAGTTTCAATTTGTACTTACATTTCAAATTTCATTTGATTACACTTTTATTATTATAATGTTTCATGTGTACATGTAAATATTGATATATGTTTGTCTTTTATACGTAGCATCCTGGCGGATCATCATCTACTCTGGGAACTAAGGCTACTACCATGCCTCACGTGAATTTTACATAGGTTAGTTTCTCTTTACACTTTGTTTCTAATTACGGAAGTTCACGTGGATTATGCTTTGGGTCTGTTATGTGGTAGTCATGTAGATTAATATTGATTTGTACATGTTTTTGTATAGCTTATGACTGTCAGAGAGACTCCTCCATATATGTAGACTGTGGAGGCTATTGTAGATACTACCATAGCATCTACATATCTTTGTGTTGTGGAGGCTCATGAGTCTCTTTATCCTGTAACACATCAACGAAAAATTGATAGGGATCATGACATTGTGGTAATATTTCACATGCATTTTAACTAAATTCTAAGTTTCTAAATTTTGAATGTATTTTAAAAATTGGGTGTTAAAAACTTGTTGTTTATGAATGTGCAAGTTAGGTTGCAAGCCTACTTAGAGACACCTAGGACCACACGGATGAAATCCATAGTGGCATCTCCCTCCACTACATCCCCAAGTCGTGGACATGCTACTTCTAGCAGGGAAAAGAGAGGGAATATGTTTCATGATTAGATTCATAGGACCTGGATGTACATAGATATATATGGGCCATCTAGTCCTAGTTCATGATTCTTCATATAGTCCATTGTATATATAGCCTTATGCGATCGCATGTGGTCCTATATGTATGACACACTTAGTTCGAGATGTACACATGTTATGAACTTATATTTTTAGAGACGTGTGTCTAGAACACTTAGTTCAAGATGTACACATGTTATGAACTTATATTTTCAGAGACGTGCGTCCAACACACTTAGTTTGATACATTATATATCCATGTGTTGGTTTTCATAATGATATTACTTCTATGTTTGATTCAATTTCATTGCACATGATATCCTTCTATGTATGTTTTCATAACCATATATTAGTTCTATATGTATGTTTTATTTAAATTAAAAACCACGTCCCAGCAACCATGGTACAATTGTTAAGAAAACCTATTCCATTAAGAAAAACCTATGATAACCATGCTAGGTGAACTACAAAAGGAAATACGTAATTAATTTTTTCACAGTAATTATGTAGGGTGTATGTGCAACTCTAATTATTTTCCTACCTCCTAACAATGTGCACATCTTTGAAAGAATGGTTGTGAGGGAATTTCTATAACTAATTTTTTTCTTTTAAAGCTAACACTCATTTGTTGCATATCAACTAATGCAAACATTGTTAGAAATAAGTGAGGTAGAGTTCATCTTGAACTATATGAATATAATGTTACTATGGTGCAACATTGCATGGTATAATTGTTAAGAAATTAAGGGAAGCATTTATGTATTGTTTTAGAGATTATCCCATTAATAGGGCTTATCCCATTGATCAATAGATACACCTTATCTCTTTATAATTTGGTTTTATGCCAATCAACTAAGAAGTTACACATGATTTGATTATCGTAAGTAGATTCACTTCCCTATTAAGTCCTATATGTTTTTGTATTTAAGCACACACTTTAAAAACCCCATTTTTGTATACCCTACAATCCTTCTAGTCCAAAATACACATTTTTGTGAGGGGGTTTTTCAATTAATTCACATCCTTACCATTCCAAGGTATTTGAAAAAAATTCAAGGTTCTTTAATGAATTTTAAAATGATATATCAAGGAATTTGTGAACATTCTTTACATATTTATTTAGGATGTTTGTACATATGTTACGACATATCAATCTAGATAAGAACACATAAATATGTACATGTAATGTATATTGTCAAATAATTCACATCCTTGCATTTTAAAGATGATACACTGACAATTTTTTAGGCATTTCAAATGCTAGCAGGTATCCTTGTCATATTTATTTGAAACCCTAACATCTAATAAAAATCTATTTGTTTAACATTTAATTTTGAAACTAAGATTTAGTTCAATCAACACACATCATATATGATGTTATATGTTTTATAATGGTAAATTGAAGGTTCTTAACTTACATGGAAAAAGATATGCAAAAATATTCTTAACAAGTTATATTATTTATTAGCATGCTTAAAAAGAGATCATTTAACAATCATTAGAGTATTTACATGGTAATGCATTAAACTTATTGCAATCTCATTGATGTTAGCCGAGTAGCAATAGAAGTCATGCCTCGGGATGTCATGGTCCATGCTTGTCACTACCAACACATTCGATTGGGGGGTGTATGTATTTAGGTGCTATGATGGGATCTAGGGAGGCCCGGATTAGATTTAGGACACCCGATCTAGAGCCTTCCTGGCATTCCTTGAGCCTTTGTGGCATAAATGCTTACAAATAGCCTTTTCTAGCGATCTAGGAAATGAACAGGTGGTGAGTAGTGAGAAGTCATGCCTCGGGGCGTCGTGGAACCAAAATGACTATGCCAAAGATATCCGGGTGGCTAGGTGAACATTACAGGAGACGTCGTTTTGGTATGTGACAACATCATTGCTTCCAGGCTACTTTGTTTGGGCGTAGTCCCTTAAGAGCCCTGAGACCAAAAAATTGTTCAACTTCTACAGGTGACTACGCGGACTCCGTAGCACCTAGAGATGTCTTGTCTAATCCTACACCTCAAGGTAGGGACCATATACAATAACTTGTCTCAATTTTTTCCTTCTCCAATCGGTTCTCTCGCTGCCCTATTATTTGCAACTACGCAAAATAGTGCAGTTTGAGCTAGTGTAAGGATGTCAAATGCTATATTTTGCAAACGGTGGGTCATGGCACTAAACCAACTATGCCAACACATCTAATTGGCCAAGTGAATGATAGAGGAGGTGTCATTCAATGCACAATAATGTCGTTGCTTCTAGGTTACATCGTTCGGGCATAGTCCCTAAAGAGCCCTAAGACCAAAAAATCATTCAACTTTAATGGGTGACTACGTGCACTCCATGGCACCTAAAGACATCTCATCCAATCCTACACCTCGGTGTAGGGACCCTCTACAATATCATTCCTTTGTTTTTGCTTCTCCAATCGGTGCTCTCGCTACCCTATTTTTGCAGACGCGTGAAATAGTATAGTTTGAGCCAATATAAGACTGTCACAAACGCTATATTTTACAAACGGTGGGCCATAGCACCAAACCGACTATGCACATGCATAGGGATGGTCTTGTAAACACTTGGGGAGGAATCATTTTGGTTCTCTAAGCTCCATGTGATTCTCGGGATACCTCCTCCAAAGCAAATAACCCCCTCCATTGGTACATAAATCATGGTTAATTGCCTCTCTTTTCTTGTAAAACAATGAAAGCTTCTCTTAGCTTTGAGAATTTACAATTCTCTTCCAATGCTAAACCACGTGAAGGTGGAAACTTTTAAGGTACCACTAACCCGCACATAAAAGTGTTAGTCAAAGAAATATAAGTTTAAAATAAAAAACATACTAGATATATACAAAATACACAAATTTAATAAAATATATGAACTTAAATCTATCTAACTAAAAAATTTATATATACCAAAGAAATTATATATACCAGACATGAGCATTGTAAATTCATTCCAATGAACCATCGGATCGATCTACTCTGAATAGCAGACATTATTGCTTTATGATCGACTCTCGAAGCTTCCAAAGAATCTTTTTATCAAGCCATCCTCGATATCTATACATATAAATATTTGTTACTAGAACTAGATGCGAATATAAGAGTATTTTCCTATGTGTCTCAAAGTCTTCAAACACCCAAACAGAGGGATTTTTTTAATGGATACTTGTCGAATCCAAGTTCCAAAGAACTACACTGGTGACCATGTAGAGTACTCAATATCTTCACCATCTATAACAAGAGAAGTCAACTTATTTATTTCCTCAATGCAATGACATAAGAAATAGTTTGTTCCTTATTCATTGTCTTACACAATAGCTATGCAAACACATGTACTACAAAAAAACAAAGGTTCCAACTCAAATTTAAATTACATATTAAAATTTTAATGGACATAACTCAATACAAAAATTGTAAATAACCATAAATACCTTGTCGTACAGAATCAAAATTTCATCAAATTCTTTGGGTGTTGCAACTTCATCTCGTAGAAACAAGTCATAATACTTGTGGAGGTTGATAATTAGGAAGCGGAGTTAGAGGCCTACAAATCCATCCATCCACCCATTCTTATGAATCACACTCAAAGAATGAAAAATTTTATACAAGATGTTCTAAAACATGTCAAATTTCTTGTCCATGCGCCGGCCCACAAAGTAGTCTAAGCTAAAAATGAGTGCATATCACCTGGACCCGGTGAGTGTCATACAATCCTCGTAGTTAGCAATATTTTGTTCCTCTATCAACCAAAAATATCTAGGAACTATGGAATTTTCTTGAGAACCTCGGGCCATGATGTCAATACACCATTCCAATATGCTCTTTGCATCTTTCAATTTAACACCAACTTTGTACTTTAACTCTTCTCTTGCAAGAGATCTTTTCACACATGCCCCTACACCGTCATGCTATCCTTTTCCATGTCTAGCCTCAATGAAACTCCAAATATGTTACAAATCCATCTTGACATGCATCCTTATCATCTAATAAAACATTCGTGCATTCTTAAACTAAGATTTGTAATTATCTGACCATATATAATGTTGTTTGAAGTGGATGTCCCTATCAAACAAGTTTCCATAAAATAACTGGAAACACCCTTGCACAAATTCAGTAGAATGAGTACGATCATCACTGATATAAAAGTGGTACTCTCTTAAAAAATTGATCATTCTTTGTACTATCAAGAGAATGTATAAATGTTATATGCACAAAAATGGCAACTTGTACTGAGTTGTAATATTGCGATTAAACCTCCATTTGTGGTTGCATGTGTAATTCTATGCAAAATCGACCCTTTGAAGCAATAGTACCAATAGGAAATGTGTCCTTGCATAACTTGAACTGTTCATCCAACCATCAAGCTCTGTGTGTATGTCTAGCATACTCATAAACAATTTAATCCTTAAATTTTCTCATAAATTGAAAAACAGAGGCATATGTTCTATAACTAGCTTGCACCGTTTAGACCATTTTCCATATTTCAACTAGTATGCAATGATTTATATTTATCAAACTGAACTAAATTATGTCCTATTGCACCTTCAATTTTCTTATGGATGTAACTTTCTAATTTAGGTAATCTGTCGCATGTACCATAAATTCCATCTAAACAATCCCGACTATTAAAAAATTGTCTAAATTTTTTTCACAAAATATCATAGGAATGAAATCCCTAGAAGATATTGGTCAAAATTGAACACCACATTCCAATAACATAATTTCAAAATAAAAATTAGAATGAATACGTAAAAATTTAGCATAATGCATCATAAATTCAACATGTTGCCTACAACAAGTGGTGTGAGCGTGGTTGATTTTCACATAGAATGGTTTCAACATTTCAAAAAACGTTGACTAATTTTAATTTCTGATACTCTTGTTTAAACTTACAAAAAAATTGAGTTTGAGTCATATCTAAGAAATGCTTTAGATGTGGTTCGTGATTAGTAAAAACAACTCTCGGTTTTACACACTCTTGTATTATGTGAAACTCTAGTGTTATCATGCCAAAATTGAATAAAAATTCTCTTATAGCATCGAATTATCTTTGTCCCTACGTGATGCTCTAGCGAAAAATGCCCAAAAATTGGTGTTATTGAGTGATTGAAGGATATTACGTCTTTTAATTACTTTCATTAGAGTTTTTGATTAACTTGCAACATTCGACTTGTTTGCATAATCAAATGTTTTTTTAATTGATTCACTTACAACACTAGTAGCAAGTACACGACGCACAATATTACTATCTCTAGTGTGTCTCTTAAAACCAATAGTGTGATATGGATCATGGATGTTTTCAACAATTGTAGAGTTTTTACCACGTATATTAGATGTTTTCAATCCTAAGGTGTTTAATGTAGATCTCATTTTAATCAATTTCATCAAACTAACCAACAATGATATATTTGGGAATCATTTAAAATTTCAAAATGATTATCCCAAATTTCAGTGGTTTTTCTTCTAATTTTCCATTCAGAAATTTTGTCAGACATTGGTTTCAAAATGTTTTCATCAATTTCAATAAAATAATTAGGTTTCTTACGGAAAATCCTAGGAGGTAGTTTTTTCAAATTTTGTTTGTCTACGCTTTCAACTGAATTTCCTTATTCACATTTTCATTGTCTCCTTCAATTTCAAATTTTCTACATCACGAGTATTTAATTCTTCTTCAACATGGACAGTAAAAACATCTTCATCATGAGTATTTAATTCAACTTCAACATTAACAGTAGAAACATTACCTGGTTCCTCATTGCTTACAATAATAGGGGTTGAAGATGAACCTCTTCTTGATTCATGAAGATTCCACATTCGCTCAACATTTTGAAATTTGTTTGCCTCTAATTCATTTGGTGTTTTTACTTAATAACTTTGTTTCTTATCTTCCATGATGTTTTACTTCCAGTGATAAGAAAAACGTGTAGAAAATGACAAAATTTTACAATAATTCATATACGGTAAAGTCAAACAGTAAAAATCACATGGTAATTAGAACATTGGGATGTGTGTAAATATGATTTAAGAACCACAATCATGCTTTACAAACTGTGCTTGCGGTTTATAAAGTGTGATCATGGTTCTTGTTATAAAACCCGATCGTGGTTTATAAACCATGATCGCGGGTCTATCTGTATCATCAAATCCGACCCTAAGGCTCGGAAATCTTTGTTTTTTCCCAACCAAATCTATGGAAGGTTGTTATGAAGTGTAAAAGGTCAAAAAACTTTAAATTTTCTCTTCCACAGACTTGAACCATGCTAAAAAACTAAAAAAATTTCACAAAAATGGTGTCATCACGTAGGGGAGATTGTTAGCTTCATAGAAATATTGATTTTAAAGTGAATAGAATAAGATAAATATCATTTTATAATTTTTACTAACAATAGGTCTTTAAGACATTTTCTCTTGTAAATGTTCATGTCTACATTTAAGACTGTAACTTTTGTTTCACTTATCAAAACGTGATAAAACTTATACCCACGTTAAAAAAATTGATTTCGATATTTTTGATATAGTTATGGTGGGAAAAGCAGAAAGTGCTCCATTTTCTAAATCTTTTCAGGCCACTTTCATGGAAAAAATCATTAAACAAAATATTGCTCGAAAAAATACAAAATAAAATCCATTCCAAGATAGACAACTACATCTAAATTTTCACTAAATGAAAAAAATAACAAGATTTGGTCATCCAAATCACGAGCAAGCAGACTACTATCTTATAGGTTTTAAAAAAAAAATCCAAGTCATATAATTTTAAGTTTTTAATATAGCTAAACTTGTCCATTTTTAAAAAAATAGTATTTTAGAAACTAGATTTTAGATGCTACAATTCATATTTATATAAATTTTTCTAATTTTGAGTGCGTGTATTGCTAATAATCCCTACAAGTTGAGATTTCGTTATTTTTACAATATGACATCCACTTATGACCCCTTTTTGTCCACCAACTTGTTGCACTTACCCAATTTGGGTCACTTAAATTTTATTTATTACTAACATAGCTTATCAAGAATACATAATTTCAACCATGATACTCACATGATCTCCAAATCTTATGATTTTAACCCTCCTTATGATATTAGTGATAACGAGGATGATAAAACTTTACCATGCATTCTACTATCTAAACCCCCATTACTCTTAACCCCTTGGGTGCTTCAACATATGTACAACTACACCACTATGTATACAAATACTCCTCTTATAGCTAACTCATAGCACCTAGATTTGGCCTTGCCCAACATAGCTTGGTTCTATGTGACACAATCAGCCCATTTGAATACTACACAATGGATCATGTCTATTCCAATCCATTGTCTCTTAATGCCATCAAACCCTATGCTACTAGCACAAATGATCCTATTTAGTAGAGTTTTATCCTCCATTCTCTCATTTAGACATCACTTGTAGATGTTAAGATCATATATGTAAGTCAATAAATCTCTCATTAACATTGTAATGGAAAGAGGTATGTGACCCTAAAAATAATGTTAAATATAATGGTCCATTGCCTATTATTGATCATTAGAAGGTCATCCCTTAGTTATTACATGAAATCAAGGGTACCCTTCCTATTTAACACCACAAGATTGGTCATCTCCATGATAAACACCCTCTCTTTGATAACTTCATTGTTGTTGATTCTGTCATTAATGGGGTAGAAAATATTTTGAAAGATCCTTACCACTTTCATGAAGGAAACACCATGATTTTCAAAAACAACATTGATTTCCAAATCAATGAAAATCCATCACATGTATTCATGTTAAGTGACTACTTCCCCCATATACATGATAAACACCATTTATTCCTTCATAAAAATAATTATGCATTTACTTGGGGATACTATGAAATTCCTAACATTGATCTAGATATTATAGTAAACAACATTATTAATTACCCCAATGTCATGCCCATTACAAAAAAATATTCACGAGTTTCCTCCCAAAATAAAGAATCTATATCATAAATGGCTCATAACACTTCTTGAGGATAATCGTATTGACTACTCTAAATGGGTATCCAACTTTTCCCTAGTCGTAAGAAATTCATGTTAGCCACCCATATCGACATTGAATTTTTTAATCTCAATCTCACTTTTCCTATGAATAATTTCCTTTTCCTTACATCAATGTCATCATCAATTCCACAACAAACTATGAAATGTTATCTCTCACATAAATATTTTTAGGATATCCAATGAGTTGTGGTGTAATGGTTCTTGGGTCTCTAGTATTGGGAGGTCCAAGGTTCAAATATCATCTTCATGTTGTTATCCAAAATTCACCCTCAAGGTAATTTTGGTAACATGCATCAAATTATTTAGTCTCGAGCAAGTAGATTGATTTGAGGACCAAAATCATGTTTTTGGGGTCCCCTCGGCCTTTTTCTAACTCTCCCGTCCAAGAAGAATTCCCAACGAGTTAGAAAAAATGGAAAAAATGCAGAAAATAAGGTTGCAAGACTGTTTTAAAGCATTTTAGGTCCGAAGGGTTCGAGTCATATTGAAGTTTTCGTACCAAGCTTGGGGATGAAAAAAAAAAAAAAATCGGCTAAGTCAAACATTTTTGTCCTAGGCGGTCCGCGGGACAGTTGGGATAAAAGTACGCGAGGACGCGAAAAGATGAAATGGCGAAAGCAAGAAAAATCATCTAATTCTCTTTTGTTTCGTGCGGTTTGGGACAGCCGGGACAAAAGTATGCATGGGACGCGAATCGGCTGGTTTCTTTGAAAGACAGTCCATTTCAAGCGATTTGGAGATATTCGCCTGCAGGACAACCAGGGACAAAAGTACGCATGGGGCGCGAATCGGCCGGTTTGCAAAAGACAGTCCATTTCGGCGATTTAGAGATATTTCATCCAGGACAGCTAGGAAAAAGTACATGAGGGATGTGTGAGACGTGAAAAGGTGAAAAATCTGCAAGCAGGGACAAGGAATCTGAATCGGTCGATGCGGGAGAATGTGTCCCAGTGAAGTGGCGGGAAAAGAGAAGGACTTAAAAAATTTCCAAGTTTCGGTCAAAGTTTTCAAAGGTAAAAGTTTTGGCCCTCTGCCTTGCCCCACCATCAAATGGAATCTTGACACATGTCATCCAAGTGGCGAGCATGGGGGAGAAATGGGAAATTTTCCCAAAGTGAAAAATGCCAAATTTTCGAAGGACAAAGTGCGCCCCTCAGGCCTAAGCCAATAAAATAGTGCCACGTGTCCAAGTGGCAAAAATATATATATTTAAGGAAGGGCCCGAAAGAAATTTTCAAAGGATGAGCCCAAAAATGAATCGAGCCGACATGTGTCATCCAAGTGGTGGAGCACAGAAAAATTTGAAAATTTTTCCAAAGATCAAACGGGTAAAAAATTCAAACCTTTTGCCCTCTAACCCGATTTGGCCTGTTTTGCCTAAATTCAAATGGCCATAACTTTCGATCCAACGCTCGGTTTTCACGTTATTTATATCAATGGAAAGATGGTGAAATTCTATACAAGATTCTAGGGTCATTTTTGAATTTTAATGGAGTTTGGGAGATAAAATTGAAAAACACCTCTGACACGTGGTAATGGCCATAAATGACGTTTCAACAACCAGTTTAATGTAAAATGGGTCGCATTATTCTTGACATGGCCAAAATGTAAGGGCATGGGTCTGTAAGGATGCCCATGCTATTTTAATGCATCTTCATTCAATGAGGAATGGCTCCCACATTTTTAAATGTTTTCTCTCTCTTGGGCTCGACCCATGCATTGTAAAAGCAAATTTGGCTCATTTTTTGGGGGAACATTTCTTTGGATAGCAAGCTTCTTCTTTCACCTTCAACAAGTGATTTTTGCAAGTATCGACCTTCTTGATGCTTGTAACAGGTTTCTACCTCTTTTATGTTGCTAATGCAAGGATTTTGACAGTGAAAGTAGCAAGATGCACTGTGATCAGTTTTCAATCCTCTGTTTGTATTGTCTTGCTTCATTTCAGACCTCTAATTGCATCTTATCAACTTGTGTATGATGTTTCATGTTGCATTTCATGAAATTGTGTCAATTTTCATGAACAAGAAGTGTTCACCCTCCTTTTCTGGTGTATCACCGCTTTAGTGTAGGCTTTCATTTTATGCATTCTCTCTCCCTGGTCCCTTGGAAATTTAGATTAGAATAGTTAGTTTCCCCTGCATTAGAGTAGATTGTGGCAGGTAGTTTAGGAGCAAGAACCAGCTTTCTCTAGAGGTCTATCTCAAGTAGCAAGTCCCACAACTTGGAGATAGTACCCATGTTATCCAATCACACCGTGAGTTCAAGTATATGCACTTGTATAAACATTAGGGTGCTGTGATTCGGTGATAATAGTTTTGGCACGCCGGTGGGACTTTAGAGGTCTCATTTTCATTGCAGCAAAGTTGATGTGCATCTACTACAATTTTCTTACTTAAAAGAGCTATAAATTACACATCTGGCGACTCCAAGGGGAAGAATTAGCTGGTTTTAGCAGTGCAGGCCTGAAAGCTCATGAGAAGAATCACTACAAGGTCAAGAGCTGGAGAAGAAGAGGTGTTATTTGAATATCTGTAGTTATCTCCAAGAAGAAGGTAGAGAGGAAGAAGGATTAAAAGGTCTCCATCTCCACCAAATAGAACTCTCTCAACTCCTCCACCTGGTAGGCCTTTCATTCAGTCAACAAGGGTTCTAAGACCAATTAGAATGGCACAAAACAACCCTTATGTCAATTTCACTGGCAACATCCCACTTGCTCTCAATGCACAAAATCCAATCCCAGTTGTAGCATTGAAGAACATTTCGTACTTCATCGGAGAAAATCAAACCACTCCTGGTGATTATGTTAAGGATTTGCTTAACATTTGTGCAATCCATGAGATCAATGAGATGCAAGTTGCTATCAAAATGCTGGAATCTTCATTCAAAGGGAAAGCTTTGCAATGGTTCAGAAGTCTTACCTCAGGTTCTATTCAAAATTGGAATCAGCTATGTATAGCCCTCCATGAGCAGTTTGGGGAAAAGGGAGACAACTTGTCCCTTTTGGAGCAGCTGACAACCATCAAGAGAGCTCCCAATGAGCAGCTAACTGATTTTAACTTTAGATTTCAAATGACTTGGGAGATAATTTCGGTGGTAGTCAGGCCAACAGTAGAAGGTACTTTTCTTTACTATCTCAAAGCTCTAAATTCAAATATTTCTATGTTGATTCAGTCCATGGGAGGCATAACTATCCCTATGGCTTATAGCATTGCCATTAGGGCTGAAAATTGTTTGATCCAAGCTGGAAAACTAGCCCCTAGACCCCCCATGCCATTGTTTCCAAGTTTAGAGAGCCCAAACACTAATCAAGCACCTAGTTCGGCTCCTTCTCCCACCCCTAGAAATCAAAATTCAAGTGAAGCTTCTACTTCATCTTCTAGTGCCTCAAACAAACTTCAAGAAGTCATGAAGCAATTGCAAAATCTAGGTAATGAGCTGGTTACACTCAAAAGGCAGCAAGCTCAAGGTTTTAGACCTTCCTTCCAGCCTCAAGCTCAGCCTAACAGGCAGCCATATCAGCCTCAAAGACCACCCAATCTAGCTGCAAATCAGAATCAAGCAAGGCCTCCTGCCAACATACCATTTCAGCCCGATAACCTCAATGTTGCATCCACATCCAGAGCTTTGGTACTGGTGCAAAATAACATGGCCCAAGAATATGATTGGTGTTTCCGTGCGATCGACCACATATAGCCAATCAATGTGCTTTAACAAAGGTGCATTAAATCAAACTCTTATGGTGTAAACCATTAGTAGGTCGCAAGATTCTAGCCACGAAGAGGATCAGCAACAAGAAGCACCTCAGCAAGGAACATCTCTGAACGAAACTACTCTTTTCAATTGGCAGGCTGAAGATTTCTATGGTATGAATCAAATACCCTCTCAAAGTGTTACAACCAACACAAGGTCAAAAAGAGAAATTTGGGTGAAGGATAGCCATTGGCTCCAAGTAATCCACAACCTTCTACCACTCCACAAGCTATTGGCAAACAAAATGTAGTCCCAAATAGGAAAGGAGCACCCAAACCAGCTCCTAAACCAACTCAAATACCAGTTGTTGCTACCCACATGCAAGTGATGAATATGCAAACCAAGGGACAACAAAGAGATCCTTCATCACCATTTAGTATCATTGATCGATGAAGAAGAAAATGTAAATATATCAATGTGGGAATCCCTATCTATCCCGGGCCGAGAGATTTTCTACAAGCTTCCATGAAGGACTGACCAACTTTGAATCAAGCAAGTCCAAATGCAAAAGAAGGTGCTCACAAATGCTACCCAGCCTGAGGGAATCATGGAGGACAACAAGGTAAAATGTTGAAGCCCCCTCCTTTTTATGTCTCATTAATCATTGGAAACCAATTGGTGCACAATTGCATGATTGATTCTAGGGCAAGTAGCTCAGTGATGCCCAAGCAAATAGCTGATCAGCTAGGACTTCAATATGAAACCATATCCAAAGGGGTAGTGAAGTTGGATGGGACAGCAGTAACAATAGTTGGGGTGATTAGAAACTTAAGTCTTACCTTGCATGCATGTCCAAATGTTGTTGTTTTACAAGATGTATCGAGTTATAGACCTTCCACCAATCTTTGACCTATGTTTTTCAAGAGATTTCACGACCAAGATATAAGGATATTTGTCTGCTGATTGGTCACACATGCTATTCGAGAATGAGGTATGGAACCAAAGCTACAATCAGGTCAAACCTATTGCAAACTTCCACATTGAGCCCTACACTCCAATTCGGATCAATGCCAACTGCTTTCGGCATTTGATCAAGAAGATCACCCAAGCACTGATGAAGCTGACACCAAGGTTGGAAGCATCCTGGATCTAACTCTTGATGAATGGGCAAACAAGGTGCATGCTTTTGATCCTTATCAAGAAGTAGAAGAATATGAGATAGGAGTCTATTGCATACATGAAGAAGATCAGCCCATTCCTAGCATCACCAAGCCAGACCACAAGGATGAAAATGAGGTATGGCAACTGTTTTTTGATGGATCAAGGAGTAGACAAGGTGTTAGGAGGGGGAGCCATGCTGGTTTCACCTCAAGGAGTAAAGTACTATTCAGCTTTTAGATTTCAGTTTGCATGCTCCAATAACACTATTGAATATGAAGCCTTGGTGCAAGGGATGCATTGGGCAATAAAGAGAGGAATAAAGAACTTGCAAGTCTTTGGTGACAGTGAATTGATTGTAAATCAGGTCAAAGGGCAGCATGCTGCCAAGAATGATCTACTCAAGTGCTACAAGAACAGGGTGTGGGACCTCATTGAAGATTTTGAGGGCTTTGGCATCAAATCAGTTCCTAGGAAAGAGAACCAAGCTGCTGACAGGCTTGCAGCAGTTGGGGCAGCCTTTGATATTGTGGAAAGCATTCAAAAGGACAAGGTACAACCAAACATCCATGTGATTATGAGGCCTTCAGTGCTAGATAACAATGTAAGTTGGCAAGTGTTTGAGAATGACCAATAAATCATCCATTTCTTGCAAGAAGAAGCTGAGTTCTCAGCTTAAAATCAGGAAAAATTGGAACAGCAGCATGGTGACCAAGTGGTACAGCTAAGAACTAACAAGCTACCCAAGGGACTTATCATTTTGGAGTCCATTTTTAATCCCAATGATCAGTTTAGGAAAAAGAAATCAAACATTCGAGTCAAGAGAGAAGATTCAATATCCATCTTGGTGGAAGAGAACAAACCATTGCAAAGTGGAAAGATGACAACCGAACAAGAAAATTATGAGTTCATACAAACTTGTCAAGAGTTCCTTGATGTGTTTGCTTGGAGCTATGAAGACTTGAAAGGTTTCAATCCCAAGTTTGCTCAAAGACACCATTGAGTTGGATCCAAATACTAAGCCCGTCAGGTAGAAACAAAGGCCAGTCAATCCACACATGGAACCTCTCATGAGGAAGGAATTGAACAAGTTGATTGAGTCAAGAATCATATTCCCAATCAAGCATTCTAGTTGGGTTGCCAACTTAGTTCCAGTCAAAAAGAAGAGTGGAGAGATCAAATTGTGTGTTGACTTCAGAGACTTGAATAGAGCATCTCTCAAGGACCATTACCCACTCCCTTCTATGGAGCAAATTTTGCAAGTTGTGGCTGGCTCCAAGAGGTTTTCACTACTTGATGGCTACTCGGGCTACAATCAGATTATGGTGAAGGAAGAAGATCAGTTCAAGACAGCCTTTAACAACCAAATGGGAACTTATGCATACAAGAAAATACCATTTGGGCTGTCCAATGCTAGAGCTACCTTCCAAAGAGTAATGGACATGGCGTTCAAAGGTTTGATCAATAACGTGGTGCTGATATACCTTGATGATATCACTATTTTTTCAAAGAATGCAGCAGACCACCTCTCTCATTTGAGACAAGTCTTCCAAAGGTGCAGGAGATTTGGAGTGTCTTTGAATCCTAAGAAGTGTATCTTCCTAGCACATGAAGGAAAGCTCCTTGGCCATATTGTCTCCAAAGAAGGATTAGCAATTGATCTAGAGAGGGTTGAAGCCATAAGAGCACTACCATTGCCAAGCCACAAGAAGGCCCTTCAGAGTTTCTTGGGGAGAATAAACTTTGTTCGGAGGTTTGTCCCAGATTTTGCAGCCCTTGTCAAACCTATCACCAAAATGTTAAAGAAAAGCATGGCTTTCAAGTGGACAGCAGAAGGCAAGGAGAGTTTTGAAGCAATCAAAGAAGCCATCTCCCAAGCACCAACTCTCATCAACCCATTTCTCCAAGGATTTCATCCTCTATGCATTTGGGGGTAATGATACCATTTCTGCCATTTTGGTACAGTAGAACAAGGACAATGATGAACAGCCAATTACTTTCTTCAGACCAAACCCTAGATGACTATGAGGTGAGATATTCTTTTATTGAGAAGCATGTACTTGCAAAGAGTAATCGAATCTTGAAGAAATTTAATCATCTAGTCTCAAACAACAAGGTTCGGTTGTTGGTCTCTCATGCGGGAGTAAAGGACTTCCTCCTCAACAAGGATTTGAATGAGAAAAGGGCAGGTTGGATCACTCGTGTCATGGAGTATGACATTGAGATCAAGGTCACCAAGCTGGTAAGAGGAAAAGGATTGTGTGAGTAGTTGATTATGGGCAAGCAAAAGGGAGTATGCAATGAAGAAGAGGCTATTTTGACAGTTCAAGACAGCCATGTGTAAGGTAGCACTCAAGAAGAGGATAATGTTGTCCCCACTCCTTGCTGGACCCAAGGTATAATGCACTTCCTAAGCACGGGCCTATGCCCTCCAGAGATGAACAAAACCCAGAGAAGACACTTCAGATTGCAGGTTGTCCCATATGCCATAGTAGATGGTGTTTTGTTCAAGAAAGATGTGAATGGAGTGTTGTTGAGATGCATTAACACAAATCAGATTCATAGGGTGTTGGAAGAGTTCCATGGTGGACCAGCTGGTGGTCATTTTACACCAAGAGTGACAGCCCTAAAAATCATGAAGGCTAGTTATTATTGGCCCAAGATTTTCAGTGATTGCTTCACGTGGATCAAAAGGTGCAAGAATTGTGCATTCTTCACAGGTAAAGAGAGGCTTGCTGCCCTCCCATTGCATCCAATTTCAGTTGACCAGCCATTCATGCAATGGGGTTTGGACTTCATTGGAGTCATTAATCCCAATTCAAGCCAAGGGCATAAGTGGATTTTGTGACCCACGTGACTACTTCACCAAATGGATCAAGTAGTAGCACTCAAGGAAGCAAATGAGTCCAAAGATCTTAGACTTCTATGAGGGGATAGTAACCAAATTTGGCATACTTGCTACAATAATCTCGATAATGTGTTAGCATTCATTGGATCCAAGGTGACCGAGTGGGCTATCAAGAACGGGATCTACCTAAGTACTTAATCAAACTACTACCCTCGGGGTAATGGCCAAGTCTGAATCTACAAACAAGAACTTGTTGAGGATCATCGGGAGGACTCTTGATGAGAATTAGAGGTCTTGGCATACCAAACTGAAATCAGCCTTATGGGATGATAGGATAACTCCCAAGAGATCCACAGGGTAACTCTCCATTCGAGGATTTTTATGGAAGAGAGGCAATCTTGCCCATGTCACTTGAGTTGCCAACATTGGAACTCATGAAGCGATTAGATTCTTGCTAGAGTTTGGGCACATGGAGGTGAGATATGCGAGTTGATGGAGCTCCAAGAGATCGGATATCGGCATCCCAAGTAATGGAGAAGGATCAAGCTTTGATCAAGAAGACCTTTGATAGGAAGGCCAAGAGTAGATCTTTCCAAGTTGGAGATCTAGTGTTAAAATGGGATGCAAATAGAGAAAAAAGCGGGAAGGCATTCAAAATTTGATGCCATTTGGAGTGGCCCATACATACATGGTCACAAAGTGTAAGGACAATAATGCCTTCCAATTGTCTTCATTGGATGGTGAAGAACTGTAGATTCCAAACAATGGAATCTATCTAAAGCATTACTACTAAAGGGAAATTCTCCACCTTTTAAATATTAGCTTAGGTTTTCATTCCTCCAAGTGCTTGTGCACATTATTTTGCTTGTAGGTTGTTTTTCTTTCCCTAAGTGCTTTGGCACAGCCTGCTCGTCCCTGGATATGTTTTGCCCTTGCTTCCATCGGGTGATATTCATCTTCCTCCTTGCAACATTCTCGAGTCGGTTGGGATTCCGAATAGACAACTCATGACTCCATGCCCAATGGATGCTTCGTGTAATCAGGTAACTTCATCCAAGAGCGGATGATCCCATTGAATTGCCAAAATTGTTATCCAAAATTCACCCTCAAGGTAATTTTGGTAACATGCATCAAATTATCCAATCCCGAGCAAGTAGATTGATTGAGGCCCAAAATCATGTTTTGGGGTCCCTCGCCCTTTTCTAACTCTCCCATCCAAGAAGAAATCCCAACGAGTTAGAAAAAATGGAAAAATGTAGAAAATAAGGTTGCGAAAACTGTTTTAAAGCATTTTGGGTTTGAAGGGTTTGAGTCATACTAAGGTTCATCGTACTCAAGCTTGGGGCTGAAAAAAACAAATAAAATCGGCTAAGTCGAGACATTTTTGTCCTAGGTGGTCCACGAGACAGGTTGGGACAAAAGTACGCGTGGGACACGAAAATCAAAATGGCCGAAAGTAAGAAAAATCATCTTGAGTCTTTTGTTTCACGTGGTTTGGGACATCGGGGAAAAAGTATGCATGGGATGTGAATCATCCGTTTTTCGAAAGACACCATTTTGGGCGATTCGGAGATATTCATCTGGATAGCGGGACAAAAGTACGCGTGGGGATGCGAATCGGCGGTTTGCTTAGAAAGACAGTCCATTTCGGGCAGTTCAGAGATATTCATCCGGGACAATGGAACAAAAGTACGTGAGGGATGTGAAAAAGGTGAAAAATCCACAAGCGTAGGGACAAGGAAGCCCAAATCGGCCGATGCGGGAGAATGTGTCCCAGGAAGTGGCGAGGAAAAGAGGACTTAGAAAATTTTCCAAGTTTCGGTCAAAGTTTTCAAAGGTAAAAGTTTTGGCCCTCTACCCCCACCATCGAATGGAATCTTGACACGTGTCATCCAAGTGGTAGAGTGTAGGGGGGAAATGGGAAATTTTCCCAAAGTGAAAAATGCCAAATTTTCAAAGGACAAAGTGCACCCCTCAGGCCCGAGCCAATAAAATAGTGCCACATGTCCAAGTGGCAAAAAAAAATTAAGGAAGGGCCCGAAAGAAATTTTCAAAGGATGAGCCCGCAGATGAATCAGATCCTGACACGTGTCATCCAAGTGGTGGAGTGTGAGGAAAATTTGAAAAATTTTCCAAAGACCAAACGGGTAAAAAATTCAAACTTTTTGCCCGCCGACCCGATTTGGCCCTATTTTGCCTAAATCTTCAAATGGCCATAACTTTCGATCCAGAGCTCAATTTTTCACGTTCTTTATATCAATGGAAAGATGGTGAAATTATCTACAAGATTCCATGGTAATTTTTTCATTTTAGTGGAGTTTGGAGAGATAAAATCAAAAAATTCCTCTGACACGTGGTAATGGCTAGAAATGCCATTTCAACAACCAGTTTTAATGCAAATGGGTCGTATTTTCTTCAAAGATGGCCAAAATGTTAGGGCATGGTTCGTAAGGATGCCCATGTTGTTTTAATGCATCTTCATTCAATGAGGAATGGATCCCACATTTTTACACGTTTTATCTCTCCTGGTTCGACCCATGCATTGTAAAAGCCGATTTGGCTCATTTTTGGGGGAACATTTCTTTGGATAGCAAGCTTCTTCTTTCACCTTCAACAAGTGATTTTTGCAAGTATCAGACCTTCTTGATGGTTGTAATAGGTTTCTACCTCTTTGATGTTGCTAATGCAAGGATTTTGACAAAGAAAGTAGCGATGATGGACTCTGTGATCGAGTTTTCGATCCTCTGTTTGTATTGTCTTGCTTCATTTCGACCTCTAATTGCATCTTATCAACCTATGTATGATGTTTCATGTTGCATTTCATGAAATTGTGTCAATTTTCATGAACAAGAAGTGTTCACCCTCCTTTTCGGTGTATCACCGCTATAGTGTAGGCTTTCATTTTATGCATTGTCTCTCCCTGGTCCCTTGAAATCTAGATTAGAATAGTTAGTTTCCCCTGCATTAGAGTAGATTGTGGCAGGTAGTTTAGGAGCAAGAACCATCTTTCTCTAGAGGTCTATCTCAAGTAGCAAGTCCCAAAACTTGGAGATAGTACCCATGTTATCCAATCACACCGCGAGTTCAAGTATATGCACTTGTATAAACGTTAGGGTCTTTGTGATTCGGTGATAACACATGTTAAGGTGGTATACTACTAACGGTTTGGATACCTTGGTGATAGGGCACCACGATAATGTGGTTTAATCTGTGGGCTAGCTGAGAGCTTAAACTTCCATCCTTAGATGGTTCCATGGTCGGTGTGGGCTGGTGATGCCACAAAGGGCTAGGGCCCTCTCCCTAGGTAACCTCGGCAAAAATATATATATTTTTAGGATACAATCAAATCCAAATATCACTTGAATATCAATATAACAATAGAATGGGGCACCTATTACTATGTTAATATTATTATTTTCCTTTAAAAACATCACGAAAACCTATTAATGAGACATGAAACACATATTTCATGATATCATGCATATATCCTTGATTTCTATGTGGATGAAATTTTTTTAAAATCTCAACGTGCAGAGGACCATGCCCATAACTTGGACATTTCTTTCCAACAAATCTATAAATATAATTTATTCCTTAACCTAGATAAATTCATGTTTTGTTTCACTCAAATAACTTAATGGTGTTACTCATATTCAAACGTGGAATAAATGTAGATACTATAAAAATAAAATATATTCCCAACATGTCTCATCCTATGTCTATACCTGAAATCTACACTTTCATAGTGAATTTTAGAGAAATTTGATTCCCCAAATTTTCATATTGTACCCATTCAATTAATAACCTTCTTAAAAATAATTTCATGCTTGAATGGACCAAATATTTTCAACTATTATTAAATACTTTGAGAATGGACCAAAAATCCTCGCTACACTCACATTACAACCTCCCTTGTCTAGTCACCCAATTATTCTCTATACCTTGTCTTCTTTTGTATTTGTTTAGGTAATTTTAACCTAAGAGGATGAAAAATATAAAGAGAATATAATCTATGACATTATTCAAGACCTCATCAACTATGAAATTCACTATACATATATCAAATAATCTTGTTTGGCCATTTATTGATCTTCCACCAAGATTTTCCATTCCATGACCTAGTAAACCACTTATTTCATTCTCCAAACTGATCCACTCTTCCATTTATTCTCCCATGTTTTCATGTCAATGGATTACATCCGTAAATTTATGGTACTCCTTATGGAGTTTGACTTAGTTTGACTTACATAAAATGCTATCTAAATTCAAGTCACTATAGGTCAACTTTCCACTATTCTAATACCTACAACCCAACACATTTTGGTTTCCCTACTAGATGAGGAAATATTACTCATTATAGAAATGGATCAAGATCTTACGATGAAGGATTAACACTAAATATTCACTACTAATCTCAATGCATAGTTCCTCACATGTGGTGATGGGAATCCTATTCCTAAAACTAAAAAAACCAACACTAAGCCTCTACATAAAGAAATTACTATTGACCTCCATGAAGATACTTGTAATATCCATTTTAATGGAGTGAAATATATTTAGGTAGATAGGGTTTGTGTTCAAATTTTATGTCACCAACAACATCTCTAAATAAAAACTATTATCCTTGGAATGCCATCTTCACTCACCTCTAATATCACATATATCCATGTCAAGGGTGACTCCCAACTTATTTTCCTAAAAATTAGTGTTTCTTACCATTTATGAAGTGATAATATAAAATAATATCATGAAATATTCCAATGACTAGTATAGAAAATCAATTCTTTCACCATCAAATCCATTCCTTGAAAATACAATTCCTTAGTTGATTTTTGGCATCATTTTCTACTCAACTCCAACCTCACCTAGATCTCTCATAGGACCAATATTATTAGTGTATGTTTTTATTCCATTACATAGCTTTACTACAAATGTATTTAAATTACTTAGGTATCAGTGTGATAGATGGGAGTTACACTTCACATTTTATGTGACTATTACACTTTCCCACTTCCTATTTATAAACCTCTTGTAAAGATATTTATCATACATTCTAATATAAGATATATTTTTATCTCATTCTTGGTTTATCTCTCAACATTACTCTCATTTTTCATTCATATGTTATCGTGTTTTTGATCTTGGTCAAAATTCTCACATAGTATTAGAGATTGTTTTGGTAATCGGACACTTTTTTGTTGTGTTTATTTTGTTGAAATGTTGATTTTTTCAAGAATTTTTTCAAGTATTATATTCTCTTACGTCTTTAGATGATCTAGAGAAAAAAAAAAAAGCGATCGAAGGAAATAGGTTGTTTTGTAGGAAAAACTTAATTTTGTATATTTATTGGGGAAAGAGTTTGTGACATTGAGCTAAAATCATGCCAAAACCATAAGATTGATAGAAAATTCAAGTATGATTTGAAGTAAGATAGATATATGGTATTATTTGGGTTTTCTATAGCCATCTCTAAGCTCTATCATGATATTCTCAGTACCATGGAAAAGTTTTTAAGAAACTTTTTTATGAGTGTTTTGAGATATTTTGCGGGTGTTTGAACCTTTTTCATACTCATGATGATGATAACTAAGCATTTTTTTTTCTAATGTCATATTTGTGTTCCTATTAGACTTGGAATTATACCTAAATTTTGGGGGATTATTCCTATGGAGATGTACTAGTGTTTCACATCTTAAGGAATAAAAACTACTTTTGGGCACATTGGTAGTATTTTTCTCATACATGTATACTATTTTTCATGTATCTTGAGGTGAAAGTGATGTTCTTGGTGAAAATGGTGGCATTTTCTTTATGAATTTTTATTGGTCAACATACACATATAGGTAATACCACCGGTCATAGGAAGAGTTATACGTGCACTCCCTAACCCTATACATGAGAAGGCATTGGAAACCTTAGGTGCAATAAGGAAATAGGATAATCAATAGGTGTATAACTACACCTACCATATGTGACATCACACTATGCATAAGTTATAAATTTGGAGAAGGGCACACAACCTCTTTTTATAGCCTTATCCCCTAGTCACAACTAACCCATAGGGGCTTAACTCATGAGAGGTTACAAAAATATTTAAGGAAATATTTTTTTGTAGGCACATGAGCAAGTATTAAAACATGGAAGTAAAAGGAACTTATAAGATGCATAAATTTCTATTGGTAACTCCTTTTTAGGTGTCATTTTTTAATTGTTTATTTTTTTATCTCTTCCAATGGGTATTTCTTTCATTTACTTGTTCTTCATGTACTAAAAATTTATTTGGCTTTGAAATTTTTTATATGCACTAATTTATAAAGTGCCAATCTTGGGGGTTATTGTTAAAAATTCCAAGGGATTATCCTATGTACTTTAATTTTTGCAATCTCTTTTCTTCTTTGTGGATCAAAATGTGGTTGTAAAACAATTTAATTATCATGCCCGAATATCAAAATGCAAATCTTGTTGAGGAGAAAGGGTTTATAGTGGATCACAATGGGTCTTGAAATTGAACCAACATCAGATGTATGTAAATTCAAGTGGTTTAACCAATGTGATGAGGTCTATGGTCTATTACATTTATCTGGATCTCCCGATTTAATTTTTGACATAGAATCTACTAGTACAATAAGTGACATATAGAACATATTGGAAAGACTCTTTAGGAAGAAGAATGTAATCAGGGGTCATGAATGATAAAATGGGATCATTAGTTTGATTCTAAACAAATTTGACACTATATATGACTTTTCCACAAAATTAAAATCATTGATGTTGCAATTAAAAGCATATGAGATAGACAAAAAGGATGAGAATTTAATTCTTTATATTCTTTCCAAGTTGGGTCATAACTATTAAATTTAGGTTTCTAATTTCCATACCACTATATTTTCCATTAGAGCCACATGAAAAAATCCTTCCTTAGATGATTTTGCTACCTCCTTGATTAGGGAGCGAGATAAGCTCATACATATGCTCACACAAGAAAATAGAAGGCTTTAAATGAGAAGGATAAGAAATAGAACAAATAGGACAATGAAAAAAATAAGAATGTCAAACCTATGACTAAGCACTCCTCTTCTAAATCTAAATGTAAGAAAGAGAGGGTAAACTATTCCTATTGTATAAAACCTATACATGATGAAAATTATTGTAAGTAAAAATAAATTGACCACCCGATACACATTCTACATAAGAACAATGGAAGGGTTCTTGGTTTAGACACACATAGGTCAACAATTGAGGAAATTACAAAGGAAAAATAAAATAATAAGTGGAAATCTAAGGGAAAAGAACTTGTATCAGTTGTATCTTAGCTTATCATGGGTTCTTGACTCATGTTTTTCAAACCAAATGGATAATCATCACATGTTTCCTTCACTTCCTTAGAGCTATGTTCTACATTGAATTTTTTTGATGGGTGATCACACTTTTATTGAGGTATTAGGGAGAGGGTCTATTGACATAAGTGATGGGACATTTTAGGATGTTATTTTTGTACCTTAATTTTCAACTAATCTCCTATCAATATATCAAATCACACACAAATGATTAGAAAAGTGGGTTGAGTTCACTCTATATTATGTGGTTATTAGGGAGTTTCATTGTGATACTATAGTGGTAGTGGGGAGAGAAGATCATCAGTCCTTGGTTTATATATTCTCACACTTTTATTCTAACGATGGTTCCTCTATAGATGAGGAGATGTATTTGAGTTTGGATCCTGACACTTCACTTCCAGTCACATTGTACTCATTGGGTATTGATGATAGTTTAGGGTATTTGGATTAAACCATAAAGACATTTTGATTATTCTTCTAGTATATATTATGAGAGAATTGATGACGAGGATTCAAATTTCAGTTCATATGATGAGATAATTTATGAGGAATAACCACCTTCCTCCCATATTCATTTTTTAAAGGTTGATCAACCACATCTTAAATTTATTCACTTCTCTCCTAGTGATATATCAAAGGTTGATGAATCTCCTCTATTTAAGTTTGAATCCTAACACTTCCCATCAAGTCACATTGTAATCATGGGGTATTGATGATAGTTTAGGGTATTTGGATTAAACCATAAAGACATTTTGATTATTCTTCTAGTATATATTATGAGAGAATTGATGACGAGGATTCAAATTTCAGTCCATATGATGAGATAATTTATGAGGAATAACCACCTTCCTCCCATATTCATTTTTAAAGGTTGATCAGCCACATCTTAACTTTATTCAATTCTCTCCTAGTGATATATCAAAGGTTGATGAATCTCCTCTATATTATCCATATTTAGATCCACTTCCTCCTATCTTACATACTTATAGACCACTTGCTTATAAAATTATAAATTCTATTCTAATTTTTACTTGAATTGAACGACATGATGTAGATGATTTGGTTGTTGTTCCCTTAGATGATAGACATATAAAATCACACTTATAGGATGTTTCACCTATTCATTTATCCTCTAACTCCAATCCTCAATATATGAGTGAAACATCTTTAATTCTTGATCGGGATCAAGTATTCACTAATTTTTCTTATGAAAATATGGTTCTTCTTCTATGGGATCTATTGGGAGCTTATCACGTCTTATCTTCCAGGGGCCTACCTAGCCCTTTATTCTTCTCTTCTCTCTCTATCTCTTTATTTCTATGTGTTTCTCTATGTCATTCTAGGAGATTATCAATTTAGGGATATTTATATGTGATTCTCTTTTCTCTATTTTGGGGAGGAGTTTTTACTATAGTCTTTCTCCTTTTCTCCACATTATGAGGGATTTTCTCTGTACTTGGGTAGCTCATTAGGCCTTATTGCTGGAACCTAATTATTCTAACTACCTAACCTAATATTAAGGGGGTGCTAGTGTAGGTTTTTATTCTATTAATTTTTTTATACACATGTATTTAACTTTATTAGGTTCTATGAGATAGGTGAGAGTTACACTTCTTCAAATTTTTAAATAGAGGTTATACTTCCCTACTTCCTATCTATACACCTCTTGTACAAATTTTTTATCACACATTCTAATATAAATTATATTTTGGCTCATGTTTGGTTCTTATCTCTTGCAACATTACTCTCATTATGTGTTCATATTTTATTAGTGCTTGATCTTAACACTCATTCCCACATGGAAATTCACTCCTTTCACTATTAAATTTATTCCTCGGGAACACAATGTCTTGGATGTTTTTTTGTAATCATATGATACTCAATTCCAACCTCTCTTGAATCTCCCATAACACCAATACATGGTATATATTTTCACGACACCCTCCACACAAAATCTCTTGATTGTACCCTTATTTTCACATGAATGTCATCCATATCACTAGTAGTTTATGGTATAAAAACATCATCCAATTCATAAAACAATCCAAGGACTAGACTTTATATTTGGCATGACAACATCCATCACCTCTAATATCACATATTTCCATGTCATGGGTGACTTCCATCTTGTTTCATTAAAAATAAGTGGTGCACACCAATTCCAGAGATATAATTTTATAGCAAATTATGAAATAGTCTAAGGACTAGCACAATAATTCACTTACTTCACCATTGAATAGATTCATCAAGAACACAATTCCTTGGATGATTCTTTGGCATCTTTGTCACTCAATTACAGCCTCACCTAGATATCCCATAGGACTAACAAATGGTCCACATCTACAAGACAACCTCGACACAACCCCCTCTCAATTATACTCTTATTTTTCACATGGATGTCATCCCCATTACCCAAAATTTATGGTTTACATACATCCTCCAATTCATATAACATCAATCTTACCCTCCAAAATTTTATTATTACAAGCACAATAAAATATGTAAGAAATATCTAAATATGCCATCAAATACAATATCCTCTATTATTGTAACTTAGAAGGTTATTTTCTTTGTTATGTCTTTAATAATGAAGTTCCTTATCTCCTTGAAGAGGCGCATGGGATAACTTGTGGTTTCATGTCAAAACCTACATATTCATGTCCATGGTTTACTATTTTCCTACACTATGATTCAATGCACACACATTTGTTAAGAAATGCAAGCCCTAAAATTACCATGATGACCTTATTCACACTCCATCGAATAAACTTAAAGTATTTGAAGTTACCTGGAACTTGATTATCTAGGGATTAGATTACATGATAAACTTCCTTTCTCTCAAGATGGACATATTTTCATCATCGCGACCACTAAATATTTCACCAAGTAGGTTGAAGTGATGTTTATTACCAATATGATAGGCATTACCAATTCCAAGTTCATCCTTAACCAAATGATTTGTCACATTATAATTCTTCACACAATTATTTATGAGAATGGTTGAAACTTAAAATGCAAATAAATAAAACAAATATATGTTAAATTTAATATCAAACAAAATTCTCAACTCCTTATCATCCTTAATGCAATGGATAGGATAAATATTATAATAAAATCCTTAACAAAATTACCCAAATGACCATATGGGAATCAAGCTCGACTGAAATATAAATCTTTATCATAAACTCTAGGATTATCATAGAAATGTTTATATAGCCACTGGGACAACCCTATTCACCCTTATATTTAGCACTAAATCATTCCTTCCACATGAGGAGTAACTTTCTTCTATTACCATATCTCCACATTGAATCATCCTTAACAAGGATACCCATGAAGATCATTTACATGTATTTGATCTCCTTGATGAAAAATGTGATAAATATTTCCATAAGCACCAAAATTACAAAGATTCTATCACTAAAAACATGAAAAATTGTGAAACATTGATAATTCAAAGTTGTTTAATCATCTTGAAATTAGATAAAACCCATGAAAAATAAGGTAAATATAGTCAAAAGTGGTGGGGTCCCTATCTCATTAAAGGCATCCTAGGTCCCAGTAACCATCATCTACAAACTAATGAAGGCCTCATATCTAAAAAACATACCAATTATCATTTTCTAAAGAAATTTACACTTTATCTTCTCATTTATCCACTTCTACAAAACCAAATTCTAAAAAATCTATTTAAATTAACTACTTCATCAACCTACTATCTTACTTATATGATCTTATTTATTGTGTTTATCCTTCATTCTTAAGTTTATATGGTCATTTCTTCCTACCTTGGATATTTTGGTAATTTATTGATCTATCTATCCATCCCGCTAACTCCATGGATTGCATCTTAGTTAACACCTTTTATCACACTTTCTCATTCTTATAGTATCTACCCATTGTGTTTTTGAATTATTTAACATTGATATATACATCTTGGATATCATCCCTCTCATAAAATCCTAGTTAGGTGATTTATGACTTATTTTGATAATTATTTTCTAGGGTTAATTCTTAATCTATCTTATTCGGGGTTCCAAATAGCTATTCCTCCTACAATGGTAAATCCGAGTGACACTAAAAAATATATTTATGAGGTAGGTATATTTCATTTAGTGGAGTTCATTATTTAGTTACAACTTTTTTATTACTACTTTACTTTCAACATTTAATTTTGATTTTACATGTTGCATAGATTTTTTCATGTTTCACTATTGTGAAAAGTGATAATATTTGGTTGGGGTTGTTGACTCATTCTACACTTGAGTGGGTAACTTAAGGGCCTTTCTAAGATTAGTGTGTGATCAAATTTATTCATGTGGGATAGACCAAAACATTTGAGAGATGTCATTATTATGCCTTATTTACCATCATCACCTCACCTCATTGATTCACTTTGTTCACACATTACATGCACCTTTTCCACTTACCTCATTATTTTGAGTTTTTTTATTATTTTTACACATTATAATCCTTGCTTTAGGTCACATTATACCTTTTTATTTCACTTCCATTTACCCTCTATCTTCCATCTCTAATTATTTTTCACCATTTGACATTAGGGTTCCCCAAGGTTGATGCCATCACCCATAAGTGATGGTGTCACTTTTGGTTTTTCCATGGCTCACAACATCACTTGCATATCCTATTATCTACTATTGTCATGCTAAATGTATAACATCTAAAATTAATTTTTTTAGAAATGACAACTAAGCACACACTTAAAAATTTCCTCTCCCAGTCACCGTGATCCCTTCCTCTAGCCATACTTGTCCTTAGTTTCACCCTCATTCTAGCTCATAATAATGTGATAACAAGATTTTCAATTTTTAATGTGTAGGAATATATGCCCAAGGTGATTGATGAATTCACTAAGATTCAAGGAAGAACAACTACTCCCATAGGCCTAGAAAATGTCATTTTGGCCATTATTCAATTGATAAACACCCTCCGAAAGCCTACAGAAAGATTAAAATCATCAGGGGAGTTGTATTAGAGAAAAAATAAATCATCCAAGTAATTTTAGGGAATATATGTGGAAGAAATTGATTTCAGGAGAAACTTGAGAAAAATCAGGTGATTTTGGGCATGGGGAATGAAGAATCCAATGGTGAAATCTAACTTCTTCGTATGATTCGGGAGATCTAGAAGGATTTAGGAGGAAAAAAAATCAACAAAAATATCTTGGAACCCTATATTATGAACACATCACTTTTTTTCTAAAATTTGAATATCTTCTGTGAGAATCCAAGACACCACAACTACCCATTTAAATCAAGAATGAAATAGGACCTAAAAATGAAATTAGAGGCCTAATTGGCTCTTGATAATGGATGTAATGATCTCAAAAGTTTTTTTGAGTCAAAAATATAATGTTTGACCCTAAAATAGAAAATGCACTCCCGATGTCCATATTTGTACTCAACAGGTGATATCGCATTTTAAAACTCCTTTGTCACACTTGTTCACCATTGGTGTCCTATTGGATTTTATCTAAGTTGAAAATTGGACAATGGGGACACCAAATTGTGACCCTTCATTATTTTTTAAGTTTTTTCACTTGAAAGCTTGACTTAGGGTGTTAGGGTGACAAAATGGGTGAATCGAGTTGTTTAGCCCACTTTTGATGATAGTCAAACCCTCAAGTCACAATTTTTCACCCTCTATATCCACTTAGATTGTACCCAAGGAAAAAGAGGAAAAGGGGACACAAAAGTGTGACCATCATTATGGAAAACCTTTTTCTACTTACCCCTCACCACTTTTACACCTAGGTTGTATAAACCAAAATTTTGTATTGTCCCCCTTTCATGTACTTGGACCCGGCCGCACTTTTTCAATCATGATTTCCACTTTGTACCAAAAGATTAAAGGGGACAAGGGGGAATGTATGACCCCCTTACTTTCATGTATCCCCTGGTCCCCTAAAAACTCAATTTTTACCCTTAGTGCTCATTCTCAGCCCTTGCATCTCACCCATAAGAAACCACAAGCTAGCACTTGTAACCATATAATGAAACTCACATTTTTGTGTCCCCTTTGTCCCTATTACATAGCTAAAACTCCACTTCAACCACATCCCAACCCTAGTTAAGCTATTGGTCAAATGGGTGAGATAAAACTTACAAGAAAATTGAATAAATCTCCACCTCTCAAAACACTTAGCCATTTTTATAATTTAGAGTGTTTTTGTACTACCCTCTCAAACCTCCAATTTCACTAGGAATGCTACTGAAATTTCACTAGACACGCATATCCCAAAATGGAAAAATGCTCATAACTCTCTAACCATGTACTTGTTTTCAATGATTTTTACCTCTGCACTTCTCCCAAAAATGCCTTTGAGCTGAAAATAAGAGAATTTCCATTAATGATCTATATGATTTATAGAATCCATCTAAAATTTTTAGACCCATAGGTTTCCTTTCCCGATCTATGAATCCCTAAAGGATGAAAAACTTAACAACTGGAGTACAAAGTCCTAAAGTAAAACCTTAAATTTTGAGACATTTTTCATAACAATTTGACATCAAGAAGGTACCCTTCCAAAATAGTATTTTTGTAAGGATCCACATGTCTAAATATAGTAATTTTCCCAAAACATAAAATGCTCAACACCTGTAATACTCCAAACAAGAAAAGAATATCATAAGGAGAAAATTATGAAAACTTACTAAAAATAGATTTATTAGATATGACCTCATAAAAATAGAATTTCTTACAATGAGCTCAAATGAATTGTGGAAACTCACATTCTACATGTTGGCACCAAAATAATTTTTCCCCGTGTTTGGCCATTTTTGGATTATTAAGTAGATTTTTTTGAAAAAGATGGATCAGTATGGGGCTAATTTTCATAAGTTGATTGGGTAATGTGAAACTAGGATCTTAAGTATGCTTGGTAAGAATGCAAGCATAATAAATGTGTTTTTACCCCAGATCTTGGAGGCTTGATATCTCCAAAGATGGTTTAAGGGGAAACTTTTCCCCGATTCCCGAGAGAATGCCTTTGATTGGTCATTTTGAATAAATTATACTTTGGGGCCCAGTTCTCTTGTGCAAAGATTTGTCCCGGACCCGGCCTGTTCACGTGAAATTGATAAGAAATGAATGCTTGATGGTGTGTAGCTTATAAGGATGAGAAAAATAGTTATGACCTTTTTCTCTTTCCCATGATATGTGTAATTAAAACAATATATTGAAACATGAAAAGTAATTGAAAAGATGCTTTAAAGATGTTCTTATTCACAGAAAAGAGAAAATAAAAAATGTAAGAGGATGTTAGAATGAAGGATAGCTACACATGCACATAAGGAAAATTTGAGACAAAGTATACAATAACAAAATGGGGATTCTATTTATGGGGCCCCAACCCTTCGCTATATAATATTGTTTGAACAAAATAATACAACTAAATACATATTATGGGTGCATTTGCATGGTGGCAGTAAGTTTGGGTCTCCACCCCATCCGGCATGTAGAGGACACCTTTCAAAAGTTAGTCTTGGTGCCTAATGAATTTTTCATGAGCCTCGAACTAAACACAAATTGAATGTACCCTACCGGAGACCTTAGACATCCCCTTTTTTTGTAGCACGTGATGCTCATTTTCATCCCATTTGGGATATCCACTAGCTCCCTTTTCCGCTCAGGTGTGTTTTCCCTTTCAGGAAAGGTGAGTCCACTTCTATAATTTGATTTTGGGTGGTGGCCTCTTGTCGGGAGAGCCTTGGAATATGTGTGACTCCACCATTTGAAAAACCCGGAAGGACACGAACCATTGTAACCATTTGTAGACTAATCATGGCTTAAACCTCTTCTATGACAGACTCCAGAGTAGTCAGCCAATCCTTCAATCCAATAGAAAAACCACTTGAAAAATGGCCTTTATCGTTGTCCCTTAGGTGTTGAGCAGAAGACTAGAGTTTTGTCTCCAGAAGAGAAGAAGCGTAGTAGGCTCTCATCATATGCTAGTTATTTTCATGGACACAAGAGAAGTGGTGAGACCAAGCGTTCCTCGATCCTCAAGAGTTAGCTGAAACTTTGGGTGAACTAAATGAAATTACAGAGTCGAAAGATGGGAAAAGAGGGACACATTTTGGCTAGGTGATTTATAACCCGATAAAACAAGGGAAAGCGATGAAGGAAATCTTGGGGATTTTCCCTGGTATCCAAAAGACAAAAAACTTTGCGGATTAGGTCCTCATTGGGCCTTGTAAGTTGAAAAAAATGGCCTATATGGGCCATCTCCTCCCCTTGAGGATTTTCATTGAGTGAAGGTGAAGCCATTAGCTAGGAATTTCAAAGAAATTTAGCGGGAAGGGAAGAAGACGGTTTTGAAAACCTATAGATAAACGTAGGACTAGATAGGTGAAAAGGAAAGGAGTGGATAGACCACTTAAATAGGCATGGTGGTGGCATTGACGTGGAAAAGAAAAATCATTCCATTATTAATGCCATATCAATTTTCAATTTCTTGGTACATGTGAAATTTAAATAAAAATGAAATTTTTTTATGAGGAGTGTGTCACCGGAGAAGAATTAACTACCCACAAAATTCGAGAATGTCTCATCACATTAACTTTTCTAGCCACATCATGATTTTACACATGTGGAAATTTTTAATGATTAATGTGATATGACCTAGAAAATATCTTCCTATGTCATCAAATGACGTACACATGATACAGTGGCAATTGGTGCAATGGGTGGTTGTTTGAGAATAATAGTTTATGTTTTCATGGTGGCCCAAAGCCTTTAAAAAATAATGACAATTAGTCTAGATATCAGATAATTATGATTTAAAACCCTAAGAAGATAAGATGAATTTTGATATATGTAGAGAAGGAGGGTTTCAAGAAAAAGGAGGTATTTTCTTTACGAGAGGGGGATGCAAAATTGGCGGGAAGGTCTTGGGGAAGAAAATTCCAGGTGAGAGTTCATAGTGGCATAGCAAACCATGCAACGGAACTTGTCATGATGAAGGTTTTCTCTATGAAAACCAGTTAGTAGGAATTTGTTTTAAAATCATTACATATTGTATAGTCATTAACATAATTTGAGAGCATTAATACATGTTTTCCTTATCTTTTCCTATGTTTAATGGTTGTGTCTGATGAATGTGTCTTGAATCATGATATTTTCTTTTCTTTCTTTGTCTCAAAGTAATGTTCAATGGGAATGAAGTGTGTTTTGCGTTAAAATTCTTTGTGGGTCATGACTATGCTCAGAATTTGAACATATCCTACACTCGCTCATATCTCATCTAGGAAAGGTGTAAGCATCTGTTATTTTTTAGGGTACCTGAAAACCCTTTTTTCTTAGACCTGTAAAACTCTCCCTATGAACTAAGTATAATTTGGGGGTATAATTGGTAATTTCTTGGGGGTCCCTTGATCTAGACCATTTGAGCATGATTTCACATACTATGATCTTGCCTTAGGTGTATTGAGCTGGATTGTAAGGAATTTAAAGATTGATTTTCCTAGAGCTTTCCCGCATTTAATTTTATTTTTCTCTAGATTCATTAACTTTATTTTCCTACATCCATGTTGAGAGGTGGATAGACCATGGTCAGGCTATTGGTTCTCTTATTTATCATTATTCTCCCTCATGGCTCCTCCACCCTTCTTTTCTTTTCCACTATGTAGAAGTTCCCTCATCCCTATTTAAAAATCACATAACTCTGTAGCAAAACCAAGACCCACCTAAAGAACACGTTATAAACTCGAGATGGCCATGTTGTTCTAGTATGCAACTCAAAGTCATCTATTATTAATTTTATCATTTATTTTTCAAGGCAAAGGATTTAGGGATGGAAATTTACCTACCCTCCATGGTACGCATCGGGTCCTTGGGTGCTTGCGAACACTTCGTGACCACTCCATTGATTGAGCGCTACATCTAGTGGCTACATTCAACCCTAATTTACCCCTTTTTTGTTTTTGGGTACCAATCCAACTCCATACTTTCATAGCTGCACTCTTGGGTCATCTCACCCTAACTTGGGCACAATCAAAATCATTAGGGACCACAACTCCACTTGTTTGTTTGAGTACCTCCTCATTTCCTCCCTTCGAGAAGGGTGGGTAGACAAGTGGAGGAGACCTCACCCCTAGCTAAAAAATGATGAACCACTTGGGTCTCCCCTCATAATCCTACCTCACTACATTAGAGCATCCTTTTCCCTTTGGGGTGAATTTTGGGAGCCATACCTTTTTGGCATCATTGTCGGGGACCCAAATGTTCTGTACTTATTTTGTTTCTTAGTCTGACGGTCTTGTGTTATTTTACATAATATCTAGAATTATACATTGATGTGTGATATGTTGTTGTAATATCATGTGATTATTTTTCCAAGTATTTTTCTCTGGTGGTGACTCCATTGTCCTTTCGATTGTAATAGGCTATTGGTTTTCATTTTGATAAGTTTTGATTGAATATGTTTCCTTTTTCAACCCTGTATTGTGGCTACCATTTGTGTCATCTGGGATTTGTGTCTTATATGATAATATACTTGTAAGAAGTCAGTTCCTTGTGAAGCATCCCATGGATACCTGTGAGAATAGTGAGGGTTTTTTTCCTTCTAAGGTACCTTTCAGGCCAGGTTTATTTAGAAATTTGAATTTTAAGAAGATATATGGGTACCCTCATCAGATCCCAATTGGGATCAGGTCTAGAATGCCCATATTTCTAGGATATGGTAGTGATTCTATGAAACAACATATTGTTTGGTTTGAAAATACAATGCATGAGTATCAGGTTGGAATATGAAGATGTTTTTATGAGGTTATTTTTGTAAACATTGCAAGGAGATGCTAGGGACTAGTTTAATTCTCTTCCTCAGAGCTCTATTCATTCATGGGCAGAAATGGTAACCTTATTTGTTGAGCATTTCAGTGATGATCATTCTTCATTATTTCATGAATGTGATGAAAATGTCACATATTTAGATGAAGGAAAAGGTTCATGGGTTTCAGGAGTGAAGAAAACAACATGGCAGGATAGGTGCCAATTATTGAGATGTTGATGGATGATTGTATTAGTCATGATGATCAGATTGATTATGCTTGTGTCTAGTGTAATGAGTGCTTTATGCCCCATACTCCTTGTGTTGGAGACAATGTTCCTGACCTGGACAACAAAAGATTAAGAAATGAGGAAAAGGATCTATTACATGGATCCTTGAAGAGGTATGATAGGATGTCTTCTACTTGACCTCATACTTTCCCGTACAACTACTTGCTTTTGGGATATTTTCTCGGGGTATGCATGGATTTAAAAAAGATATAGATGAATTTATTTTAGACATAAGTGGCATTTATTTTGATTGTGATATTGTCCTAATAATGAATGGAATGATTTCCAAATACAATGGATTTGTCCCCTCAATGGAAGATAGATGCATGTTGTTTGATACAATAGTAAAACATGAGAGACATCTCGACTACTACATGAGTTGCCAAAAGGCCAGCTAGAGGGTCTGAGTGATGATAAGTTGGCTTCCTCACACTATTTTGAGGATGTTTTCATGACCTTGATTAAAAAGGAGATAGCTACTTACACAACATTTTTATAGTATCATCAATGAAGGCCATAAGGTTAGTAATTTTATTTTAATCGCAGGATTCGACACTGAGGTGTTTGAAGGGTTTAGTACCAGCCCCCCACATATTGGGATAAGTGCAATAAAGACCAACATAATTTCTTTAATGGTAGGTATGTCAGATGTAGACATGTGTGTGTTTTTTTTTCTCATTACATGGACATATATGTTAGGTTTAGAAAAAGTTGGATGGCTGGAGACTTGTCTACTTTGGAGAAGGAGAAGTTCATTAAACACCTTGGGGAACACATGTAGATCATTGATTCGATGTATTTTATGGTGTGTTATGGAGAGGTAGTTACGTATGACCAATGCACCCCTAAAGGGCATAAAATACTTAAGGATTTAAACAGGACTTAGGTTCTTTCCTGCACAATGAGGGGTTCTTAGATGATGATAATTGGTTGATGATCAGTGTTTTAGTTGAAGGGATTTTGATCATTACTTTTGAAGGATGGTATGGTAACCTATGTGTGTGGATGAGACATAGATGTATTGTATGGGATCCTGAGGACTTTGATGGATCCTTGTCGGTCCTTGAACTCGGTGGCTCACTTGTATAGTGTATAGTGGTTTGCTTTATTCTTCTAGTGGATTTTTGTTGGTTTTTGTTTGTTCTTTTTTGTTCTATTGTTAGTGACTTACATTTTTGAAAATCATCTATTGACTCTATGTCCCAATGGATAGGTGACTGATCTTATGATTATGGTATTCTTTAGACACCTGCAGGGAGTCCATCCCCAAGTAGGAGCCAATGTTGGTACCCAAATAAGTATACCCTGTGTTTGGCCATTTTTGAATTATTAAGTAGATTTTTTTGAAAATACGGATCAGTATGGGGTTAATTTTCATAAGCTGATTGGGTAATGTGATACTGGGATATTGGGTATGCTTGGTAAGAATGAAAGGGTAATAAATGTGTTTTTATCCTAGATCCTGGAGGCTTTATATCTCCGGAGATGGTTTAAGGGGAAACGTTTCCCCAGGTTCTGAGAGAGAATTCCTTTGATTGGTCATTTTGAATAAATTACACTCCAGGGCCTAGTTCATTTGTGCAAAGATTTGTCCTGGACCTAACCTGTTCACATGAAATCGATAATAAATGAACGATTGATGGTGTGTAACTTATAAGGATGAGAAAGGTAGTTGTGACCTTTTTCTCTTTCCCATGATATGTGTAGTTAAGTATGATATATTGAAACATGAAAAGCAATTGAAAATCTACTTTGAAGGTGTTCTTGTTGATTGAAAAGAGAAAATAGAAAATGTAAGAGGATGTTTGAATGAATGATAGATACACATGCACAGAAGGAAAATTCAAGACAAAGTATACCGTAAAAAACTGGGGATTATATTTATGGGACTCCAACCCTTCGTTATATAATATTGTTCGAACAAAATAATACAAATAAATACATATTATGGGTGCATTTGCATGGTGGCAGTAAGTTTAGGTCTCCATCCCATCGGGAATGTAGGGGATGCCTTTCGAGCTTGTCTCGGTGCCTATCAAATTCGTCATGAGCCTCGGCTCCGAACAAAAATTGAATGGTCCATGTCGGGCCATTAGACATACCCTTTTTGCATAGTGCAACGGTGCTCATTCTCGGCCCATTCGGGATATCCACCATCTCCCTTTTATACTCATATTTTTCCCTTGGATTTTGAGTAAAAGGATGAGAGTGTTGTCTCTAGAAGAGAAGAAGAGCGTAGTAGGATCTCATCATATGCCCGTGGTTTACATGAACACATGGGCGGTGGTGATACTCAGTGATTCCTCGGATCCTCAAGAGTTAGCTGAAAATCTAAGTGAATTAAATGAAAGTGTAGAGATTAAAAGACAGAAAAGAGGGACACATTTCAGCTAGGTGATTTATAAAGGATAAAACCAGGGCAGGATGATGAAGGAAATCTTGGGATTTTCCCTAGCATTCAGAATGCTAAAAACTTGGCAGATTAGGGCCTCATTGGGCCCTGTAAGTTAAAAAAATTGGCCTATATGGGCCAAATCCTCCCCTTGAGGATTTTCACTAAGTGAAGGTGAATCCATTTGCTAGGAATTTCAAAAAAAAAATAGTAGGCAGGGAAGAAGATGGTTCTAGAAAATCTACAGAGAACTTAGGACTGGATAGGTGACAAAGGAAAGGAGTGGATAAACTGCTTAAATAGGCATGGTGGTGGCATTTACGTGGAAAGAAAAATCATTCCATTATTAATGCCATATCAATTTTCAATTTCTTGGTATGTGTGAAATTGAAATAAAAATGAAAATTGTTTGAGGGTGTATCATCGGAGAAGAATTAAATGCATGCAAAGTTCGAGAATGTCTCATCACATTAACTTTTTCAGCCACATCATGATTTTGCACATATGGAAAACTTTAAATTATTAATTTGATACTACCTGGAAAATATATTCCTATGTCGTCAAAGGATGTATACATGATACAGTGTCAATTGGTGCAGTGAGTAGCCATTTGAGAATAATAGTTTATGTTTTCATGGTGGCCCAAAGTAGTTAAAAACAATGACAGTTAATCTAGATATCGAAGGAATATGATTTAAAACCCTAAGAAGATAAGATGAATTTTGATATATTTAGAGAAGGAGGGTTTCAAGAAAAATGAGAGATTTTCTCTACATATGGGGGATGGGAAATTGACAAGAAGGTCTTGGGGAAGAAAAATTCGGTGATAGTTCACAGTGGCATATTGAACCATGGAATGGGAACTTGTCATGATGAAGGTTTTCTCTATACAAACTAGTTAGCAAGAATTTGTGTTAAGATGATTACATATTGTACAATCATTAACAAAATTTGAGAGCATTAATACATGTTTCCCTTGTCTTTTCCTATGTTTAATGGTTGTGTCTGATGAATGTATTTGGAATCATGATATTTTATTTTCTTTCTTTGTCTCAAAGTGATGTTGGGTGGGAATGAAGTGTTTTTGTGTTAAAATTATTTGTGGGTCATGACTGTACTCAAACTTTGAACATATCCTATACTCGCTCATATCAAAGGTGTAAGCATCTTTCTAGGGGTACCTGAAAACCCTTTTTCTTAGACCTATAAAAATCTCCCTACGAACTGAGTAGAATTTGGGGGTATAATTGGTAATTTCTTAGGGGTCCCTTGATCTAGACCATTTGAGCATGATTTCACATACTACGATCTTGCCTTAGGTGTACTAAGTTGGATTGTAAGGAGTTTAAAGATTGATTTTCCTGGAGATTTCCCCACATGTAATTTTATTTTTCGTTGGATTCATTAACTTTCTTCACCTGCATCCATGTTGAGATGTGGATAGACCATGGTTGGGCTATTGGTTCTCTTGTTTATCATTATTCTTCCTCATGGATCCTCTCCCCTTTCATTTATTTTCCACTATGTAGAATTTCCCTTCATCCCCATTTAAAACTCACATAACTTTGTAAAAAAAAAACCATGACTCGCCTAAAGAACACTTTATAAACTCGACATGACCATGTTGTTCCAGATATCTAACTCTAAGTCCTTTTTATTAATTTGATCATCACTTTTTTGGGACATAGGATATCGGGCTATATGTTTACCTTCCCTCTGCCGAGTCCGCATCGGGTCCTTGGGTGCTTGCAGAGGTTCGCGACCACTCCATCAAGTAAGTATTGCATATAGTGGCTGCACCGGCCCCAATTTTCCCCCTTTTGTGTTTCCATTATACCAATATGACTTTACGTGAAAACCTCTATAATTTCATGGCCTCACTCTCATATCCTTTCACTCTAACTTAGGCACAATAAAAATAAGTGGGAACCATAGCCACACCCTTTTTCCAGTGCCTCCCCATCACCTCCCTTTGGGAAGGGTGGGTGGGAAATTGGAAGGAGACCTCACCCCTAGCTAAAAATAATGAACCCCATGGTTCTCCCATCATCATCCTACCTCTACGGCTTGGATCCTCCTTTCCCCTCCATGGGGGTGAATTTTTAGGAGCCAACACCACCTATCTTACTACTTTTTAAATCATGAAGTTTAAGTATTCAATTAGAGAGTGTAATTCCACTCTAATCACTAAATACCATGGTGTGGGAAATATTTATGTAACCTACATGGATCTAGAAGACTTCATAAATAGAATGCTTCATGGAACAAACCAGTGTAGGAGAAAATATTCTCAAGTGGTCTATTTAGGGTAGGGGTCACCCACTATTTTCTTAGAGCATTTAATTTGTATTGGCATGTGTAAAACAAAAGATGATGTCGACTCCAGAAAATTTATGCAAATGATAACTCACTCCTGAGGTCCTAACACGTAAGAAAGTTTCTCAATGCATATAGATTCCCACCAGTAGTAACATAGTCATCATAACCAAGGAATTTTCCTCATATGAGTGGGGGAATACTAATTCATATATGCAAGGCCTAGCACTCTATTTGTGTCTTAGACAAGGAATAATGCCTTATGTATTCTAAATAACTCGTAAAGGAGTGAATTCCATGAGGCTGTTCCAACTCTATTACTCTACTTGAGTAGATTTATGGGGGAAGAAATAGTGAAAGATTTCCAAGATTAGATAGCTCAATTCATCCTCATGTATACTAAAGGAATCCATGTAGTGGGTTAGGGAATATCATCGGTGACAACATTCATGGGCGAGTTGTTGTAGTTATGTGCCATTGATTTTTTCCATGAATTCTTACCTAGTGTATGACATTACCTTCATAAGACCATTCAAAGGGTTTTCCATAGATCTCAATATGCCTCAAAAATCACTTGTATATGAGAAGTATATACAAATGAATCATAAGGAGAGAAATTCTCACCATGTTAGGGTGAGTGATGCATTCATCGTGCTCATTATCAAGCTTCTTGAGGGAAATATGGAATAAATAATCTCTTCTCTAGTATTTACACTGATTAAAAGTATGGGAGTGACTTCATCCAATTCCCTACCTTCATCTACATCAGAATCTCAAGCAATGATCTTGATCCTCGCAGCTACCTAGGTACTCGAGTGAAAAAATAATAATTTTTGAATTGTGTAGGAAACTAAATCATGTTCATGTCAAGCGTAAGAATAAAAGAAGAAATGTGTGTCATTTCCCATCTCTTTGGTAATAAATTCATGCAATAATTTTTTATATGTAACAAACATTGAAGCATATTCTTCTTCCCTCGGTCTCTACTCCTATACATCTAGGTTTGACTTTGATATTATGATAGATCCAGAAACTTTCACCTTTCTAGGTTTACACCATATGCCTCAAATTGAAGACTACTAAGCCAATTGCATTGATGATTTCAAGGTATGGAAATGATACTATATGTGGATGACAATAGACCATATGAGGGATCTCAATTTTGATTGGTTCATTGAGGGGATAAAAGATGATGAGTTGGTCTTGTTTGACCAAAAATACTAAGCAAAGCGCAATCTTCACCCCTTTCTCTAACTCCGTGGAATACCGTAGAATAGGATGATATTAAGGAGAGTACTGTAGTAGTAATCCAAATATCAAGGGAATGGTTTAAGAGAAAGATAACTTCTTTCATCGAGTCTAGTGGTCTCTTGACTTTATCTAGACACGTATCTCACACTTCTTCTCTAAAAGAATCCGAAAGAGCCATGGGTTTCACTCACTCAAAAAAAATATTTAAATAGAAATATTATGGAAGAATAGCACACTAAATATTCCCATCATAGGAGATCCATAAGAAGGTTAAGATCATTGAATATCCCATTGAGCCTCTCGAACAAGGTGAAATTAATCTTTCACGCCTCATGTTCACCAATGAAACTCAAGTGTATCTTCCTCCACAGTAGATTCATCCCACCACAAACAAGTTGTGGTCCCCTATCTGGACTAGAAATTGATCCCATGCCTAATATTGTGTCTACTTTAGTGGAGAATTTCCCATTGATTTAAGAGTTTCTTGGGAGTAATTCAAGGATAGTGTAGAAATCCATAGCATCTAGTTTTGAGGCTATCTCAAAATTCATGAAATCCAAGAAGAAAAAAATAAAAAATAACCTCTTATTTTTTAGTGTCACTTCAAGAACTCGGTAAGTGGAGTTTTCCTAGCCGTGCATTATAAAACATGTTGAAGGGATGAATCGGGATGAATATTAGCTAACTAGAATATCTTTGAGGAAATCCATGCATGAAGGTGGTGCACATATATTCAAGGAGTCTTCGGCCCTCTTGCTTTCTCAAAACGAAGAGTATAATCAAATGATGGAGAAATTGGAGGATCATGTGAGAAATCTCACTACTTATTTACAATCCTTCTTGGAACCTAATGCAATGCCACCTCCTCCTACAAATTCCATCTCTATCATTAGTATCCTTGACCCCTTAATTGATCAAGAAATCCCAAGGTTACATAATGCAAGGGAGAGATAATGATAAGTGGGTTGAAAGGATTCACGATAAAGGAAAGACACTATTTCCTAAATTTATCTCATTATTTGAATTTTCCCTCACCATTTCTTCTAAAGTGAAAGTGACCAAGGAGGATATTAAAAAAAAAAATCCCACTTTGGGATAATGTGATTCTATTGGTATCTTAAATGATAAATCTCAATATTACTTCCCTTGATCCATAAGCATGTAGTTTTTCTACTCTGTAATTTTTAACTCAACAAATCCTCTTGTAAATTTCCAAATCGGGATATTAAATATCCATCTATTTGTTTAGAAGAATTTTACAAGAGAGCTTAAATACCAATTTTGCAGGAAGAAATAATAAGCATGATAAACCTGTCACAAAGTATTTCCTACTTGGTTGCTCTTATCTTGTGTCATATCCTTTGCATGATCAAATTGTTACGTAAAGTATGACATACATCTCTCTTTTTGTACATGTATAGCTTATTCAACAAGAAAAATGATATATTGCACTATTATGGTGTTACTAACATCACATAATTTACCCTTTTAATTGGTATTACAATACATGTATATAAATATTTACAAACACTACCCAAATGGGTATTTTAACTAATGCTATTATTTTGTTGGGTTATTCAAAATATGAGCATATTAAATATAGGTATACATTCCTTTATTATAACGAAAACCCAAAATGCTCAAAGCTAATAAAAGTAGATGAATATTTATTTACCACCCAAGTTTCCTTACCGACAAGTAAATCTTTGGTGTGGACCAGCTTCCTCAATGGTTTCATTTTGGGTCAATGAATGACCCTTCATCCTACTTGTCATCTACATATGGTTCAAGGTGATCCCCTAGTGCATACAATTCTAACGACTCATTAAGGTATCCATGGCATGGTTAAGTGACCCAACCATTCTAGAACTCAACTATTTATCCATGATTCAGTTGAAGTTCAATGCCATCACCTTCCCTTGTCACAAATGCATGTCGAGTAGTTAGGTAAATATTTTTGAAGAAAAATCATCCATCTCTAAGAAAATTATATTGAGGGTAATCAAGTCCGCGAAACACCCCCTATAACATATCTCAAGGTGCAATAAAATTCACCATACCTTAGGTAATACCTTCATGTACATTGAATGTCTTGGCACGAAGTAGAGGTAAAGTGGGTAATACTATAAGGCATACCATGTTAGTTTGTGTTGGCTAGATTTTCTGCATACCGAAAACCTAGGTAGTCATGAGATAAATCTCCTTCATTTACCAATGAAGCTCCCATGTAAGATTTTTCAATTAAATATCCTATTATCTATTTTTAAGTATTACTTTAATCATACATCTCATGAACCATAGCTATATAGTTTTGCAGCAAGTAAACAACTGTTAAAGAAATGAAATATCTAAAGAAGAAGGAAAAAATAAAAAACACAAGGAAGAAATAGGGAAGATGTGAAACCCAATCAATAGATTCTAGATTTGATTACATGCAAATAGACAGGACCAATAGATATTAACACACATAGAATTATAAGCAAACGAAGCTTTCAGATCTACATCTAAAATAACACAAAGTTTATAAGTAGATCTGAGATAAAAAGCTAGAAGCAAAATGCATTGTGACACAAAGTTCTCTAGAAATTTACTCCTTTGTATTCCTTTGCTTCAAATAGCTATCAAGGGTTTCAACACAAAGTCTAGAACACAAGAATGCTACTTACAAATTCTAATTATTTAACCCGTAGGTTCTTCCTCTACTTATAGCATGTAGATGGAAAATTACAAATAGGAAGCCTTTAGTGAATTGGCACATGTGGAAGTCGGAAAGGAAACAACTGACAATCTCTCTCATGGAATTCCTCTTCACATGACATGCATGATTTACAATTGAAGATAGAACCTTCTATTTTCAATGTCTTCCACCTATTTCTAAGTAGTTGACTTCTTCAAGTAATGGCTTTTAAACCAATCACTTAATTTTTATAATTTAATTGATCGCTCAATTACTTTGTTAGAGGAAATAAGAGAAAGAAGAAGAAAGAGGAAAGCTGCAGCCTTGTCCTTTTTCATATTTTACATGCAGCTGATTATTTTGCCTTTGATTCTCACCAAACTAGATCTGGAAGCAGCTGGATCTAGAAGCGGCTGGATCTGGAAGCAAGTGACTGTGATTTGCTTGCGGGTATTGCCTTTGACATGTCTTCCCTCTTATCCTTGAAGCTTTTATAGTTCTTCTCCAGTACATGCATCAGTGTAATGTTTGCCATAAATAACTCATCATTTTTATTTTTAATTGCATATGAGCAATTAAAAATTATGGAAAGCACTCTAGGTGAATGTAAATTCAATGAAGGCTTCAACTGGAAGATTGGGAGAACATGCACAAGGTCCTGGAAGGAATTCTCCATGCACTCACTTCTTCACGGGCTACATTTGAAACAAGAGGATGAAGCCTTTGCAATCATGAATCTGGATTTAGATCTAGATTTGAATCTGGATCTGGAAACTATGCATGATTCTGCTGATCCTTTTCTTTCATCATGCTTTGCCATGGCCGGAGTAATCTTTATCTGAGTAACTATTTTTCTCTTTATTCGATCTGAATTCTACACAATTGGTGCAGATCTTGGAACTTATTCAAATTCAAAAGATATATTCAATGTATTGGACATTTATTTAAGCTCCGTTTCAATTATATAAGCAATCGTAATGAATACCTGCAATTAATTGAAAAGACGAAATCCAGAGAATGAACACTTGATTTTTATCATAAAAATCTGCATATAAAGCCTCGCTACCCTAGAATTTGAGGTTTTACTTGCATGCAAAGCAAACATGAATTTTGTCAACTTCACTGAGCACTGTACCACTATGTAGAAAATTAATCAAACTTAATTCAAGCTCCTTCAAACCTAGGCACAAAATTTTGAAGCCTTCCAAGATAAAAAACACCTTTTGTGTAAAATTTCTCCTTAATTGGGTGCCAAAATTACTGGCTGCACTTCCTTGTTGAATAATTAATTAATTAATCATTATGGCAGCCCATTATTATATAACCTTCACCATTCTATAATTAATAATTGCCTCTCCTATTCATGTAAATTCATTAATTAATTAACATGTTTTTTCTCTTCAATTTGGGCGTCTATTTTGTGCATGCTCATGATCGCCATTAAATAAATTAAATTTATTTAATTTTATCTTCCTACTTCCAGTCCACATTGAATTCACAAAGGTGTGCTTTGACCTTATGCAAAAAAATAGGAATTAATTCTATTAATTAATACTTTAAAAAGTATTATTTCTCCTTAATATGGATCGCACTTTTTTGCATGAGAGGGGGCTGCATTAAATAAATTAAATTTATTTAATTTTAGAATTATATTTCCAATATTCTTTATCCTTTCATCATGTGTTGAATTTTCCTCATGCTTGGGCACCAGGTTGGGTGAATAAACATTAATAAATATTATTAAATGCATTATTATTCACCCAAGGTGGGTCACACTTTTGGAAAGGGTGAATTCTATTTTTAAAAGTCAATTTCTAATGGGATTATTCACCCCGCACCGCAGCTCCAAAAATCTTATGATCCACTTAAATTGTTTGACTTTCATAATGAAATTTTTACCTGCAAGGTAGGTAAGAAATTCCCACCTTCTGTTGCCTCAAATAATTCCATCATGACTTAAGTGGCTTTGCCCCCATGGGAAAAAGTACCTGTTATGCGGGTATAAAATTCTCACCCTTTAGCTGCTACTTGTTAGAGTAAGTATTTACCTTAGCTCAAGTTCACCTAGGTAATTTATTTACCTTTATTGTATTTATCCTCACCCACTTATGTGTGTGGATATTTCTTTGATCTTATTTAGATATTAGGAGATATTATCTAGTCATTAGGTATAGTTCTTTCCTTGATCTATGGTATTGACTAGATCCTTGATGTCTAGTTCTCTCCTAAATCTATGGTCTTGACTAGTTCTTTGATGACTAGTTATTTCCTTGATTTATGGCTTGATCTATGACCTTGACTGGTTCTTAGATTGTTATTCTTGGTCTATTTAAACAAGGTCCATTCTCAATGTATTGCATTGAGTTCCATAATAACATATGATATTATTTCTCATTTATTTGCAAAGGTTTTATGTAAAGTTATTCTGGTGAATTGCTTTCATATTATTGATCATGGTGTTTGATTAGCATCTATGTTCTTGGCTTGGTACAATCTAGTTATCATTTCTTTCATGGTATCAGAGCTGGAGATTGTTGTTGACATCTATCTGTAAGTTTTATTTTACAAATAAATTATTTGTGTATTCATATATTTGGGATTTGGTCATATTTTGTTGATGCATGCATTTTTATGCAAAACAAAGGCTTCCATTAGATCTAGAAGGTGTGAAAACCCTAAGATTGATCAGAAACTCACCACCTACGGAGGCGCCATTTTTGTGGTTCTTTTATTTTTGCAGAGAAGCACACAGGTGTTCCTTGGGATTCAAGCCAAGGGGAAAACATGATTTTATTTATTCAAGTTTGTTGGATTTCTCGAGATCTGTGCTTTGGGTTAATTTTATTTATGTGGTGAAGGCAACAACATTTTATTTGGTTTCAGTGGTAACTAAAATAAATAATAGAGAAAAATATTAAAAATCTTGTATCTTTTGATCGGTAACTCGGTTTTGAGTGTCGTTTTTTACAAAAGTGCTTGTTTTTTCATGCTCTTGCCATTGGAGTTATTTATTTTGTGTCTTGAACTATAATTATAAAGTTCCAAATATGGAGGAGTGTTGTAATCAATTGTGGATGCAATTTCAGCTGAGCCCGATGTTCTAAATTTTTGGGAGTTATAGTTTGTACCTATCATGGATTCTGAGAATGATATATGCTTTTCTCTGAAGTATGTGGACTTCAAGAGGATATTATAAAATTTGTGGAAGAAAATAGATCGCTCAAGAATTGAAATTCTCTTCTACAATCACTCATTCACGATAAGGATACAATAATACACTCCTGCGAGAACTACAAAGATCACCATCATATTATGGACAACCATATCCATGCTCCTAGTCTACTTGTAGTTTTTGCTCTTATACCCACTAACATTGATATGTTAGTCTTTGAGCCTGAACCTGATTTTGATGCTTCTAAACCCGTGAGGCTTATTATTACATGCTCTTCAACATCTGTGCCTATTACAGTACCACATGTTGTGTATCCTACTTCTTTCGGTTACATAGATTTTTTGAGAAGCAAACCACTGCATTTAGATCTCGCATGCTCCGTTCTATGGGTCTCACTAGAGGAGTCATTGGCGTACATTCACATGGTATTATTTCCTCTATTCCACATGTTAAGTGAAATTCTCATCATGACATTGGTTTTCAAGCAGATACTTCATTGGGATCACACATTAAAAGAGCTCCTTTTTTGTTCGCTCGACTCTTTCTGAGGATCATGAGCAACACATGAGTTCTGCACCTTCACTCAGGCTTGAGAAACCTAATATTTTAGCCGCCGACATGATTAACTCCGATACACATTCTAATATTCTTTTGCATTCACCCATTGTGCATTTTGCACCAAGTCATATGCAGGAATCTTCTTCATCCATCCATGTTGATTTGGGGTGGATATCTGATCACTCATGGAGGAAACATAGGCATTCATTGAGAGGACTCTACATGCGTGGATCCTCCACCATTCAACCTCTTGCTCCACTTTCTATACCTTCTGCATTGTGATGCTTCTTGTTTTGAGCATTTTTCTTTAGCAGGTGTAGTGTATCTCTCTTGTTTGTTGAGAGATTTTGTATCATATTTTTGACACTTTTGACATGTTGAAAGTCTCTCTTATGGGGAGCTATTCTAGTGGAGCCCAGTGTTATTTTTTCAATGTTTGAGTAATTGTTTTGACAACTCATATAGATTTGTAGTGCCACTCCACCCATTCAGTAGTATGGGAGGGTGTGGTGTTGATCCAGCTTCTTTGGGTTTTGTGTCTTTGTCTTATTACCTTGGATCGTGACACTCTGGATTTTATGTCCTTACCTTGTTGCTTTGGTTTTTGTTCTTGGATCATGGCACACCTATTTGCGAATAGTTGATTGAATTATGTTTGCACTTTTGACATCACTATGTTGGCAATCTCCTTGTATGGAGCTATTCTGAAACCCTGTCATTAGTTTTTGAGTTTTGTGATTGAGCAGTGGATTCAGACCACATTGCACACCAAAATTCTTCATGTGTATGAGTTTTTGAGCTGAGCTTCTTTGGATGCCTTGGAGTGGGTCTTTACTCTCTTTACTTTATTGTTACTAGTTTTGGGTACCTTGCGGTGCCCTTTTTTTTCCCAATTATTGTACATGAGTACCTCATCAAGCCTAGTTGTCGGGACTCATACTATGGACATGCCACTTTTATTTTGGCCCCTAGCTTCACTTGAGGGGGTGTTAGAGTAGGTATTTACCTTATCTCATGTTCACCTAGGTACTTTATTTACCTTTATTATATTTATCCTCACCCACTTATGTGTGTGGATATTTCTTTTATCTTATTTAGATATTAGGAGATATTATCTAGTTGTTAGGTATAGTTCTTTCCTTAATCTATGGTATTGACTAGTTATTTCTTTTATCTATGGTATTGACTAGATCATTGATGTTTAGTTCTCTCCTAAATCTATCATCTTGACTAGTTCTTTGATGACTAGTTATTTCCTTGATTTATGGCTTGATCTACGACCTTGACTGGTTCTTAGATTGTTATTTCTTGCCTATTTAAGCAAGGCCCATTCTCAATGTATTGCATTGAGTTCCATAATAATATATGATATTGTTTCTCATTTGTTTGCAAAGGTTTTATGTAAAGTTATTCTGACGAATTACTTTCATCTTATTAATCGTGGTGTTTAATTAGCATCGTGTTCTTGGCTTGGTATGATCGATTATCGTTCCTTTCACTATCAAAAATCCCATTGTAGCTTAAAACCTTTTTCCCAAAAATGTGACCTACCCGAAAAAAAAAAATTTGCGCATGACTTCATATTTTCAAAGAGAACCAAACCTCCTGTGGAAAATTCCTTCTGGGATAACATCCATGTATAATCTCTAGATACTCCAGGTAAGAAATCAAACTAAACCGGAAAAGGAATTGACCTAGAGAAATTTCACAAAAAACAAAACAGGAAAACACCAAAAACGTAAAACATTGCTAGAAGTCACAGATAAAGCCCAGATTCATTCCTGGTTAAAACCCTACTGGTATATGGGAATATTGACATGTAAGACCACAACAGGGTTAAACCGGAGCACAATTTGCCTCAAATGGGGCTCAAAATAATTAAATAAAAATTTCCCACAGGAAAACCCCAATGACAGAATATAACGATTTCGGGCATCTAGGTATTTGGTGAAATTGGCTAATATGACTCTCTGGGAATATCTTGACACAATACAGACACTTTCTGGCAATAAAAACACAAAATGACCCATTGTTTTAAAAGTATGAAATTTTTTTCAAAGATGGGCTAGTCTCATATTTTAGGGTAAAATCAGGGACACCAATTGACTCCGTCTGTGGACTTATTTACTTTTGTCTAAATGAAAGAAGTGAAGGTGATATCCTAGCATCTCTAGTTTCATTTCTTGTCCATTGGGCTCGGGGTTAAGCAAATAAAAACAACACAACACAGAAAAATAATGAAAAATAGACAGATTTATTTATATACATACAGGTTTTACCCTGTATCTTAGTTTCTGAATAGCCTCAGATGTTGCCCATTGAAAGGTAGTGGTAACTCAATTCCATCCAAGTAGGCAAGGAAGAAAGTGTCCATTTCGGCAACTCTTTTGATCATGAAGGGCCCTTTTTAGAGTGAATCAGATTTTTCGTGCATGCCCTTAAGTTTATGTCGCTTGTCCCACTAGAGTACCCAGTCTCCCATTTCAAACTTCCTTTCTCTAGACTTTTTGTCAAGTACCTTAGGAAATTACTTATCAACTTCATCTGGTGGTGGCTCATCCTTTCTTCTCTCTACGATAGATAAGTCTCGCATTAACTTGCTCCGTTCCCAAATTTATTTGCTGCATTTCTAAGGAAGAACTATCACCATCACCATGTTCCTTGTTCTTATTCAGTACTGATCATGCATATCAAAATTATTGACTAAGGAAACTAAACCCTTGGGGATTTTCTTACCTTTTGGTCAGATTACTCCACCACTATCATCATAACCTAGATCATCTTTTCTTGTGATTGTTTGTTATAGTGGTGATTTATTCCCTTCAATACACAACCCGTCAAGTTATTATTGTTTCGGACATACAAATGTTTGTTTAGGGAATTTGGGGTGGTAGACCATCTCCACCTTATAGTTTCCTTATTTTAATATGGACGGTGGTCTATCCAGATTTAATAGTGCGGTTGTGACCACCAAAGAGTCTAGCCTTGGAGTTATGATTGGTTGGAATAAAGTTGATAGAGAAGGCTACAAAATCCAATGTGGTAGAAAGTACTTTATCTCTATAATGCTTTAGCTCATATATTTTGACTTGAATTTTCCCTCGAACCTGCTTTACTAGAAGTTCAGCATCTCCTTGGGCTTTGAGGAGTTTTACTCCTTTCTTTCTAGCTTGTTCCATTCCTAGTAGCAATGCCTCATACTCCATTGTATGATTTGTGTTCTCAAACATTATCTTATGGGAGTATGGGAATATCTCATGATCTGGAGATATTAGTATAACACCGACTCCTAATCCAAAAGAAAAACAGTGCATTTAAACTCCGAGTCCAAAAAATTTCTTCTCCCTATCTTGGCTCTGGTTGAAGTTCTGGTTCTAGAACATCTTTATCCATTTCAAAGAAAAAGACCCCATGGTTAGATTCCTGAAAAATAATCTGAGATATAGGATCCTCAGATTTTTTAACCATGTACTTGGACTTCTTTTTCAACTCTAGCTTCTAATTAACCCCCTTGATAGGAATATGAGCACAGGACCAATCCATATTTACTTCTCCTCCCAACTCTTTGTAGAAGTTTCTGCTCAGCAACATACCATAGGAGATAGGGATATCTATAACTAGAATTGTCATCTTTAATATTTTGTTAGGAAAATCTACTAGAACAACTTGTGCATCTTTGATTTTTCTGATTAAATGGACTTGTCTCTCCATGGAGTAGCACCTTTTTATGGTCTTTGTCAAGGTAAGCCCAAGAACATGAACAACTTTAGATGGCATGACATTGTCAGAAGCACCTGAATCTAGAATTCAATTGCTTAACTTGAAACCATTAAACAATAAGGAGACATAGAAAGGTTCTACTCTTTCAGAAGATAATGAGGGTTTAACAACTGCAATGTTATTTTGGGGAGGAGTATCCTTGGGCTTAGGCAAAAGGCATTTTGATGTATTGGATTGTCCTAGTGATTGTACATATTTGACTAGCCTATTTAACTACTTAGGAAAAGCTCTCAGGTATTCGGCTTCTGACATTTGAACTCTAGTTTTCTTGGCATGATCAATAATGTCAAAAGAAGGTATAGATACTTGAGCTTCTTTCTATGGTTGAAATGAAGAACTCACATTCTTATCTCTGGGAGCTAAGGAAGAAGGCAAAGGGATGCCCCTTCTTTTCTCATCTGCTAATGCTTTAGCTTGGCAGTGTGTGATCTTGTAAGTACTGCATATGCATGACCATGATCATCTTCAAGAAACTCCTCATACTCATGTTCAGATTTGTAGTTTGGGTAATTAATGTTGGAGTCACCAGCAGGACCTATAAAATTTTCATTCTCGAGCTGATTAGTGTCAGCTTCCAGGTCTTCTTCATTCATCTCCAAGTTGTTTCTAGGAGCATATTTAATTGCTAATCTTTGGGAACTAGCAATGTGGTTCCAGCTTGTTGTTAACATTCCGAGCAAGGGTAGTGTTGTTGCCTTGAGCCATTTAAGCCATTTATTTCTTCATCTGTGACATCCCATTTGCCAAATTTTGTAACACTTGAATCGAAGTAGTAGCAGAGAGGATGAACTTTCAGCTCTAGAAGTGTTTTTCTTTATCTTTCCAGCCATGCTAAGGTTGTCTTCAATTTCAACCACCATGTTTTGAATCGCTAACAAATTAGCGGGACATGCTCTTCGTGGTGGTTGTACTTACTTCAGGAATTAAAGTATTGATGAAGATTACTTTTTGATTCTTGTCATTTAGAGAAGCTAAGCTATAATTTTGTACTGATAATCTTTAGAATTTTGTAATAAAATCCCGCATGTGCTCCTGTGGCTCCTTCTTCAACTGAGTGAGTTGAGTTATCAAGGTACTTGAAATCTTCAGATTGGTTTGAATATTTTTAGGAATGCATCTCTCATAGTGGCCCAATTGGTTATGGTGCTAGGAGCTAATCGGTAGAACCATTCTCCAGCTAAGTCATGTAGATTCTCTATGAAAATCGTACATACACATCTTTATGTTCTATGGCAAACACTCCACAAGATATAAAGAACATAGCCAGGTGATCATCTGGATTCTTCTTGCCATCTCCAATGAATTTTAGAAAATTATTTCTCATCCCTTTAGGTAGATCATGCATAGGAGGAGTCAAATTCAGAGGTCCAAAGGCTACACCCCATCGAACAGGTGCTACAGGGGCAAGTGGTTGATTCTGCATCATGAAAGGAGCACGTATTTTTTGAGAATAGACTTGATGAATAATTTCAACTACCGAATTATGTCAAGATGATCCAGATTTGGATTTGTTTGCACTCTTCTTCTGGTGAAAGACTAGATCCACAACTTCTAACTTAAGGAGGGTGATTGAATGAATTTCTCCGCAAACCGTAGAAATGACTTGTGCCTTCACGAGATCGGGTGAAAGGACGTTCAGGCTAGGTTGAGATTTGAATGGGAAAATACTCGATCTACAAAAGATAAGCTTTGATCTGCAAAGATAGTTGTCCCCAACGGACTCACTTTGAAAATCTGTTGGCTAGATTTTCTTCATAACTCGAAAACCTAGGCGGTCATGAGATAAATCTCCCTCATTTACCAGTGAGGCTCCCATGTAAGATTTGACAATTAAATATGCTATTATCTATTTTTGGGTATTAATTTAACCATGTAGCTCATGAACCATAGTCAGTATAGTTTTGCAGCAAGTAAGCGGTTGTTAAAGAAATGAAATATCTAAAGAAGGAAATAATAAAAACACGAGGGAATAAATAGGGAAGATGTGAAACCTAATCAATAGATTATAGAGTTGATTACATGCACATAGACAGGACCAGTAGATATTAACACACACATAATTATAAGTAAAGGCAACTTTCATATCTAGATCTAAAATAACACAAAGTTTATAAGTAGATATGATATAAAAATCTAGAAGCAAAATGCACCGTGACACAAAGTTCTCTGGAAATATTCTCCTTTGTATTCGTTTGCTTCAAATAGCTATAAAGGGTTTCAACACAAAGTCTAGATCACAAGAATGCTACTTACAAATTCTGATTATTTAACCCATAGGTTCTTCCTCTACTTATAGCATGTAAATGGGAAATTACAAATAGGAAGCCTTTAGTGAATTGGAAAATGTGGAATTCGGAAAGGAAACAACTAGAAATCTCCCTCGTGGAATTCCTTTTCGCATGACATGCATGATTTACAACTGAAGATAGAACCTTCTATTTTCAATGTCTACCACCTTTTTCAAGTAGTTGACTTCTTCAAGTAATGGCTTTTAAACCAATCACTTAAGTTTTATAATTTAAATGATCACTCAATTACTTTGTCGGATGAAATGAGAGAAAGAATAAGAAAGAGGAAAGCTGCAGTCTTGTCTATTTTCATATTTTGCATGTAGTTGATTCTTTTACCTTTGATTCTCACCAAACTATATATGGAAGCAGCTAGATCTGGAAGCCGCTACATCTGGAAGCAAGTGACTGTGATTTTCTTGTGGGTATTGCCTTTGACATGTCTTCCCTCTTATCCTTGAAGCTTTTACAGTTCTTCTCCAATACATGTATCAGTGCAATGCTTGCCATAAATAACTCATCATTTTTTATTTTTAATTGCATATGAGCAATTAAAAATTATGAAAAGCACTCTAGGTGAATGTAAATTCAATGAAGGCTTCAACTGGAAGATTGGGAGAAAATGCACAAGGTCTTGGAAGGAATTCTCCATGCACTCACTTCTTCACGGGCTACATTTGAAACAAGAGGATGAAGCCTTTGCAATCATGAATCTAGATTTAGATCTAGATTTGAATCGATCTGGAAACTATGCATGATTCTGCTGATCCTTTTCTTTCATCATGCTTCGCCATGGCCGGAGAAATCTTTATCTGAGTAACTATTTTTCTCTTTATTCGATCCGAATTCTACACAATTGGTGCAGATCTTGGAACTATTCAAATTCGAAGATATATTCAATGTATTGGACATTGATTTAAGCTCCCTTTCAATTATATAAGCAACTGTAATGAATACCTGCAATTAATTTAGACAAAGACGGAATCTAGAGAATGAACACTTGATTTTTATCATAAAAATCTGCATATAAAGCTTCTTACCCTAGAATTTGAGGTTTTACTTGCATGCAAAGCAAACATGAATTTTTTCAACTTCACCGAACACCTTTACCAATATACAAACAATTAATCAGACTTAATTCAAGCTCCTTCAAACCTAGGCACCAAACTTTGAAGCCTTCCAGCAATAAAAACACCTTCTATGCAAAATTCCTCCTTAATTGGGCGCCAAAATTGCCTGGGCTGCACTTCCTTGTTGAAGAATTAATTAATTCATCATTATGGCAGCCCATTCTTATATAACCTTCACCATTCTATAATTAATAATTGCCTCTCCTATTCCTGGAAATTAATTAATTAATTAACATGCTTTTCTCTTCAATTTGGGTGCCTATTTTGTGCATGCTCATGGTTGTCATTAAATAAATTAAATTTATTTAATTTTAGCTTTCTACTTCCAGTCCACATTGACTTCATAGTGTGCTTTGACCTTATGCACCAAAAATAGGAATTAATTCCATTAATTAATACTTTAAAAAGTATTATTTCTCCTCAATATGGGTCGCACTTTTTTGCATGAGAGGGGCTGCATTAAATAAATTAAATTTATTTAATTTTAGAATTCTATTTCCAATCTTCTTTATCCTTTCATCATGCGTTGACTTTTCCTCATGTTTGGGCACCAAAATTGGGTGAATAAACATTAATAAATATTATTAAATGCATTATTATTCACCCAAGGTGGGTCACACTTTTTGGCAAGGGTGAATTCTATTTTTAAAAGTCAATTTCTAATGAGATTATTCACCCTGCACCGCAGCTTCAAAAATCTTATGATCCACTTAAACTGTTTGACTTTCATAATGGGATTTTTACCCTGCAAGGTAGGTAAGAAATTCCCATCAATGCCTTAAGTGATTTTCTTTTATTTCACAATGGGAATTTTCACCTTGCAAGGCAGGTAAGAAATTCCGCTTTGTCTTGCCTCTAATAATCCCATCATGACTTAAGTGGCTTTGCCCCCATGGGAAAAAGTACCTTGCTAGGCAGGTACAAAATTCCCACCTGCCTGCTACTACCAAAAATCTCATTGTAGCTTAAAACCTTCTTTTCCCAAAAATGTGACCTGCCTAGAAGAAGCTTTTTCGTGCATGACTTCATCTTTTCAGAGAGAACTAGACCTCTTGTGGAAAATTCCTTCTGGCATAACATCCATAGATGATCTCTAGATACTCTAGGTAAGAAATTAGATTAAACTGGCAAAGGAATTGACCTAGAGAAATTTCACAGAAAATAAAACAGGAAAACACCAAAAATGTAAAACATTGCCAGAAGTCACAGATAAAGCCCAAGATTCATTCTTGGTTAAAACCCTACTGGTATATGGGAATATTGACATGTAAGACCACAACAGGTTAAACCGAAGCACAATTTGTCTCAAACAGGCTCGAATAATTAAATAAAAAAATTGTAGGCAAACCCGGTGATGAATATAACGATTTTGGGCATCTAGGTATTTGACGAAATTAGCTAATATGACTCTCTGGGAATATCTTCACACAATCTGAGACACTTTACGCAATAACACAAAATGACCCATTGTTTTAAAAGTATAAAAAAATTCAACATGGGGCATCTGAGATTTTAGGGTAAAATCTGGGGACACCAAGTCATCACATATTTTTACTAATTTCCTAATCAAATAAAATTTGTATTCGACGTCCCTCTAAAGCCGGTGGAGTACTCTATCTAGAAACCCTCACAAAATGTAACACAATATCAGGAGGTCCAACTAGCGTACTTTTGTGTCTTAATGGCTCTAAATGCTAACTTACACTTGGAAGGGTGAGATATTTCACTCGAGCTACAATCCTATTCTAGAACCACTATGGTTCCCACTTTGATCTTTGTAACCAAAAATGTTATGTGGCATGTTTGCATTTAGAACAATAGCTACATACAATCCTGGTTGGTGATATGGAATTCTTGCTATGAAGCTTCTTTTGTCGACACTCTACCATTTTGGCAAAAAAGGAGTCAATTCTCCTCTGGAGTTCAAAAATATGTCGATCTTGTAAACATTAGTACACGTTTACATTCTTTGGGGATGCAATTAACTCGGTAATCTAGTGTGCACGATCATGATGATGTGACATCACCACGTGTATTATAGTTCCTAATATTGTGAACATAATGGGCTACTAGATGAACTGGTAAAAATCCATTTTCACTACGAATTTTTTTATCATAGGTGAAAAATCAACTTTGATATCAAACTTGATCCATAACAAGGTAGTTTTTCTACTTTGTAAATTTTTATCTCAATGGATCATTTATAGGAAGATTATTTTAAATACCAAATTTTTCGCTCCCATAATAAAATCAACTAAAAATAAATGCAATGCAAGTAAGAATGAACACTACACACAAGTTAATAATGGATTTTGGTAGATGCCTACGTCTCCGGGTTTGTTAAATGATGAATTGATTCATTACAAAAATTGGAAGCAAAAATAAACTTACAACACTATAATGAATATTTGGTCCACCACAAACTCTAGTACCAATCAGTCCTATAGTGTTGGTTAGAGAAATTGAACAAATATCGATAGAACAACGAATTTTGCAAAAGATTATGTGCACATAAGAGGAAAGGATAGTGTCCAAGTGGCACATGTGTAGGTACCTTGGATCAACGTATGAGGCTACGCACACATATGAAGAAATAACAAGGACTTTTCCATTTTCCAAGCCAAGACTGAAAATAGGAAAAGTAGGGTTTGAGTGCCGACCAAGAAAAGGATAAAATCATGATGACTTGGCGGCCAAGCAAAGGATATAATTATAAAAATTGCATGTAAAAAAATAATAGAGCCATGCAGTCAAAGCTAATAATAGGATTAAAGAAAGGTTTATATTTAGGATAATCTATTATTAGCATAGGATGTAAAGCATGCAAGCTAATTTTTTTTAGCACACCTATCCTTAGGAGAGTGCATGGATAGTGAATGAAAAGTACCCACCCCTATATATATGTGATGTATGTCTTTGTTAAAGAGAGATTGTGGATGAGAGAGTAGAGTTATTTTGTTTTGACATAGACTGGGGTTTGGTGTTTGCGTGCATGGACACATGCACTATTGTAATGACCGGTATATGTTTTCATCTTTTTGATATAATGAATTCTAGTTTATAATGGATACTTGTGGTTGGATAATGATAGTTTATATGTCTAAAGATGGATTCTTGATGATGCAATTGATATTAGTTCTTGTTTACATTGATTAAGTATTTTCCTTATTATATTTATTTCTAATTGCCATGTTTATGAGGATTGTTATGTATGGATGAGTGTCTTGGTTATGACTATGGAAAATGAGCATGGTAACCTTCTAATAGGAATAACAAAGGAGGTGCTAAGTGGGTCTTTGTGCTTTAGGTGAGCATTCAAATTTTTCTACATGAATTGCCAAAGTGCCTAGTTGGTGAGTGTGTAAATAAAAGGCTACATTTTAGTTTCATTGTCGGGACCTCTTTCCATTTATCTCATTAGGATGTTGTATGTAAATGGTGTATCGATGACTATCTTTGGAGAGTATTGAGAGGTTGTTAGAAGACGATCGGACTCATTTGCATGAAGATATAGCACTAGACCTGACTTTAACACTCGAAAGTGGGTAGAGGATAATCTCTATGACTACCTATATGAGACATTATTCATCTTTTTCCTAGTAGAGTTATACCAATTCTTGACATCTTATGCATCAAAAAAAAATTCTACCCAAGAAAGATAGTTTGGATGTAGGAAGACTATCAAACTCTATTTTTCAACTAAAACATGGACTAGAATTGTGGATCATTGGTGGGAAGATGTGATGTGTAACCATACTTTGGAATATGTAATTTCCACATATTTTTATCTAGAGGAAGAAAATTTCAAGTTTTTGTGTGAGCCCAGAGGATCCTACTTACGCATGATACCCTTAGCTATCAAGATCTTGATGATAGAATTGGGATTGGAAAAATTACCTATGGTTAACTAAACCCCACCACAAGTAGGGGTAAGAAAAGATCTTGAGAAGGATAATGGTGGCCCCGGTAGAAGAAAGACATAGAGAGGAAAGGTGGATCAAGTATGATGAAGCGTGACATAGGGTAGTTGACACAACATTTTTATCCGAGAAGAATGATGATTAGAAAAGGTTTTTAGACTCTCGTGGAAGACAAAGATCCATAGTATCATGTCCTCCCAACTTTAGGAAAGCACAGTAGAGATACCCCATTGGCTTCTAATGAGAGCATGTCGAGAGGAAAGAATGAGAACCATGGGCATATATCTGACCCAACCTATTTATCTCGCCCTTGCGGAAGGTTTTTACATCTAGAAGTATTTTTGAAGTGCATTCTAGTGAAGGAAAGAAAGTAGGATCTCCATGTTGGGTTTGAGATATAGGTAGATATAAAAAAATTTACCCAAGGAAGTGCAAAAATTAAGGACGCGCACATGGCTACGTAATGTGTTTCAATGTTCATGAGTAATTTTGGAGGAATTTTTATAGGAACGTCATCGGGATAGAGTGTCGATGCACGCACCATTAGAAGTAATCCTATAGGTATTGCAACAATGCAGATAGTGGTGGGTGTCCAATTTAGTACCACAACTAGGACACGAGGAGGTTAATCTACGGGACCTCAAGCCATGGAAGGTGGTGCATGAGGCTCGAGAAGTTTTAGGTCAGCCACCACATGGAGGAAATATTTGTGGTGGTTTAGGGTCCGAGTCTAGTCCTTATCTAGGGTAGGGTTACCAAACCACCTCTTAACTAGCCTCATCAGACACCACCTCAATAACCACAACATTAGACACCTCAAGTCTACTTTGAGATTTCTCTTCACTTTTAGAGTACCTAGGTGTGGAAGATGTAGTTGAGCACGTGCGCAAGTGTGAATTGTTATGGAGAGAAAAGGCATTACATCCCCTGATAGAAAGGCAAGTCAATTCACCACCACACTTCAGGCGTGCACATAGTTTGTAAAAAAAGTATGATCCACACCAGACTATGGTGGATTATGATAATTTATGCACAAAATTTTTGGCTTAATTTCACATTCCATAATTTGAGAAAAAGAGTATCAACGTGCTCAAGGACACAAGCATGGTTTGTCTAAAAGCGTAAATGAGTACGATGCATATTTTAAGACACTACTATACAAATTATATTATGACATTCATCAATTCAACATACACAATGGTTTTTGGAGGTTTACTAAATCCATTTCAAAGGGAATTGTCACACAAGACATATGTAGATCTATGTGAGGCCTTGGAAGAAGCCCTATGTGTTGAAGAAGTAAGGAGTGTAGACAATCGGATTGAGACCATTTTTGGAGGAACAAATAATATCTATGGCTAATTAATTGTAAAAATCTCTAGCAATTCATCACGAAAAACTCATAGTGGGCTATGGTGCACTAATTTTGAGGTTGAAGAACATACAAAGGATAGTTTTCTGTGTAGGACGGTGCACGTATTAATACAATATTATGATATTTTCCACAAGAATCATGATGTTTGCAATTTCCCTCTCTTGCAATGCATGACAATGAAAATTATCTCCATGAATTGTAATATTTTTGATGCACACATCCACGATACCAAATATTTTCGGTTGCTAGATCAAATTCATGAGGATTATGAGATTGGATTATGGCAAACCATGGTGGTGTGTGTTGGTCGTCAAAAAGGAACTCCAAGAAGAGCAACAGTCAGGGGACAAGAAGTCCCTCCTCTTTAATGGGAGAGGTTCCCTTATTCAGAAAAGAACCTATTTACACATGTACAAAGCGTGGTTTCACAATGGAACTTGGATATCATAAATTTTTTTCCTAAATAGATCACCAATTACAAAAGGACAGAGGAATGAAAATGTGAAAATAAGCAGAAAGGCACCATCCAGAATTATAGATGACAGAATAATTCCTTATGCATGCAAGATTACAGTGGATTGGAATAAGATCATTTGTACTTACATTAATAAGATGAAATTTGAATAGACACACAGTTCTATGAATAACATCTACAAGAATACAAAGCTTCTCAGCATAATGTAGACAAATGATCTAACAATATTTAATGGATAGCTTACGAATAAAAAGGAATCGGATAGACAAAGAATGGAAATCCTTCTGTATTGATTTCTTTGTGATTTCTTTACACTTTTATAAATAAGCCAAGTTCTCTACCCTAAAAATGGTGAGGAGAGGCCATTATATAGTTTACAAATTAGTTATCCTTGGTAACTACTTCTTTTAACTAATGTTTAGTTAGAGGGCTCATGAATCACAATTACCCCAACTAATTACATTAAATCCAAGAAGAAAGGAAGAAAAGAGAAGAATCAGGAGAAGAAGACAGGTGATCATGACTGAGAGGGGCCCACTGACTTTAGGATCCACTGTCTGAATCTTTTCAATGCCTCTGCTATGTCTCTGCCTCGTGGGACTGATGTGTTGGCAGTGGACTGAGTCCAAAATCTGAGGCACTTCTCCATTTCTTTATCGAATTCGACATGAGTATGATAATCTTTATTCACCTCCTCAATAGCAGACTGGAGAGAGTAGATCTCCTTTATCTTTTCTTTGGAAATAGACTCCTCCCTGAACAAATTCTCTTTGACAAAAGCTCTGAATTGAGCTTTGATTTCTTGTAAAGAGAGAGGCACACCAGAAGTCTCATCATGGAGATGGCAATGTATATCCTTGAAGGCAGATACAACTAGAGTCTTGAAGGCCTCACCCTTCTGCCAGCTATTTCTTAACTCTCCCAAAGCCTCCTCCAGCACCTTGATTTTCCATTCCACGCTGTATACCCATGACTTTGACAAGTTATCTTTTGCATCATCGAAGACCTTGCTTGCCATCAAAATATTTTCATCAGCCTGTCCCATAAGGTGAAGGTCTACTATACAGCTTGCTCCAGAGTTTGAGTTCTTTATCTATATTCCCAATAGTGGAGGAGAGCTTCTGTTGCAAATTATTTACCTTCTCATTGAGTTTGAAGGCTTCTCCAATGAAATTCAATCCTGCAATGAGCATGTCATCCACCATGGCCTCCATAGCCCTTCCATAGATGGAATACTTGTGCATATCTTTGATACTCTGCACCTCATCTTGGCTGAGAATCACAGGTGGTGGAAGAGTAGTCAGTGGGGTAGGATCTAAAACTTTGTCCTTGGACAGCAGTGACTTGATGAAACTTGTAAGAATCTGGGCCTGCTCCTCCAACTGCTCTATGGTTTGTTGTCCTTTCTCTACCCTCCCAATGACTCTAGTGACTGTTTCTTGAAGATTTTGGATCTCACCTTCAGGGGTAGACTCTCCCATGGGAATTCTTGAGAGCTCAAGGTCGGATGCTTGCAAATATTGCTCTGGCTTGTCTACCTTAGGCTTGGCTATCTCTAGGAATTGTTGGCCCTAAGCATCAGACACTATCCTGGAGGTAGTTCTGCATTTTTTGGAATGAGTAGGAGTAGTGCCTAATAAGGCTGCCACAACATCAAAATTGGGTCCCAAAACTCGGGAGGAAGACTTTCTCTTCCTACTGTCAACAAGAGGCTGCACCCATGAAAAGAGGAGGAAGAAGCAGGTGGGGCAAGAGGACCAAGAGACAAAGAACTCATGGCACCCAAGGTTTGCATTGCTGTTGCCTCTAGTTGGGATATGAGTGGAGCGCTTGGGGCTTCTGGCATAGACGAGTCACTAGCACCTGGAAGCTCAATTCTTTGGACCTACTTTTCTTTATCCATGGGGGCTTCTGGAGTGCTTGTAGAGACTGGAACTTCACTCTCCTCACTTTCACTGAGAAAAATTATGTTCTCTCGGGCTCGAGGGCAACTCAGGTGTGTGCTTTTTAGGGGATCTTCCTCCACAGGCTCCTTCTTGACTTCTCTGACTTTCTTTTGGTATACATGGGTGGATGAGGAAGGAGTGGAGATTGTGGGACCTTGAGTTGACGAGGTAGGAGGGGTCTGCATAGGTGCTCTTGAATCAGGTGACAATTCCTCTTTTCTTGGTGTTGAGGTGTCTTTGGAGGACTCACCTGAGTGCCTTCTGAGTTCACAAACTCTCCTGACAAACCAGATTTTGGTTCTTACCAAGACGGGAGCTAGGATTTCCGCCAGATCGTCCTTCTCCTTTTTGAACCAATCCAAATCCTCCAAGGGAGTGTGTTTGACCACGTTGTCATACTCATATGAGTACATGTCAGAATTATCATCTTGGAGCCCTTCAGGAACTTGGTACAGGTTAAGCTCTTGAATTAGTTGAAGAGAAAATCTGCCATAATGCCTCCTTCTTGCTTCAAAATCATCAACACAGTCAGCCCAATAATCTTCTATGTCTGCCCTATGATGATAAGTGATCTTGATGTTCTGCTCAATAAAATTCTTCAAGTCAAAACAGGTTCTTGGCCTGAAGAAATGGACAGTGATGGGAGCTAGGGCTCTTTCTATGTTTTGTGCATCTAGAGCTGTTTTGCAGGTGTAGTTTCCCAAAGTGATGGGGAAGTGCAAGCCAGTAATTTTCTTATCCCTACAGGTTCTGTGTAACTTGTCCAATTGCCTGCATACTTCTATTAAGGCCATTTTATCATTACAGAACATGGGGAGTTTGAGAGGAGTGCTCTCATAGCCAGCAAGCCTTATATAGGAAAATTTTCTAAATTGGATGAAGTAGGCACCGTAGTGCGATATCAAATTCATAGCTTCATCAGAAAATCTCCTCGCTGTATCGCTCTCCAGAAGCCTGACAATGTACATGGTGAAGGCATCATTCACCCTTCTGAAGTTGTGATTGCTAGTTTCCAAGGTGAACTGAGGGCAGTAGGCATATACGGGGTCACCCTTGTGAGCATCAATGTATGAGAAGCCAAACCATTGCCTTGATGCTGCTAGAGTATACATCAAGTATGAAGTCATATAGAACTTCTTGGTTTGTTGTACATTGGATAGCTACTCTGCTAGGTTCATACTAATGATCTCTACCCAATTGATATTCTGAGTTCCTTCACACACCATATTGATAAGTGGGCACATCCAGAAATGGAACTCATTTGTAGAGGGTAAGCCCATGACCCGAGCCAGTAGGATTATAAAATCCGACAATTCCTCATTGAAATCTACACGGAAAAGAACCTTGGATAGACGAGATGCCCCCTTTTTAGGGTTTTTAAGCCAGGACTTTGCCACCCGTGCCTTATATTTCTCACTGTCCTGATCAAAGAGGGCTTGTGCCTAGTTTTGAGAAATTACTATAGCATTTTCCATCTCTGGAATTCTTAGGGTAGTGCCAATGGTGGTAGCGTCAAGTTTGGCGATGAGTTCCCCATGCACATTCGTCAGCTCACTCGAATCAGGGTTGAAATGAGCACCGCAGAAAGTACTGTATCTGCGCATTGCACCGAGATAGGGAAACCACCGGTGAATGCCAAACCACTGTCATGAATCATCTGTGCCATAGGTGAAGGGTTCACGTCTGTCATTCTTGCCCAAAAATCTCCAAAGTCGAGGTGGCGAACCTCACTGTCCCCGATATCGGGAACGGCAGACTCGAGCGGTGAGACTTGCTCCTAGCCTTGGAATTTAATCTTCATGTTGTTAGCAATTTGAGGAGCCAAGGTTGCAATCTGGACTCGGGACGAAATTGCAGGGGAAATGAGTATGCGCGCAGAAATTTTGATCACAAAGGTATGAGCAATGGATAGCAAGAAAGCAGTGTGCAAAATGCATAGGGGGCAGTTCATTATATAGCCATTTGGGAGAGAGAAAGACAATTAATGTGCATTAAATACACACCTACCAACTTGGAAAGCAAGATATTTGTGAAGAGCGGGAAAAATTAACTCGAATGGCCTTTGGTTCATTTGGGACACGCGGGATGCAAAGCACGATTTGGCCGATACGGGAAAAGTATGCACAAATGCTTCTGGGACATGAGGGACGAAAGTACGTGGAGTACGCGATTCAGCTGAATCAGACGAAAAGGGAACAATGAGTCCAGTGAACTTGGGACACTTGGGACAAAAAGTTCCGACGGGCCCGAAAGAAATGGACTTCGGGTAAAGCAGCCGATCGGGAACAGAGAGCCCAAATGAACTTGGGACACTTGGGACAAAAATGTCCGACAGGCCCGAAAATCACACAAAATGACCCAAAAACGCAGATTTTTCCAATTTCTTGACTTTTCACATTACCAGGACAATAGAAAAGACATTTAACTTCAAAAATTTCAATTTTCAACTTCTCAAAAGGGAGAATTTTGAGTGGACAACAGTGTGTAGCTCTTAAGTATAGGAAGCACAACCTAATGAAGGAAAATATAATGGAGAAGGTGGATTCCACAGGTCTATATATGAGTAGATGCTAAGGTGATAGAGCCGATTCACACGTGATATTTTCTATACATGTGGATCCCCAAATCATTACCACTATGAGTGTCCCCAAAATTTGGTATGCATGTATTACGGAAAACAACATAAGGTTAAGGATTTCCATGATATTTATGAGTGTATGTGTAAGAACAAGAAGAAGGAAATAGGTGTGGGCATGATTAAGGTGCAGCATGTGAAGAATGACCAATGGATTCCAAAGAAGATGCCTTATCCAGAGTTATAGCCCATATTGGTAACTACTTAGGAAAAAGCAACACATGTACACAAGCCTTTTAAAAACAAACCACTCATTAGGAGAGAGGAAGTTATGCATGGAAAATATACATATTTTTCTCATCAAAAAGAGGTCTATTAGGAGACCATGGTGGTGATTAGAGACTTATAGGGTGAAATCCAATGCATGAAATAAAATGCGCGTGAGAGGGAATGCACAAAGACAATTGAGATCCCATATAAGGATGTAAGAGATGATTTGAAGGGGGTATGTAAATTGTTGAGACAATATAATATCATCCCATTATTAGGGAATGGATATGCAAGATTGTACCATACGTTAAAGTTTAGCATGAGTTAAAGACCCTTCATGCAAACTTGCCACCACATAACCATGTGTATGACAAATAAATCACACTAGATGCATTTATTGATGGTTGGTTGGTGAGAAATATTTTGATTGACACAGTGTTGAGGTGAATGTTCTAAATTTAGATGCATGGACCTAGATGGGGAGGTCACCATTGAAATTATCTTCTAATGTGTTATATATGATGAACAAGACAAGGGCCATACATATTGGGGTATTGAAGGATGCTTTAATTACCATTCAAGGAGCCAAGTTTATTGGAGATTTTGAGGTTCTAGATATTGGTGAGGAAGATAACTTTCCAACACTACTTGGGCATCCTTGGTGTTATGTGAACAATGTCGACTTGCATTTCAACAAGATATATATTAGTTTTGAGAACAAGGATGAGCTCGTGGTCATACCTAGATGAGGTAAAGTTTGCACCATACAACCATACATTGAGCCTTTGAGTGAAGAAGAGCATAATAGAATATATGTGCAGATGGTTCATGACCACGAGAATGTGGAACAATCTAAGGAGGGTGTACTTTAGTGGGAAGATGCACACTCTGTAAATGACACTACTAGTATTTCTTGCAATAATTAGGCCCATTATGTATACGAAATGGTCAGGTATGAGATGAAAGGGAGAGTCGCCAAGATGATCAGACTACATATGGTTAGGAATTTTGGCATAACTCAATTACCAGGGTATACTGGTGAGGATAAACCTAATTCGTTCTTGCATGCCACGAGAACTAATGGCCAAATGAAGTCGATCAAAGGAATATGTTGGTCTATAATTTGTGCGGAAAACAACACTTTAGGGGAAACACACGAGATAAATTTTTGGACTCAAGCGAAGTGAGAATCACCTTTTCAATCATTTTTACTCATAACATGTATCGATGCTTATATGAGTATGATGGGAAGTCTCTTGTTTCATTACATGTCTATAACTGTGAGAGACAATGGGTGCAAGGACAAGAGGCACTACCACCATCTCTTTCGGTACATAATTTCTATTCCACTTTGAGTAGATATGCACATGCATGGTATGTCCATGCTAAGTTAAATATGGAGACTACAAGATGGTGCGAGATGAATGAAGGTATTATTCATACCTTTGACTATTTTTCTAATAAACCTCATGTACATAAGGATTTGAAAATTATGAAGCATGTCACATTGGGGGATAGCTTGAAAGTAAAAGAGCTCATAGTTAAGCTACTAGGAGAACCTAATCCCGAGTCATGCGAAGAGACACTTGAAATAGAAGAGATGGAATTGGGTCGTGCTTGGAAGGAAAAAGAAAAGGGAAGCTAGTATACCTCATTGAGGATGAAAAGGTAGAGAACTTGGATATTAGCCACATAGAATGCACAAGAGATTTAATGGACTCTATTTATGGAAAGGCACACACGTACCATGCCCCCATGAAGAATAAGAAGGTTAATATCGGTATCAAGGATGCACCTAAGGAGGCCATCATTGGAGACTACTGGTCCAAAAAAGAAGTAACAAATATTATTGCGTGACTTTCAAGACTTGTTTCTAAAGGGATATCATGAGTTAAAAGGATTTCAACCCTTGTTGGGAGAGATTAAGATTAAGCTGAAATAAGACGCATTCCCTAATTTTAAGAGAACTTACAGGATGAATCTAAACCTACATGTGAAGGTGAAGGAATAAATAGACAAGATGCTTAATTTTGGCATCATTAAACCAATTAAGGAGTCTAAGTGGGTTAACCCTATCTTTATTATCATCAATAAGGATGGGAGGATTAGGATTATAGGGAACTTAATGCTTCATGTGTCATAGATCCTTTTCCTACACCATTCATAGAGGAAATACTTGAGGGAGTTGCGGGCGCGATATTTATTCCTTCATTGATGGGATCTCGGGTTATCACCAGTCCGCATTATGTGAGAGAGCCATGAAAAGACAAATTTCTCCACTAAATGGGGAATTTTTTCATATACTGTGATGCCATTTGGATTGAAAAATTCTCCCATAGTATTCTTGTGCATATTTGTACAGGATTTTCATGACTTCATTTATAAGTTCTAACAAGTATATTTATATGATTGATCCATTTATGGATTGGTTAGGGATCATTGTGATAATATAAGGCTCATGTTTGAGAGGTGTAGGAAGTTAAGCGTCTCTCTTAACATTAATAAGTTTATCTTTGCTACACCTTTTGGCACTTTATTTGGGAACATCATTTGTAAAGATGTATTAATGGTGGATCTAGCTAAGATTGTAGCAATTTTTGGGTTAGAAGAACCTACCAACTAGAGTGAGCTACATGGATTTTTGGGGAACACTGGTTACTACATAAAATTTATTAAAGGATATGCAAAGATTTTTACACCTCTAGAATAATTTATTAAGGTCAAAGGAAATTTTTATTGGGGCAATGCGCAGTAATAGGCATTTGAAACATTAAAGGAGAATCTTACCACTACACCAATATTTTTCTTCTCTTTATGGAACAAATCTTTCCACGTACATGTTGATTCCTCTTGTATGGATATTAGTGTAGTCTTGGCACAACTTGGAGAGGGTAATGTGGATCATCCCATATGTTTTGCAAGTCAGAATTTGACACTAATATAGTAGAATTATACTACAATAGAGAAAGAGGAATTTTCCATGATCTACGCACTTTATAAGTTCTAAAAATACTTTTTGGCCACCTTGTTCATATTTTATACAGATCATATGGAATTGAAATACTTGGTCATTAAACCTTTTTTAAGGGTGCATCTACCGGTTTATATTTATATTTCAGGAGTTTGATATCATAGACATTGTAAATCCTGGAAAGAGCAATATGGGACTTGATCACTTATCAAGGATACACTCTAGAGATGACACATAGATTTTTTAAGACACTATGCATGATGTGTAGTTATTCAGGTTGAATCATGTGCCCACATATTTGGAGGACATAATAATATTTTTGTACACTAGACTTGCATCTCGAAGGAATGAAAACATTGGGGAAGAAACATCTTGTTATTTGAGTTATTCCTTAACAACTCATTGGAGGAGACTTGTATAAGATTGGATGTGACAAGGTCTTGTGCGGGTGTATTTTAGAACATGAGTACAAGGCTATTATGGAGGAAGTTCATTGTTGTCACCCATTCTAGAATGGTATAAATTTTGGAAAAATTTAAAATTTTTGGAGTTAGATGCCTATGTTACGGATATTTTAGGAGGCCCACCTTGCAATAATTTGATGATCGAGAACCTTCATAAGGTTGATCCAACACGTTGCATGGAAAAAATAAGAGGTGTAAATTATGATGGAATTTCTTCAATAGTGGTAAGCTATCTGGGGGCATTCTTACAAAAAACCAAGCTCCTTGAATTACCCACCGAGCTGGTCAAAGGTTCACACATTGTGCTCCTTCAATATAATGGGTGGTTAAGCTAACAAGCATCACCGAGTTGTTTGTATTACACACTAAGTTGCTTCAACGAGTTAGCTATAGTTAATGAGCCAAGATATATGTGAAGGATTAGGCTGGATGTTAAAGGAGACCGAGATCGATTTGTATGTGACCGAGCTTCTTGAAACTTGAGTGAGTTGGTATGTCATGAAGCCAACAAGTTATCTCATTAAATTGGAGGAACGATCTATTCCACATGCCATGAAGAAACCGAGTTGTTCACAACATGTACAAAGTCATGTAAATGAAACTTAACTCCCAAGGGCTACATCAAGTTGGTCTCGAATCATTTAGGCAGGAAAATTGTAATGACACCGAGCTACTTCAATTTGTGAGAGGCTAAGTTAGTCTATGTTGAAGAAATGCAAGGAGGTCTAGCTCAAATTCAATCCATGGAAGATTGAATCTTGCATAGATTGAGGGCCATTGAGAAATATTGATACTAATTTTTTTAAAAATCTAAGCTCACATAGGAACACAACAAGATTACTTGAAGTCTCTTTTAACTATCTCCAGAATAACTATAGTGCATGCAAGGAGTGAGTCACTCAAAGATTCTTAATTTGGGAAGACTAAGAGAGAGTTACAACTAGCTCTTTCATTATAATTTTTGTGTAATAAATGTAATGGAATAAAGAAAAGGGGAGTAGGGAGCTAAGATCAAACTTGAGAAATGGATGAGGACAATTTTTTTCACTTTAGATCAGGCCATAGAAGCATCAAAATAGAGTTGTAAGATCAAGAGAGATGAAACTGGGCTATAGAAAAACACAACAAGCTATATCATGAGGAAATGAGTTATTTATATCGGCGTCCAACCTCCAAAACATTGGATTAAGGAGGTGAGTTGTTACCCATGGTGATGCATGGAAATTTTGAGTAATGGGAGGCACACGACTCACAAATCAAGCTGTTTCAAGTCCTATGTTTAAGAGAGCTAATTTATGTAAAAATATGGGCCAAGCTACTTATCCATCGAGCCAAGTCATCTTCGCATAGACAAAACTATGAAAAAATCCCCATTGGCGAGCTAACATATAAGACCGAGCTCCATGAATTGACATCAAGACACATTAGTTCATCAAGATGTTAAAGCCATCAAACTACTGCAGTGAATTGTTAAACCATCAGGACCCGAGCCACTAGAATATATTTACCAAGAAATTCGATGATTAAGCAGGATAAAGGAAATTTCAGGATGAAATAACATGCCATGCTCATCAAAAGGGCATCGAGTATGAAAATCAACTCAACACCTAGAGTGTACTACACAAGAGGGATGGAGATGAGTTTCGATATAAATCAATCTTATTTGTATAAAGGTCCATGGTGGAGTCATTATTTTTCAAAAAGGCATAGGAATAGAACTTAGTCAAATTTTGGGGAGAGGTTGAACCACGAGTTGAGTTCTATGGTGAAAGGAATTTGGTCACATAGGAGAAACAAATCCCAGATGACTTGGATGAGGATGGGCCATTTGTGTAAGGAAATCCCAAAACACCTAGCATAGTGCTTTGTGGAGATGGCGGCAATGAGTGTCCCGGACATCCCGTGGGATGTGAGTTTTTTTGAGACTCGAGATTACCAAATGAGTAGAGGAGCAATGTGGGTGAAGAAGGTGGTCGGGCTCACCTTGGTGTCAAACCAATTCACGTGAACCACTATGGATTTGACAAGGCTCTTGTGAACTTATCTTTGTTGATGAAGACTATTTGTGACAATTACACCAAAATAAAGGAGATGGTCAAAGACTCGCATAGTTTGAGTTGAAAAATCCCATGCGGATGCTCGGTATTCATAATACTTTTAATTAAATTGTGGTTTCTACATGCCGATGTAGAAGCCATAGTTTTCTACCAATTTAATAAGTTCTTTGGAATAACCTCGATCCGATACCAATTTGTAGAAAATATGCAGTCTTATACATCAAACAACATAAAAGAAATAAACAGAACAATTAAATAACTTGCATAAAAAAATGAATATTTGAAACAGAACTGTTGTGTGTAATCTCCATTAATAAAAGCTTCATCATACTCAGAGATTCAGGTCTTTATGTGCATGCAGTTGTGTGCTTTCAATGCACATCCTTACTTTCTTGTGCAAATTTCACACCTTTGTGTGTGCATACAAAGCAATTACAATTGTTGTTATTTAAATAGAATAAATCACCCACTAATAGCTCTTTAACTAAGCATTCTAAATTTAAACTCATGCTTTAAAATAGTTGCATGCTATGCATGAATTAAAATAAATTTATTTGAACTAAATATAATCCTAAAAATAGGATAAAGCTGAGTTAACTAAAACAAAACTAAATCTATTTTTAATATTCCTAAAAAAGATATGGTTGGAATTCACTATGCATGGGCATGCATATTTCCAACACTCCCCCTTAATTTCAAACTGTAGCTTTCACTCTTCTGGAGCTGCGTTTGCTTTTTTAGATTTGTCATGTAAAGGATTACAAACTCCCAAACAATCTCTCAAATATTTGAAAATTGCTTTTGTTAAAGCCTTTGTAAAAATGTCTACAAACCGATCTTCGATCTGTAAAATTACGATGAATTTCCTTGTTGTTTACTAGCTCCCTGATGAAATGATACCTCATATCAATATGCTTGCTCCTCTTATGAAAAACATGATTTTTGGACAACGATATGGCTAAGTTGTTGTCACAAAAAATCTGTGTAGATTCCTCTTGTTTCTATTGTAAATCTGTCAACACTCTTCTCATCCAATCAACTTGACATGTTGCTCATGTTGCTGCTACATGCTTTGCTTCTTCTGAAAGATAATGTGACAATGGGCTGCTTCTTTGATGCCCATGAAACCACTCCTATTCTAAAGTGAAAAGTATAGCTAGATGTGCTCTTCCAATCAACTATACTTCTAGAACTGTCACTATCTATATAACCAATGAGTTTGAACTCATCTAAACTTGAATAAAGAATTCCATGTTTTCTTGTTCCATGTACATACCTCAAAATTATTTTTCCAGCTTAGCAATGTGAATCTTTTGGAGATTCCATGAACCTTGATATGAGGCTCACACCATACATGATATCAGGCCTTATGGCCGTCAAATACATAAGACTTCCAACCAATTTTTTAAAAATGTTGGATCCACAAACAATCCTTCATCCTCTTTGCTCAACTTCAAACCTACTACAACTGGTGTTGGCACTGCTTACAATTCAACATGTTAAACCTTTTCAAAACATCATTTGCATACTTTTCTTGTGAGATAAAAACTTCACCTTTTGATTGTTGAACTTGAATGCCCAAAAAATAATGCATAAGACCAAGATCTGTCATCTCAAACTCCTTCTTCATGGCTGATTTGAATGACTCTGTAGATAGATTTCTAGTAATGATCAAATCATCTACGTATAAACAAACAATTAAAATTTTACCTTGCTCATTTATCTTGGTGTATAAGGTAGGCTCACTGCTGCTCCTACTAAAACCATTCTCAATCAAATAAGAATATATTCTATTATACCAAGCTCTAGGTTCTTGCTTGAGACCATAGAGCACTTTCTTCAATCTGTATACTTTTCCTTCATGACCTTCAATCTCATAACCTTCTGGCTGATTTACATAAACTTCCTCTTCAAGGAATCCATTTAAGAATGTTGATTTAACATCCATCTAATAAATAAGCCATTTTTTTTGAGCTGCAATTGCTAAAACCATTCTTACCATGTCCAAACGTGCTACTGGTGCAAATGTTTCATTGTAGTCAACTCCATATTGTTGCATAAAACCTCTTGCAACCAGCCTTTCTTTGTGCTTCTATACTTTTCCATCAACATTGTATTTTGTCTTGTAGACCCACTTGACTCCTATCACGTCCTTTCCTTTTGGAAGATCCATCAACTCCCATGTCCAATTCTTCTCTAGAACATCAATCTCATCACCCATGGCTTTTCCCAAACTTCATTCTTTATAGCCTCTTCATAATATACTTGGATCTGCAGCTTGAGAAAATAATGCAAAAAATGAAAATGAATTAGTTGTATCAACATTATAAATCTCACTTAGACTTCTTGTTTTCCGCTGCACATGACTATTCAATGTAGGACTACTTTGTGGTGATGGAGTAGCTTCTGTGTTCTCTATGGTGTCTCTTGCATGGCTGAAGATGGCTGAAATCTTGGTGACCTCTTGACTTGTAGATGGAGGTGTAGCTTGTGCTACAACTTGTGGTGCATGTCCAAGATTTGTAGATACAATACCTTGCTACTCTAAAGTTTCATCTGTCATATCATCATGTGGAATAGTTGTTGCTATACTCACTGTTTTCTCTATACTTCCATCCCATGCTTCATTCTCAATAAATTTTACGTCCCTTCGATCACAACCTTTCTAATGACTGGATTATAAAACTTGTAGACTTTTGTATTCTCTGAATACCCAACAAAAATACACTTTTCTCCTTTGTTGTCTAACTTCTTCCTTAGCTCATCAAGTACATGTGCATATGCTACACAACCAAAAAAACTGAAATGTGAAACACTATGTTTCCTATTAGTCCATGCTTGTTGAGGAACCATGTTCTAACAAGTTTCGTTGACACTTGTTCAAAATATAAACAAGTTGCTATTGCTTCTGCCCAATAATCATTTGGAAGATGTTTTTCCTTCAACATGCTTCTCGCCATCTCCATGATGGTTCTATTTTTCCTCTCTACCACACCATTTTGTTGTGGTGTATACATGGTATTAAACTACTTGTGTATACCATGATATCTAGCAAAAAATTTATAAAATCATTAGAAACATACTCACCTCCTCTGTCCGTTCTGAGAACTTTGATGTAGTATCCACTTTGCTTCTCCACTAATGCCTTGAACTACTGAAATGTATCAAAGGCATCTAATTTATTTCTCAGAAAATAAACCCATGTCTTCCTTGTGTAATCATCAATAAATGTCATAAAATAAATACAATCTCCCATAGAAGTTGTCTGCATAGGTCCACATAAATCTGAGTGTACAATATCAAGTGGTACACTTGCTCTTGTTGTTTTGCCAACTGGGAATGAATTTATGTGTTGCTTCCCCAAAATACAACCCTCACATACCCTTTTCAGTTTCTAAGTCAATGGAAAACCTTTAACCATATTTTTTCTATGTAATAAATTCAACCCTCTAAAAATTCCAATGTCCATACCTTAGATGCCAAAGCCATGATTTATCCTTCATGACTGAATGAAAAGCTGATTGTGTTCCTTCAGTGCAGGAATCAACTATATTTATGTAGAAATCAGCACGAGACTCACTTACTATAGTGCAAACCTGATTTACATTGATGTAGAATGCATCCGATTGAGCACATGACTCAATAAAAGACTGATTTGGCTTAGCGTAGGACTTTGTTGCAAACTGAGCTGCTGATTTTGCTGCAAACAGATCTGATTTCTTCTTTTTCTAGGTTTTAAAATCAATGGAAACATCCTATTGCTTCTCATCTTCACTTTTTCAATCAACTGAGTGCTAGGAGCTTTTTCCACAATCACACACTCATTGTCTTCCATATAGACTCGGTATCCTTTTTGTACCAGCTTGTCCAATACTCATAAGGTTATGTTTCAAACCTACAACATAGTAAACATATTGCATACTTTTTTTCCCCCTATCTTGTTAGAATACTAACCACACCTTTTCCTTTTACAAACACAATGTTGTTATTTCCAAGAGTTACATCACTCTTAACTGAATCATCCAAACTAGAAAACAAATCTAGATTCCTGTCATGTGATTACTGTAACCTGAATCCAAATACCATACATCACATGGACTCTCTTTTGACAAATTACATTTAATAGGGGATAAATAAGGTATTTCTTCATAAATCCTTGTGCATGCAATAAACATAGGTTTATAAATAGAACTTCCAACCTGATTTTTATTTTGCATCTCCTGATCATATTAATTTTTCTTGCAATCATAATCATAGTGTCCATACTTCTTGCAATAATGGCACTGAACATGAGACTTATCTTGTCTCTAACCATAACTCTATTCTTGATTCTATCCTCTTCCACCTGAGTTTGATGAACCATTGCCACATCCTCTAGATGGACTTCTTCCTCTGCCTCTTGGGCTGAAACTTCCTCTTCTTTTTCCATGACTACCTGCTATCTGAGATGCAAAATCTTGATCTATACTTGCATGTGATCTATTCATCCTCTGTTCATGATTGATTAGTGATGCATGCAACTCATCAATAGAAAACTAACTCAAATCCTTAGTTTCTTCAATAAGCAACAACTAAAGGATCAAATTTCATAGGAAAACTCCTAAGAAATTTTTCAATAACCCTTCTATCTTCAAGAGTCTCACCATGAGATTTGATTTGATTGACTAAGCCAACTACATAAGTAAAAATGATTCTACAGAATCTGAATCTTTCATTGCTAAATTCTCAAAATCTCTACAAAGTAACTATAGTTTGGTGGTTTTTACTTTCTTCTTACCTTGATATGCAACTTGTAAAGTATCCCATGTGCATGCATATTTCCATGCATGCTACGGTTGAATTCACTATGCATGGGCATGCATATTTCCAACATATTTGTGACAATTACACCAAAATAAAGGAGATGGTCAAAGATTGCAAAGTTTGAGTAGATAAAGCCCATACAGATGCTCATAATGGCACACCTCCAATTATTGATCATTATACATTTCAGTTTGTTAGTGATGTATTTTTCATATGTATTTTCTCAGACTACTCTAGTTACCATTTTCCTACCTTGTGTATCTAATGATCTTCTAAATCCTAAAGAGAGATCTATTCGTAAAGTTAGGGAAGTCTGTAGAGGTAGAAATTTCCCCAATAATTACAGAGAATCTCTATTTAAGATTGTTCTAAAATTTGTAAATCTTAAGGTGGCTGGAAGTACCATTAAGGGTTATGGGTGCCTTGATCATCTGTTGTTGGTAGCACTATTTCTATGGATGAGATTGCAAGGGTAGATGTTAGCTGTTCTACATTTCTTATGATGCATATTTCCTTAGCAATGCTTACAATTTCAATATGTTGAAATGAGCATCAAAAGAAAAAAATGCTAACCTTATTTGGCTCAACTCGACACCATTGTAGACATACTAGCCATTTTTTAAAGAAGCACAACTACGAATTAAATCAATGGGTGTATTATTGTATGGACCCCCTGTTATAGGGAAGACACTAGTGGTGAGGGAAGTAGCTAATCATACATACTATATTTTTATTTGAGTTTCGATTATTAATTGGTTCAAAAATACCTAGGGAAGGTTCAAGAGTGGTTCGTGATCTTTTTTCATGCCCCTTCCATAATATTTATGGATGAGATTGATAGTATATGGTCTACTTGAATGGAGTCTGGGTATGTCAATTGTAATAGTGAAGTGCAAAGAACTATGCTCGAGTTACTTAATCAACTTGACAGGTTTGAAGCATATAACAAAATTAAGGTTCTGATGGCTACTAATCGGATAGATATTATTGCTCATGCTCTTCTTCGACCTAGCTCAGATTGACATTGGAAGCATATGATAAAAATAGATATCAAATTTCATGAATATAATTTATTTCCAATAGCCAATTGAGATCCCCTACTATTTTTCAGACACTTGGAAAGCTATGTGATAGAGCTAAGGTTCATTCAGAGACAACATTATCAAAGTTCATGCTTTCACCACTACCATGAGGATATGTACCTTTGGAATGTTTTTTAGAAAGAAAGTGGAGCTAATACTAGAGTGTCATTCCTTAATTAATGAGCTATCATCATCCCATTCAACATTACAAGAATTATTAGAGCCAGGGTCTAGAACTATTAGAGGGGTGTTGTCATTAGATGAGAGTTGTGGAGGCATTGACTCATCAAAATCAAACTGAAGATGTTGAGTGTCATGAAATTTTTGAGGGGATTCAATTCAAGACTACAGTGGCATTTGGGAATGGTGTTTGTTGTAAAATTATTTTCATGATAATTCTTTAGATAAAAGGCCCTTGAAATATAATCAATTAATTCTAGTTTGAATTAATTAAATGTATAGGCTATAATGTAGGATGTATTTAATTAATTTTCTCATCAAATTAATTAAATACCATAATTGCAATGTAACATGTAACTCAAGTTGAGTCAACTTGAGGTTGGGATTGGGGTTAGAGATTAATCATGTGGTTTTATAACTAATTCTTGGAAAATAATGCCTATATAAGGTTGTATTGTAATGCTAAAGGGGGTTCCTCTCTCATATTTCTCATTCTAGAGACTCTTTTGAAGAGTTCTTATATTCTATTGGATGTTGTTAGATCGGGATGTTGTAACTTTATGTGCATAGAATTTTCCCTCAAGAATACAATGTTTTTATACTACTGTGTTAATGGTTTCAATTGTAACATTTGTTAGTCTACTTGTAATTGAATTGTTGATATTGTTGTTCATTCATAGTATGCTTGATGCTTAGGTGATCATCCTTTGTGTTGGATGTCATAGTATGTGGGATTTGTGCCATATTAGTATGTTCTGAAGGAGATGAAGACTTTGTGTTTCTTAGATTTCACACTCATTGTATTCTTTTCCATATGACAGAGAAATTTTACTTTTGTGAAGCTTTTTGTTTTTAATCTGCACTTCTCTTTTCACGTTCATTCTTCCTTTCTCTTCATATTTTCTATTTCTCAAAATTTTCTCCGTTTTGTGCTTTTCGGTTAAAAGCACCAAAAATATAAAAAATCATATCATAAGATGGAGATGCCCCTCTCACAAAGCGATTAAATTGTACCCTATCTAAAGGTAAATTTCCCTAACTATTTCTGATTTTTGCATACTTCCATTGGGAAAATTTAGTGGAAAAAAATCCAACCAATAGTTTTTAGCACTCTACTAGGGAAGGAACTTTTGTCACATATGTTCTCTTTATCTATGAACCTTCGCAGAAATGAAGGAAAGATGAAAAAAACCTATTGGTCTACACTAGTAAGTGAAATTTACAGTGATGGGGGAAAAGATGGAGATCTCCTTATTCAAAATTTTCAAGCTCCAGTCAACCTAGAACATGTCCAGTTTTCTCGCATAACTTATACAGAGGCATGAATCCAAGATTAATTTCACAAATGTTGTTGTAATCTGTTTGAAGATTGGTAACTAAAAAAGGTTTTTTCATATTGTGTTAATATTCCATATTCCATAAAGAAATCCACTATTGCACTTGTGTCATCTCCAAAAAAGAAACTAATAATGCAACAAAGGAAAAATAGAGTTTAACAAATTTCTTCATGTGATGACCCAGTGATCAATTATTTGTGGCTTAAATATCAAGAGAGTGTTGCAAAAGGTAGGAATATGAAAATAGAAACTTCTGATGATAAAAATTCCATACAACTGATGATAGAGGTGCAAAGACAATACATGCAATTGCAAGCACATAAGGAGGAAAAACAAATTGAAGAATAATCAATCAAAGAATATGAGACATTTTATAACGAAGAGGAGAACATTTAAGTTCCATAAGATGCTCATGATGATTCTCCATATTACAATGTATTTATTCCTCAATGCTACCTCAATTCCACTAATGAATGTCTTCTTATTGCTCCACCTAGTACATGCCAATTTGATATTCCCTCAAATGATGAAGAAGACAAATAGCTTGAGGCTCCATTTCAACCTGAAATAGAATTCTTAGAAGATATGTCTTGCACTAGGGTTAAATTTCCTTGGTTTGAAAGGAATGATCCTATGTTGGTGGAAATTTAATTTCATCATGAAAACAGGGACAAAGCTGATTTTTATCTTATGTTAGAAGACAATGAAACCTGAGTCATGATGATAATTCTCTTGTTTCAAGATCTTTCAACAACAAACAAGTGTCTCGAACTTAAAGAAAAGAAAGTTAATGAACTCAATAGTACTCCTGTTATATTTGCTAATGAAATCAATACATTGGATCCTTTTTGTAGTCCCTTGAAACAAATAGAAAATGGAAATCCATGTCTGGAATATTTTCTTCACAACTATGATTATGAAAGCTTAGTTTCAACACGTTCTTTGGAACACGTGAAAGAGGAAGAAGATGATGTTGTTGATCAATTTATACCTATTCTAATAGCCTTCAAGTTCTCTACTAATCATGAAGAAAAATCAGTAATAGAACTTGTGATTAGAAGCCAAGACTTTCTAGAACCGAAAGCGAGGATGTTGATATATTTTAAAACAACAAGTGTATTTTCTAGGGGTAGGGTAAAAATTACATAGATTGAAGAAAATGATAATGATAAATCATTCATTACTTTTCCTCTTGAAATTTATTACAAGGAAATTTTTGTGGAAGTGCATGAGTTTCAAGATCTATGCCATGATAGTTCCCAACATTTTCACATGGATGAGATTAGCACTATATCACAACAAGAAGTTAGTGTTATAAGGATTGAATTTTATTAGGAATTTAGTTGTTAGAGTGTAGTAGTGTGTAGAAATCAGTATGGAAGCATCCTAGGGTCATACACTTTTGTGAGACACTATTCCTCCACCTTCTCATTATAAGAAGAAGAGAATTTTTGGGCTGACATTCATCTCTTCACAAGAACCGAATAATTTTAGCATGGAGTATCACTATGTGGATGGTTTTCTTTATTTTGTGTTCCTTTTCAAGCCACACAATGTTCCTGTAATATTTTGGTATACTCAACTGATCATTTTCAGTTCCCAGTGCCTCATACTTTTAATGTGTTGTTTCACAAAGGTACCTATTTTTCTCAAAGATGTCTCTCGGAATTGTGTAGATTTTGTATAGTCTCTTTCCTTCCCTATAAATACCATATTTCTTCTCTATACATACTTTCCCGCTTTTGGTTTCTTTCCCTTCTGTTCCTTTTATGTGTCTATGTGCATTGGTGTAACTTGTGAATTGAGAGGAAGTCTCCATGTATTAAACTTTGGCCCAATGGATAAGGCAATCGATCTATTTCAAACCGTGATATTTTGAAGTTCAAGTTATGTCTTATTTGTGTGGTGTTAGATCCAAGCCATGTCCACATAAATAGCTAGTTATTGTCACCCGTTCCAAAATTGTACAAATTTTGGAAAAATTTAAAAATTTTGGGTTAGATTCCTATGTTGCGAGATATTTCAGAGGCCCACCTTGCAATAATTTGATGATCTACCTTCATAAGGCTGATCCAAAAAATTTCATGGAAAAAAATGTGTAGATTATGAAGGAAACACTTTAACAAAGCAAGCTATCCGGTACACTCTTACAAAAAACCAAACTCCTTGAATTACCCATCGATTTGGTCAAAGGTTCACACACTAAACTACTTAAATATAATGGGTGGTTAAGATAAGATTTTTAATACACACCAAGTTGTTTCGTCGAGTTAGTTATAGGTAATGATCCAAACTATATGTGAAGGATCAGGGTGGCATTAAAGGAAACCAAGCTCAATGTATATGTGACCGAGTTGCTTGAAACTTGAGCAAGTTTGTTTCTTTCCCTTCTGTTCCTTTTGTGTGTCTATGTGCATTGGTGTAACTGTGAATTGAGAGGAAGTCTCCATGTATTAAACTTTGGCCCAATGGATAAGGCACCGATCCATTTCAAACCGTGATATTTTGAAGTTCAAGTTATGTCTTATTTGTGTGGTGTTAGATCCAAGCCATGTCCACATAAATAGCTAGTTATTGTCACCTGTTCCAAAATTGTACAAATTTTGGAAAAATTTTAAAATTTTGGGTTAGATTCCTATTTTGCGAGATATTTCAGAGGCCCACCTTGTAATAATTTGATGATCTACCTTCATAAGGTTGATCCAAAATTTTGCATGGAAAAAAATGTGTAGATTATGAAGGAAACACTTTAACAAAGGTGGCAAGCTATCCATGTACTCTCTTACAAAAAAAAACTCCTTGAATTACCCATCGATTTGGTCAAAGGTTCACACACTAAACTACTTCAATATAATGGGTGGTTAAGATAAGATTTTTAATACACACCAAGTTGTTTCATTGAGTTAGCTATAGGTAATGATCCAACTATATGTGAAGGATCAAAGCTAGTCATGTTAAAGGAAACCAAGCTCAATTTATATGTGGTGAGTTGCTTGAAACTTGAGCAAGTTTGTATGTCATGAAGCCAACGAGATATCTCATTAAATTGGAGGAATGGTCCAATCTGTGTTCTGTGAAGAAAAACATTTGTTCACATCATTCACTAAGCCATGTAAATGAAACCCGAACTCCTAAGGGCTATGTTGAGTCATTTAGAATCATTGAGCTGCATGAACATTTCAATGACACCGAGCTACTTTAATTTGTGAGAGGATGGGTTTGTCTATGTTGAATCAATACAAGGAGTTCGGATCATATTTTATTCATGGAAGATTAAGCTCTTACATAGATTTGGGGACATCGAGCAAGAATGATACCAAAATTTTTAAAAATACAAGCTCACATAGGAATGCAACAAGATTGCTTGAGGTCTGTTTTAAATATCTCCAGAATAACTATAGTGCATGTAAGGAGTGAGTTACTCAAAGATTCTTAATTTGGGTAGGCGAGTGAGAGTAACAACTAGCTCTCTCATTATAGGATTTATGTAATAAACGTAAGGGAATCAAGAAAAGGGGAGTAGGGAGCTAAGATAAAACTTGAGCAATGGAGGAGGATGAGTTTTTTCACTTTAGATCAAGCCATGGAAGCATCAACACTGAGTTACAGGCTTAAGAGAGATGAAACCTGGATATGGAAAAACACAACGAGCTATATCATAAGGTACCGAGTTATTTCTCCTTGCATAAAAACTCTTGAAACATTGGATTAAGGAGGTAAGTTGTTACCCATGGTGATGCATGGCTAGGTTAGGTAATGGGAGGCACATAGCTCATGAATTGATCATGTGTCAATTCCTACATTTTAGTGAGCTAAGTCATGTGAAAAATATGGGCCGAGCTACTCATCCATAAGGCCAAGTTGTCTTCGCATAGACAAAACTATGAACAAACCCCCAATGGTGAGCTAAGAAAGAATATCAAGCTCCACAAATTGACACCAAGATACGAAGCTCATCGAGATGTTAAAGCCATCAAAATGCTGCAATGAATTGTTAAACCATCGATAATTGATCCACTAGAATATATTTACCAAGTAAATTTGATGATTAAGAAGGATAAAGGAAAACTCATGATGAGATAAAAATCCATGCTTGTCAAAAGGGCATCGACTACGAATCTCAACTCAGCAGATCGAGTGCACTACGAGAGGAGGGATGAAGATGATTTTCTGATATAAATCAAGATGAGCAATATAAATGTCGATGGTCGAGTCATTCTTTCACACAAAGGCATAGGATTCAAACTTAGACGAATTCCAGGGGTGAGGTTGAACCCTAAGTCGAGTTCTACACCGAAAGGAATGTAGTCACATCAAATAAATAGAGCCCAACAACTCGGATGAGGATGGGTTGTTTATGCAAGGAATGTCTAAAACACCTGGCATAGTTCTTTGTGGAGATAATGGTGTTGAGTGTCCTAGATAGCCCATGGGATGCGAGCGCTTTTGAGACATGAGATTACCAACTGAGTAAAGGATAAATGTGGGTAAAGAAGGTGGTCAATGGCTCACCTTGGATTCAACCCAATTCATACGAACCACTATGGATCTAATAAGGCTCATGTGAACTTAGCTCAACCGATGAAAACTGTTTGTGACAATTACACCAAAATAAAGGAGTTGTTCAAAGACTACATACTTAGAATGGATTATGCTCATAATGCCACACCTCCAATTATTGATCATTATACATTTCAGTTTGTTAGCGATGGATTTTTCAAATGTATTTTCTCATACTACTCCAGCTATCATTTTCCTTGTGTATCCGATGATCTTCTAACTCCCGAAGATAGAGCTATTCGTAAAATTTAGGGAAGGCTGTAGAGGTAGAAATTGACCCAATAATTATAGAGAATATCCATTTGAGATTATACTAAAATTTACAAAGCTTAAGGTGGCTGAAGTACCATTAAGGGCTATGGGTGCCTTGATCTGTCAGTTTTTGGTAACATTGTTTCTATGGATGAGATTGTAAGGGTAGATGATAGCTATTCTACATTTCTTATGATGCATATTTCCTTAGCAATGCTTATAATTTCAATATGTTTAAATGAGCATTAAAAGAAAAAACACTAACCTTCTTTGGATCAATTCGACACCATTTTAGACACACTAACCATTTTTTTAGAAACACAACTATGAATTAAATCAATGGGTGTATTATTGTATGAGACCCCTATTATAGGAAAGAAACTATTGATGAGGGTAGTAGCTCATCATACAAACTATATTTTTATCATAGTTTCTAGTTCTTAATTGGTTCAAAAATACATAGGAGAAGGTTCAAGATTGGTTTGTGATCTTTTTTTCATGCCCCTTCCATAATATTTATGGATGAGATTGACAGTATATAGTCTACTTGAATGGATTCTGGTCTATCAATTGTAATGTGAAGTACAAAGAACTATTCTCAAGCTACTTAATCAACTTGATGGGTTTGAAGCATATAACAAACTTATGGTTCCGATGGCTACCAATCAGATATATATTCTTTCTCAATCTCTTCCTCGACCTATATCAACCCACATTGGAAGCATATGATAAAAATAGATATCAAATTTTGGGAATAAAATTTATTTCCAATTGCCAATTGAGATCCCTTGCTATTTTACAGACACTTGGAAAGCTATGTGATATAGCTAAGGTTCATTCGAAGGACAACATTATCAAAGGTCGTGATTTCACCGCTACTGGTGAGGATGTGTACCTTTGGAATATTTTTCAGAAATAAATTGGAGCTAATACTAGAGTGTCACTCCTTAATTAATGAGCTATCACCATCACGTTCAACATTACAAGAATTATTAGATCCGGGTGGTCTCATCTTATTAGAGGGGTGATATCATTAGATGAGAGTTGTGGAGGCATTGAGTCATTAGAATCAAACTCAAGGTTTTTAGTGTCATGCAAGTGTCGAGGGGATTCAATTTGAGACTATAGTGGCATTTGGGAATGGTTTTTGTCACAAAATTATTTTCATGATAATTTATTGGATAAAAGGCCCTTGAAATATAATCAATTAATTTAAATTAGAATTAATTAAATGTATAAGCTATAATGTAGAATGTATTTAATTAATTTTCTCATCAAATTAATTAAATACCATAATTGCAATGTAACATGTAACTCAAGTTGAGTCAACTTGAGGTTGGGATTGGGGTTAGAGATTAATCAAGTAGTTTTATAACTGCTTCTTGGAAAATAATTCCTTTATAAGGTTGCATTGTAATGGTAAAGGGGTTCCTCTCTCATCTTTCTCATTCTGAAAAATCTTTTGAGGAGTTCTTCTATTCTATCAGATGTTGTTTGATCAGGTTGTTGTAACTTTGTGTGCACATATTTTCCCCTCAAGAATAATTTTTTTTTTATGTTACTGTGTTAATGGGTTTCAATTGTAATATCTATTAGTCTACTTGTAATTTAATTGTTTATATTTTTGTTCCTTCATAGTATGTTTGATGCTCGAGTGATCCTACTTTACACTTGGATGTCGAGTATGTGGGATTTGTGTTATATCATTATGCTCTAAAGGAGATGAATAATTTATGCTTCATATTTCACACTCATTGTATTCTTTTCCATTTGATAGAGAAGTTATCCTTTTTTGCAGCTTATTGTTTGCAATATGTCTTTTCACATTCATTCTTCCTTTCTCTTCATATTTTCTATTTCTCAATTTTTCCACCCTTTTTTTTCTTTCCAATTAAAAGCACCAAAAATAAAAAAAATCATATCATATGAGGGAACTACCCCTTTTAAAAAGTAGAGGAAATTTCACCCTATCTAAAGGTAAATTTCCCTAACTATTGCTGAATAGGAAATTTGATTGCACGCATTATCCTTTTAGTTGGATTATGGTGGGATACTTTATATAAGGATGCAAAGGCTTACGTTCATTATCAACACCTTTGAAAACCTATAAGTAGAGATGAAATGCCTTTGCAACCCATTGTGAGTGTAGAACCTTTTGAGAAGTGGATTGTTGACTTTGTAGGACCTATTGCACCTCCCACACATAGGAATGGGGTGTGTTATATCATTACCTCGCACCGATTATTTGACAAGGTTGGAAAAGGTTACACCTACGAATGATTTCATAGTAGCTATAACAGTGAGGTTTGTTAGGGAGAATATTATCAGCAAGTATGGATGCCCTTTGATCTTGAAAAGTGACAGAGGAACTTGTTTCTTGAATAAGACAATAAAAAAATTTCTAGCAGATTTTATGGTGGCACACTATAAGAACATCCCTTTTACCTCAATAAAATGGTACTGCTAAATATTTCAACAAGATCTTGGGACAAACACTTACGAAGATATGTGATGTTGGAAGAAAGGATTGGGATGACTATCATCTATTCTTTAGGCATATAAAAAAACATATAAAAGGTTGAACAAGACCACACCATTTCGGTTGGTTTTGGCATATAGATGGTACCACCTATGGAATTTTTGTTACCATCCCTATTTATCGCACATGCATGATATTTTTGGATGAAAAGGATTTGGAAGATAACATTGATAAATTAATGCAATTAGATGAGTAGTGTGTCATTACATGTTGGAGCCGAAAAACTAAGAAACATAAAGAACAAGTCTTTTGTAGTTGGGAAAATGGTACTCCTATATTACTCCATGTTTGCTAGACACCCAGGGGAAGTTGAATGTGCATTGGTTGGGACCTTTTGGGGAAGCATGCATAGGTGAGAAGATAACTTAGGTATCATCCTCCTTAATATTATATTCTCATAGATTGTGGTTTCATTGGGTTAAATAATGATGTATGGAAGTAACCTATAGAAGATAAATCCCGTACCAAGAGGTTTATAGAGTATACATGCAAGGGGATAGTTAATGCATATAATCTCAGGGTGGATAGATGGTATGAGTAGATGTGTGAGGCATTTAAACATGAGTAGAAAGTACTATAGGAGTTACCTTTTGTTCTAGATAACCAAGTGAGTTTTCGGTATACCAAAATTTATCCTTGAGAAGATTTTTGATGAAGTCTGTGGATAAAAACTGTTGGTGTAAAATTATTTTTTCCTTTAACACAAGAAATTTCCAAGCTTCATTAAATAGGATATATGATGCGCATAAGTTTAAATTTGATGCAAACAAGGTAGATACAGACTACCACACATTGTCTAGACATATGTATATCCAAGTAAGATGGTGTATGTGAAGACAATGGAGTCTGATGATATATATCACACCTCAAAATCTAGTTGTGGGAAAGAAGGAAGAAGTAAGGGTATACATCTACTTGAGGTCCAGGATAGTTAATAGGAAGTACATTGATGAATATCTTCTACTCCCACCGCCACCTCAAGGTAAGTAGGCTTTGGCATGAAAAGGACATGCAAGGTTACTCTTCCAAGGAAAGAACAAGAAGAAAAGAATAAGGAGGAGGAGGAGGAGGAGAGAGATATAGGATAGTGTTGTGTTGGATTAGGGCCACAAAATAAAGTTGAAGATAATGTGTAAAGAGAAAGGTAACGGAGCAGGAACCTCAAAAATTGTGAGTAAATTTCCAAGGGTCACTCCACCCAAGTCAATTATAGAGAAGAAGACACCTTTAGTAAGGAGAAGGAGGAATTTGGTGACCCTTGAAGATAATGATAAATATATGTCAAAAGAAGAGGTGGCGTGCGACAAAAATCCAATCATCCATGATGTGGAGGATGAAGAAGATCCCAAGGATGAGGATGTACAACACGATGTAGAGGTACCCAATGAGCCTGAGGAAGGCCCCATAATAGAAGAGTAAAAGAAAGATAGGAAAAATGGAAAGCTGTCCAAGGAAGATGTGGGAGCTTTAGGTGGAGAAGGAGGAGGTTCGAACCCAAGTGTAGAGACATGGATATCCACATGCAAATGTACTAGTGGGAGAAAGAAGAAGGAGGAAATATTGCGTACATCAAAGGTAATCTACATTGAATATCAATCTAAGGTGTTGTGTGTAATATTTCAAAGCACGATTCCAACTAAGAAACTTTATGGCTAGGAGATGATTGATCCAAAGGGTGTGACTATGTGCACAAGGAATATGCTCTCTTAGATCATGCATAATCATATGGAGGAGCCAAAATTTAACATTAGTGATGAAGGTGTAGAATTAAGAAAGTGTTGAATGTAACCCATGTGACCGTAAGGCCCACGAGTTGAAAAATGAGAAGGCATGTAATTCCTTGAACAAAATGACAGCAAAAGTGGCTTAGAGGAATTTGGATAAAGGGGCCACCATTAGGGTATTAATTGAAGATAAGAAGAATAAAGAACATGAATTCCATCAAATGGTAGAGGAGTGGGATAAGAAAGAAAAGTGCATTAAGTATATGTTCATTAAGGTCAAACATATTGTGGATTCAATCACTACAAAGTGCAACCGGACCTAGAAGAAAGGGCCAAAGATGAATATCTAACAAAATTGCATTATTTGGAATATATTGTAGGAATTCTACTTCAAGAATAGAAATATGTACAAAGGCCTTCAAAAGAATAATTAGCTACAATGCATAATAAGAATAAGGTAGAGGTAGCTCATGAAATAATAGAATATGAGGTGTTGGTCACCACGTTGAAGGATGAGCTAAAGAAGGAAGGTTGGGAATTCAACAATTACAAAGACCACGACCACTGTTCTTGAGGCATATAAAATCAAGGAAGAGAATGAAGTTAAACAGTGCAAGTGGTAAGGAAATATGAAATATTAGATGAGAGGAGATCATGGCTAAGATTTCCAAGAAGCAAGATGCACTCAAGATGGTTAGAGAATATTTTTATCAAATACTCAAGGAGTTCTAGTCATTGGTTGTGTGAAGGATAGATGCATTTGAACTAGTGATCTCATGATTTTATGGGATTATTAGAGAGTTAAAGGAGAAGGGTGAAAATAAGGACCCCATGGAGGTATCGGAGATTGTAGGGGTAGTTCCGGATGCAAATGTTAGGGAATTAATAGAATGGAAAAAGTTGGAGGGCATCCTTAATGTAGAGTTTTCTAAAATTTTACATCCATCCCGGAGTAGAGATAAAAGTGTGCCTAGTAATTCTTTCATTTAGTGGGTGTATGCCCCTTTTTATTTCACTTTCATATTCTTTATTCTTTGATTTATTCATTCTTAGAGAAATAAGTTGAGCAACATATTACTGAGGATGAACAATATCCCTAGTGTGTGGTAATGTTGGGTAGAGAAATTCATGAAGTATCAGATAGAATAGAGACTTATACATAGGAGTACATGCATAATGAAGGAAAGATAGTACACAAGCAGCACGTACGGAGTACCTTGGATCAGCGTGTGAGATTGTGCACACATATACGAAAAGAACATGGACTTTTCCATTTTCTAAGCCAAGACTAAAAATAGGAAAATAAGGGTTTGAGTGCTAACCAAGAAAAGGATAAAAGCATGATGACCTAGTGGCCAAGTAAAGGCCATAATTAGAAAAAGAACATGTAGAGAAAGAAAATAACCATGCACAAGTCATATCTAATTATAGGATTAAAATAAGGCTTATATTTAGGATAATCTATTATTAGCATAGGATGTAAAGCATGCAACCTACCTTTTAACATGCCTATTATTAGGAGAGTGCATGGATAGTGAAGGAAAGTCCCCACCATATATATATATATATATGACGTATGTCTTTGTTAGCGAGATACTATAGATGAGAGAGTAGAGTTATGTTGTTATGACATAGACTAGGGTTTGGTGTTTACGCGCATTGACCTATGACCTATTGTAATGATTGTCATATGTATTCATCTTTGTGATGTAAATAATTTTTTTAATGGATACTTGTGGTCAAATAAGTATATTTGATATGTTTGAAGAAGGTTTTTGATGATCCGAGATGATCTTAGTTCTTGTTTATATTGATTAAGTATTTTTCTTATTATATGTGTTTCCAATTACTATGTTTATTAGGATTATTGTGCATGGATGAGTGTTTTGGTTATGAATATGGAAAAGAGCATGTTAAACCTCTTATAGGTATAACAACGGAGGTTCCTAGTGGTTGCATGTGCTTCGGGTGAGCATTCGAGAGACCCGGAATGTAAACAAAAGGCTATATGCAGAGACCCAGGACTAGTGTTGGAAAGCTTGCACAATGTTCTAGCATGGATTCCCCAATCACACCTTCTTGTTGACTTCTTTATGTTTCATGGACTCCAATAAATTCTACACGAACTAAGTCAAAATCAATGTCGGTTTTCAGCTATGTAATATGAGTCTCCTCTGTGGCCTCCAAGTAGTGCTAACTCTTCTAATAGAGTTATTGTTATAATACTCGAATTTTGGAAATGCCTACTCTGAAAAGAGAATTAGAGCTCTATTTGACTCATATAATTCTCTTCTAGTGCACTAAAAATACCTTTAATCCATTCCCGAGTTTTAGGTATCAACACTAGACTTAGGTTTATTAATCATATACAAGCAATAATAATAATAATGGTGAGTCAAAATTACTCCCAAAATGCCTTTGAATAAGGCTTAAAAGCTTGCTAAATAATTCAAGTGATTCAAACTTGAATTCTTTTTTATGCCCTCTCAAACTCTTTCATACTTGGGGTAGGGCTGATAATTATGGATATAAGCCATATTAGTTGGCTTTTAAATATTCAACTTGGTGAAGAGTTATTTATGGGCCCATTTTTGGGCACGATGGGTTTGGGGTTCAAAACCACCTACCCCTTGTGATTTTCCACTACCATTGCCTCGCTTCGTGATCCTATCACACTCGTACATGTTGTCACTGTGTTGAGCTTCCCCATCCGCTAACTACCAAGTTTTCTCTACAACATTATTACCTCATCCACTCTACCTCCACTATCCTACCGACTCACCACTATCCACATTGATCTCGCTAAGTTGGGTTTCCTAAATATTCTGCTAACTCCACCTTTTTTCATCACAGTCGGTAGGATTAGACCCACATTTTGTGGGTGGTATGTGGAATTTTTGTTTATACTGGGGGATTTTTCGGTTTTAATGTGGCTTTGTACCAATTTTTGTTGTGATATGTAGTAGGTCAATGGACTGTTGTGTGCAAATATGGTGAGTTTTGTTGGAGTACCATTGATTCGTCCGAGTGAGTTTGTGGTGTATGTGTTCGAGATGTGTAGTTGGTTCTTGAACTCACCCATTAACTCGATCACGAGCTCTCTTATCTCAACTTCAACTCGAAATGAGATTGGTATTAGTTCTCTTTTTATCTCAGTCATCAACTCATCCCCAACTCATTCTATGACTCGATGAGATGATTACAATTTCATGGTAGCTAGGCCCCCTCCAAAACAAAAGTGTACCCCACAATTGAAAACCCACTTTTATGATCTTTGAAGACTAAAGATGAAGACCGCCTTATTTTTTCTTTGTTCAATGCCACTTGTCTACTCCATATCAACCCACTTATTATTCTATAGTATGCCTTACAGTTAGGTCACTTGTGCTCTTACTGTTGACTCCTATTCTCATACAGATGGTATATTGTGCATACGGTGTCCGTTTTGTCTGTTCAAAGTGCATTGGAAAATTGACTCGAGATATTCTGTAAGGAATAGGTTCTAGGAGATATTTGTACCTTATTATGCCCAAAATTAACATCTAGATCATGGGAAGTGTAATTATTCCTATTGCATGAAATAATGACATGAAGAGCATAAATGCATGATAAAAAATTACCACCTAATTGATTTACTTGAGAAAAATAATATAGGTGTTCCTGATTCTATCAAGAAAAATGCTCTGAAACCTGAGTCCTTTAAAGTAAAGGAAAACAAGTATGAGAAGAATAAATTCAAATCCCTCATAGTTAGAGTAGATCCCTCATCAACATGGTTTATAGATTCAGGTGCCTTGCACCACATGGATTCCTCTCATGTTAATTTTTTTATGGAACCTTTATCATGTCCCGAGATCACCTTGGGTGATGATACATTTTTCATAGTAACTAGTAGTGAATCAGTGTAAGTTGATGGTGGAACCTTCAATGATGTCCTTAGTGTTCTCTAACTTATTATTAGTTTACCAAATCACCCATATTGGTCAAGGGATGCATGTGGAATTCAACCCTAACTTGGTGATCATTAGAGAGCTACATAATGAGTCTATAATGGTAGAGGGAAAGGTAGACCACTAGGCTTGGTTATACACCTTTTCCCACTTTGCTCCTAATGCTTCTCCCATTGCCTTACTAACTCATGTTGATGATGTTAGTAAGTTTTTTTATTAAGGGAAAATAGTTTTGAAGGGACTATACCACTATATAAAAGCGCTCAAAAGCCGGATAGTAAAAGTGAGAAAAACCAGGGAGAAGGGAAAAACTACCAACCAAAGAGGGCTCAACAGCCAAATATGACAATATAAGTGAAAAAAGGATCCAAACGTACAATGATCCAAAAAGAAGTAGAAAAGATCAAAAATAAACCAAAAGAGAAACAACATATAGAGCTCCACCAAAAAACAAGATTGCGAACCACCGGATAACAAAGAATTCGAACCAAAAATAGCATCACAGCAACCCGTTACTTGATGATGTTATAAAGTTATGACATGAATAATTTGGCCATTTAAACTATTTTTACCTTAAGAAATTGAGGCAACATGATATGGTCAATGGATTACCTCACGTTTTTTTTGAAGGGTCTTTATGAGGGTCATGCCCTTGGGAATCACCTCGAAAAGAAATTTGGCAAAGGATAATCCTATATTGAGTCTCATACCTTAGAGTTATTCCATAGTGACATCTATGGCCCCCTTCCATATCCTTCATTCATTATATCTTTGTACCTCTTTACTTTCATTGATGAGTTTTCACGGTACACTTGGGTGTATTTTCTCAATTAGGAATCTGAAATTTTTGACCACTTTCAAAATTCAAAGCTCTCATTGAGAAATAATTTGAACGGTCTATCAAGGTTCTTAGAAATAAAAATGGAGGGGAGTATGTGAGAAATATTTTTTTACCAATTTTTCACCTCCAAAGGAATTACTTTGTAGCATACAATTGTTTAAATCCCTTCACAAAATGGATTTTTATAAAGGAAGAACACAATCGTAAAGAAGATGGCCAACTATACAATCCAATTTAAACCCCTTCCATAAAAGTATTGGGTAGAAGATGAATTGTGCTTGCTACATTCAGAACCACATTTCACGTAAAGCAGTAAAAGGGGTGACCCCCTTTGAGGCTTGGTATGGATGTAAACCTAATGTTGAGTACTTTCATGTCTTCATTCAATTGCCACGTCTTGAATACCCAAGAAGAAACAAAAGGCCTTAGAACCATAATCTAAACCTTGTATCTTCATTTTCAATCGTAAAGGTACAAATGATTATATACTTTTAAACCCACCACTCATGAGCTCTATATCGAGAGAAGTGTGAAATTCCAAGATACATCTCCTACTTCCACTTCTCCACCCATAAAGGTCACTCTTCCCCTCTCGAGACCATGATTTGGGATCTTCTAAAGATTTTCTCATCCTCCTACTCCTAATAATCTCATTCCTCCCACTCCTCCATATATTAATTATGACAGAGTAGTGATGAAGAGGAATTTCCCCCTCTCACTCGAGTGATGATTCAATATATTATGATTTTGACTCTCATCCCGGTCCTCATTGGGATATGAATAACTTATAAAGTGATGTGATTGGATAGTATATTATTCATATAAGAGATGAACTCATTCATATTTTTTGGGCCCCATGCCTTCTTCAACTCTACTTCTGATCTATATTATTTTTGGGAGGCTAATGTAATTCCTAAGTTGGATTATATTACGGAAGAGGAATATTCCTCTCATTAAGAATCATACTTGGAAATCCACCCCTCTTCCTAAGGGAAGAAAAATGGTTCGATGTAGGTGGATATATTGAACCAAGTATGGTGTTGATGGGAATGTTGAAAAGTATAAGGTATGAATCATAGCTAAGGGTTTCTCCCAAGTTCCTAGGGTTGATTATTTTAAGAATTTTTCTCCTATCACTAAGATGACTTATATTCAACTGACCCTATCCATAGTTGTCACTAGTAGATGAGATTTCCACCAATTAAAATTTAAAAGTGTCTTCCTTCATGGTGACCTAGAGGAAGAAATCTATATGAAACAATCGTTAGGTTATGTCCAAGATTCCTCCCTTATTTATAGACTTAGGAAGTATATCTACAACGTCAAACAAGTTCCACGGGCTTGGTATGCCAAGATAGACTTATTTCTTCTCACTTTTGGGTTCACTGGGTGTTATTCTGACCCAAATGTTTACATTTTATGACAAGATGATTCCATATTTATCTTAGTTCTATGTGTTGATGACTTGTTTATTATGGGCATCTCTTCTTCCATAATTTATTCTTTCAATACTATTTTAGCCAACAAGTTCTCCATGATTGAAAAAAAAATCTTCACTACTTCTTTAGGATTCAAATCAATCAGTTTGACTCAAGGATTATCATTTTTCAACCCAATTATTCCCTTAATTTTCTTGTTAGGTTTAACATGGTTGATTGTAATCCATCTCCCGCTCTCTTCATTTTTGGATTCAAATTAGTAGAAAATCTATTCACTCCCTTATTTAATGACACCCTTTATTGCCAATTGGCTAGTCGATTAATCTACCTAGCCCATACTAGACTGTATTTATTGTTTTTTATTATATAGGGTAATAAAAATAGGGATTTTGGATCCTAGATGTCATAAAAATAGATACATCATGAGATACACAAAGGAGAGAGATAAAGTGACGAGGAAAAAGAGAAATGACCTCTACCAATGGTTAGAAAAGGATAAAGACAAGCCAAAATACTAGACCCGATTTATTTGTCCATGTTGGAATTGTGTCTAAATTTATGCAAGAACCTCATGAGCTGCATTGTAAAGAAAATAAATGAATTATTCATTATGTTAGAGGAACCTACACTGATTTCATTCACTACATGGGATGGACAAAGGTTTATATTTTTGGATACTCGTATTTTAACTAGGTCGGTAATCTTGATCATTGAAAATATACCTCTCGGATAAATATTCTCTTTTGGTTCATGTCATGTCAGTTTGTCAAACAAGAAGAAAAATACAATTGTTATATCTTCTACAGAGGTAAAATAAAGGGGATTATTCAATGCTAACACCAAATATATTTGGTTACAAGGATTTTGATAGAGTTTGGTATTCGGTTTAGTTGGCCTACTCTGTCATCATTTTTGACAACCTTAGCACTATCTCAATCTACATAAATTTGGTTCAACATCACCAAACAAAGCACATTGAGATCCACATGCAATTCATTAGGGATTTGATTCTTGGACAATTCATTAATTAATTTACAAGACTACCAAACATCGGACCAAATTACGGACAAATTTACCGGACCATTAATTGAATCCAAGTTTCTTCACCTACCCTCACTACTTGGGATGAGATCTATTGTTGCACCACTTATACTTCATGATTTATATTCCTCTTTTCCTCTTCTTCTTCTAAAAATATTGTGATTTTACATGATTACCTCATCATGCCTAGTATTTGGGTCTCATATGACGCTTCTTTATTATTATTTTTATGGGATTCTTCTATCTCTTATAAGTGGACATTTTTCCCATTGGGTTTTCTTCCAATACTTAAGATATTTATTTTTTGTGGGTACCTCATTAGGCATAGCTATTGAGACCTGTTTCTCTTTTATCTTTCCTTTCCTCATCCTAATATTTCTTCAAGGGTGTGTGTTGGTGTGAAGGGGTATTATTTAAATTTTATTTATTTTTAAGGTTGATTACCCTCACCCATGGTGAGTCACCTCACTTAGGTGATTTGTAGGTCTTAGACGAGTCATTAGGAAGTTATAGAAAAATGACATATTCTGTGAGAGAATCATTCATATGCATCATAGTTTCATTTTCATATGGGAGTTACATTTCATTCTTGCATTGTAACTCCCTCTCCCATTTTGGGGTATGACAAGTCTAGGCATGGGAGTTACACAACACTCCTTTATATACCTTTTCATTTTTTATCTATGAGCATGAGTAGACCATTTTTGTATGCACAAGTTCCTTGAGATATTTTTCTTGTTAATTACTTGGAGTTCTTCATATTTTCATTTAGAGTTCAACTTTGTCAATGCGCACACATTCCCAATGACCTTTGTTCCCTCTTTCACATATCCCTAACAAAGATACATTTGGATCCACTCGTGGCCTTCCTCCATTTTTGGCCAAGCATAAGTAGCCCTAATGAATATTACTATAATCATCTTCTTACATTGAGAAATATTTGAAATAATTTAATCTTGACCTCTATATTTTCTTTCAATTCTAAAAGATGGGAACCAGATTATCCAACGGAAGGGAATGATCATATGAGATAGATATGAGTGAAATTTTAGCTTACTCATACCCTCAAATTCTATTTAATGGATTTGAAGTTTATTCAAATTTTTAGTGTAAGTAACTTTTCTAAACCCAAATGATAGCTTAGAAAAAACATTCAATACTTATTAATGGCTTGAAACAATCGGGCATGACTTTTAGGAATTATCAAGGATTTCACATTTAGTAATGAAATCTAAACATTTTACATTATAGTTCACCTTTATCATCATCATATGTATCAACATCCTTTTCAAATATTTTTGATTAAAATATGGGAACAACTTTCCTTCTACATTTCAAAAACACCAAACACACTAAAAATGACAAAACAAAATAGGGAAGAAAACTACACAACTATACTAGATGAAAATATTATTATTAATCTATAATAAAAATAAATTAAAATAAACAACATAAAAAATATATAAATATAATACTAATATACTTCTAAAATAAACTCATATTCAATCTCTAAGGGATGGCACCAATGGTACAATATAAAATAAATGTTGTAGATACTTATAGTTCACTAGTAAAAATAGACTTTTCCCTTATAATGCATTAATTTGAATAAGTTGTGTCCCAAATTTTCTAAAATTCGATCTGAGTGTTCCATAAGATATTCATTTTATAATGATTTCCCTTCTTCTCATCTGCCTTGTCCCAAAGTAATATCGTTTCTAAAATCTAGAAGGAAGTATGCTTTATGTCCCGATCGGATAAGACATAAGGAGGCACAAGAGACATTTCCATTTTTATTGTATATGAACAAGAACTAGTGTTTCCCATTATTGTGCATATTCTCACTTATAAATTAATGCAGAAATAAATGGAATAATATGTATGATTTATAAAAAAAAAAAACTTAACATCCTTTATATGAAATATGCGGGAGGAAACATATTTATGACATCTATGATTTTATTATTCATATATTCTACCTAACCATTTCCTTGTGGGTAGTAGTTTGAGGATAATTTTAATGTGATATTATTTCTATAGGCCTCTTAATGAATTCAATTGACTAAAATATGGGTTCATTATCATGAATAATGTAAAATTAGGTACAAACCTCATGACCATGTTCCATTTTATAAAGCGTATGACCTCCTAAAGGTGTTATTCTCAGTTTTTAATTCTTCGTTCCACATTGTTCAATAGTTAGTAGCAATGATAACAATTTTTTCCATCACTTGAATTAATAATTAGAACTCCAATTAATTCAAGTCCCCCATTGGTAAAATGTTTTATTCTCAATGAATGGATGCAAAATTATGGTTGTGTTTTTTCTCTCTTAGCAAGCACTTGGCATTCTTGGAAATTTTAAACAAGGTTGTGGGCATCCTTGAACATCATGGACCAGTAATGTTAGAAAATTTCTAGTTGTGATAACATTATAAGTTTACTTTTTTGAGACATTAGAATAAATTTGTATGGGATATAATTATATATTGTTTAAGGAAATTAATAGTAGTGGTTAAAACCACTCACCTAGATGGTGTTACAAATATATTAGGGAGTAGATATATTTTAGGGAGAGCTAATATATATAAGGGATTTTTGATACACCTAACTCCACATTCTTGGGAGTTTAATAGGTTATGAAAATGTAACACCTAATTGTTAATTTAAATATGAAATATTATTGTGATATTTTTATTGGTAAAAAATAGTTTATGGGTCCATCTCCCTTTTATATATATTAAAATAGTGTACATAAATCCTTTCCTATTATAGAAATACGAAAAACCAAAACTTAAAAAATTATAGTTTTCAACCATCACAACTGTACATATCCAAAACACAAACACAAAAACAAATTAAAAAGTAATAAATATTGAATAACAAGTCATATGTATCTTCTACAACAACAATTGTATCTTTAACGATATTTTCATAGCATATTCTAAAAACAATGCTCCTTTTATAGGTTATATTATTGTGCAAATATCTACTGAAATTATCATTTAGTATCATAACATAATGATTGTAATAGAATAATAATAACATTTCACGGGGTGATGTGTCGTATGATTACCTTAATGAATATAAAATATATAAGCACAATATCTCAATATATGTTAAGGTATTATAGATTTGTTTAAAGTAGTTTATTTTGTACAAAAATAATTGTAGATCTTATGCATCTACACATTCAAGTTCCTTTAATATATGTCTAGTTGCACATCTTAGATTTGAATGTTCTTTGGAGAAGAGTATGCACTATAACATCGGAACTTAATATTTGTATATATCCATGCACACTATAACATTGGTTATTTATCACCACTCAATAAAAAATTATGAAAATGTTTGTATTATTTTCTATTAGTCAAATAGTTGAGCATGTGCTTATGACCTCAAATCTATTTATACTAGTTTATATTGAATCATATATTAGACCTAACAAGCTTCATATTTGTATGATTTTGATACCTAGTTAGATGTATATCAAATGAGGGGTGGCACGTGATTGAGATAGAGTGAAAAATTAACCTACACATTTGCATGTTACAATTCATTTGTACATAGTTGCATCGAGAATTTTTGGTTATGTCACTTTGTATTAGTGTGTTGACATTAATTTCTGATCAAATGTTACTTTGATTGGTATGTTAACCTATTATTTCTTTGAATTGACTTGGGAATGTAAATATTCACCTTTTATGCCACATTTTCAACTTGAATTGGAATTCAAATAGCTCTTACATTGCATATAAATTCAACACCATTCTAATTATTTGAATTTTCATCAACCTCCATATTGGATAAGTGTCACGGATCTACTAGTGTGAAGAATACACAAGTGAATGATGCAAGATGTGAATTTTTCCAAGGAAAAACAATGCAAGCATACAATACTACAAATTATGAAAATACAAGAGAGATAATTTCAATAATATAGAAATAGTTCCAAATCAATACGATAAAATAGAATAATGTAAGAGATGTACATATATATGAGGTGAATGTGTAACCTCATCCTATAATCATGGTAATCTCCATCTATAATGAAGGTAACCAACACCTAGAATGGTGTATTCAAGTAGTAACCAACACTTAGAATGGTGTATTCAAGTAGTAACCAACACCTAGAATGGTGTATTCAAGTAGTAACCAACACCTAGAACGGTGTAGTCAAGTGTACAACTAAGCAAGCATATCCCATGAGTGTATGTAAACTCCAAGTTAGGTGGAATATCTCGAGTAGGATAATACAAATAAAGTGAGGAAAATAAATCCTACACAAACACCCCCAAAAAACACAACTTAGGTAGGCAAAGAAAATGAAAGTGGGTACTAGAAAAGACTTGATGAGGTACCCACGTGCAATGGAACCTCTCAAAAGATGGAGTAAAAGGAGAAAATCTTGTGGGAAAATTTCCCCCTAAAAGAGAGACATGAAGAAGTGAGCGGGCTAGAAGGCCCCTAGAGATGATAAAGCTTCGATCTAAAGCGCACCCAAATAATAGCTCATATATGAATGAACTTTCTCTCAATGAAATGTTTTGTGAAGATGTTAGCAACTCACTCGAAGACTAGAAAAATATAAAATTTATGACTTTCTCATGAATGAGCTCCTGAATGAAGTTCATGTGAATCTATTTTTTTTTGTCCTCTCGATGAAGGATGGGATTCCTACATATCTTGATGGTGCTCTAGTTATCACAAATTATGACTATAGGTTGGATGATCTAGATGCTAAGCTCGGAAAAGAAGACCCTAAATCCAAATAACCTTGGTAGTTTTGTTAACAACTCCCCTGTAATGTTCCTCTATAGATGATAGAGAAATAACATTCTACTTATTTCTCGACCAACTGATACTACCAGAACCCAATGAGAAACTATAACCTAAAGTGTACTTATGAAGCTCGGTGTCGTTAGCCCAATCTGAGTCTGAGTAGCTAACCAAGTCAATGTCTAAACCAACATTGTAATAAATCCCATATCTATGTGAGCCTCGAATGTAGTGCAAAATCCTCTAAGCTTCTTTCAATGTAGTTCATGAGGTTCATGCATGTACCTCGAAACAATACAAACAGAATAGGAGATATCAAGGTTAATGTGAATCAAGTAAATAAGGCTTCCAGAAAGTTGTCGATACAAAGTAGCATAAACCAAGGGTGTATAACAATCAACCTCAATCTTGACTACATATAATAAAGGATTTGGAGATGGATTGTAATCAACCATGTGAAATCGAGCTAAAATATTTATATAGTACTTAGTTTGTGCAAGTGAATTCCATGAGTTGGATTGTGTGATCTCAATGCCAATTAAGTATTGTTATAAACCCAAGTCAGTCATAGAAAATCTATCTTGAAGATTTTATTCACTATCAAGATAGTCGATGAAGTACTCTTAGTAATCAAAAGGTCATCAACATTAAGGATTAGTATTAGTAATGAATCATCCCATACAATAGATATACATTGGTATCTGAATATTCTTGAGTGAAACTAGAAGCTAGGAGGAAGGAATCCATCTTGGCATACAAATCTGAGGGACCTATTTGAGGCCATAAATATATTTCCTAAATCATAAGCTAAGGATGAATCATAAACAAACCTAGGTAGCTATTCTATGTAGATCTTCTCTTGTAGGTATCTCGTGAATAAAATCACTCTTCACATCACTTTAGTGCACACTCTAGCCATGTGCGGTGGCTACGGCAAGTGTGAGTCTAATCAAATTCATCTTGACTATGGGTGCAAAGATCTTTGAGTAGTCTATGTCGGCTACCTATGAAAAAACCTTGGCTACTAACCAAGCCTTGTACTTATCAACTAACCCATCTACTGAAAATTTGGTCCAATATATCCATCGACATCAAACCATATTCCTTCCCTTAAGAAGTGAAGTCAAATCCCAAGTGTGATTACTAATTAAGAAATTATATTCCTCGTGCATAACACTATCCCACTCATGTATTCTTGATGCCTCTTATAATTTTTATGGATCTATCACGAAAGCATATAAGGTATGTGGCCTACTATGATAGTTTTCCAGAGTACGCATGTCATCCTTTAGATCCCCTACCCAAGTTCCTACACTTTGAAGTGTCTTCCTAGCCTAAAGAGGGCCTAAAGTGGGTGATTCATGTGTCAAATCCTCATCCTCTAAAGTATGGATATAAGTAGATGAGGATGACTCCTCATTACTTTGCTCACTGTTAGAACTAGAAGAAGTAGAAGACGCTACCTCAAGAACCTATTGTGGATGATCTGAATCCTCAAATTGCTCATCAAAACTGAGTGAAGCCAAAGTATATGGAGAAGTGTCAAGTAAAGAGTTAGTGGGACTCTCCTAAAACTTAACACTTATCTTGATGAATAACTCATGAGTAGTAGGATGGATAATTCTATAGCCCTTGACCCCCTTTGGATACCCAAAAAGATGCAAGGTTTGGATTGAGGCTTTATTGCCTTGCGTTTATTTTGGGAATCAGTGCCATTGTTGGTGAATCAAATACCCTAAAGTGATTAAATTCTAGTTTCCTATTGTGTCAATATTCAAAGGGAGTTATACATTTTAAAGCTTTGTGGGGAACCCGATTTTGTATATAACAAGCACAATTGATGGCTTCTACCCAAAACTACGGATTCAAATATTTAGAGTGGATCATACATTTTTCCATCTCTTTCAAGGACCTATTTTTGTGTTCTACCATACCATTATAATAAGAAGTATAAGGCATTATCCATTATAAAACAATACCCTCTGTGGTGCAAGACTTCTCAATTTTTTTGCTAACATACTCCTCCCATTATATGTTCAAAGAAATTTGATTCTTTTCCCAAATTTATTCTCAAGCAAGTTCCTTGAAGTCTGAAAATTAATCAAACACTTCATATTTTTTCCTAAGGAAGTAGACCCATGTATATAAGGAAAATTCATCTATGAAGGTGAGAGAATATTTGGCCCTAGTGAAATAATAATGGGGAAACATCCATGTGATATCATTGTGAATCAAATCTAAAGGTTTTGAAGCTCTCTAAACTTTTCCCTTGTCAAATTTCTCTTCAAGTTTTTTTCCAAGAGCACAACCCTCGCAAATTCCCTCTGAGAAACAAACTCTAGGAAATCGTATAAAAATTTCATGTTTACTGAGATGCTCAAGGTAGTGGTAGTTAAGATGGCCAAACCGCTCATGTCATAATCTGCTAACTCCATCTAAGTGTGTGAGAAATGCAGTAGGGGAAACATCAGGTGAAAAGTGTGAGAAGGTATATAACCTAGCATGGTGATCTTCCCTTCCCACTACTATTGTAGTGTCACTATGTAACTCCCTAATCTCAACTAAATCTAGATCAAATAGGACTCTCATGCCCTTCCCTATATGAGTCATTTGATACACTAACAAGATATTAGTTGAAAGTGAAGGTACACTAAGAACATTTGTGAATGTTCCACCTTCGACTTCAATAGACCCTCTCCTTGAAACTATAGCTATAGTATCATAACCCAAAGTGATGGAGGACATGTTGTAGGTGTAGTGCCCACTTCCCTTTGACACTTTTAGATACTGATTTTGATACTATTGATCATATTTTGGACACTATTATGTTTTGTTTTAGTATGATGGTTAGATGTTAAATCATGGATTAGTAGTAATCTAGATTTAGTTATTATGTTTGATGATTACTAGAGACATTTTCTATATGTGGTTGAGGATATCTATTTGACATGGACATATTATAGATGTTGATTTGGACTTATGATATTGGATATTTTGAGTAGATCTGGTATGGTAGATTTTGATGATGATATAGTTGATTTATTTAATTAAAAATGATAATGTTGAATTATTGATATTGTTGTGATCTGTGTGTTTGGATGATTTTGAGATATTGTTTATATCATTTTGGATGTTCTGATATGGCCACGAGGCCAAAGGAGGTATTTTCATTTTGCAGGTTAAAAATCACAACAATGTCGGGGGACTGGAGACTAACCATATTAAAATTCAGGTGAATTCAATAAGGTCACCATGGCAATTGTGTTATGAGTTTGTGTGTTGTGTTATGTTAGGATTTCCCATGGGGGATTTCCATTATATGTGACCATGGGATATGTGTTTTATTTATGTGTTCCTTTTTATTATTGTTGTATGTATTTTTATTTGTAATGTGTTCCTTCTTTTAATTAATTTAAATGTGATAGTTTTAATGTGATAGTCATATAGTTAAATTTTATTTAAATTAAATTGGGATGTGGAATGTAATTAATAAGGTTGTTGTCTTTAGATATTAATGTTGGAAGAGTGTGTAAGTTAATGTTGTAAGGATGTGTAAGAAACATGTAAGAGTATGTACGGAATTTTTTGGAAGGTCTAGCACTCCATCCTTTATGAAATTCGAATTTGACCTTAGAGGCTTATGGGACAAGTTAAACTTGTCCCACACCTCTTAAAATGATCCACCAACCATGCCTATGGTTTAGAGGTTAAATGTAGGAATTTATAATGCATTTTGAAGTGACAATATGTAATTTTTAATTGCACTTCCCTTACATGTTTTAAATTTGGTCCTTTTGGAGTATGGGCATTTTTGGAGTGTGTAAGTCTTTTTGTCATTTTATTTATTGTGTTTTGGTGAGGATGTTGACTTTCCTCTTGGGGTTGAGGAAGAATGATGTGGCATCCCACATGGATCCACATCATCCTCTTCTCTTCCCTCTCCTATAAAAGTGAAACTCCTTGCTTGTTTATGGTGGTTGGAACTTTATCCATTTCCTCTTAGGGCGTAATTTTTTTGGTGTTGTTTCTTTTGGAGCTTGTTTGAGGAAGAGCTTGGAGTATTTTGTATGCTTATACTTTGTTGGTTTTGGACTGCACTTTGACATTGTGGAAAGCTTGTGAGCTTGGAACAAACTCCATTATGGAGAGGTAGGCATCTTGAGTTGTATTTTAAATGTTTTCCTTCTCTTGCATGCATTTTTGAATGGTGTTTGTGTTTGCATTCTTGGTTGGTTGGGTAGAATGCTTAGGGAAAGGTGTAGGAGAAGGCTATGGGGATTTCATATGGGGGCATAAGGGATTTCCAATGGCATTGTTTTATTGTGGAGGGAGTTTTGGTTTGGGATCCACCTTGGAAAATAAACTGCTTGCATTTCTTACTCTTGGGGGCATAAGGGATAAACTTGGGGGCATAAGGAGGGGTTGGCAGATATAAGGTTTATGGGGTTGATATGATTATTAACGGTACACATTTTTGTGGATGCCTAATTCTAAATTAGGAGGCATAAGGATCTCCCCATAGTTCTTGCTCTTGTTGGCTTGTTTGATCAAGCCTATGTGTTGTATGAATTGTTTCAAATGTAGTTAGGAACTGCTGTCTTATTTTAGACTGTGCATTTTATTGATTATATGTAATGTGAATGTTTCTTGTATGTGATAGAAGCCTTTGTTTCCATGTGTTGATATTCATGCTCCATTTCAATATGGTTAGGGCTCGGGGGCCAATGAGGGAAGGATGGCTTCTCCTTTCTCATTGGATGTCTTGGTTGGGTGGAGAGTGTTGCCTTTCCCCCTTCCTTGTTGTGATCAAAGTTGCAAAGAAGAAGAAACAAGCATGTTGCTGTTTGGAGAAGAAATTTCATAGTTTGACAGTCATTTCTTGTGAGCAAATTCAATGTAACCTTTCCCACCTTGAGTGGATGAGATGTATAGTAATTGTAATGTGAAGTTGTTGCATTGTAAATGGAAGTTGAATTTGAATTGAGAAATATACAAGAAGAATTATACTTCTCTTTTTGTTTGGAAAGAAAATGTAAATGATATTTTATGCTTTGTATCTTGTAATTTGAAACCAATTCAAATTGGAAAAGTGACAAGTTGTAAAAGTGTTATGGAATTATGAATAAAGGATTGAAGTAGTTTTCAAAATTGTAATGTGCACTAGATTTGAATTGTTGTCCAAGAATGATATCTCTGTTTTGAAAAGGAATAAGAAACAGTGTTGTTATTTCATGTATTGTATTTGAAATCAAATAGAAAGGAAAGTTGTAAAAGTGTATTGAGGATCAATGAAAGAATGCATTCCCCTCTCAAAAGTGTATTGCACAATTGATTTGAATTATTGTTGAAAATTGATTGTTGTTTGAAAAGAAAAGAAAGAAGCATGCGTATGGAATGAAAGATAGTGTTATATTAATTACAAAATTGTATATTGAAATTGAAATCAGAGATGCATTTTTAGTTAGAATTGAATGGATGATCTAATAAGCATTGTATTTGATTAAGTTAGAATCATATGCACATTCAAAAGACAAATTGCTAAATCAATTTAAAAGAAACAACTCACTATTTTAAAACTTAAATCTTTGAAATGAGCAATTCAAACTTATACTCAACAATAAGTTATGAAACCTTGAAATTCATACTTAGGAAGACTTAAGGAACTCAAATTCACTATAACAGTCAAGAATGAACCTCCAAAACTTAATGAATTTCAATTTGGAGCTTACACAGTCATTTTTCCATCTATTGTCGGAAAAATGCAACCTCAAAAAGATTAGATAAAGTGACTTCCTAAAACACCCTAAACCCTCCCTAGACTGATCCTCCATGTCTAGTTGACATGTTGAGCGAAGGAGGAGTTCTAATTTTACCAAAATTATAAGTTGGAAATTGTCAGTTTGCCAAACAAAGGCCTTCAAATTGTTTTTACAAAATTTACAATTAAAACTTCATCTAAAAGCAAGTTTGATGTTCCCTATGCAAAAAGGGCATCAAGAGATTTATGAAAAGTCCTCATTTGCACAAAATCAAGATTTCTAGCTCAAGTTATGGCACTTTGAAATTTTTGAGCTTGGGCGGAAAATTTGGGAAAAATTTCCCTGGCGGGCCCACAAGCCAAAAATTTCCCGTCATTTCGGCCTTAGGAAAAATTTTGAAATTTTGGACCTTGGGAAAATTTTCACTTTTCCCTCCACTAGCCCACAGCCAATCAGAGGCTGCCACGTGTCCTTCAACGATTGAGGTGGAGGCGTGGATAAAATTTTACCTCTTAAAAATTTCAAAACTTTTGGGAAATTTTCACTTTTCCCTCCATCGTCCCGCATTCAATCAGATGGCACCACGTGTCCCCTTGTGGCTACGGTGGAGTGCGGGTTCTTCTAAACCTTTTTAGTTTTTTTTTTTTTAATTTTTGGGAAAAATTCCCAAGTTTTTCTTGCGGCCCATGTCTAATCACGTGATGACACATGGTAGATCGGACCTCGGTGAGAGTGCGGAGTTATTTTCTCCATTGAGATTTTAACTCCAAAATCTCAATTTTCCCTTTAACTCCATTTGATCTGCTCCTCCCCGCGACCAATAAGATTTTGACACGTGGTTGGGGTTTTCTCCTTGCGAAGGCACGTGACGATTTTCACCCTTGGGCTTTTGGGCCTAAAATTTCCATTTCCCAGAATGCTCCGCCGGCCTACATTTTCCCACGCCAATCGGGAAATGCCACATGTCCCCCTCCCTAAGCCCGTAGACTCCCCAAGGGAAAATTTTCTCCCATAAACTCCACCGGCCCATATCTTGAAAAGTACGAGGAGTTAGGAAGACTTGTTTATATTGTTGGAAAGGTGAGAAAATTTCCTATCTAATGGGAATGATTTAGGAAAGTTTTGATGACTCTAATTACGTGAAAAATCAAGTTGAACCCTGTAATCCTTTTAAAGCAGGGTTGAGAGAGAATTTACCTTCCTAACCTAAGTGATGAATTTAAACCTCTTGTTTGACCTTGTGCTTGTTGCTAATTGTTTCTAGAAGCATTTTTTCAAGTCAGTCTTGATTGTTAATCCTAATCTTGTTTGTGCTAGCTGTGATCTTGTAACCTAGTAGTTGATCCCTTAAACAAAAAAAATTATCCCATAATTTTCTAGCTAACCCTAGGTTGTTTCTTTGGTCTCAAGTGGTTGTTTAAACGAGGCACTACAGTTTGGTATTAGAGCATTGGTTCAAAGGATTGGACCATTGGGCACTAGAAAACTTGAGACATGAAAACTCAAACCTAGCACACTTTGAAAATTAGAAAATAACTTAGAAAGAATTTATATGTTTTTAGTAAACATGGAAATTATATAACTTAGCAAATGAACCCCGACTCTCACTTTGTTCTATGCGGGAGGCTCAAGCGAAGTGAGAGGAACCTTTAAAAGACTCAAATTCACCACCACCGGATCGAGGGTGTAGCAGCCATTCTATCTCGATTCTATAGACCCTTCGGGATGTTAATGCCACTCTACGTGGAGGGAAGACAACTAGTCATGATAGAGCTCCTTCTATCGAGGGTCAGGTACCCCCTCAACTTAGTGAGGAGCATAGAGGAGAGAACTCCCATGTAGATTTAGTATGAATAGAGTCACCACCTAGGAGATAGGGTGACAGAGTTCTAGAGCATAGAGAGAGGTCTCAAAGCCCTAGGCTTAGGGATGAGCATGCAGAGAGACCTAGAGGCCGACAGACCACAGCAATGGATCACATCAAGGAGATCCTAAAGCTTAGGCCCTCACACTACTAAGGTGATACAGGTGGATTTTAGGTAGAGGCCTGGCTAGTGAGCTTGAGTGGTTGCTTCCAGCTTTGTCCTTGTTCTAGAAACATGAAATATCATGTTGCAATCCATCTACTAAGGGATAGAGTAGGAGTATGGTAGAGGACAGAGGAGCAGAAGCTCCATGTAGATTTAGAGACAGTGACTTGGGAGCTGTTTGAGAAGAGATTCAAGAGAAGGTATTTATCATAGAGGTTTATCTAGTACAGGATTGATGAGTTCCATGACCTCCAACAAGCTACCCTTTCGATGCAGAGTATGAGAGTATATTTCTAGATCTACTTCAGTATGTAGAGTATATGCAGGATGAGTAGGTGTGGATTCATAGGTTTATCTGGGGCCTAAATTTGGATATTGGAGGTGCAGTGTGGATTCACTATCCACAGACTTTAGCAGAGGCCATTGAGAAGGCCTATATTGCAGAGGAGACTCGAGGTAAAACCTAGCAGGCTAGAGACCGAGTCAGGAGCTGCATTTAGTAGATGCAGATGGTAGATCGAGAGGTTTAGTACCTCTTCCTCATGGTGGTCAGCATTCAGCACAGTCATCCTTTAGGCCACAACAATAGTAGTAGTAGTAGCAGTCTCATTTACCATATAGACCTCCATAGAGAGTTGATGCATAGAGAGGTCGGAGCATGGGGCCTCCTCCTAGGGGTCCCATCAGGACACAAGGTGGACCTAGAGCTCAGTCAGTGGGAGCTCACTAGTAGAGGCCATAGCAGACCACAGCTAGATCATCGGGATCCACACCACAAGCTTCTAGGGCACCTACTAGAGGTGTTGTTCCTTGGAGAGGATCAAGTGGTTACTTTGGATGTGGAGTAGCTGGACATTTTTTGAGAGATTTCCCTCATAACCATAACAAGGGTAAGGCATTAGTTTCTGAGCCAATAGTTGGTGACATGGGATGTAGCCATAGGATCTATGTAGTGGTTGAGAATTGCCAGGAAAAGCACCAGAGCATAGTCATTAAGACCACATGTAGCATTGGTGGTATTCCTACCTCCGTATTGTTTGATTCTGGTTCTTCTGATTCTTTCATTGCACCATCTTTAGTAGAGTGATGTAGGATGGTGACAGTTAGGCAGGGTCTTAGTTGGGATGTCGAGATGGCTTCTGGAGCCAAGATTTCCATGGACTCCTTAGTTAAGGAGTGTGTTGTGGATTTGGGACCTTTCACCACCACCTCAAATATCTGTATTCTTCCTTTGGGCTTGTATGGAGTTATCTTAGGTATGAATTGGCTATTTGCACATAAGGCCAGGATGGATTGTTATCACAAGACTATAGCTTGTGCAGATGATTTGGGAGTTGAGTCGGTGATCTTGGGGGTCAGGAGACCCGTTTCTATTCACACCATTTATGTTATGCGGTTTAAGCTATGTGTGCGAAGGGGTTGTCAAATGTATGTTATTACATTCAATGATAGATCGGAGGATGAGGATGGGTCTAGTGGACCCTCACTAGATGATCATCCCATCTTGAGAGATTTTTGATGTATTTCGGGGGAGCTACTAGGGTTACCACCCCCACGTCGAGATATATTTTCATATAGACCTAGTTCCGGAGCAGATCCTATCTCACACGCACCTTATCGGATGACCACCCCAGAGCTCTATGAGCTCAAGTTGCGGTTTGAGGGCATTTTGGAGAAGGGCCTTATCCATCCTAGTGTATCCCCTTAGGGTGCACTAGTGATTTTCATGAAGAAGAAGGATGGATCATTACGGTTGTGTATTGATTACTACCATTTGAATAAGTTAACACTCAAGAATCATTAACCTCTTCCTTGCATTGATGACTTATTTGATCAAATGAAGGGAGCCATGGTTTTCTCTAAGATTGATCTCAAGTCAAGCTACCATTAGTTGAGGATTTCGGAGGTGGAAATTCATAAGACGCCTTAGAATGAGATATGGGCACTATGAGTTCATAGTGGTGCCTTTTGCTTTGAAGAATACCCCCACAATGTTCATGAGTTTGATGAATGGGGTATTCAAAACCTTTTATATCACTTCGTGATCATCTTCCTAGATGACATTTTGATATACTCACATACACGTGAGGAGCATGAGGGGCATATTTGACAGGTTCTCCAGTGTCTTCGTGAGTAGCAACTTTACGAGAACTTGGAGAAGTGTGCTTTCTTCCAAACAGAGGTGCAATATTTGGGTCATATCATTTCTAGGGAAGGTATCGTAGTCAATCCTTCCAAGATTATAGCCATTATAGATTATCCAAAACCTACTACAGTGACCAAGGTGCATAGCTTCATGGGTTTAGCAAGTTACTACCGGAGATTTATTTAGGACTTCTCTCAAATTGCACACCCTATCACTTCCCTTCAGAGGAAAGGGAATAAGTTTGTTTGGTCGGATAGATATGAGTAGGCCTTCAGACACTAAAGGAGTGCCTCACTACAGCACCCATTCTTACAGTGTCGGATCCATAGGGTGAGTTCTTTATTTGTATAGATGCTTCTTTAGTTGGGCTTGGAGGTGTGTTGATGTAGGATGGTAGGGTTGTAGCTTTTGAGTCTCGCAAACTCAAGGATCGCGAGCTTAATTATCCTACCCATGATCTTGAGCTTACGGAAGTTATGCATGCTTTGGTTAGATGGATACATTTTCTTCTTGGATGGAGATTCACACTCAGGATTAGACCATTTGAGTCTTCGCCACCTCTCCACGCAGCCCAATCTAAATGCTTGTCAACATCGTTGGATGGAGTTACTTTGTGAGTATGACATGGAGATAGAGCATGTGAAGGGGAAAGAGAATGTGGTAATAGATGCTCTCAGTAGATGGAGACATGTGGCTATGGCCACCTTAGTGAGCACAGATTTGTGGAGCAGGATTCTTGACCGACTTCCTCTTGACAACTTCTACTCTGTGGTATGAGCAATGATAGAGTCACGAGACCCCTTGAGGGGAATTTTGATGGCTTTTCCTTAGAGGTAGATGGCATTCTCAGGAATAGAAGTAGGATATATGTTCCTAGAGATGGAGGCTTGAGGCAAGACATTTTTGTAGAGGCACATCATGCACCCTATTAAGCCCATCTTAGGGTGAAGAAAATACATGCTACCTTGAAACAGTTGTACCACTTTGGAGAGGACTTTTTCGAGACGTGGCTCGGTTTGTGGCATGGTGTTTAGAGTGCCAGAGGGTTAAGGCCAAACATCAACATCCAGTAGGTCTTTTTTATCCTCATGCCATACCGAAATGGAAGTGGGACACCATTTCCATGGATTTCATTGTCAAAATACCTATGTTGAGATATCACCACGATGTCATTATGGTCATGGTTGATAAATTGGCAAAAGTGGCTCACTTTTCTCTAGTGGAGACAACTTATACAACTAGAGTAGTAGCACGAGTTTATTTGGATGAGATTTTTAGGTTACACGGGATTCCATAGAAAATCATTTGTGACTTGTGATCCTTTGTACACTTCACATTTCTGGACTACCATGCAGTATGTCCTCGGGACGAGGATTAACTTCAGCACAGCATATCATCCTGAGATAGATGGAAAGACCAAGCAAGTGAATCAGATTTTAGAGGATATGCTCAGGATGTATGTGATGGATCAGTAGTCTAAGTGGGAGGAGTACACATACTTAGTGGATTTTTCCTATAATAACAGATTTTCGAGTTCTATAGGCATGGCTCCTTTTCGGGCATTAAATGGTAGAGAGTGCGGGGCACCCCTTATATGGGAGAGTTAGAGGATAGAGTATCTCTTGGACCCACTCTTTTTTTTTAGAACATGGAGCAACAGGTAGTGTTGATCAGGTAGAGATTGTAGGAGGCACATGACAGGTAGAAGAAGTATGCGGATCAGCATAGGATTGATCATAGCTTTGATGTGGGCATGAAGGTGTTCCTTCGTGTTAGACCACATAATAGCCCTATCTGCTATGGAAAAGGTTCTAAGTTAGCTCCTAGATTCATTGGTCCTTTTGAGATCTTGGAGTGTATCGACCCTTTGGCCTACCGTCTAGCATTTCCACCTAACTTGTTTCATGTACATGATGTGTTTCATGTTTCCATCCTTAGGAGGTACATTGTAGATCCTTATCATGTGTTGGACTAGACATCATTGTAGGTTCGGGATCGGGGAAAGTGACGGTGGATCCCATCTATATCATAGATCACGGGACCACAGTCCTTTGAGGTAGAGATTGATCACGTGCAGTGCGGTGGGACGGGTATGATGAGGCTGCGGCTACTTGGGAGGATGCCACAAAGATATTACAAGTCTAGTTTCCACATTTGTTTCGGTGACTTCCGGAGGAAGTTAATTCTAAGGGGAGAGGGATGTAGTGCCCACTTCCCTTTGACACTTTTAGATACTGATTTTGATACTATTGATCATATTATGGACACTATAAGTTAGAAATTTCCGGTTTGCCAAAAAAATACCTGCATATCATTTTTTACAGAATTGAGCCTTAAAAATTCATCTAAAATAAAAGTTGATGTTCCCTGTGCAAAGAGGGCATTGATATCTTTCCGAACAGTCCTCGTTTTCCCAAAACCAAGCTTTCTAGCTCAAGTTATGGCACTTTGAAATTTTTGAGCTTGGGTGGGAAAATTTGGGAAAATTTTCCCTGGTGGGCCCGCAAGCCAAAAATTTCCCGTCATTTCGGCCTTAGGAAATTTTTTGAAATTTTGGACCTTGGGGAAAATTTTGCTTTTCCTCCCATCGGCCCACACCAATCGAGAGTCGCCACGTGTCCTCCAGGGACTAAGGTGGAGGCACGGAAAAAATTTACCTCTTAAACTTTTTCAAAATTTTTGGGAAAATTTTCACTTTTCCTTCGCTTGACCCACAGCTAATCGAGGGCACCACGTGTCCCCATTTGGCTATGGCGGGGTGTGGGTTCTTCTAAACCTTTTTGCTTTTTTAGATTTTGGGAAAAATTCCCAAGTTTTCCGTGGCTTTCTGTGACCCATGTCCAATCACATGATGACACGTGGCAGATCGGACCTCGGCGGGAGTGTGGAGTTATTTTCTCCATTGAGATTTTAACTCCAAAAATCTCAATTTCCCTTTGCTCCGCTGGTCCGCTCCTCCCCGTGACCAATAAGATTTTGACATGTGGCAGGGGTTTTCTCCTTGGCGGAGGCGCGTGACAATTTTCACCCTTGGGATTTTGGGCCTAAAATTTCCATTTCCTAGAATGCTCCACCGGCCGCATTTTCCCGTGCCAATCGGGAAGCGCCACGTGTCCCCCTCCCTAAGCCTGTGGACTCCCAAGGGAAAATTTCCCCCCTAAACTCCATCGGCCCATATCTTGCAAATTATGAGGAGTTAGGAGGACTTCTTTATATGGTTGGAAAGGTGAGAAAATTTCCTATCCAATGGGCATGATTTAGGAAAGTTTTGATGAATCTAATTGCATGAAAAATCAAGTTGAACCCTGTAAGCCTTTTAAAGCAGGGTTGAGAGAATACACCACCACTATGCTAAGAACAGAAATGTAAATGAAAGCACATAACATATTATACTCCAAACTCCATTCTTTATTTATTCATCAATAATAATTACATCATTTTCCATTATACATATTCTCTTTATTCTCTATCTCTACTAAAATCTCAAAATGGCACACTCACATAAGTCTTTTCATGAGGCACACCTATACAATACATTAATTATAATAAATATACAAAATACAATATGTTTCAAAAGACACTTCTTTTGACTCATTCCTCTGTTGGCTTCTACCTCATACTAGTGTAATTTTTCTTTTTTACGTGGCTCTTAGTCAAATTCCATAGCTTCCAGGTAGTGTATCATAGATATTTCCCTTATTATGCCATCTTAGTCTTTTACAGCATCATCTATCTTTCTGCATCTTTCCTTAGTTATGTGTGGTTTCTCTATGTCTCGAGGCTTCACCTTATATACGCATATTTTCCTTCATCCCATGACTTTCCTTTATGATTTTAGTGGTTATTTCCTTAACTTCGTGGTTACTTATATCTTTTCGAGGTTGTCTCCTTAGCTTTTTGGCTTATCCAAAATATGATGAAGATTCCTATCAACACTATCCCCCCTCTTAAACTTTTCTCATCCTCGAGAAAATCAAAATTTATGGAGATGCTTGTTCCAATCCTCCAAAATTTGCTTCAAAATTTTCTGATATAGGCATCAACCACTAGGACTTAGACATCTAGCATAGGGAATGGTTCCCTCACTCAACTCACCCGATTGATTTATGGGATCCCAACTGTAGAGGCATCAACCTCCCCAAAACTTAGATGTCTAGCATAAGGAAGAGTTCCTTCGCTCGACTCACCTGACTGGGTTTGTGGGACACCTCAAATTTCTGAGCCCTTATGGCGTACTTTGTGGCATATACTTTGTTATTTGAGGAATGATATTCTTTTCATAGTTGAGCCAAGAATCCAAATAGTTATCTATTTATTCTATCCACTCTTGCAGTTGTGTATTCTCTTGAACCAAGGAGACTAAATCTGATGGAGTGGGATGTATGTTTTACCTTATTCCATCGATCTTGTGCCAGTGTAGTCTCTTGTTGCATCCTCACCAATGCTTTATCCAAGGTAGTGCTACATTCTCTCATGTCATAGATCTTATCTTGCCACACTGCTACTGGTTTTGATATTTATCTATGAGTTTTGCCAGCTTCCTTCTCTATGTTCCATCTTTATCTTTCGAAATATCATATTCAGTAGAGGCTTTATGGATTTCTTATTCTATATTTTCCATTTCTACCTTGTCCTATGTGGTCATACTTAGTCATACTTGGCCAACCAATAGTATATGTATAGTATATAACGACATTATTCAATTCTGTCTCCATCTTTCCTACCACGGTTTTGTAGTTCACTTCTTTTTCTGATTCTCCGCTATATGTGGTTTGATGACTTCTAACTTGTGTTCTTCTATAGTAGTCTTGTGGATTTGTTCTTTCTCTCTTCCAAATTTGTGATGTTCCTTTAAAATTTCTTCTACCGCGTATTCTTTGGTTGCCTCAATGGAGAGCTTAGGATCAATCTTGATCTACGGCTTGTTTGTTTGTATGGCAAAGAGCATTTTATGCATTTCTTCTTCAAGTTCCATACACACTGCATCCAATCATGAGTATCACTTTTCTCTAATATTTGACTGCAAGTAGTTTTTGTAATGGAGTGAGTTTATCAAGGTTGACTTGGACACCCTCCATGGTTTGTTCCACAACTCCTTTTTGCAGTTGGATTGATTGTTTTTGTTTCCTTTGTAGTAGAGCTTGCTTGATTTTTATTAATGGGTCTCTAGGTGCTTGTGTAGACACTATACTAGTGGAGGAGGGCTTTTGAAATCTGTGTTTCTTGTGCCTCCTATGCCTCCTTTTTATTTTTCTTCCTTCTCCTTTTCCTTCTTTTCTTTTAGTGTTCTCTTCCTTCTTCTTTTTCTTGTCTTCTTCTTCTTCCTTCTTTTTCCTTTCTTCTTCTTCTTCCTTTTCTTTCTTCTTCTTCTTCTTCTTTTCCTTTCTTCTCTTTCTTCCTTTTCTTTTATTCTTCTTCCTTCCTTTTCTTTTCTTCTTCTTCTTCTTCCTTCTTCCTTCTTTTTTTTTTATCCTTTTTCTCCTTTCTGGATTCTTTCTTCTTGTGCCTTCTATTTTCTTCTTCTTTTTGTTTTAAGGTTGCTTCTTCTTTAGCCTTCTTCTCCTTCTCTATTTTCTCTTCTTCTTCTTTCTTCTTTAATTCTTTTAGTATTTTCTATTTTTCTAAGGCTACTTCTTGCTCTTTTTTCTCTTTTCCTCTTTTTTTTTTTTCTCTCCTCTTCCTTTTCTTTTCTTTTTTATGTTCTTTTTTTGTTCTTTTATTTTTTTTTTTTTCTTCTCTTTTTCTTTTTTTTTCAGATACTTTTAACTCTATTTTTTTTTTTTTTTCTCCACTATCTTTTTGGTTTCTTCTATTTATTTTTATGTTTTGCTTCCTCCTCTTTTTGGGATTTTTCTTGTTTAGCCGCTTACACTTCCTCTTTCTCCTTTTTATCTTCTCCCCCTACTACCTCTATAGATTTTAATGATCTATTCTCTCTTTCTTTTCTTGTTTTTCAAGAAACCAATAAGTTCTTCTACTTCTTTAAACCATTGTTTCTCTTCTGTAGTCCTTTTTTTTATAACCTTCAGTTGTGATCTTTCCTTTTGAAGGTCCTTCAAGTGGCTTGTTTCTTCAGCTTTAATTTGTTCTTGGATATCTTTTATTAGTTCATCTGGAAGTAGGCTCATAATATCTTCAAGAACAAAGCCAAATTTTCTAAGTAATAGACTATTGCCTCAGTTATTGCCATTTGTTCTCTTGCATGTGCTCACCACATATTCTTGTGCTAACTAAGAGATACCACCTAGAGATAAGCATTTCTGATAGTATCTGTAGGCTATTTTTGTCAAATTAGTTTCTATCCAAGGTTCAGGATCTTCTGAGATCTGGTACCTCTTGGTGTTGTGGATGTGGTGGTGAGGGAGTATATTCTTCTTCTTCTTCTTCTTCTTCTTCCACCTAAAATTTCTTCTACCTCCTCAGATTGTTCTTCTTCCTTTTCCTTGTTCACCGCGTGGCTTGTTTTAGCTTTTCCTTCTCAACTAGGGATTTCTATTTTTTGGTAATTGGTTTTGAATGGCAGGGCTTTCTTCCTTTTGTATGTTTTGGGGCCACTTCCACTTGTCTCTGATTTCCCTGATGATACAAACTTATGTTGGTATTCCTCAAAGGTTTTGGTGATAACATCATCAAAGCTAGGAAGAACAAGTTTCCTAGGATCCACAGGGTATGCTTTGAGTGCTTGGATTGATGTTTCTACTACCTCATCTGAAGCTTCATAGGGTAATGGCAGAACTTGACCTATCTTCATAAACTAGTGGTTTGATAAAATATAGTCAATGTCCACAATAAACATAACTTCGTGTTCATATTTGGCCATTATTTGTTCTGTTACCTAGATTTATTTGTAACTATCCCCTGATTTATCTGTCCATTTAATGAGTGATGTTATTTGAGTGATTGCATCCATGGTTCTCATATGTTCCCAAATTTGTTCTACCACAGGGGTATCTAATTTCCAATCTACCAATTCATCTTTTTGTGGAAGTGTTTTTGTGAAATACATTACCAAACATATTAATATCGACCCATAACAAAATTATGTTTCCTTCTTTAATTCTTTTCACATTCTCATGAAATTATGTGGCTAGTAATTCAGCTAGGTTATATTCAGACTGGGCCATAGACCATATCTAATGCCAATTGTGCACTCACCCCATGGGTGCATCCTCTCTATTTGTATGATAAATTTTCAAACAAATGGCTTTGTGGCATACCTCAAAGTAGGGTTTTGAATATTTGTAATTTTGATGCCCTTTTGCATGTTGTGACACCCATTTCCTTCATCATATCTTTCATCGGGGTTTTCTTTTTTTGTCAATGGATCGTCCTTTATCCCACATACTAGGTAACCCTAGCCATTACTTCTGTTGTGATCTGGTATGGTTGATCGAGAAAAGCATTTCATTATGTAGACGATTGAGGAGAACCTTAATTTCCCTATCTACTCTATTAAAATAGAAAAATTTTGCTCCACGCATCCAGTTTCAATTCCACAATGAATTTTGTATTTTTCTTATACTCTTCTTGTTGAGTAGTTGATTTTTCATGAGCAAGTAATAATGCCCTATCTACCTCAAGTCTGGTATGATCATATTCAACATAGGGTGAATGAATGTACTTTTAAATCCCATGTATGCATGAATTTGAATGGAATGTGTGAAAATGCACCCTCTGGATCATGTTTGTATGATTTTACATAATGCTTTTCAAATTTAGGTCATGTGAAATTCCTCTTACATAGCTTCAATTGGAGTATCCATAGCTTCTTCTCGATTTTCCTTAATTTTTCCCTAGCTCACTTTGTGGCTCTGTTTTCTCGATCTCTTTGTATGCTTGTAATGCCTTAGCTTTTCATAATTGAATCCCTTATATAGTTTTGAATCCACCTACCACATTTATTATTTCCGTAGAAGGTCAAATTTTTTTTTTTTATTTCATGTTTCTACTTTGTTTCACATATTTGCTTCTTACGCGGTTTGAACATGGTTTTTACGTGGCTTTTTCTTTTCCTTTTGTGTCTTTGTTGTCTTTTATTTGTTTTACGGTTTTGATTTCTCCTTTGTTTGGGTTTCTTTTATCTTTTTGTATTGTGGCTTCTTTCCTTTCTTTGTACCACGGTTTCATCCTTCTCCTTTATGCGTGGCTTTATCTATTTCTTCTTTGTGTGGCTTTATCTATTTCTTTCCTTTCATGGCTTTTCTTTTCTTTGTTTTGTGGAATGCTTTCATCTCTTTGTTTCATGGCTTTGATATCTTTTTCTGTCTTCCTTTATTTCATGGGTATTCTTCCTACATATGGTTTTCTCTTCCTTTATTTGCATGGGTATTTTGCTTTTATCTTCTATTGCATGGATTATTATTCCGGATTATTATTTTTGTTCTCTCTTTCCTTCTTAAGGGTAGAGATGCCCTTGTGGGTTTTCATCCTACCCCTCGACCTATCCACTGAATTTCTAGTTTTCAAATAGGTTGGTATTTTTCTTTATTATGCGGGTATTCCTCCTCTCAAATTCTTCTTTTTCTCCTTTTTTCTTTTTTTTCTAAGGGTAGAGATGCCCTTGCGGGTTTTCATCCTACCCCTTGACCTACCCACCAAATTTTGGTTTTCAAGTAGGTCGGTATTTTGTATTTTTTTAAACTTTTGATCTCTCACTAAGTGACATAAATTTTTGAGCCTTGCTCCATTTACATGTCCAGGAAGTTCTTTCATTTGTAATGTTTTGTAATTTTACTCCTGAAGGTAATATTTCCTTGATAACATATGGCCCTAGCCATCTAACCTTCAACTTCCCTGGGTATTTGTATTTACTATCATATAACAACACTGATCTCCAATGTCAAATTGTTTTTTCTTGATGTGGTGGTCATGTGTCATGCTTTTTGCCTTCTCTTCTCCTATGTTTTGGTTATACACGATAATAAATATCTTTTCATCTAATTTCTCCATTCTATCAATATTTCATGGAGAGAATCATCCTCTATCATCCGGAAGGCTACTTGTAATTCTCAAGCTCGAAGAACAAACTCTATGGGAACCACGGCTTCCAATCCATATACCAATCTTGAATGGAGAATACTTTGTAAGCCTTTTGTATGTTGTGTGGTATGCCCATAGAGTGACAAGGTATCTTCAAATCCCAATCAACAGTTTGAAGTGAGAAAATATTTGTTAGACCTTCTCCAATACCTTGTTAAATGCTTCTACCATTCCATTTTCCTTGTGGGTGGTATGGAGTGCTTCTATTGTGATTAATCATAAACCCTCTCAATAGTTCTTGGATGGTTTCATTTACAAAATGCTTTCCTTGATCACTGGTGATACTCAAGGGACATCCAAATCTTGTAATTATGTTTTCATACAAAAAATTTTTTGTCTTTCTTTACAGTATAATATTTTGTGGGGACCACCTCTTCCCCACCTTTTTGTCGATATTTTGTTCCAGTGATGATGAATCTTTCTTGAGAATGTTTAGTGGCTGGTTTAATTGGTCCTATAAAATCAATAGCCCATTTCTCAAATGGGGCTAGCCAAATAGTCTGAGTGGCATTTCATCTCTTGCATTTGGTTTTCCCACTCTTTGATAGATATCACATGCTCTAGCATGTTTATGAGCATCTTTGAACAATGTAGGCCACCATAGTCTGGCCATCATTACTTTCCTTGTTGTCTTCTCCCCTCCATTATGTATCCACTTTATGCCTTCATGTGCTTCAATCAAAACATTTTTCCTTTCATGTTCTAATGCTACTCTTCTAAGGACATCATCTTGTCCCTTCTTGTATAACTATCCTTGAATCAAAGTAAATGGGAAATGCTCTACACATAAAAATTTTTTTTCTACTTGGGGGTATAATCATTTGGGAATTCTCTTGTTATATGTAGTAGTTGGGAAATATCATCAAACTCTTTAGGTATGGATTCAATTCTAAATAAGTGGGCTCCAGGAAAATCATCATCTATAGGCCCTTCATCTTCTCCATTCTCAATCGATAAAGTAATCTGACCATTGTTTAACTTCCTAGGTTTGACTTGCTACCGTAAAATCAAATTCTTGAAAGAGCATAAGCCACCTACAAATTCTTCCTTATAACATTGGTCTATTTATAAGGTATTTCAATGGTTCATGATCAATGTAGAATGTGAAGGAAGTGGCTAATAAATATTTCTATACTTCATTAGGGCATACACCATACTTAAGGCCTCTCTTTCTGTTGTAGTATAGTTTCTCTCTACTTTTGCCAATTTTCTGCTAGCAAATGCTACTGGATGGTCCATCTTCTCCTAGGTTGTGTCAAGACAACTCCAATTGCTATCCCAGATGCATCTACATGGACATGGAATGGTATCTTCCAATCAGAAAAATCAAAATCGAGCATGAAGAATTTTATCTTTTAGAATTTCAAAAGCATCTACACACTCTTTAGACCAAGGAATTTGCTTATTTGTTCTTTTCTTCAACAATTCCTCGAGAGGAGCACTTATTTCTACGTAGTTCCTGATGAACTTCCTATGGTAACCAGTGTAACCCAAAATTTTCCTCACATCCTTTTGATTTTTTGGAGGTGGTAGATTTACAATCACTGAAGTCTTTAAAGGATCAATCAACAACCCTTCCTTACATATTATGTGCCCCAATAAAGTCCCAAAAGGGGTAAAAAGATACATTTTTTCAAATTTAAAGAAATTTGTAAAGCTCTGCACCTCTGAAACATCAATCTCAATACTTGTATATGATTTTTCAACAGTTTTAAATGGTCCAATCATCAAGATACACTTCTAGAAAATCATGAATGAAATCTTTAAAGGCATTTATCATGATCCTACTAAATACTTGTCGGTGTGTTCTTTAGGCCAAATGACATAATTGTATACATGAATGATCCCCATTCAGTGGAAAAAGTGGTCTTTGGTTGGTCCTCTGCAGAGAATTTTGACTTGGTGGTACTCGAGAAACCATCTGTGAAGGAATACACTTCTCTACCAGCCACATTCTCTAGTACTTCTTCTATAAGGGGGTTGGAAAAGGATCATGTATACAAGCTTTGTTCAATTCCCGATAATCTACACATACATGATCTCTCTAGTATTTTTATTTTGGATCACCATGGGATCTGATCCATTCTACATCATCAACTAGTTTAATGATCCCTGCACTCAACATTTTATCTATCTCAGATTTCACCTTTACCTTTAAGTTTGGGTTCAACTGTATGGCCTTTTCTTTATTGGTTTGAACCCTTCTTTGATCTGAATTTTCATCATTCCAGCTTCTTCATTTTATCCCCTTCAGTTCTTTAAAATATTTTGGGAATATGTCTTGGAACTCTTTTAACAATTCCACTATTTTAGCTACTTCTTCTTTTGTCCAGTAATCTCTAATTTTAGCCAATTTTTCAATTCCTTCTGGCCCAATATTCTCATTCTGATCTTCAATGGCTGATAGTAGTATTTCTCTCCTTCATCCTTGTTTTCTACTACTTGTCTTTCATCTTCTATAACTTTGTACCTTATTTTCTCGATTTTCTTCCTTTTCTTGTTTCTCCACATTATAACATCTTGTCATCTCTCATATCTTTATTGGGCTATCTTGCGGCTTCAGATCTCCCATTCTCTTTTCTTTTTCCTCAAAAAATTGTTTTGTGGCTTCCTCTAGAGTCATAAATAAGAATGTTCTAATATTTATAGAGCCCTCAAAATGTTTAAGTCTCGCATCCCAAAAGGTGAAAGTATGGCATAAAAATATTTCACTATTTGATCCCACTCTTTTTTTCTCCCACCTATCTCTTAGTGTGTGTACCATGATCATGGTATGGGCCCTAGGGTCCATATGAAACAATTGAGTCCATAATAAGGAGAGGTCTCCCTGCATAGATTCCAATGTTGCTCACAAGCTTGAATATGTTTTGTGGATTTGTTTCTCTAGTGTATTCAGGGATCATGACATAATAGCCTTCACTCTCCAAGAATCTAGCTTTTAATAGTATAGTTACTGATTTCCAATGAGATATTTGTTTTGTGTGCCACCCACCAACTCATGGAATTTATGGTCAAAGTATCATCCAATGCTTCCATCCTTGCCTTTTCATTAGGAAATATTCTCTCCATGATTTTGATATATCCTTCTAGATCTCCAAAGCCTGAATATTTTGGTAATGTCTGATGAGATGCCCCATGGCTCAATCTGTATACTCTCTTGATTGGAAGTTGTTTCACTTCTTCTTCTTCCATGGAAAACTCCTCTTTGGCTGGCATAAATATCTCCCTTTCTTCTTCCTCTTGGGTGAGTAGTATTATTCTTCTTCTTCTTCTTCAAATGTATCTTTGGGGTACAAAAATGTCACCCACGACATAATAACTATCTTCTAAAGTGATGATTCTTGGTGGTATCCTTCTTGTGTAATGTAACTTTTGAGTCCTTGATTCAGGGACCCCATGTATCCATGCATCCACCACATTATTTGAGATCTCAGTAGTATCTTCTGATTTAACTGATATCTCCCCATCTGAATTTGGCTCAAAATCTTTGTCAATATTAGAAAATTTATTTAATGCATAGACACCTTGAATGTCATCAAAGTCTTCTCCTTCTGTGTCATGCCATACTTCTTCAGCCCACGTGGCACTCATACCTACATGTAGAGGTACATGAACACATATGCCATTCACACTTAAGGTCACCTCTTCTTCTTCAGCTCAATGTTCCATTATAGTCTACAAACCACTTCAAGGGCTAAGATGGCATTATATGAGGGATTCTCAAGATACATTTTCTACTACTTCAAAATTCACCATCTTTTTTATCCCCATAAAGTTCACTACTACATTCTTTAGTACCCTAATGGTTGTCTTGATGACCCATCCACTAATCCAATGAAGTATCTTGTGGGTTCCAAAGTAGGTCTTCCAAGCATTTCCCATGTAGTTTTGGACATCATATTGACATCCGCACCAAGATCCAATAGTACTTTAGTGATGGTAGTATCAAAAATGTTCTACATCTAGGTAGATGGTGGACTTCCTCCATGTTCATTGAGTCTAGAATATGTTCCTTTTCTTCTTATTGTATCCCCCTCAATTCTATGGACATGATGTGTTCTCTCTTCTTTATTCCATTATTTTTTGAATTGTTTCAGTTTATCTATCAACCCATTATTGATGGTTAATTTTGCTAGCCTTTAAGGCTTTAGCCTCTTCTTCCATGAAACAATTTTTCTCCCTTTCTTCACTGGCTTGAGCTTCATGGATGAGTTCTCTACTCTTTTCAACTTCCTTAAAATGTAATTCAAGTCTAATCTCCTTGGGTTTCCACTCCTCCTCATCAGAAGAATGTTGTTCTTGGGGTAATCTTATTATTTTCTTCTTTTTAGGGACCCTCATTCTTGGTGGCACTTCTAGTTGTGACAACAACTCTATATCATGGTTCTTCACTGTTCTTTCCACTTCTCTCTACCTTCCTCCTCCTATAACTTTATTTTGCTTCCTCCTTTATTTCTTCTTCTTGTGGTTCTTGAAGTAGAGGCTCTCATGATTTTCTTTGGCTATAGTTTCTTCATCCCAAGGAATTCTAGTAATATGTTGTACTTTTCTCTGGGCCTCTTCTACTTAATGCCTTTGATCTTGTTGATCCACTTCTATAGAATTGCGTGGCTTCGGATAGTGGAATGCATCGTGTCCCTTCTTATGGAAAAATCTACATGGATCAGGTTCTATGTAATTTCTAGCCAGGTGCCCATCTTTCCCACACTTATAGCAATTCATTGGTCTTCTATCTTGGTATCCTCCTCCTTGATTATACCCCCACGTGGTAACCACCATCATTGTAACCTTGGTATCCTTGTAACCTCTACCTCCTTGATAATTTTCATAGCCTCCTCTATACCCTCCTCTATATCCTCCTCTAAAACCTCCTCTAAATCCACCACGATACCCTCCGTGGTAACCTCCATCATTGTAACCTTGATAGTTAGGGTTGTAATTGTTTCCTTGGTATCCACCTCCAAACTATGGTGACCACCTTGTTGATTTGGGTATTGTGGTGCAGTTATCATTTGTTGTGAGGTTGTGTAGGTGGTGGAAAGGTGTTTTAATCATCTATGGTTGTGTAGGAGGAGGAGGGTTAGGTGTTGTATTTTATCTCATGGCCATAGCTCTCCTAGAAGCATAATCCTTCAAGTCTTCTAATGCATCCACCGAGGGGCAAGTATGATGATAATGATTATATGAACCACATGCGTATAATACATCAGTTGGTTTGTAGGAGGAGAAACTTAATAAAGGACAAGTGTCTTGAGTATGTTGGTCCCAAAGTCTATAGATCCCACACCATGTTCTTTCTAAAGGTAGTATGTTACTAGAGGATGCTTTCTGTGATGAATGAACTCTTATCCGCTATATTCTCTTTGTGTTCTTAACGTATGGGAATTCAATTCTACTATGGCCTTTGGTACAAAAAATTGTACACCATATCTTGGGCCTCATATTACTCTTTAGTGGGGAACTACTTCTTAATCCCTCAGTCCTCTGAATCTCTTGTTGTAATTTCAATTTTTCTAGCTCTAATTACACCCTCTCTAATTCAATTTTAATTAAAGTTTCCCCTTCTCTTCTCCATGGTTGAGCTTCCAGTTTGATTTCCATTTCAATTTCTTCTAACAATGCTTTAAACTATTGAGAATCTAATGTCACTCTGAGATAAGGAAGTAGCCCCGAGGTGAACCACTCAACTCTCTGTTTATCTGTTAGGGGCTCTTCCAATTTTCTAGTAACAATGTTAAACCTTTGACTAAATTCCTTCACTGATTCTCCTTCTCTTTGTATAAGATATCTCATCTTTCTTACTCCTTCTAAAGGGGCTTCTAGGAAATGAAATTCTATTTTAAATTCTCTTTCAATATCAACCCATGGTTTTGGTCCTTGAGAATTCAGCCTCATGTACCACACACAATGCATCATCCCTTAATGAACATGCAAAATATTGTATTTTAGTAGCCTCATCTATGTGGTGTTATTACTCTTCCAGTAGGCTTCCAATAGGAACAAGTGTTCCAATGCATCGTTAGAGTCCTTGTCAAAAATGGGCATCTTAATCTTTTGCCATTTTTGCTCTCATGTATTTGTTCTAGGTTGAATAATAGGTTGTTGTTTAACTTGCTTTTAATTTCTTTGTCTGTTATGAACTAGTTTTGAATTGCTCTTTCTTCCTTATCTCTTCCTAACTCGATATCAAAGTAAAGTTCACCTAATAATTCTTGGAACTCTCATTTTTCTTGTCTTCTCTGACTCTCTTCTCACAATAGTTGATATCTTTCTTCTAAACTCTTTTCTTTTTGTAGATTCTCAAATGGTGTATCAAGTGACACATGGAATGACATCCACTCTGGGGGGTCATCTCCTTTGGGCTTCACATGTTGGTTGGGGGTGTCTTTCTTTGGTGAATTTTCATAACTACTATTCTCCATAACTACCTTTCTATCTTTATTATTTCTTAATCTATATCCTTCTTCTAATCCTTCATCACTTCCTCTCTTTTTACTTTGTTTCTCTTTCTCTCTCCCTTGATCTTCCTCTCTATCTCTTTCTTCATTTTTCTCTTCTACTATTTCTATCTTTTTTTTTATATATTCTCTTCCTCTTTCTTCTCCTCATCCACTATTTTTATTTTCTCTCTCCAAATTCTTCAACTAACTCCTTCATTCCAATGACCTCATCTTCTTCTTCCTCTCTCCTTAATCATTAACGGGGTCCTCAATTCCTCTTTGTTCCACCCTTCTACTTCTAAGACTTTCTCAAATGTTGGTTCTAATCCTCCTACTAAGTATTGTAACTCTTTCATGAGAGTTGTTTGTCTTGTTAATGCTTGTTGAACTAGACTTTCTATCATATATATGGGATTTCTTGGAGTAATAAACCCTTGTTGGTCTCCATAAAGATGTGGGTATAATAACTAGACTTGAAGTGTCTGCCTCCATTTTTGGGTGAGCCAATTGCTGGCCTCCACTTGAAGTGGGTGAATCTTCTACCTTCTCTACTTTCTTTTCTTCTTTCTTAACTTTATTCAATTTCTCCTTCCTTTCTTTCATCTTCTTTTCTCTCTCCTCTCTCTCCAATCTCTATTTTTCTATCTTCTTTTCTAATTCCTTCTTTTCCACAACTAACTAACCTTTCTCTCTCCATCCTCCTCATCCTTTCTTTTCCTCTTGTTTTTAATTATCCCTCACAAATTACTATTTCTCCTTAATTCTCTTAATCTCTCCTTACTAACTATCTAATCTTTTTCTTTTTCTTTTTCCCCATGTCATCCTATTTCTGCCACCCCAACCAACACCCCATTAATTCTAATAATTCATGACTCTTGGATCACCCCCTTCATGTAATCCATCCCGTGGTGCCTGTCCCCTACAAGAACTTTTTTGCTTCTCTAATTAATCCCTTCTCGATCATTAACACTTTAATTAAGAAAGGGACTGATTGAAGAAATCATCTGTGGGTTCTAGTTAAAACTTCATGTTTCTTGTTGTCAAATCTCATCCAACCCTAATTTCCCACGTGATTATGAAAGAATCTAAGGTAGTATCGTACCAATAATCGATCGCTCTAGTCCACGGTTCATCAAGATATTTTACTATTGTTAATTTTTCCACAATCCACTCAAAGGGTTGTCTTAAGTACATCCGCGTCCACTCTGTCCTCTTTGCATGTGCTAACAAACAGGGCCACAACTGATGAGGAAAATATGACCAGAACTCTTCTCCAAACTCTCCAAATACTTTTATCACCTTATAAGTTTTTTTCACCTTTTTGATTCTCCTTTCACAAATATATCGATCTATTTTTCCCACCAATTTTCAATTTCTAATAACGCGGGCTTCCAATACCCTGGTGGTGAAATATTTCTGACATCCTCTTAATGAAAGAAACTTGGGCTCGACACCAAAAATGTTGACCTAAAACCCCAACAAGATTATAGGGCTTAGGAATATCGATATTTTTAAGGATGTATGCAGGGAAATACACCACCACTATACTAAGAACATAAATGTAAATAAAAGCAGATAATATATTATACTCCAAACTCCATTATTTATTTATTCATCAAAATAATTACATCAGGTTTCTAGTACATACATATTCTCTCATTCTCCTATTATCTCTACTCACATACAAAATCTCAAAATGGCACACTCACATAAGTCTTTTCATGAGGCACACTTATACAATACATTAGTTACAATAAATATACAAAATACAATATGTTTCAAAAGACACTTCTTTTTTACTCGTGTCCTCTATCGATTTTGTCTCGTATTGTGTAATTTTCCCATGACTTTCCTTTATGCTTTTGGTGGCTATTTACTTAACTTCACAGCTACTTATATCTTTCCATGGTTGTCTCCTTATCATTGTGGCTTATCCAAAATCTGATGAAGAGTCCTATCAACAAAATGAGGATTCAATCGCAACTAGTGCTTTTCCCTTATGTTTCTCTTTATATTTTTCCTTTTCCTTATTATATTCTTGGGTTGATGAATATTGTTTGATAGATTCAAGGACCCCTATGTTATTATTCTTAAGGAGATGACTAAGGTGGTCAATCTACTTCTTCATACATTTGTGCTCATCGTGCCCAAGTTTATTACAATAAGAACACTTAACCTTTTCCTTCTTAGGTTTCCCATTTGAACTAGAGGTTTCAATGGTATACTTGGAAGAGGTAGTGGATTTATGTTCTTTCTTCTTTTCTAGATCCTTACTCTTTTTCTTCTTCTCTTGGTTGCTAGAATATTTTTGTTTCCCATTCTCGACAATGAGGGCTTGAGGTTTGGATGACTTCAAGGTACCCATTTAAATTAACTTTTATTGATCCTTATTCAAATTAGAAATGAAGTAATCTAAGGATTGCATAGACCATGTGGCTCCAAGAGCCCTCTTGGTATCATAAAATGTAAAAACAAAGACAATGTAGTCAGGACCTAGTTTGGAAAGCACTGAAAGAATAAGTTGTTCATCCTTATTTTCTATTCCACATTATTTTAACTACAATCATAAGGAATTGAGCTTGGTAAATAAATCTTCCAAGGTGTCAAAGTTGCTAGGAATTAAGGTGATAAGTTCTATTTCTAGCTCATGACCCCTCATAGTGTCAACTTTTCCAAATAATGTTTCTAAGGTTTTCCATACCTCATTGGGATATTTGGATGACTCTATGTGAAAAATGAGTTCAGAGACACTAAAAGACACAAAATACCAAATGCTTCATCACACTTATTATACCACTTAACTTTTTCTACATCTATACTAGGCTCTAGTTCTAACCCCATTGTGATATGGTACAACCCTTTACTCCTTAGTCCAATGGATATTTTTGATTTCCATTCATGGTAGTTAAAAGGTGTAAGTGGGTTAATTGAACTTAGATCCATTATTGTAGAAAGAAAGGTTGTGGTAGTTGTTGTAAAAAATAAAGAAATGTGTGGAAAGAAAGAAGTTTTGAACAAGAGAGGAAACACCTTGTACATCCCCGGAAAACTATACCAAGAAGACCCCCAAAAATATTGGCACTTTAAAACTTAGTTCATTTTACAAAATAAATAGGTCCAATGCTTTGGGAAATGAAAAATATTTAAATTTTACAAAAATGGCACTCAATATCGAGCTACCAATCAAAAGTTTTACAATAACTATTTCTCATAAATAAGCCCTATTTTAAATGAATTTGCACTAAACTTGAAATGCACTTTTTTACTAAAATACAGTTTTAGAAAAACAAGGAGGGTTTTTATGGGAAAAAAATTATTTGTACACATGTTACGACCATAGATCTGCACTGCAACTTTTTAATTTCCACATATCTGTGTGTAAAAAATACCTCTATCATGGGACTTAAAATAGTAACTCAAGCTAGATTTTCAATTCATGTATGGGTTGTTGGAAACTTTTTCACAGGTCTCAAAATGCCTCTTGATCAAGAGAAATTTCCTTTGCAAATATGAATAGGCATTGAAAGCACTATCACAAGTGCAAACACCCTTCACATGTCTAAAAATGGATAGATCTAGATAAATATTCTAGAACTCCTATAACAATGATTTAGGGCCTACAAAAAATCAAAATCCAAAATTGTATATGCATTATGTGGGCACTGTAAAGCTCGGAAGCCTAAAATAGGCTATATACCCAAATACTTGCAACTAATAATCTCAAATGAAAATAAATTTACATAATAATAAGTAGATAAGTTGAATACCATCTCAGCTTTGATACCATATCAGAGAAGCAACACAAATCTACTAGTTCGAAGAATGCAAAGGTGAATGATGAAAGACATGAATTGTTCTAAGATAAAACAATGCAAGCATACAAGACTACAAATTACAAAAATACAAGAGAGATAATTGCAATAACATAGAAATAGCTTCAACTCAATACGATCAAATAAAATAATGCAAGATATGTACATATAGGAGGTGAATGTGTAACCTCCTCCTATAATCATGGAAATATCCACCTAAAATGAAGGTAACCAATACTTAGGATGGTGTAGTCAAGTAGTAACCAACACCTGCAATAGTGTAGTCAAGTTGTAACCAACACCTAGAATAGTGTAGTCAAGTGTACACCTAAGCAAGCATATCCCATAAGTGTAGGGAAACTCCAAGTGATGTGGAATATCCCAAGTAGGATAATATAAATAAAGTGAGGAAAATAAATCCTATACTAACACACCACTCGTATTTGTGTAAAAACTCAAATTTTGAGATTTTACCCTTTGACATTATTGGTTTTAACAATGCACTCTCTATAAGATAAACACACTCTTTCTATCCCCACTTAGTACATCCCAATGTCTCTTTTCTAACTTGTTTAGTCACACACACTAATATGTCAATAGTTTCTAATAAAAATGCATAATCCCCATAGAAAAAATCTACTTTGTATAGGATCAACCTTTAGTTTTCACATTTTTCATCCATGTCCAACATAGTACATCTCGCTTAATTTGTAATATCAGGTCTTTACTCACTTGTATGGCTCTAAAATGACATATCCTCCATCTTTGTTTTCAATTTCATAATCTTCGTTGGTTCATTTATTTCCTATAGGTTGGCCTTTCCATGATAATTTACCTTCAAAGCCCTATATAAGCAAGTTAAACTCTCTCGTTTACATGCTTGGAAATCATATGTCATTCTATTAACTTACCCTCTCGAGAAAATATACACAAGGCTCCTAAATCTCACCGGATATCATGCACAATCATTAGGGGAAAAATTAATACAATTTTAAAGCATCATATCAAGTTAAGGGATAAATTTTTCTCATTTGTAAAAACTCAAACATCCCCATTTCAAGTATTATCAATATCCCAACTCATTTAAATAATTGTAAAAAGGTAACAATTTTCACACCATAGTTACATTCATTTATATATCACATGGTAGGTGAAGAATGACATGTGGTTTGATTCCTCTTTAGATTAGTGTTAATGTCGGTTGTGCAAGGATTACACTTCACCCAAACTAATGTTTTTGTAGGTTATCCGACTTGTCTAGAGTTTGAGATATTAAACTATTTAGAGGGCCTTGTAACATGATCGAAAACTAGGGTTTGATAGTGGCATACATTTTCCAAATTGGTAGAACTCCCGAGGAAGTTACAAATACATATTCGAGAATATCTAGAACTATAGAGTATTGTCGAAACCATACGAAAGGTCCTAATATAGTTCTATGGTCTGCACTATGCCAATTTCCAACTACAATTTTTGTTTTAGGGAATCATCATGTTTAGATCTCCTTGTTTTAGCACTTTGCACATCCATAACTCCCAAAGCTATCTATAATCAACTAAGTGCACACATTACTTTTTGCTTTTGGGATTATAGTATATTTTGTACACTAGTTTTAATATTTAATGTAGTTTTATGATATTACATAATTAATATTGGAAGTTACTTATTTAGAATAGCCTCATGTGGCTCCCCTTACATCCTTTTAGTGTGTTTATATCACTAACCTAATAAATATAATAATTTTGTAAACATTATGGCTAACCCAAATTTTGAATTAAACATTATACTTTTGAAAACCCTAACTGTCCTAGGGTTCCCTCTTCTATCTTATTTTATGATTAATCTTCTAGGTGTGTTTATCCTCCTACTTCCAATAATGGATTCCTCTCATGGTCAAACCATATTATTCATTAAATACCTCAAGAGATACCTTTTATGTAAGGGTATGCTCTTTAAAATTACTCATAACACTCAAATGTATCCTCATACACCCATCAAACATGTTCATATTTGTCTTCAAAAGCTCTATTCTTCAATTTTTTGATCATATAAATATAGTTCCTAATACTTGACCTTATTACTACTACTGATATATTTTCCAAGACTATATTTCCAATTAATGTTGATCATGTCCAAGGTAAAGTCTCTAATAATCACTCTAAAAATCATGTTCATGGACTTCTTAAAGATGAGACATAATAGTTTTTCACTTATTAAAAAATAATCCCACTAATATTTATACTCTTATATATTATGCATGAGATCAACTTAAGTATACTTCATTATCTCATATAGATACATATATTCTTCGTGCATCTATAGTACTTACATCCTTCAGGGAACCTAATCTTTCACATATCTCTATAACTATTTGTGTAACCATTACTATTATCACACATCTTATATGCAATCATAATGGTTTGTATGTTTATTCATCTAGCACACAAGCCCTTGAAACCCTTGTTCATACAATTCAAACTCAAATATTACAATTACAATAAGTTCCATCCACTTCTCCTCAAGATATATATTCTACTTAGTTTAATCACAACCCACTTGCACCCAAAGTGGCTTCATACCCTATGTCTCTAGCTTTTGTCACTAACAAAATTCTTATCAATGAAGGAAAAGATGACCCTATAAAGCATCTTTACTCATTTCATGTGGTTTATAGTGATCACACATCTTACAATACCTAACTTACAAATATATTCCTAGGAGTATTAAAGACTTCTCATTACGCAATTATTTTATTATCTCCCCTCACATTTTGTGCACTTTTTCACTGCTTTGGAAAATAAAATTTTGGTACAATTCTCTATCAACATTGGGGATAAGGTTTTGTATGCAACAATTCCTAAAATATGACAAGAATTGAATGAACCTATAATTTATCATGTCTTACATTACAATGCCATCCTTATTAAGGTGAAAAATATCTTCATTGATAGTGAATTACAAGATCTTTTCACACAAATCTTGGTTTCTCCTTGGTAAGAATTGGTTAGATTTTAAAAATTTTGATTATTATACCATTTATGTCACACAATCAAAGAGTGTGAAGCTATTTTTACATATGAATAAACTCAAGTACATTGTTATCACTCTTACTAGATCTAATTCCAAGGTTCCAAGTAAAATTACACTCAAAGGAAAAACTAATAATGCTAAGGATACTTCTAAATACATTTTTAATATTATTGTTCAACCTAAAAGCTACAATTACAACATGCATGATGATAGTTTACATGTTTACCTTGTGCTCCACACATTATATTGAAACAATTACTTGAGTGTAATATCATGTCTCTCCATCCACCATTTGAGGTTGATACAAGAAAGCCTCAAAGTAATAATTTTGATGAGAATGTTTATTTTGATTACCTTTCCTATACTAGTGGTAATGTAACCACCGTAGTGGTTACATGACCACCGATGTGTGCAAACTGTTGGTTCCATGTGCATTAATCTGAGACTCCAAATTACATGTTCTAAATTCATATTGCAAGCTTCGAGTGTCTATCTCACACATTTCTTAATAATTTTTCCTAATTTCAAGATTTTTGGAAATGTATTGAACTCTTCTTCTCTACTTACTATTATTAGAATGTTGACTTGCCTTTTTTGGATGATCTAGAATTTCTTGATTGCCAAGTGTGTTGTACTTCTTCCCACCTTATATTTTTCTATTAAAACCCAATCTTTTTCCCAAGAACTGGTTAGAAAAAAAAAATTGATTGCACCGTTACTGTACTAAAATCCTTCCAAGAAGTACACAAACAACTCATATCATTGTTTTGTTTCTTCCTGCTTAAATTTGTAACCAGTTTTCTTATAGTTAGTCTAATCCAACGTCTTCTTGGTTCTTGATTTATTCTACAAAAAATATTGTTCCCTGAATGACTTGGACTCATCTCTAGAAAGTAAGATGAGATAATAGAAACGTTACCACACTTGGGATTTGTCACAGCTATACAATATCCAAGTTGGGGTGTAATTCTAATTTCTTCAAAGCTTTTACTCTATATTATTGTTATTAAATAAATAGAAGCAATAAACTTGTTTTAAGAGGTAGAATTTATAATTTCCTTATTCTCAATAAGAAGCTTTTGCTGATATTTTCTTCTCGTCTTATCCCTGTGGATTTTCTCGGAAATAATTTGGAGGAGGTTTATGTGCATGAATTTCTTCACTTCTTTGTTTTAGAGTACCCATAGATTTCAATTTCTTCATTATTAGATTTATGTGCATACGAGAAAACTTCCATTGATAACTTATTCCTTGCTTATCCCTATGGGTTTACAAGGGAAATAATTTTGAAGAGGTTTATGTGTTTATGATTTTCATTGTATTTCTTCATTGTTGGTTTCCTGTGCAATTTATTGTTTCTGGGAAGTCTCGAGGAAAGAGGAAATTTCTTCTGATAAGTTTCTTCCCTCCCGTGATTATGAGGTGATCAACTAAAGGAAGTAGATTTCCAAAATTATAAGTTAGAGTATATCATTCTTTATGTTAGATTCAATTTTCGTATCTTGCAACAAAGGAATAGATACATCTGGCTATTCCCTATTTGTTTTATTTTGTGTTATAGCTAGATTATTTTATTTTGATTAGTTCTTTCTCGGTGTCTATAGATTAGCTTTATTTTAATTAATTAGTGATTGGTAGATGTTAGTTTTGTTTAGTTCATTTCCTTTCACACAAATAGATTAGATTATTCATTTTGTTTTGGATAATTAATTAGGAATTAATTTAGCTAATTAAAATATTAACACACACTTGTAGTCTGTTTATTTCACAAAAGCACTATGCACGTTGGAACCTCATTCGGAGATATTGGAATGCTCACCTTAACAATGCACAACTACCAAGTCCCTCCTTTTTGTTTGTTTGTGAATATGTTAACATGCATAATTGCTATCATATTTAACCAAGAATTCATTCATACAAACTTTTTCAACTTATTCAAATCATTATGGAAACATGCATAATAAGGAAACATAATAGATCATACAATAACCATTATCAATTACACCATTAGATCACCATATTCATGCATATCAACAATCATAATCAATCCACAATAATCCATTACATCAAAGTATGGAATACTGAAATATGAATAAATAGTAATCAATGTGTTAGGCACTCGAATGTGTGTGCAAACATCAAAACCCTAGGTCTGTGATAGCATAATGAATCCAAGAACTCATAACTAAGACATAATAAAATAATGGCATATAATATATATATAGGGATGGAGACTTTCCTTCACCATCCATGCACTCTCCTAACAATAGGTGTGCTCTCAAAATAGACTATATGTATGCTCTTACAATAATTTCTATTAATAGACTATCCTAATTATACATGAATTTAATCTTATTAATAGCTCTCAATGCATGTTCTTAATCTACATGTTCATCCTCCAAAATATCATTTTCTTGGCCACCAAGTTATCTTGTTTTATTTTGTTGTTTGGTCGGCACTTCATCCCGCTTTTCTTATTTTACCCCATGTTCAAAAAAATCAGCTAAGTCCCAAATCCTATCTATCTGGGCACAATCCTTCATGTGATATTTCATCATGTCCAAGTGTGCCCCTATACACATCCCTCACTTGTGCCACCAACCTTCACACGTAACCCAATATTTAGTCATTTTTCTACTCAACATTACCCCACACTAAATACATTTCATGTCCTTGGAAATGAGTTGTTTGAATTATCCCTCCAATGAATGGTTAAATAAAGAATAAAGAATGTCAAATAATGTAGAATATTCTAGTAAAAGAATATAGCCAATGAATAAAAAACTTAGATAGGTGCTTAGGGAACTCTTTATTTAAGGTACCTTCTAGCTCTTTTCATTTTGTTAATTCCTTGATTGGTGTGTTTGGTACTTCCCCAACAATCTCTAGTACCTACGTGGGATATAAGTTCTCTCCCTTCTCCTTGATATCCCTAATAATTCCTAAAAGGTCAGATATTACCCCTTCAAAGGCATCCATCCTCCTTGTAACCAATGTATCAGCTCCTTAATTCTGGTCTTAATAGTATTCCAAACCGTTTTGAGCACATCACTCCTCTTTACAATTTCAATTATCCTCTCCTCTCACAAAATTTTCTCTTCTTTTTTGGCTGCGATAACTCTTTTCTCTTCATTGATGGTATATGCCTTAAGGATATCATCGGGATCATGACAATTGTTTAGAGCGTAACCTACCTTCTTTAGTTCATCCTTCAAGATCATAAACACAAATGCGTCATATTCCATAATTTTCCACGCCTCTTCTACTCTATTATTTTTATCTTCAATTTTCAAGTCCTCTTCCTTCACCCCCTACACATTTAGCTTCTTTTGTAGTAACGTATGCACTAAATATTGCAAATAGTGCAAGGTTGAAGGGTATGTATCCTTATTATTTTCATCAAACTTTAGGAGTGCCTCAGTAATTTCACCAACAATATGGACTACCATGTCAAGGATAGTCTTCATACACTTTTCTACCTTCCCCTTCTCCTCGGTTAGCCATTGAACTTCTTATGCTTTGTCCTTTTGTCCTCCAACAATGTCCAAATGGTGGCTACTTTGTCCAAGTTTCTACGAGCTACCTCCACCGCCATCTTATTTAGAAAATTTTTGGCTTACTCATCATTCAAATTTGTTGTCTTCACTATAACCAACTCTTTTGACATTTTCTTGAGTTTTCATATGGAAAATGCATCCTTAACAACTTCAAAATCATGCCCATCCATATGATTTTACATGCTTCACGACAACATCTTCCTTGTATGCATAGTTGTGCCCTATGGGTCACATATAGCTTCTCCATCATCACAAAGCTTTGGAACCACACGTGTAATACCATGGATTAATCATCAATATAAATGACTTAGGGTGTGCACATAATGTCATTCTTATTTCACCTCCCTTTAGTGCACCATCATGTAAGTATGTGTAATTTATCCTTGGTGTACGCACTAGTTCTACCTTACACTTCATCCCTTACTTGGTGTTTTATCACCCTTATCCTCTTCTTCACCCTAGGGATGGTCTCAATGCACCTCATGTACCCCATGTTCTTCATGCATCTCTTCATCATGTGTGGAATTCTTATCTTTTTCTCTTCTTCTTTCATGTCATGAACTAGGGGATTTTTCTCCTCTGCTTCCTTCTCACATAGGATCTCCTCCACCACTTATTCTTTGTCGGTGTCACCTCTATACATGAGCCTTCATCTCATTTTCTTATCCTTGTCTGGGCTCTGTTTAGGTAGTGAGACCTATGGAGACTTTACCGGTTCTAAAGTTCTCGTGCCACTATCTCATTCTTCACGCGTCCTCTTAAACTTGTTCCTAACACCTTGGTCAAGAGAGGTGTTATCTTGTTTCTCTTCCTCCTCCTCATATTCCTTAGTATTTTCTTCCTCTATGTACTTCGGAGGAGTAACCTCACGCACCTTCTTTGTCCCAACTATGTGTTTGCATTTGGTCGGGTTTAGGATCTTCACTCATATTTAATACACTTTTCATTAATTAATATTGGCTTCAAGTATATGTACACCTTTTTTTTCTTCCTCATTTTTGACCACTAAGATTGTAGAACTAGTTTCGATATCATCGATATCATGGTTTTGATGTAGGCCACCCTCCTGGGTATACATACATCTTATGCATTGTATGGTATTCATAATATACCTTATCAACATTGAACCTTATCTTGTGTATGTCTATAAACCTATTAATTGATGCTTAAAAGTAGCACGTTGTGAAGGTATAAGGAAACTTGCACCATGGACCCTTTTTACCATCCTTCAAGTAGAGCCTTACAATGTAGAAGTGTTGATATACAGGGAATTCTTCCTTTCCATCTAGGAATGTGGGAAAGTCACTAGGGATATGCCACTCATGTTTGAATGTCTCGTGCATTCATATATACCATATTATTACCCTAAGTTTGTATGCACTAGTGATCCCATCATAGGTGTAATCCATGAATATATTTTTCGGGGACTTGTTCTCTAGTGAGTATTTCCATATTTTCTCCTTGGGGCCATCTCTGGGACTCTAATCTTTGTAAACAAAATGGATAGGAGGATCACCCCATGAAATCATATCACCTTCTTACACCTCCTCAATAATTCCTTCTACAATGAAAGCATCAAGAATGAATATTGTTCCTTCCGTCATCTTCTTTGCAATGCGGAGCCATTTCTTGTTAACTTGGTGCCATATCTCCTACGTGTTAAACTTGGTCAACATATGTGTGGAAATTCTCACAAAAGGGTTAGTAATCTTAGATATTTCCATAGAACGCCCTCCTTTCGGATACTTCATCTCTAGTGTGATAGTCTCCACCCCTACTTTGTCATCTAATTCTATTGTGATCTTGGTACCTGAGTTGCGCAACCCTATAATCTTTCTAATCATGGGTGCGATGTGTACACCCTCCTCCCAACAAAGTAGAAGAAGTCCTCATGGACATGCGACATTAAACATTGGTAAAATCACTCTGGTTTTCCAAAATATGGTAACTCATTAATTTGTAGAACTCATGCACATTCCAATGTCTTGTTCCCCTTGTCATTATAGATTGGCATGTTATATGTAGTCCTCGGGTTGGTTTTACGCACCAACTCTTTTTCTATTTGTCACTCATTTTCCTTAGAATGATGATTGTAGTTGATATTTGAATAAATGTAATAAGTTAAAGTATTTAATTAAATACTTTAAACTTATGTCAATAGATATTAGTTGTCCTTAGTTGTTAGTTAACTAAGTGATAGTGTTCTCATCCCAATGTTTGTGGGATCATGTTCTATCTTGCATATTTTGTTCCCGGATGATTTCCATGAGGGGAATAGGGGGCGATTAGGGGCAATATGCTATTTCTACATATTTTCTCAGATTAGATGATTTGTTTCCATATATTGTGGATGAGATAGAAGTGTCCAATATCTATAAATATTGCAGCTCTCTCATTTGTTTGTAATGCTTGATTTTGATATTAATAAAATACACAAGCACCATCTTGTTTCTGTGCAAAGCTTCTGTGTCAATATTGTTTTCAAGTATTCATTGTCAAGATTTGGTATCGAGCGAAGATTTCTGATCCAGAGAGAGGAGTGTAGGAAGTTTTAGGGAAGTTTAGGAGATCTGGAGAAATTACAGAGCTAGGAGGAGCCATAAATGCCCCCATTTCACACCCCCTACCCTCCACACCCCTAAATCATGGTTGATTTTTAGTTGAAGAACACTTGGTGCAGTGCAATCACGGGCCTTTGCAGACTTGGATGCTAATGCTATTTTTGTTTAAAAGGTGACATTGTTTCATTCTCTAGTTTTTTTTTTTTAAAAAAAAAAATTACTTACGTGCATTTTTTTAAAAATTGGAAGCATTTAAAAAATATATATATATATATTTTTATCTGTGGGTACCCAAGCTTTTCAAGCTCCCCACATTACTTGTTCTTCCTCTTCTCTGTACTTTTTATTCTTCTTCCTCTTCTCTGTATTTGAGCATTTAAAAAAAGGAGATCCAATCAAACGTGGAAGGTTCTCTGTGAACCTGCATCTACCATAGAGGAGTAGAAGATCACATATTTGAATGATCTGCAACGTGCCTGCATCCAAAACAAAGACTACAAATTGAATGGGGAGAAGATTTGCAACCTGCAACGAAAAAAAGTTCGTTGGAAGAAGGAAGAACAAGTTGCCTCCAAGAAAAAAAATACCTGCGTACAAAGAAAAAATAAAAAAAAAAAGTGAAGTGCCAAGGGTTATTATAACGCATATGCAAAGCGGATGAACTGCAGTTGTGCCCTAAAACACACTCATGCATGCATGTAAGTCATTATTACGTTTTTTTTTAAAAAATCATTTTTTTAAAAAATTCCATTTTTGGACGTTGTGGAAAAAATTAGAAAAAAAAAAAAAATTCCATTTTTGGAAAGGGGCCGAAAAGATATTAAAATTGCAATTTAAAAAAGGCATAACTTTCAACTGGTACCTCGGATTGAGGTGTTGTTTTTTTTTAAAGTGTGTGTTTTTGTGAGATCTACATCTTGGTCTAGTTTTTAATCAGATTTGGAAAATATTTATTTTAAAAAATTACAAAAATAAGATTTTTGTATTTGAAAAGAGGCCAAAGAGTCCAATTTTTTTTTTTTTTTTTCGGCCAAGAGAGCCATTTTATTTTTGCAAATCAGCCATAGAGCCAAATTTGTAACAGGGCCAATAGTGCCAAAAATTCATTGTACATGGCTGAAAAAGGAGCCCAAAATAAATAAAATAATATTTTTTTGGGGGTGTGTGCATGCTTTAAGGGGGGAAAAGTGTTCAATTTTTCTTCTACTGTTTATCACTTTTCACAATGGCTGCAATTACGGCACCAAAGTTCTTTTTCCAAATTCTCAACTTTTGCGTTCTGATAATTATCCAACATGGAAAACAAAAATTCACACAACTTGATTTTGAAAATCTATGGACCATTGTTTTTGGTACATTAACAAGATCTGCAATAGATGTTACACAACAAGCTACATTTGATCGTGCAAATCAAAAAGCAAAAGTTAATAATCTTGTTTAGTGTTTTAGATGAGGTACAACCTCATATTCATGAGTCCACAACAACAAAAGAATCTTGGGACAAGTTGAAAATGGTATATGAGTCAAAAAATAAGAACACAATACTTCATCTCCAAAGTCAACTATTAAACTTGAAAATGCAACCAACTGAGAAAGTTGAAATGTTTTTTAGAAGAGTGGCAAACTTTGCGTGCATCACTTCAAGCTTTGGAAGAAGAAGTAACTGACACATCACTCATGCCTATAGTATTGAGAGCTCTTCCTCCTTCTTATAGGATTTTTGTGACCACGTTAAACATAACTGGTCAAACAACAACTTTTGAAGAGTTAGTGAATATGCTCCAACAAGAAGAAGCTATTCACTCAACTATTGAAACTGAAGAGCAGCACTTGCTTCTAATCAAAAAGGAAAAAATAGGCTAAGTCTAGTAAACAACCTCAAAAGCAAGGTAATACTCAACAAGGCCAAAAGGACCAACAAAAATGTCTTATTTGTGGTCGAAAAGGACATGAGTTAAAAAATTGTTGGTACAACACATTCCAACAAGGATCATCAAGTGGTAAAAATACTAATTACCAACAAACAAAATCAGGCCAACAACAGAGTAAACAGGGACAAAATTATCAAAAGTGGAAGAAGAAACCAACTCAACAAGGAAATGTAGCCAACAGGAAGATCAATTTGATGATGATGACTTCCTCTATTCTTACACAGTCAAATGAAGTATCCAATTCTACAAATGAAATTTGGTATGTCGACTCAGGTGTAACTCGACACATGACAGAAAGAAAAAGATTGGTTCTTCACAATGAGTAAAACACCCACCAAAAATCATGTCTCTTTGGGTGATGATACATCATACAGTGTTGAAGGCATTGGTTCCATTTCACTACCACTTGGGCAACATAATTGTAAAATTACAGATGTTCTTTATGTCCCTGGTTTAACAAAAAAATTGTTATCCATGAGTCAATTATTAGATCACAATCTCAAAATTGACTTTGATTGTAAAGGCGGTAAAAATATGTGCCTAATTCGAGATAAGTCACGAAGCTCCAAAATTGTTGCAAAAGCTTCAATGTGGGAAGAATGTTTCAGTTGGATTTTGTTCAATGAAATGATCAAGCACTTGTAGCCAAGGATACATCATCAGCTCAACTATGGCATCAAAGACTTGGACATGTGAGTTTTGGCTATCTTGACACACTTCATCGATACGACATGGTTAGGGGTTTACCACCTCTAAAAAAGGGTACAGATAAATGTCAACATTGTTTGGTAGGAAAACAAAATAGAGCACCATTCAAACATAGTACATTTTGAGCTAAGGAAAAACTTGACTTGGTGCATACGATTTGTGTGCGGACCAATGAGACCTAGCCACTCTGGGTTTCAATATTTCATGCTCTTTGTTGATGATTTTTCAAGAAAAATGTGGATATATTGTCTTTCTACAAAATACCAAGCTTTTGAAACTTTCAAGAAGTTTAAAGCCCTTGTTGAAATAGAGTCTGGTAGGAAAATAAAAACACTCCACTCAGATCGAGGGGAGAATACACCAGCAATGAGTTCAATGATTTTTTGAAAACACATGGCATTCATCATCAAATGGCTCCTCCTCACACACCACAAAAAATGGTGTTGTTGAAAGGTGAAATCATACTATCATGGATATGGTGTGATGTATGATTGATGATGTAGGTTTATCAAAAACATTTTGGGCCAAAGCAACTAAAACAACAGTGTATTTACTAAATAGAGTTCCCACTATGCAGCTCTTGATGGAGTAACACCACAGGAAGCATGGTCAGGGCATAAGCCATCTATTTCACACCTTAGAGTTTTTGGATGTAAAGCAAAGTATGCACATTCCTAAGAAACAAAGAACTAAGCTTGATATGAAATCAGAAAAACTTATCTTCTTGGGATACAATGATGAAGCACTTGGCTATAGACTTATGAATCCAAGAACAAGAAGGGTATACACTAGTCGGGATGTTGAGTTCTTTGAGAAGAAAGAAGAAGATGCTCCTTCCATACACTCACATGATGAAAAAATCATCCCTACAGTAAAAATAGAGGATGGTAATCACTTTGATGATGATAGTGATGATGGGGAAGATAATGAAATTCAACCTCCCACAGGAACCACAAAAAGTATGCCTAAATGGTATACAAGTATGATTAGAGATGCAAAATTGGATAGTGTCCCCGACACATCTACCATTGGAATGAGGACTCATAGTATGGCTCGAAATGAGGTCAATTTGGCCTTAATGAGTAAAGTTGTTGAAACTATTGAGCCATCCTCAGTTTTAGAAGCCCTACAGTCTAAACCTTGGAAAGATGCTATGGATGTAGAATATAAGTCACTTATGAAAAATAATACATGGCAACTTACAGATCTTCCACTAGGTAAAAATCGATTGGATGCAGATGGATCTTCAAAATGAAGTACAAAGCAGATGGAAAAATTGATAAACATAAGGCTAGACTAGTTGCTAAGGGATATGCTCAAAAAGAAGGCATTGATTATGAGGAGACTTTTTCTCCCATAGCTAAGATAAAAAATTTCAGGTTAATATTTTCTCTAGCTACACAATTTGGTTGGAAAATACACCAAATGGATGTGAAAAGTGCCTTTCTTAATGGTGATTTACGGAAGAAGTTTACATGACTCAACCAGAAGGTTTTGTCATACCAGGTAAAGAGGAAAAGGTATGTAAACTAATAAAATCACTATATGGTCTAAAGCAGTCTCCCAGGGCATGGTACATAAAAATCGATGAGCATCTCATTCAACATGGATTCAATAGGAGTCCATACGATCCTAATCTCTATCTCAAAAATCAGGGGAGATAGTGATCATTGTAGTATATGTCGATGATCTAGTCATCACTGGAGGATCAGTGAGGATGATTGAGTCAACAAAGAAAGATCTAACACGATCATTCACATGACCGATCTCGGGCTTTTGCATTATTGTCTTGGACTTGAAGTTTGGAAAAGAAAATCATATCTTTGTGTCACAATTGAAATACACCAAGACAACACTCAAGAAATTCAATATGATGGATTGTAAGCCATTTTCCACACCTATGGAGACAAGACTTCAACTGTCTCGAACAGATCCATCACCACAAGTAAATGTAACTCTCTATCGGCAGTTGATCGGGAGTCTCATCTACTTGACTTACACTAGGCCGGATATCAGCTATGCAGTCAGCTATCTTTCATGGTTCATGCAAGAACCAAGGGTTTCTCACTGGAAAGTAGCAAAAAGTGGATACTTGAGGTACATCAGAGGAACTATGGACTATGGCCTAGAATACAAGAAGAATAATAACTTCTTCTTGACAGGATATTCAGATTCAGATCATGCAGGAAACATAGATGATAGGAAATCCACTTTAGGATTTGTATTCTTTTTGGGATCTGGACCGATATCATGGGGGAGTAAGAAGAAGACTTGTGTTTCAAGATCCTCCATAGAATCAAAATATCATGCAGTAGGTGGAGCTTTTTGTGAAGTGATATGGCTCCAACGTATACTTGAAGGATTGGGAATACCACAAAAAGATCCAACTATCCTACATGTTGATAACGAAGGAGTAGTAAAACTTGTTCGAATCCAGTTTTTCATGAGCACACCAAACACATTGAGGTGTAGGTACATTTCATTCATGAACATGTTCAAAACAACAACATCCAGCTCCAATATTGCCCAACAGATATGCAACGTGCGATGTGTCTTCACAAAGTCACTTGCTCGAGGTAAATTTGAGGGTTTTAGAGAATTTCTCTCTGTTCACTTGAGACCATGCTGAATTAAGGGGGGGAATGTTATGAATAAAACTTAGCTTAATTCATCATTAGTTGATATTTGAATAAATGTAATAAGTTAAAGTATTTAATTAAATACTTTAAACTTATGTCAATAGATATTAGTTGTCCTTAGTTGTTAGTTAACTAAGTGATAGTGTTCTCATCCCAATGTTTGTGGGATCATGTTCTATCTTGCATATTTTGTTCCCGGATGATTTCCATGAGGGGCAATAGGGGCAGTTAGGGGACAATATGCTATTTCTACATATTTTCTCAGATTAGATGATTTGTTTCCATATATTGTGGATGAGATAGAAGTTATCCAATATCTATAAATATTGCAGCTCTCTCATTTGTCTATAATGCTTGATTTTGATATTAATAAAATACACAAATCTGAGAAATTTTTCATAGGCACCATCATCCTTAGCACTTGTCACACCTCTTATTTTCACTTGTGCGCATCTTTCCATAGCATGTCATTTTCATACCCATCATGCACACATATCGACCAACTTCGTTACAAGTCCTAGTACTAATAAGATCTCTTTTACACTAACTTGTACCTAATTCACCCCACACTAAAAGTATGTGTGGTCCTCTACGCATCATCTCAATAGATAGTAATAAACTTCCTTAGGACAAAGACCTCCTAGCACATGCCTTCCTACACTGTAGTACATAATATTTTATGCCATATCCCAAGTAGTTCATCTTGTTGCTACCTACCTCATGTTATATTGTGTGGCATTTTCCTTGCATGGTCTCTAATCTAAGAAATATAAGAAATTTTTCATATGCACCATCATCCTTATCACCTATGACACCTCTTATTTTTATTTGTGCATATCTTTCCACAAAGATGTCATTTTCATACCATCACACACACATATCGACCAACTTCGTGACAAGTCCCGACCAATAAGATATCTTTTGTGCTAACTTGTACCTAATTCACCCCACATTAAAATTATGCACGGTCCTCTACACATCATCTCAATAGATAGTAATCAACTTCCTCCATGCAAGCATGATTATTGAAACAAAACAATAAAAAACAACTGAAATGCAAAAACAAGACATGAAAGGGAAACCTAATCTAATTGATAATAGTTTCTTATTACAAACACCAAGAATCTTATTTATAGTAAGGATTCAACATACTCCTATTATAGTAATTGGGAAACATGGTGACATCCAACACTTGTAATTGGCATACACCTTATTCAAGTATATTTGGTTAATACAAAAGGTCCCAACCAATGCACCTTCAACTTCCCTGGGTGGCACACAAATTTGGATTCATAGAGAAGGACCATCTTGCCAACTTTGAATGTCTTATTCTTAATGTGCATGTCATGTCAAGCCTTTTGTCTTGCCTTATAAGTCACCTGGATCCAACGTATAATGGTGCACTTCTCATCTAATTGTATTAATTTTTCAATGCACTCTTGAATAAATCATTCATCATCTAGTCCACTCCGCACGCATAATACGCATGGATGTTAACTTAAATTTAATAGGTAGTACCTCCTTTATGTCAAACATGAACTAAAATTGTGTGCAACTATAAGGATCTTGCACGCATTCGCATCACCTGCATAGTGTCCTCCTGTTATGCCTCCATGAGCCTCCTCCATGATAAATTCACACTCATGTTCAAGAAAACATTAACACAATACCTCATCTTGGCCCATCTTGTACAAATCTCCTATAATGAGATGATAATATGATTCATGTATAGAATAAAGTCACTTCTTCTCCAATGTCTTCATTCCTTCGCGTGTCAATCCAATGTGCGAGAATACATCTATATCTTCCAAATATGTGGATGCCCACCAACCTGAAAATTTGTCCATCCGGCATGGTTTCTTCAATGCACTACGTGTCCTCTCCATAATTTATCCTTGAGAGATTATCAATCCCTAAATTTCTCTTACCTATCTTTACAACAAGTGTGAAATCAAACTCTTGAAATAGAAGTTTCCACTAGAAAATACACCCTTGCAAAATAGGCTTGTTGACTAAGTACTTCAATGCCATATGATCTATATAGAATATAAATAGAGTAGTAACCAAGTACCTTATGAACTTATGAAGTGCATAGATCATAAAAAGACCTCGTGCTTAGTGGTAGTGTAATTTTTCTCGGTGGTGCCAACTTCCTACTTGCAAAGCATATGGAATAATCCACATTTCCTTCCCCATTTTGTGCCAAAATTGTGCCTATTGTTGAACTAGAAAAGTCAACATGAACATAAAATGGTTTGTTCCAAGAAGGAAAGTGTAAAATAGGTGTAGTAGTTAATATTTACTTCAAAGTCACAAACACCTATTTTTACGCGTCATCTCGGTGAAACTTTCCTTTATATTTAAGCATTTCCTCTAATGGTGTGGTAATCTTCACATAGCCCTTGATAAATTATTTTTAATAGCCTGTATGCCCCAAGAATTTGCATACTTTACTCTAGTTGGTAGGTTCTTCTAAACTAAAGATTACAACTATCTTGGATGGGTCTACTAACAATCCTTCCTTAGAAATGATGTATGTAAGTAAAGTTCTAAATGGTGTCACAAAGATACAATTTTTAATGTTTAGAGAGATGTTTAACTACCTAAACCTCTCAAACATAAGCCTCTGATTGTTAAAATTATTCTTAAATAAACCATAAACTATCCAATCATTCAAATATACTTACAATAACATGTGGATAAAATCATGAAAGGCCTACTAACAATGCACAATAACACTATTTTTGCATTCTTCAATCCAAAAGGCATAACTATATATGCAAAACATCCTCATTCAATGGTGAAATTTTTATTCTCCTAATCCTCTTTTTGATGTGCACACTGATTGTATCTAGAAAATCCATTAGTGAATAAATATATTTCACACCCGAAACTCCTTCCAAGATTTCCTCGATGAAAGGTGTGGGAAAAGGATCTATTATACATAAAGGATTCAATTCTCTATAGTCAACACAAATCTTGATCCGCCAATCCTTCTTGATATTGATTAACATGGGGATAACCCACTTAGACTTTTCAATTGTCTTAATTATTCCATACTTGAGCATCTTATCAATTTCTTCTTTCACCTTGACGTGCAAGTTTGGGTACATCATGTAAGGCCTTTCCTAATAGGTTAATGCCTTCTTTTAACTTAATCTTCATCCCACCTAAAGATCGGTTCACTCCTTCAATTTTTAGTAACCTCTTGGGAAGAGATCCTCAAATTCACGTAAGATCTCGATGATCTTGGATACTTATTTTTTTAACCAGTAGTCTCCAATGATGGCCTCCTTGGGTGCATCCTCTTTACCAATTTTAACCTTCTTCATTTTCAACTGCATGGTACATGTGTGACTTTTCATATGTCACATCCATTACTTCACATGCACCCTCTATATGGCTATCTTTCAGGTTCTCCACCTCTTCATCATCAATCATGTACACCATCTTTCACTTTTATTTCTCTTTCAAGGTATGACTCATATATATCTCATTTGTTTCTTTTACATCCAACCATGCCTTGAAAGTAGGTTATCCAAACAACTCAAGCATGAGATCTTAAAATTTCACATTATCCCCCAATGTGATGTGCTTCTTGATATGCAATGCTTCATGTATTAGAGGTTTATTAGAAAAATAATCAAATGTATAGACCATACCTTTAGTCATTTCTCCCCATCTTGCAATCTCTAGCTTGAGTTCGGTATGAACAAACCACATATGTTTGCAGCCTCGTAGGGTGAAATAGAACTTATGCACCCATATAGATGGTGGTAAATCATCATCACCTTGTTCCCATACCCTCTCATAGTTATGGACATGAACCAAAGTAGGATTATTCCCATCATACTCATGGATTAGTGTAGGCACATTAATTTGAGTGAACCTTGTTGAAAAGGCAATTTTCACTTCTTGCTAACCCAACAATTTATCTCTATGTGTCACCCACCTTTACGTTATTATGTCAGGCACAACATATAAATCAACATGTTTCTTACATCACCATCATTCTTTCAGTGTTCCTTCATGGCGTGTAAGAAATATTTAGGATTCTCTTTACTAGTATATCTCAAAAACTAACCTTTTCCCATGCGCCTAACCATGTGTGGCCTAATCATTCTAGTTACTCCACCCTTCATCTACTTTGACCATTTCATATGTATCGTGGGTCCAATTATCACAAGAAACACTTATGGTGTTGTTGACTGATTGTGTCTTCCCACTGAAGCACACCTTCCTTAGATGGTTATATAGTCTCAAGGTCTCGTCCCGTGGATGCGTAAATTTTGTTTAGATCTTCTTCACTCAAATGTTCAACATAAGGAGTAAGCTTTATTGCCTAATACATCCATATAATAACATGTTTATCCATATTCTCAAATTTGATGTATCCTTTGTTAAAGTGTAGGTCTAAATGATTCTCATAACACCGGGTCACTAAAGTAGTGTTGGAATTTTTCTCACTACAACAAGTTCCAAGACCTCAAAGTCTTTAGTAAACTTGACTCCTGAATCATAATTGTAGCATCTTTCAATACCCCAATATGCATATCCCTATTATTTTTTTCCATACACAACACATTTTAAGATGGTCATAATGTTGGTCTCCCCATCTGATTCCATGCATCTAGAGTTAACACATTCACTTCAGCACCTCTCTCTATCAAGATATTACTTACCAATCACCCATCTATTATTGAATCCAAAGTGATTTATTTATCATACTCATGAATCTGTGGTTGTAATTTTACATGTAGTATTTGTCACTCACACTCAAATCCTACATGTGGCACCTTCTCACGTAGCCATTCTCCTAAGTAACGGATGATATTCTCTGGGTGCAACAACTTACACACATAATTTATATCTTCCACATCCTTATGTGGGAATTTAGTGTTCTTAACACATTTACTCATGTGTTCCTTCTCCTTCAAGCACTTGAATTTACCCCGTAAGTCTCTAATTACCCCCATAGTTCATTTATGGACCTCCTTCTAATGTGCTACATCCAGATACTTAACATGTATAATATATTTCTTCATAATGAGGGATTACCCTTCGAGTCTCACGCATGTTTGTTGCCTTTGTCCATGTAGTCACTGATATGGGTTGTAACTCTAGATAAGGCATCTTCTTAGGCATCCACTGATCAACATTTGAGAATTTTTCCTTAATCATTCCCATGCCCTTTTCCTTCTTTTTGGCCTTATTCATGTGCTCATACAAGTTCGGAAAATCTTCTAACGTGTGATACTTTCCACACCATAAGAAAACTATGTTCTACAGATAATCATGCTGGTAATGATTAGGGGACCCGCAACTGTAAAAATTTCCACAAGTAAACCTTCCTCTTCAACTACCGTGACCTCATCCTCAATATCCTCCACGGAAGCTACCATTTATATTATCCCCATTGTTGTGCTATTCATTTTCTACTCTTCCAGCTCCTTTGATCTGCTCTTCACACTAGTCTGGTACAATTCTATCTCAATGGATTTTTGGATATGATCGATCAGTCTGTAATTATTTATATCATGTGTATGGGCATCATAAATCTTACAATACATGGAAAAATTCTTCTGAATCACACGTTGTAAGAGCAAGAAATTTCACACATCATGGTTCTTATGAAAAAGCTCATAAGACTAAAACATCATGCACATTGTCTTGTGTGGGTATGGTGTACCATCTTGGCCCACCTACCTTATTTTTCTTAATCAAATCATATTATGTTTGTTGTATACCTACATTCCTCTCTCAACACTTTATACTCCAACGTAATGTGCACAATTTAAACCTTGATCTCCATACCTAAACTAGTTGTGCAATCATTAAGAGATTAGAGTGTAATAGATTATTTATACATTTTGAAATATTTTAGTACATCATACTCATCATTATCAAGCCTTTCCGCACAATAATTACCAAAAATTGCATCAAATTTCACAGTTTCATGATCGTTGTCACTACACAAACCTGGATAATTCTGTTATAAATATCTTGATCTTCACGTTTATTTAGAATCTAAAATTTTGTGTAGATAATAATCTATATGAGATAGAAAATTTCTGAAAATTTTAGCCAATTTGGTTGCACGAAACAAAAGTTACATCCATTTTACCATTCATTCATTTTGTCAAACAATTCACTTGCATTCTCAGTCCATAATAGAAAATGCTTTATAATTTAAAAAATACTTAGATTCAATATACACCATTAGAAACCCCTATGTATAATGGCCATGTGTACCTACAGCCTGAATTTTAGAGCATTTGAAATTCGTATGCAAAAATTATGATCACTATTCCAAAACTTATATTTTAAAACTCCACAAAGCCAAGAGGGAAGAAATTTATATAACTTTCTTCACAAAATGTTTTAAACACAAATTTCAAGCTCAAAAGCTCTGAAAAATCATACTCTTACTATCTCCTTTTATGTTCTCTAGTACATAATGTCTCTATCTCTCTGCTCAATAGGGTTTATGTTGAAAGGTACTCAGAAACAAAGTTTAAACTAGATTAGCATAACTCTTATGAAAGAAACTCTTCAATATTTCTCCGTAACCAATCTTAATTCCTATAACATCTTCTCATACATATGAAAAATTAGATAAAATGTCAAAATTGATTTTAGATACTCCATGCATAATAGTCCACTAGCAAATCATACTCAATAGGGTACAACCAAAAGTAAAACTAGGTTTGTTATTAGAATTAAACAAGAATTGGATAAGAATCCTACATCAACATGTGGTGAGACTTCAAATTCATACAGAGAGATGAGATGAGATCCAAAAACACAGAAAAATCACCTTCCATTTCTTTTTTTTTTTTTCAGTCCGAAATTACATGGGTTATAGGAAACTATCTTGCCTCTTGCATGCACAATCCAACTTAACTCTACTTTCACTCTATTCTCCTACTCCTATTCCTTCTTTTTCAAAATATCAACTTATCCCTTTTTCTACATGATGGCTTTTTTATTTTCTTTTAAATTGCATGTTCTATACACTAAAACAAGGAACTATTTTTGACAACCTATACATGACTATGACAACTTGCATGTTGTTATTAATGATCTCAAAACACCTTAAGACACTATAAATTCTCCACCTACGTAGCATGAAGTGTGGAGAATGAATAAATCTACCTAAACAACCATTTTTCCTATTTTCACTCTCATGGAGGATTATTACATGATAAAATTCAAACATTCAAATATATGAGGAGGGAAACTTGTCCATCACCTAACATTTTCTATGAGTTCTTGAAGGCTTATTGAACTTGATTTATCTTCCATTAGCCTCATGGAGGATGCTCCTACATTATACTCTCCCTATAGAAAGGATTTGAACTCTATTTCAAATGAAATTCCTTCTTCATTCTTTATTCTTTACTATATGCCTGGATCCCAAGGTTTTTTTTTCAATGCCAATGCTTTTATCTCTTTGAAATGGTCATTTTATTTCATCTTTCCTTTCTTCCTTTTCTTGTATGTTCTTCTCCTCAACTCTTTCTCATTTCCATAATTCCATGCCTTAGCTTCATATTCATATATGACTTTCATGTCTTCTTGTTCTTCTTGATTTGTGAACTTCTTTACTGAATTTGAGTTTTTACTTGTCTCAATATCATCTAAACCTATACTCAATAGAAAATGAAAAATTTAGATGCAAAACTCTTGGGCCATACAACCTCTTGAATTTCTTCAGAGTGTCGATCTTATTTATTTTTCTTTGTTTCTTTAATGACCATGTTTAAATTGGTCTTTTCCATTTTATTTTCCTCTTACTTTTCATCTTCATCATACTAATAATTGAAATTCTGATTCTGATCCAAGCTCAAACATGTCCCCTTGGAAGGATTTAACAATTCCTGTATCCTTCTCAACTCTTCATTTAACACAAACTCATCCAAATCTTCATGTCATGTATCAAACTTAGGACCATATTTCCTTTCATCATCTATAAATAAATTTATCCCCTTTATGGTTTCCTCGTACAAATCAATTTCTTCATCAATATATTCATCAGAAACAATTGAAGCACTATTACCTTGTATTTCCTTACTCTTTTCAAACATGTGAACTGATTTCACATCTCTACTTTCATCATCCATCCACTTTAAATTCTTTCCTTGCTGCACATTAGTTTTCATAGACATCTTCCATTCCTTATTTTCCATAAAAAGATCATTAAATGATTCAAAAACATCATCATTCCATTCATTGCAAGAAATTGACTTACCTTTCATTTCCCTTGTGTACTTCTTGGGTTCATAGAGCTCTTCTTGCATACTCATCATTTCACCTTAATTATCTTGCTTACTTATAAGTTTTCAACTTTCTTCCATGTGTTTCTTGATTCTATCATTACCTTTCCAAATTCATCATCATGAAATACACCTTCTTGAGATGTATCACCATTGCTTCTTGTGATTTTAGCCACCCATACCTTCTTCATAACTTCGTTATGATGTATATCACTTGGAAACCTATTTACACACTTTCCTCTATGGGCTTCCCTCTTCATGGAAATCTTATTTTTCCTTCTCTTCTTCATAGGTAGCTTCAATAGCCACTTTACTCTCTTCTTCATCCTCCATCTAACTCTTTAGATTGGTATCTTCATCATGGTGTCCATTATCATCTCTCTCTCTCTCTCTCTCTCTCTCTCTCTCTCTCTCTCTCTCTCTCTCTCTCTCTCTCTCTCTAGCCTCACTATCTCTTCTTCTAAGTCTCTCTCACTTCTTTTTTACTCACAAACCTGCATCACTTTATTAGAAACAATCATCTATCAAATATCCTCTTAACCTTGAATCACATGTAAAAATAAAATATAATGTTACCAACCTCACTCGATACCAAAATTGGTGTAGCATTTTGGCTCAGCTACCTTATTTTTCTTAATTAGATCATATTATGTTTGTTGTATACCTACAGTCCTCTCTCAACACTTTATACTCCAATGTAATGTGCACAATTTAAACCTTGATCTCCGCCTAAATTGGTTGTGAAATCAGAAAGAGATTAGAGTTTAATATATTATTTATACCATCTAAAATATTGTAGTACATCATCCTCATCATTATCGAACCTTTCCACATAAGAATTACTAAAAATTGCATCAAATTTCACAGCTTATGTGCTCGTTGTCACTACACAAACTTGGATAATTATGTTATAAATATTTTTATCTTAACATTTAATTAAAATATAAAAAAATTTGGACATGCACATCTATATGAGACATAAATTTCCTGAAAATTTCAGCCAATTTGGTTATGTGAAACAAAAGTTACATCCATTTTACCATTCATTCATTTCACAAACAATTCATGTGAGTTCTCACCATAATAGAAAATTCTTTGTAATTTTAAAAATAATAAGATTTAATAAACACCATTAGAAATCCCTTTGGATAATGGAAATTTCTACCTATAGCCCAAATTTTAGAGCATTTGGAATTTATATGCGAAAATTATGATCATTGTCCCAAAACTCCTATTTTAAAATTCCATAGAGCCGAGAGGGAAGAAATTTGTATAAATTTATTCATTGAAGGTTTTAAACCCAAATTTCGATCTCAAAATCTCTAAAAAATCATACTCTTACCATCTCCTTTTATGTTCTCTAGTATACAATGTCTCTAGCTAATTTCTCAATAGGGTTTGTGTTGAAAGGTACTCAGAAATAGAGTTTAAACTAAATTAGCATAACTCTTGCGAAAGAAACTCTTCATTCTTTCTCCATAACCAATCTTAAATCCTATAACATCTTTTCATACTTATGGAAAATTAGATTAAATGGCCAACTTGATTTTAGATACTCCATGCATAACATTCCACTAGAAAAGCATACTCAACATGGTACAGCCAAAAGCAAAACCAGGTTTGTTGTTAGAATTGAAAAAGAATTGGATAAGAATCCTACATTAACATATGGAGAGACTTCAAATTCATACAAAGAGATAAGATGAGATCCATAAAAACTTAAAAATTACCTTCCATTTTTTTTTGCAAGTCCATAATTACATGGTTTATAGGAAACTATCTCACCTCTTGCATGCACAATCCAACTTAACTCTACTTTCACTCTATTCTCCTACTCATATTCCTTCTTTTTCAAAAGCTCGACTTCTCTCTTTTTCTTCATGATGCATTTTTAAATTTTTTTAAATTGCATGGTCTACACACTAAAACAAGCTTTAACTCCCATCAAGTTAATATATTCACTCAACCCATACACACTAAAACAAGGAACTATTTTTGACAACCTATACATGACTATGACAACTTGCATGTTGTTATTAATGATCTCAAAACACCTTAAGACACTCTAAATTCTCCACCTACACAACATGAAGTGTGGAGAATGAATAAGTCCACTTGAATAACCATTTTTCCTGTTTTCACTCTCTGGAGGATTATTACATGATAAAATTCAAACATTTAAATATATGAGGAGGGAAAATTGTCCATCACCTAACATTTGCTATGAGTTCTTAAAGGATTATTGAACTTGATTTTTCTTCCATTATCCTCATGGAGGATTCTCCTACATCAAGGTAGTTTTCCTTGGTGTGTCCTTCAACTTCACAATTAGTGCACCATATACCAATTTTAGTCTCATACACAGAGTTGGTAGAGATATTCTCCAACTGCTTTGCCATAGCTATTATCTATGCTTCGAGGAAGGGACTAACTCTTATGTCCACACTCTCAAATTCCTCATCACACATAGCTACCTCCAATGCCTCACGTAGATCAATATATAGCTTATGAGATAATTCCCTTTGGAATGGAGTCAACAATCCCCCAAAAAACCTTTGTGTGTGTTGACTTGGATGGATATCATAGGATAATTTGGACAATAATGTCTTAAAACATGCACCATACTACCATATGCTCTCTAATAAACCCTTCTTAATGTCCTTAAGTGCATTGATTCTTTTTTTCTCAAACTCTAGAATGTGGAACTCAGCCAAAAATTTTGCGTGTAGAGCATCATAATCCACCGCACCGGCATGGGTCATACTTCATGTACCAACTATGCATTCACCTTTGAAGCATAGTAGAAAATTGACTTTCCTTTCTGTTTAAAGATGTGATCCCATTAGCACACCACAGTAATTCACATTTATGCACATGCTCATTTGCATCCTCCACACCTATGTACTATGGTAAGTGATGAGATGTCTTAAAGAAAACTTTAGGTGTATGTTGAAATGGCGATGAGGTGGGATTTGATTCAGTTGTGGCTACTTTGGTGGTGGTTTTGTCCCTACCCACCAGATATAGATCCTAAACCTCCACCGGGTTTCATCCGTATGGTGGCTAACCTGATCCTCCCACGCCACCTACCACAAGTTATGACCCAGTTGATTAACTCCCTTGTGTTCTAATTGTAGTAATAAACTAGATACTTATTATTTGTATTTCCACAACTCCTACAAATGTACTTCCAATGGTCTATGAGCCAAAACTTTATCCCGATGATGTGCATGTGAACAATCCAACAATAAAACTCCTAAACATCAACGCATGGTGTGATGTCATGGGTGTACTACTAGTATTATACACTTATTGATTCAACACAAATTGATATCTACTCATTACTATTTAATAACCTTCACTAAACTAGTTTTCAATAACTATCTCTAGTTCTAGAACACCTTACGCAAGGGTTAGATAGCTAGGTTGAGTCGATGCACACCCGTGGTCCTTTTTCTTTCCTCTAACACACTCTCATCCAAATCCAAAGGGGAATCTCTAGTGAACTTTCCCAAGGTCGGGAGGAACTGATGTTATGGCTCCTTGTCTTCCATGAGAGATTAAATACCTTCACAATCCATCATCCTCCTTAATTCTATTGACTCCTCAATTTCCCTTGCTTGTTTCATATCCCTCTCTCGTGCTTCATTAAACATGAGACATCTTTCCTCTCTTGGTCTCACTTCTACCCAGGCTACTAACATCCTTCTCCACACCTACTCCTTCCCCTACACGTGGTGGGGGTTTAGCTATCCATAGGTAATCTCTCCAAATCTAGTTCTACCATCAAGATTTTGATCACTAAGGGTATAGTGCATAAATAATATCCTATGGGATCATGAAAAATAAAAATCAGCTTCCTTCGAACACAAATACATAGAAATAGTGTATTCCAATGTATAGTTGTGCAACACACTAGCCCACTAATGATCTACAACTCTAGTCCACTCCTCATTTGCATTAAAGAGAGTCCCGTAATCTTCTTGTGTCCAATAATCAACCTAGGACCCCATTACGCTTCCAACCAAAGGTGATACAATTCTATTGGAAAGAAGTTAAAGAATGTCTCATACAAATCATGATAAATATTGTCCTCTACCCACTTGCTTATGTTAAAGCTAGATCCAGTGATATATCTCTCTACAAACTTGTCATGTTCATCTTCCACCAAGATTTTAATACTCTCTAAATATAATTGATACACCATCTATAAGCAACATCCTATAAAACAAATTGAAAAGAGGTCCCACTAACGGAACCAAAATGTTGTTTTTTTATTTCACTAGAACACTATGCATGCTAACACCTCATTTAGAGATATCTGAACAATCACCAAAAGTGTGTGTAGCTACCATGTCCCTCCTTTGTGTTTTCTTGTTAGTATGTTAGCATGCATAATTAATATCATATTCAACCAAACATTCATTCATACAAACTTTGTCAACTTATTTAGATCATTATGGAAATACACATAATAAGGAAACATAATAGATCAGACAATAACCATTATCAATTGCACCATTATATCACCATATTTAGACATATCAACAATCATAATCCATCCACAATAATCCATTACATAAAAGTATTACATATGGAAAGTTGAATACATAGTAATCAATGTGTCGACGTTGGAACGTTCGCAAGCATGAAAACCTTGCGTCTATAAAAATATAACAAACTCCAAGAAATCAAAACTAATACATACTAAAAATGGCATACAAAATATATATAGGGATGGGGAATTTCCCTTCACCACCCATGCACTCTCCTAATAATAGTCATTCTCTATAAATAGACTACATGCATGCTCTTACAATAATGTCTATTAATAAACTATCCTAATTATACATTACTTTAAAATTATTAATAGCTCTCCATACATGTGCTTGATTTACATGTTCATCCTCTGAAATTATCCTTTGTTTGGACACCAATTTATCCTAACTTAGTCGTTTTCTTGATTGGAACTCCATCTTAATTTTCTATTTTTAGCTTGTGATAAAACAAAATCAGCTAAGTCTCAAATCCAATCTATCTAGGCACGATCCTTCATGTGTTATTTCATCTTGTCCATGCATGCCCCTATGTTCCTCCCTCGTGTGTGTCACCAACCTCTATGTATGGCCCAATACTTAGTCATTATGTCTCGCTCAACAACACTTGTCTTTTATTCGGGATATATTTACTTTTCATAGTTATTTTAAATGAACATTTCAACTTAGTTTAGTATTCATATTAAAATAAAAATCAAACAATAGGGAACTTACGCTACCCGTTCATATCATTTAATTCCCCTTTTATCAACTTAGCTCGTAGGAACTCACACTACACGTTCTTATTCCCTGATTCTCTAATAGCTACCTATCAACATTTTCCCAATCCTACACATCCCGACACAACCTTGGTAATTTGAGTGCATCAGAATAAGGTGGTTATTCTCAAGAGTACACAAACCTCACCCCAAGAAGAGACCACAATTGAATAAACTTCACCTCAATGAGGGGCTTGGTGAAAGTATCAGCAACTTGATCATAATTTTGATAATACTAAAATTTGATGATGTCTTCATGAATCAGCTCCTGAATTAAGTGCATATGGATCTCAATGTGCTCCATTCATTGATGTTGAACCATATTTTGGAAATTTTAGAGGTGCTCATGTTTTCATATTAAATGATAGTAGGCCTCTAAAAGTGAATATTGAACTCTGTCAAGATTCCCTGTTGTGATCGATTATAGGGGTTCTATGAATGTAGTTCCCTTCTCTTTCTTGCAGAAGTTGGGATATGGGGAGACTAATTTCTCCTCTATTAGAAACATATTGTGAGGGTATGATATCCTTAAGGCCACCTCAATTGTAACTATAGTTATTCCTATCTCCCTTGGGATGAAAAATATTTTAAATGATTTTTACATCATCGACAAGGAAATGAATTATAACATGATCCTTGGTAAACCATGGATTCGCTAGATGAAGTTCATTCCTTTAACTTTATTCCAAGAGGTTAGTTTCTTCCATTTAAGAAAATTCTCCATCACTCAAAGGGATTCCAATCCCTTCGATATACACCGGAGATTCTCAAGAGAAAACTAGGGATTCATTCGAATATGATCTCCGTGTGAACCAGTTAAACAAACTGCTACCCTCAAAGGAATTGGTTGGGACCATTGAGAATGTTCTAAAATTCAAGGTAAATTACCCAAAAACATTATAAGAGGAAAAATCAATGGTAAGGATGTGTATGTCAAAACCGTATCCACAAAAACCCATAATAGAGATCTTGAAGCTCTTAGAAAGCGATGAGTCGATTTTACTCCCCTTTGAGCATGAAGGAGTTGGTAATCTCCTCGATTTAGCCTCTCTTTTTGTCAATGATCTTGGTCTGTGTGTGTGTGTGTGTGTGTGTGTGTGTGTGTGTGTGTGTGTGTGTGTGTGTGTGTGTGTGTGTGTGTGTGTGTGTGTGTGTGTGTGTGATAGGAATAACAAAAGAAGAAGAGTATCTTGAGATAAAAATGATACCCATGAAAGCCATCTCTAGGGATTCTTTAATTTCTAACCTTGGTCTAGATGCAAACATGTCAAAACTAATCTCATCATGTCCATGAGACATGATCCCATAGTGCGATGAACACAAAATTTGATCATTACTTCCTATGTAGGGAGAAAATTTGAACAACATCATCATGCTCATATGAATATGATCAATCAAGAACACAAAAATAGGTTTACAAATACCTCATACAAACAAATGGTATTATGCCAAGGTTAGATGTTAAGATGAATACAATAGTAGGTAAGGGTTGTAATTTTAAACCCAAGGCAATATTCCTTGTCAATCAAATGAAAATTTCAAGAATCCTATGTATCATTCACGTACCTTAGGAGGCGAGGAGTTTAATGAAGCCATCAACTCGCTTCACCTGAGACATTTTTGTACATAGTCACCTACATTTCCAAATTTCTTTTCATTACATCCATACTATTTTTTCATTAGATTTATAACTTGTTGAAATTGAAAATTGGAAACTTACTTTTGAAGTAACTTTTAAAACTTTCAAACATTTGCAAATATATCAATCATATCTCTTCAACATCCATTTCACATCCTCAAATTATTTAATCTTTGTTATCATTTCCAGTCATGGGGAAAAAAATTACATTGATCCTACAATGACTCTTATACTTAGTTCTCTTCATGATTTCTTCCGATTCGGGTGTTTCTTGCCCATAGTTTTATCTAGAAGCTTATTTATGATATATCTTCCCTAAAAATATCTCTCATGACAAAAACATTATAAACATTTCATTTGGAACCTTTTTTCACCTATCTCAACCTTTGGTGGTGAACCCTTACATCTTACTAGTTGCGTGGGGTTAAGGCCAAGGGCAAGCACTCCCTCCTAAAAGCATAATCTAAAGCCAATCAAAAACAAAAAGAAATATATAAAATACAGATAAACATACTTATAGAAAATAGATACACTTTCGTCCTTCTCAACCTTTGTTGATAATCTCATTCTTCTTACTAGTAGCATGAGATTGGGATAGGAGGAGAGTGCCCTTACTTGCCTATATTTTATCCTTGGTGATGAGAATGTGTTTCTTAATGGTAGCATGGGGCAAGACATAGTGTGTAGCATCAAAAAAATTTAAAAAAATAAATAAACCAATGAATAAAAGTTCTTTGAAATTTGAAAATCCCATGAAAATAAATGATATGTGTATGTCAAAAATATTCATTTCTTAAAACCATATTTTATCAATCAATATGCCATTCACAGATCTAAGACTAGTTAAACTTGCAAGTAGAATTCATTTTGAATGGGTAGTTAATCTTGGTTAGGATTGGGTTAAGGGTTTCTGAGTGGATCTTTATCAACATTCTTGTCTCTTTTTCATCATCCTCATTCACATTCTTCATGTCATATATCTCACATCCTTCTTGGCTCTTGGTGATGAGCCCTCGCATCTTACTAGTTACATGGAGTTAAGAATGGAGTGAGGTTATTTTATCATCATACCAAATTCAACACATTTTTCCAATGCAATATAAATATTAAATATTACTTGAAAAATAAAGTATCCTAATTACAATTTGTTATCAAATGCATAGTCATATGTATCATCATTTTTTTACCAATAGTCACAAAATTGGTAAAGTGTAATTTCTTATTTGTTCTTGTATATTTTCTAGATCAATAGTCACTTTGAAAAGCAATTTTTTTATTTTTGTAATAAATTTTGGAAGTTAATTAAATCATAATATCCACTTGTTACATTATTTTATCCTTGTATGTATATTAATTAGAAACACTCTAAACATTAAAAAGGAATGAAAAGATTCACAAAAAATGAAATCATTTAGTGAACCTGGCATTTTTCAATTAAATGAAATATACGTAACCCTATTGGCTTTAGGGTTTCATCTGAAATTCAGATCTGATTTATTGGAATAAATGGCTTATCATGTTGTTCCTTTTACATATACATGCACTAAGCACTTTAACCATTGTTATATCCCACACTCATATGATGATTTAGATGATTTTTTATTGTTTCTCAATTTGGACATGAGGACACGTATGAGAATGATACATATGAGCCAAAATGTTTTTTTTTTGATGTATTTTCTAATTTTATTCTTACTCTTCACACTAATATTATATAAGGTCATGGTTTTAATACAAATTCTAACAATCTTACCCAAGACATTCCTAGGGATGAGGAATAACATTTACAACATTTATTGCATGAACATCCTAACCACATTGATATTCTTCTCTATGCTTTGTAAGATATCAATTCAAACATGCCTCTATAAAAATATCTACTATATCCACATCTATTATGCCTATATCTTTTGGAGCACCCCACATTTCAATGCATAATGTATATATGCATATTATTGTAGCCATTATTACTACTACACCTCCTATCTATCATCATATTGGATCACATGCATCTTCATCTAGCACACAATCTCTTGAGTCTCTTATTCATTTTCTACAAGCAAAAAGTTTACAATTGCAACAAGGTGTCTCTCATAATTATAATACTATGGAATCTTCTAAATTATTGCATAAACCACTTACACCTGAAGTTGTTTTATATAATTTTCCTATTGGTTTTTTTGCACCTAAGTTTCATATCTATGATGGAAAGGGTGATCTCCAATATCTTCTTAGATCATACCATGTTGTTTTATTTAACTATGCATCTACTTAAATATTTCTCACTAAGTTACTCCTTATATCCTTAAGGAATTTTCTTTGTTATGGTTTTATGATCTCCCCACACACTCTGTGTGCTCTTTTACTACATTAGAAACTCTATTTTTGCAAAATCATCAATCAACATTGAGGATAATATATCTTATGCAAAAATTTCTAAACTCAAAAAAGGATCTAATGAGAATATCAATGATTATGTCTTGTGTTATCACAAAAATCTTACCAAGATGAAAAAAAAATAGCTAATAGTGAATTGCAAGAATTTTTGTTCAAATTGTTCTACCTCTATTGCAAGAAAGGGTCATGTTTGATAATTTTCAATCTTTTGACCATCTATGTCATACACTGAAATAACATGAAGCTGATATATTACACACGAAAGGTTATTTATGAAGTCATAACATACCTTTCATCACTTTCACTAGTTATTTAAGAGGATAAATCAACAACTTACTCAAACTTTACAATATAAGGATCTCAAGAAGTCTAGAAAGACTTATAGTTGATATAAATGAAAAAATTCCTCCTCAAAGGCTTTACTTACTTCAAAACTTACCAACCATTCTCATTACTTTCATTCTCTTTGTCCTCTTGATCATCAAATCCACCTATAAACATTAGAGTTTTTTCATACTTACTTTGTCACCTCAATACTCAATTTCTTACTTCTTTGATCTTTGTCTCAAGGATGTAATTTAGCTTATTTTGTTATTAAATACATCTCATCACCATATTCCTCCCTCACAAACCAATCTTAGTTAGTATAATCACAAATTAAACACTAAAACAACTTCCTTTCTTAACTCTTCTTTTCAGTTGTTTCCTAGCCACTTTAAGCCTCTTGCATTTAGACCCCATTTTGTATCTTCTTGCCTCTTCCTTGATTCCAAATTTATATAATCCTTATATCCCTATAGAAACTTCAATTACATGTTATATTCACCAAAAATTCATTCAAAAACTTCAACATTTCACACTACCCTTTCTTGCACAAAGTTGAGTCTATATGCCCCTTTAAGACAATTCTTGCAACCACCATGCACCTATGCTTCCAGATGTACCCTGCAGGTTCTTAAGGATTATTTATTTCACCCTTACCAATCCCAAGATACTCCTAAAATTTCATTCACCAACTCCTTCTACAACATTCTCAATTTCACTTTTCATATTCTTGCTCATAACCCTCAACTAGGTCTTTCTATAGAGACTGTCATGAATATATTCACTGTCTAGGAGTATCAAGGCACAAAATATATATTTATAAGCACCCATTAAGGAATTAAACATTTCTTGAAATTTTCAATTCTCAAATTTTCATAAACATGAGGGTTCCTGTGTAATATGCTTCCTCTAATTAGCCCCTAGATGTTTAGAAACTACCTACCTTAACACTATCAAAAAAAGATCCCTAGTTAACAATAGAAATTAAAATTTTACTTTTGAATATCTTAATAGAATTTATTTTCTTTATTAGTCTCAAGTTCCAGGGTGATACTTCATTTTTTTCACTTCCAAAAGATAATCCCTAGTGCTAACTGGTAAGACTTTCATAGAGAGCCCAAGAGGAAAAATTCACTATATCTCTCACTCAAATTCATTTTTAAAGTTTCAAATTTTGGGATTAGACTTGTATGAATTTTTTCAAAGTTTCTAGGCCATCATTGGGATTCTATTAATCCTCCATCCATGGACATAGACCATTTCTTCATTGTTCTGACCTGTAGGTGACTTTGTCACAGTCTTAATATGCATTTAACAATAAACAAGTCAATGAATTTCTCTACCTAGATTCATAATCTCCCCATTTACTCATTGTCATGATCCTCATCTTAAAATTAAATAAATTCAAGGATAAGAAACTCTTATCAATTGATAAAATTATTGATGCTCAACCCTATTTCCCTTAAGAACTTCCATATGCAACCAAGAATACAATACATGAAAATCATGGAGGCAATACATTCATGCTTCTAGACAATATTTACTATACCACACCTTATGATGTCTCTACAAGAATCTCCATCTTGACCCTCTACTACAAAAACAACTCACATAATTTTCTTGAGACTAAAAATAGAGAATGCCAATATTACCATACTTTTAATGACTAAATATCAACCTAATGCATGAAAGAAATGTTATCCATTTTTGCACCCCCATAAAAATGGACAACTTAGCATGTCAAAACATCAGAAATTGATGGAAAAGGGGAAATTATTTCAGCATGTGCAAGGTATCTTATGTTTTAGCTTAGCCGAGTTGGTCATAACTCATGGCGAGTTGGCAAGCCGTGGTGAATCTTGGAGTTGATGACCGAGCTTATTAGAGAATTGGCTGAATTTAAGGATTGGTCATCTTAGTTGGATGGGCGACTGCAGTTAGTCGTCACTCAATTATACGGGTGATAGATTGGTCAGCATGGTTGGACGGGTGACACATTGGTCATCTCGGTTAGACGAGAGACAGGTTGGTCGGCTCAGTTGGATGGGTGACATCTTGGTCAGCTTGGTTGGATGGGTGATAGGTTAGTTAGCTCGGTTGGATGGGTGACAGGTTGGTCAGCTCGGTTAGGCAGTGACAGTTGGTCGTCTCGATTAGACAGGTGATAGGTTGGTTGGCTCAATTAGATGGGTGATGGGTTAGTCAGACGGGTGTGTTGGTTGACTTTTTTAGCAGCTCAGGATGGTGAGGTTACGATTGGTCAGATGGACTGAATACAGAGAGGTTGGTTGACATACATAGACATCTTCCAACCCCTTGGGGTTTGACATCCAATACAGATGGATGACTTACAGTTGTAAAACATGGTTGGTTAAGTCACTAGGTTAGTCCACTCATCGGTTTGTTGGCTACAAGAATAGACAGTTGGTGTGTCATATGGGTAGAGATAGACAGTCATCTAAACTCCTAGGTAAGAAGGCCCACAATTTGAAGATGGAAACTCCTAAGTTGGTTGGTGATAAGAATCATGTACGGTCATGAAGTTAGACATCATCTAACCCCAGTGAAGTTGGACAACAATTAGGTTAGACAACCTACTCATAATTGTACGGATCATGGTTAGATGACCGTCTAACCCAAATATGGAAAGGAACTCACAGGCCGTAGTTTTCTCAAGAGGATGGATGACACCCAACCCAATGCAGTAGATGACCCGTAATATGGATGATTTATAAGCCATATGAGGGTAGGTGAATGAATGACATCCCAATAACTAGAATTATTGAGGCATGGCACCCATAACTACTCGTGTAGGAAAAGTACCAAAAGGAATGGTTACCCATACCTCTTTAATGCATCCTTCCAATTGGTGACCTAAATTTCCTATATATATTGTAAATTTCACCTCATTTTGAGGGGGATTTTTGGAAAAGAAAAGGAACTCTGTCAAGATTGTTCCAGAGCTAGTATATAATATGTATAATATAATGGAAATAATATTATGGATCACTAATATGTTTATAAAGTAAATGTATAATGATTTCAAATGGTAATGATATTATCTATATTTCATAATATGAATATATTATGATAATGAATGTGGATAGTAACATCCTATTTGAGATTAAAATGGGCATGGTTAAAATGAAATGATTATTCATAAATCATTATTTCCTTATGAAATATTAAGTTAATCCTTATGGGTAAATGATATTATCATCTCTAAAATAAGAGAGCAGTTAGTAAACTAAACCTATCTTTGACTTGGTAACTTATAACTTCAATAAGATGACCTTATAAGAGGGTAATTAATAGTTTACTCCATAACATGAATAAATTACAAAGTTGTGGGAAACACAATTAAATGACTTTAAGAAGTCTTAAGTAATACTTCATGATTATGACTTAAGTAAACAAGAAGTAGCTTAAGTCCCGTAGAAATTGTCACAAGACAAAATATGGTTATGGTAGTAAACCTTAAATACGACATAGATTGGATGTAATCTCACGTCATCATACAAATACCTTGACATAGTACTAATTAGGGGTAGTTACGGAAGAGGGAAAGAGGAAATAATGGAATTAGTTACATTACATGGTCCCTTCCTATTCCATAAGAACCCAAAGTAATTTATGGTTCTCTTTGTTTACATATATGGTCATATAAATAACTCCCTTCCTCTTTCTTAACATGTTCACCTTCATAAACAAAAAGATCCAGATAATTGTGTTGAGATAATTGTTTGGTGATGGAATACTATATCCCTAGGATTTTGTGTAGTCTCAAGATAAGTTGTTTATGCACAGTGGGAAACTTTGTCCAAAGTAATGCAAGTAGTTGATTGCATTATCTATTCATCGTATCCTTACTTTATATATGTCAAATACTAGAATACAAAGATTGACTTTTGTGGTAGACATTTAAGAATGGAAAACATAGTTGTCTCAACCTTGAAAAAGGTAAACTTGAACATACTAAATATTGTATGATTACTCATGTAGAGTGGACTAAAGGGAGAAAATAATAAACCCTTCTCATTTGCACAAGGTTTATACACAGAAGAGTTATTGGATGGATCAAACCTACTAATAACTAGTTGTTTAAAATTATTAACTAGTTTGTTCTAAGTTAACTTTGTTTCATACTTGTGATTAAACATGAAGATTAATTTTTTAAAAAAAAAAACTTTAAATTTTGGGGAAATAATTAAGGTGTTACATTTTGGTATCGAGTGAAGGTTCCAAATCTTGGACTTAATGGGTTTGTTATGCTAATATTAAGTTATTCATGTTTTAATAGGATATAATGGTAAGAAGAAGAATGAACAATGATGTTGCAACTAGTTCAACAAACCATGAAGGAACAATTAATGAAAAATTGGATGAGATCCTCTTGGTTCTCTACGATACATGTAATTGGATTGTTTCCTTAGAGCACCAAGTTGTGTTTACACCTAATTTTCACACTTTCTATTTTCATACATGCTCCTAACAATTTCTCTTCCAGGTTAGAGGTCACTAATGCATCTTTTTATGGGAAGGGGTGCCTTAAGAGGCTCATTCTAGGATAGGGGTGTGGTTATTCATGTAACCATTAGGTTAGGGATGACACATGGAGAGAGAATGGCTTTTGGTTATGTTCATCCACTTCTTCTACTCTTATCTTCTTGTGTTTCTTCACATTAGTTTGACACCTTACATGACCATGAACATATTATTTCTGCATTGCATTTATTTTATCCTTCATGACACATTGCACATGCCATTTCTAATTTCCCCTCCCTAGCCAATGTCATCACCCATGGGTGATTGCATTGGCACATTTTCAAAATCTTGGCTAACGTCTTCACCTGGGCGATGGCGTCGATATAAATAGCAAAAAATGAAATCATCACCACATAACACATAGCACAAATTTACACAAGAAATCACCATTAGCTCTTGTCTTTCGTACCAACTTACAACTTATTCTCGCTCTTGGATTTCTTACATCTTGACTCTTGGCTTGCAGCTTCATCTTCATTGGATTGGTTTACTTGCACTTTTGGGTCACCTATAATGAGTTAAGATTGGATTATTTCCCCTTCTCCACTCAAAATATATTCTCAATTGGTGTATGGTCCTTTGGGAAATAGATTAATCAATGACCTCCCCTAACAAGTAAGTTCTCTAACTCAACTTGTCATTTTGTATAGAGTAGTCTCTTATATTTTCTTGTTACTTTATATTAGCTTAGTATTTTATGTACATGTTAGGTTAGCATATTGTATTCAATTATTTGTCTTATGTTATATGTTTTACTTTAGTTAGCATTTATATGGCATGCTTATTTTTCTCTTAATCACCCACATAGTGTTTATACCCCAATAGGGTTCCTTCCTCTTTTCAATCTAGGGCCTTGGAAACCTTAGGTTTTCCTAGTGTAAGGGTTACTTCCCTTTTGGTATGTAATCTTAGTGGTCCCTATACCCCCTTTGAATTATATCTGTTATATGTTGGTCTTGGTGTGTCTCTTACCCATTGTCTTGGTACCGTGGTTAAATGAATGATGAGAGTGCATGTTGTCTAGACACATTTTTTCCCGCTATATAGGTTCAGGGTGAAAATGAAGAAAATGAGGAGGAACATGAGGAATAACATCCCATGCAACAGGATAATGAAAATCAGTGAGGTAATAAGAAAGGTCGCATGGTTTCTAAACTAGCTAAGGATATAAAAAGAAGTCCACCAAATTTTGATGGGAGTTCCTTGGGGGATGAAGCAGAAAACAAGTTAAGTGAAATGGAAAAATATTTTGAGGTCAGAGACTTATCTGAGGAGACTAAGGCTATGTGGAGTAATTTTTAGCTCTCTCATGAAGATTATACTTGGTGGGAAAACCATAAAATGGAACTAGGAATTAAGACATCAATTATAATTCGAGAAAAATTTAAAGGATGTTGACTTCCCTAGTGAAAATTTGACAAAAAAATGACATGATTCCAGAGTTTAACCCAAGGGAAACTATCAGTAATTGAGTATTGGGAACGCTTCACTAGAATTCTAAAATATATTCCACAATATCAAAAAGATGAGAATTTTTGTTTCGTAAGTTCATTTTGGGCTTGAATCCTAGCATAGGGGGTGAAGTGGATGTGCATGGACCATCCACTATGGAGGAAGTTTTGAAAAACTATAAAACATGAACAAAAAATGCATGGTATCTTTGCTTCAAGAGAGGAAAAATGTAAAAAAATAAGTACTAAATTTTCACCATCCTTTACCAAAAATACATAGCGAAAAAGATTTAATAAAAAGGGAAAACCTTAAAATAAAAATATCGTAGAAAAAAATTGGTATGAATAATAAAAAGGACATAATAGTTCGGTTTTTAGAATAGTTCGGTTTTCATAATGTTTCTAGTTTTCAAAAAAACTATGGTTTTCAGAACATGTTTGAGACGAAGGGACCTATTGGGATTTGTTTTAAATATCGAGGTGATCATTGTGCTAGTAATTGTCCCCATAATAACCAATGGAATAATTGACAGTGGAAAAACAAATCTGGGACTAAAGAACCATTTTAGCAGAGGATGCATGTTGTTGTGGGAAATTATGAGGTAGTGAAACATGTCACTCCTATAGAAGTCAAGGGTAAGTTGTTTGGCTTACCTCTTTCTATTTTTTTTATACTTGATAAACTGGATGTTTTTTCTTCTAATTTTTCTATAAAGATTGGATACATGGAAAATTCGTGGACTATTAAATATGGAAATAATGTTGTCCATAGAGTCACTCAATGCCTATTTGAAACAACCTTATAAATTCCTAAGTTTACTATAGAACTGAATCTTTTATATCTCTTTTAGGGTCTTATGATGTTTTCATAGGCATAAACTAGACGTCTCAACACCAAACATCTGTATATTTCCTAATAAAACAAATAGTATGCCTTGATGATAAGTAGAAAATAGCAATGATATAAAGTGTGAAAAGAGATTTTGTAGTAAGATAAATCTTTGTCATGTAGCTGAAAAAGGATAGGAATAAAGGTTGTATGTTATATGCAATAAAAATAAAATATTCCAGCAAAGAAAATAAGCCAAAAATAGAGGATTTTCCTCTTTTAAATGAATTTAGAGAGTTTTTCTGAATAACTAATTGTTTTACCAACAAGAAGATATTTTGACTTTTTCATAGACCTCAAACTGGGAATTTAACCTCTGTCAAAAGCACCATAGAGAATTAAAACAACTTATTTCATGGAGTTTAAATCTCAACACCATCATCTCGGTATCCAAAGGATTGATCCACCTAAGTGTATCACCTTGGGGGCACTAGTAATCTTTGTAAATAATAAGGATGGTTCTCTAAGGTTGTGCATTGATTACCAAATGTTAAATAAGGTTAAAATTAAAAATAGATTCCCCATGCCTAGAATTGATGATCTTTTTTATCAAATGAGGGGTGATTCAATCTATTCAAAGATTGATTTGTGATCTATTTACCATCAATTGAGAATTAAATATGAAGACATCCACAAAATATCTTTTAAAACACGTTATGGGCATTATGAGTTCATTGTTTTACCTTTTAGACTCACTAATGCACTTGCAACCTTTATGAATTTAATGAACAGTGTGTTTTAGGAATACTTAGATTAGTTTTGTTAGTATTCCTTGATGATATACTCATATATTCAAAAGATATAGAGGAACATGATAAGCATTTAAGAACAATTTTGCAGATTTTAAGGAAGCATAAATTGTATGGCAAGTGGTCCAAATGTACTTTTTATCAAAAATAAGTATAATATTTGGGTCACATAATTAGTAAAGAAGGAATTTCAGTTGATCCATCTAAGATAAGGGCTATCATGGAATGACCAACTCCTAAATATGTGCATGAAGTTAGAAGCTTCATGGGACTGGTGGTTATTATAGGAAGTTCATTAAGGACTTCTCTAGAGTGGAAAGTCCACTTATTTCCTTGTAAAGAAAAAATAATAAATTTGTTTGGAATGATAATTGTGACTGATCCTTCAACTTATTAAAGTAAAATTTTACTTCATCTCCAATCTTAAAGGTTCCAGATCCAAATGGAAATTTAATAGTAGTAATTGATGCTTCTAGAGAAGGATTAGGAGGAGTCCTTCAAACTGAACATGTAGTGGATTCTAAGAGTAGAAAACAAAAATTCATGAACAAAGCTATGTTCCTAATGACTTAGAGTTTTTTTCTATTGTCCATGCATTACAAGTTTGGAGAAACTATTTGTTGGGAAACCATTTGACTTAAAAACATGCCATTTAGGGTCTGAAATACATCTTTTCACATCCAAATTTAAATGTAAGATAGCGCAGGTGGTTAGAGTTTCTATCACATATGATTTTAATATAAGTTAAATAAAATAAAATAAAACCACATAGTAGATGTCTTAAGTTGTATGAATCATATTTATGTTATTGTTACTTTAAGAACTCAGTTCAAAGATGAAGTTAGAGAACAACTTCAGTCATATCCTTATTATCAACAAGTTAAAACAACACTAGAAAACAATCCTAGTGATAAGAGGTATGATGGTTTCAAATTTGAACATGATGGAATTATGTGATATTTCAGTAGAGTATATGTACCTATGGGAAATGAATTAAGAACTAAAGTGCTTAAATAATTTCACAATGCACCTTATTCAAGTCATCTAGGGGTAACAAAATTGTTAGCTGACATAAAGAAACAATAATTTTGGAAAGGAATGAAAAAGGATGTAACAAATTATGTATCTCATTGCTTAGAATTCCAAAGGGTTAAAGTAAAATGTTTACATCCAGCAGATCATTTGTATCCGCATAATTTACCTCAATATAAGTGGAAAGTAATTAGCATGGAATTTTTCCAAGGACTACCCTTGTCTAAAAATAAACATGATGTAATTATGGTTGTGGTGGATAAGCTCACAAAAGTGGCACATTTTATACCTGGGAATCTAAAAGATTATTCACCTAAGTACTTAGAAAATTTATTTTTTCGAAAAATCTTTAGATTATATGGAATATTGGAGCCAATCATATCAAATTGAGATCCTATAATTTTTTAATGCAGATACATAATTCATCCTTAGGAACAAAATTTTATTTCATTTAAGCTTACCACCCGAAAACCGATGGACATACTTGAAAGAGTAAATCAATTCTTAGAGTATATGTTAAGGATGTATTGCATGGATCAGCAATACAAGTGGGAAGAATATATTCTAATGGTTGAGTTTCCAAAAATAATATGTATCATGCATAGCTAAAAATGGATCCTTTCGAAGCCTTGTATGGCAGAAGGTGCATAACACCTATCAGTTGGGATAACATTGAAGATAGGGAAGTTGTAGGACCTGAAATGCTAACTGAAATGGAGGGACAAATGAAACTTATCCATGAGTGGTTAAAGGAAGCAATAGATAGACAAAATATTTATGTTGATTTAAAAAGAGTAGAAAGGAAATTTAATGTGGGTGATAAAGTCTTTTTAGAGTGAAACCCAAAAAGAGTTCCATTACTTTTGGCAAGTCTACCAAGTTATCACCTAGATTTGTGGGACCATTTTAAATTTTAGAAGTTATAGGTCATATAGCCTATAGGCTAGCTCTACCTCCTGCATTATCTAAAATGCACAATGTCTTCCATGTATCCTTGCTGAAAAAGTATGTTGTTGAATTAACACATATAATAAATTGGGATTCATTGCAGGTGCAAGATCCTGGGATCATCACAATTGAACCTATAATAATCTTGGAAACACATAAGTTGTAGCTAAAAAATCATGATATTTCACAATACAAGTTCTATTTTGACCCTCTTGTGTTCTCCACAAGCCTTAAGAGATTTAGATGATGAAAATTTCCATTTTCCTTCAATTTTGGGCCCATTTCCTTGTTTATGCGGCATCAAATTGACCTCCAACTATATTTTACTACCCATTTCATTTTGGGATACCATTTAATGTGTGTGTGTGTGTGTGTGTGTGTGTGTGTGTGTGTGTGTGTGTGTGTGTGTGTGTGTGTGTGTGTGTGTGTGTGTGTGTGTGTGTGTGTGTGTGTGTGTGTGTGTGTGTGTGTGTGTGTGTGTGTGTGTGTGTGTTATGGAATAAATAATTTTTGATAGCCTTGGGTGGAAGAAAACACAACATAAGTCTTGGCTAAAATCCCTTGGGGATGACCACTTGTCATAAATTTATGGGTTTGGCCATCAGAAGACTTTTTAAAACATTTTTGTGCTTCAACATTTAATATAATGCATGATGGGATGAATTAAGAATTTTCAACTCCACCTAATGAGTGCTCAAATTCCATAGATATAATTGATTTCATGGAGCACAAAGAGATTCCACCTACTATCATTTTACATAATCATATTATGCACTATTAGGGATATTTTTCTTCTCTTTACAATTTCCTACAAGTCATGGAATGTGGGATGACAACATGTTGTGGGGATCAACAAATTATGCCTTTAGGTTATCTTCTATTATTCTTCATCCACTTTGTGATCTAAAAAATAAAGCAAGTGCACGTGATCATGTCATGCAACATAAATCAATAACTACATGTTATGGGCTACTTTATCTATTGGAAATGATGTATAATCTTCTCTTGAGTGGGTTCACTAGATCTTAACACCTATCATGATCTAGTGACCATAACAAGAAATTTCCACCTCTTAGAACTCATGCACTAGCCTTAGTCATTATTTATCATTAACACTTAGGCTCTGAAATAATACTAATTTTGGTGAATCTCTCATATTCTATACTAAAATATGAAACCAAAATTTTAATATAAGTTCTCTAAGTGTTTTCCTCTTAAATAATATGGGATAATCCTAAGGAAAAAGAATTTAAAAAAACTTATTCATTCTAAATTCAAATTTTCCTACAATATGGATGTGATACAAGAGCATTCTGAAGAATTCAAATTTTGATGTTTTATAAGTTTTAGTAGGTTTAGGAGAGTGTGTGATAGTTATTATAATGTGTGTATAGGTCTATAATTTAAATTTTGACTTGTAATAGTGTGTTTTCATTTTTTCCTCCAAAACTACCAATTTGAAAATTTGAAGTTGTAAAGGAGTTTTAGGGATTTTTCTCAATTTTTTGTGAAATATAAAGATGTAGAAAAAAATATAGGAGTATTATTAATTCATATCACATGTGTATAAGGACACGCGTGTCCTAATTTGTCTTGTATTGGACCATCTTGGTCAAAACCTAAAAATGAAGACAAAATTAAGAAGGTGAAGGGTCATGAGAAGTAAGAATACCTAATAGTACACTAATAGATGTTAGGAGGCATAAGAGAGATTCATTTGAGGAACCACAATATCTACTTATAGTAGTTCTATGTATGAGGAAGGAAGAATAGTAGGTCTTAGCAGAAAAGGAGTAAGAATCATCATGTGTGTAAGACCTTCATTGAAGAAAGATCAATAAAAAAAGACTTCTAAGCATTAGTAAGTGTTAATTAAATATAAATTTTATGTGTTTTATGTGTTCTTTCAGTTGGAAAAAAATTAGAAGATTAGTTTTTTTCTAAATCGGTGTGGTAGACCCTAATTTTCACATACAATCATGTAGAATCTTGTTTTACTTGCATTTTCTTGATTTATCATATCTTACACGTGTGGAATGGTATGGTTATGATTAGTAAAATATTTGTAATGGTTTTTGAATAGTTTTCAAGTGTTTATAATCATATACCTCATATAAATTGACCCCAACAAAATAATTTTGAAAGACCATGCTCATGCCCTATAACAATATAGTTATTATCCACCCGTGAACTATTAGGAATAACTTGATTTTTGAAGCATATCATAGGATGAAATTCATAATAAATTTTCTTAATTATTTATGGATATATATTCCAAAAATTTGGGGAGATTTGATTTTTGGAAGTCCTTCATTCACTCGAAGAAAATTTAGGGTAAATATATCTTCCTAGAACCAATTTTGACCCCCTTCAAGAATGCTATGAACCACAACTACTCAATACCTAATACAGGGATAAAATTGGTGATAATTCTCTTAAGAAACCATATATAATTATTTGGGAGGACTAAATAGAATGATAAAATTGAGCGTGAAAAAAATTTTGAATCATGTCACTAAGTGCAAGGAAGGAGATGGGGATAGAGAAGGGAAACATACGCTTAAACTTGCGTAGGATCAAGAAATAGAGGGACCGAGACCCATGTGGGTAGGGGTAGTGTCCATGCAAAGCCCCAATGTTGAAAAATAGTTCACTCAAGTAGAAATCACACATCACATCTCTGAGAACGGTCATCATTTCACAGATCCGAATGCGCTCATAGATAGAGCCATGCAGAGAAATAGTTTATCCCTTATCGGTAAATTCCATGGGCCAAGGCCAAATTTGGATGTCATTAGGAGATGGGCTTGTAGAAAATGGTAGCTGAAAGGAAACATGGAAATTTCCTTGTTAAGAAAAGGATTCTTCCTTGTCCATTTCAACACCCTGGAAGATTATACTGAGCAACCTTGGTTGAAGGACCCTGGTTCTTGGGAACCATGGGTATTTTCTTAAAAATATGGAACTAGAGATTTGATCTAGAAAAATAGAATATTAATGTCATGCCCCTATGGGTCAAACTCCCAGGCTTACCTCTTGAGTTCTGGGAAGAAGAGTTTTTGACAAGTATAGAAAAGTCTCTAGGCTCCCTAGTGGCCTTTAATGGAGCAACCAAATCCAAAATAAGACTAGCTTTCACGAGGATCTACGTAAATGTAGACTTGTACATAGATCTACCTAATTTCACTACCATCCATTCAAATACATTTATCTAGAATCGAGATACTTGAATATGAGGCATCCATTGCTAGATGTAAAAAGTGTAACAAATTGGGACATGGCGAAAAACTTTCCCAAAAACATTAATGATGGACACAAAAGGGAACCAAAAAAAGAATCAAATGGCATGAAAATTTGAATGAGTTAAAATCATGGGAGGAATATACAGCTAAAGGAAATGGACAAGATACTAGCAAAAAACTAGGAGAAAACTAGTCCATGGACAAGGAAAATCCTTTCACATTCCTTGGAACACAGGAGCTAGAATCTTTGGAGGAAGGAGAGTATTTTGAACAAACCTAGATAAATGATATTTTCATACCACATATATAAATAGAGGAAAAGGATACAAATAAGGAGACATCACAAGTAGAAATGAATTAGTATAAATAGAAACAAGATGCGAAATCCAAGAGAAAAGAGAAGAATCAAAAGAAAATATCCAGGAAGATTCAATGACATTGTAAGATCAGTTCCAAGATTCTTGGGAAGAGGAGGATATAAGAGAGATAGGTGTAGAAGAAACAATGGAACAAGAAGTAGAGGCATGCTAAGGACTAAGTATGGAGGAATTCCCAAACATGGAGCAGTTCAAGGTGATAGTGACTCCAATAAAAGGGAAAAATAAAACTCAAGAAGCTTCATCATCTAAAACCCCAAAAAAATTTGATGTAGGGGGTAGAGAAACTAGAGGAAAACCATCTGGTAAATAAGAGAAAATAAAAACAACAGAGAGGGAAATTGCAGGTAGGGAAGCAAAGAACATTGGATCTTAAAGGGTCCAAAAAACATAAAAATATAAATGAAATTCATTACTTGGAATGTAAGAGGACTGAATAATGCAATCAAATAAAGGATACTCAAATATTTTATTGAGAATCACAAGCCTACTATTCTGGTACTTCAAGAAACTAAGATGGATGTAGAAAATTTTAAAATTTTAGGACATAAATTTTGGAGAAATTTGGAAATAACATGTGTGAGCTCAAACAATGCCTTGGGAGGAATTGTTGTTCTCTGCGGGATAACAATTTGTTTAAATGTGGAACCATATTTGTGTCCCCCAATCACCTAACTATCATGTTCACATCCCAAAAAAGAAAAAAATAATGGATTCAATCCAATATATACGCCCATGTTTCTGCCAAAGGAAAAAGCATCTCTAGGCAGAGGTAAGTACTTTTAGAATTAATTGTATCCATTTTGATTGATTATCTTGTGAAGTTTCAACACTCCCATCTCCCTAGATGAAAAGAAAGGGGGAAATCAATATTCTACTGCTATCATGGAAGACTTTGATGATCTCATTTATCACAACTCTTTGATGAACATTGAACTAAAAGGGATCAAATTTACATGAAGAAATAGGAGAATAGGATAAATTTTAATCACGGTTAAATTAGGCAGAGTGCTTGTCTCAACAGATTTGTTTTATACCCAATATTTTTTCTTTCTACCCTTCCTAAAATATGATCTCGACCATAATCCTTTAGTTATGAGTCTTGAAGACAAAATAAAAAACTCACCTTCTCCATTTAGATTCAAGAAAATGTGGAAAAAGAATCCTAATTTCTATAACAGAGTTCAAGAATGGTGGAAAACTAAAAAAATGGATCACCCATGTTCATATTGGTTCAGAAGCTTAAGAATATCAACAGAAATGCCAAAATCTGGAACAAAATAGTCTTTGGAAATATATTTGAAAAAAAAAAAAAACTAACCAAGGAGTTAGAAATTCTGGAAATCAAAGTTCAAATTACTGGAATGGATGTCAGTGATTACTACAAGGAAAAGTAACTCCTCGGTGAACTACACAATCTCAGAACCTATGAAGAGATTCACTGGAGGCATAAATCAAGAGCGGTTTGGTTAAAGGAAGGGGATAGAAATACAAAAAAATCATCTCGACTACCATGAAGCATAGATATGGAATCATCCGACTACCATGAGGTCACAATAAAATTATCTCTATTTATTAACACCTCATGATAGGAAAGCAGAGATATGGAATCAATTAAAAAAGAGGCAATAGAGTTCTATAAAAAACTCCTTTCTAAAGAGGTTCAGGAAAGTGAAATAAGCACCAATTTCTTTCTGAATTTCATCCCTCATTATAATGATATTCAAGAGGATCTGAGTAAGATTCTAACACTGGCGGATATTGAAGAATTAAAAAATATTGTATTTTCCTTCGAAGGAGAAAAATCCCCAGGATCGGATGGCTTCCTAGCTTGTTTTTTCCAAATTTATTAGGAAGTTTGCAAAAATGATTTTCTTAATGTAATAAATGAATTCTTCAGCACTGAAAACTTCTAAAGAAGGTAAACAACAAATTTATAGTGATGATTACTAAAAACTGGAGCTAAGGATTTCAAGTAATTCCAACCAATAAGTCTTTCAAACACTATATATAAAAATTTACAAATACTATTACATCTAGAATACAACCCTTTCTCAAGAATATCATCTCATGGAAAAAAGGTAGATTCGTTCAGGGAAGAAAAATCCAAGATGGTATAGTTGTGGTTCATACAAATTTATAGTCCATGGATAAAATCAAGAAATCAGGTATGGCCATCAAGCTAGATATGAACAAATCATTTGACGGGTCTCATGAGAATTTCTTGATAAAATTTATGACAAAATTGGCTTTAATTCACATTTTAGGAAACTAATCAGAGAATGCATTTTGACCCCCATATTTTCCATTCTTTTAAATGGTACTCATATAGTATTTTTTAACAGCACAAAAGGAATAATGCAAGGTGACCCCATCTCACCCATTCTCTTTATCATAATGGCAAAAGCCTTAGCATAGAAATAAGAAGCTATATTGAATCAGGATACCTACATGGTTTCAATCCTCATCGAAAAAACTCTCATTTTCTCACCATCAGTTTGCGAGATGATGTCATTCTCCTCTCCATTGCTTCAGTCAAGGAAGAAAAATAATTATAATACTTTTAAACTGTTATGAGGAAGCTTCAGAACAGCTCATTAATTATGGAAAGAGCTCTATTTTTTTCATTAATACCCTTGAAGAGTGGCAGAAGAAAATTGCTAAAATATTGGGTTGTGTGATTAAAACTCTACCAACCACTTATCTGGGGATACCTATGTTCAAAGGCAGCCTCCCAATTTCTATTTGGAATCTACTCCTTAATAGGTTTCAATATAAACCGGCAGGGATGGAAAGGGTTGTGCTATCTAGTGCTGCCAAAGTCACATTGATTAAAAAGAACTCTTCAAAATATTCTTGTTTACCTTCTCTCTCTTTTCAAAATGCCCCAAAATATTATTGATTTGATTGAAAATATCAAAAAATATTCTTATGGGCAAGAGTTGAAGAGCATAATAGAATACATCTAGTTGTTTGGGATAAAGTATGCAAGCTGAAATCTCATGGTGGGTTAGGAATAAGAAACATCAGACAAATGAATACTTCCCTCCTCGCTAAAATGGGTTGGATATTTCTCAAGGAAGACTCATCTTGGTGTAGCATAATCAAAAATAAATATCTACAAGAGGACTTCATTGAAAACTTCACTTCTATGGATTTACCTCTAGGTTCCAATTTTGGAACTCCCTAATCAAAATTAGAGAGATTATTGCTAAGGGCATCAGATGGGACCTTGGGAATGGAATCAAGATCATCCTTTGGGAATAGATATGGAACTTGGACCTCGATCGATGACAAGAGGAAAGAGATTCAAAATTAGATAAGAAAGCTAAGATTAAAATATGGAGAGAAGATAAGTGGATACCTTGAAAACAAAAATGGGAAAACCACTTGGAGAAGAATATCACTTGAGGAATTAAATGAGTTGGAAAGAGATAACCTCTCTTTAATCAAAAAAATATATTAAAAACATTTATATTCCTAACAAAAAGGTTGAGGACGAACTAATATGGCAAGATTCGGGTGATGGTAATTATAGTGTAAAATATGGATACAACATAAAAACCTAAGGTGCAAAGAAAAGATACCTAAGGTTAACTTTTTCTAGCAGCTCACTATAAAAAATAATATCCTCACTATTGAAATCCTAAGAAATAAAGGATATATTCTTATCAATTGGTCCATCATTCAAAATCCATTTGGTCAAATTTAATTGTATCATTAGAATCAATGTTATTATTGGATTCTTGAACATTTTTATTTTAATCGTGTGTTGGCGAAATAATTTGTCGCAAGGAGAATTAGCAATTTTCACCAATGCTCCAGGATTAAGTCCCTCCTCTTGGTAATGGGGAGTCTCCCAATTATTTAATTCAAAAATTAAATTAATGGGTGGTCATGAAGCCAAAGATAACACATGAATACTCCACTAAACCTATGGCAAATTGCTTGTACTTAGTACAAGGAAGAATTTTCTTCGGGAAGGAGGTAGAGGGGAGTAAAGAATAACATTGTAAGTTCATGTACTCTCTTTGGGGTTGCATTCTTGACAAAATTGGTTTGAAAAGGGTATACCCTAATTCTATGCAAGACTTGAAATAAAATCTGGTACTACCACACACAAAAATTCTTAGTCGATGCTTATGGGACCTAATCCTTCCCCATAGAATTTGTGTTGTATGAAAAGAGAGGAATAAGAGAATTTTTGAAGGGAAAATGTTAAAGGTGGACATTGTCTTCAAGAATTTGATTATGCTAATAACTCGAGAACTTCAAAACATCCATCAAATATAGTAAAGGAAGCCTGAAGGATTCAAACATCAAATTTCTCAACAAATGGCACTTACATCTCACCCAAGATCCTAAGCAACAGAGTTCTAAAATTTCAAGGAGAAAGACTATCTGGATACATCCTTAATAAGGTTAGCACAAGTTAAACTTTTATGGGGCAACTAAAGGTAACCCAGGAAGATATGGGGAGGATAAGTCATCGAAATGATAAAGGTGACCTCATATCAACCTATGCTGGGAGTATGGGCTTTCAAACTAATCATTATGCTCAGACATTAGCTGCTTCATGGGGAATCAAACTCGCCAAATATCTGAATATATCAAACCTCTGGGTTGAAGGGGATTCCATGAACATTCTGAAATGTTTACAAAGAAAGTCCCCCAAGTTGGAAAATCAACAAAATCATTGAAGACTCCATCCTCATTCTAAAGAACTTCTCAAGTTATGAAATCTCTCACACCTTTAGAGAAGGAAATAAGGTTGTTGATTTGTGTGCAAATATTGGAGTGAACTCTGATAAGATTCAAAATTGGATTGGGAATGATAGCACTCCTCTAGAGATCTTAACCGCCATAAATAGTGAAAAATAGGAATATAGTTTTGAGGTGCACCGAGGGGGCTTGTTGCCTTTTTGGGTATGCTCTATAGATCATGTTGTGTTTGTTGGCTATCTCATAATATTTTTTTGATTTATGTCTACTGTCTATGGGCGTTTAGCTAGTTTTTCTCTATATTTTTATTGGTTTTGTGTTGGATTCTACTCCTTCACTAGTTGTGTTTTTTATATTTGGTCTTTTTTTGGATTCATGAGATCATTATTGTTATATCCAGATTGATTATCCTTCTTATAACAGGTAAGGATCCCGCCAAAACCCTCTTTTTACCAAATATCAAAAAAAATTGAAAATTTGGTGAGATGAAACTTAATGGAAGGCCTTGGTCAAATTTATGGAAAAACATGTTATTTCGAGGTTGGTTTTGTATAGAGAGGACTGTTTTGAACTAAGGACATTCCGGACCTCATATAGAGTTGTGGGAAGGTTACATGGACATTAGGGGACCTCAAGTTAATTTTTTTAATTGGTCATCATATGAAACCTTTAGAATAAGGTTTCATTCCATAAAGTAATCATTGAGAAACTTTAGTTTAAACACTATTATGATAGTCTTAAGATATTAGCATGTAAAAGTGGGGTTAATTCATGTTTGATAGTATCCTCTTACATCAACATGGATGGGAATATTGAATGTTTTGATCATCTAGGACTACTGCGCAGTATGTAGGTCCAATCTACCTCTAAGTTGGCATGATACAACCAAGACTCCAAATGATATTCAATCCATGGCTTGGTCAATTCCATGAAGTATTATTTATTTGTGGTATGGGACAATATACACCATATTTAATGTTTCATGGGGCTTGGAGCTCTAGTTCATATTTTTATATCTTGAAACTTAAAGTAAGTTTTCCATAAATCCTTGGTTATCCTCCACAAGAGAGAGATTGATATTTTTGTTCTCCATTTCAATCTATAAGGATTGGTTATCTTTTTGCTTCTATATGTAGTATCACGTGCTCCACGAAAGTTATAAATTTTTGATGAATTATGTAAAACCAAATAAAAATATGTAAAACCAATTAAAGCCATGCAATGCTCGTTAAAGTTGTATAATGTGGTAATAACCTACATAATTTTGTTTTATACTTTAGAAAGGCTTTTGAAACTACAAAAAATTAAAATACACTTCTTCAAGTAGTGCAAAGGTAATATAATTTTTGTAATATCGTGCAACGTTGATTTAAATTACCAAATAGTATAAAGAATTTAAGAGTGAGAACTCAAAGGATTCTTTATAAAATATGAACAAAATGAAGAGTGTAATCCAACTTATATGTAATTTTGTAATCGTACACAAATGAAAACATTGATTACACCCATGAAAGCACTCTTTAAAAGGGATCCCATCTAAAAGAGTAAAACATGATATTATACATTCATCTTCAATCTATAAGAAGCATTGAATTAGGTAAATTCAAATTTTTTAGAGGTTCTACATTTATGAAAGATAATGGGGTTTGTTACTATACACTATGATTTATTATAGTGTTGATGATGAGATTTCTTTTCTTTCTAGAGTCATTGGGCTTAACACCTTTTTTGGTATGGATATTGTGGTAACTATGAATCCATAATTGCTTTTAAGGTTTTTGAAAGGTATCAAATGTCTTTGATCACCCTAGGTGACAAATACTCTTCCAAAATTGATTAAATGTATCTCTTAGAATGAATTAGATGGGATGGCCTTCATGTGATGTATCCAAGGTCTTCCAAAGAGTATGTGTTATTTTCTCTCTCAATTAACAATGTAAAATTCCAAAAGGATTTTTTTGGGACCTAAAGTGACTAGAAGGACTATGGTTATAGAAAAGGTGGATTTGAGGTTTTCATAAAATCATAATATGTTACATATTGATGAATATTTGGTCTCACCATACTTTATATATCACAAAATGATAAGGGAACAATGTTGATAACATATTTTTCATGAACCATTACTCTCTTGACCAAGTTTTTATAGATACATACTTATAGATAGATCATGATCACCTCTCCTCACTAACTTAACATCACCCGGTAATCACATCCGGTCAAAAATGTAGTTAGAATCTATAAAAGAAGTACCCAAAGGAATAAGTCTAAGTTGATGTGGTTTATTTGAGCCTCTAAAGGGGATGTAACATGAGCCAAATGGCCAAGTTCCAAAACTTATATGAACATAATATGTTGGAAGGATATTTCCTAAGAAAATGCGTGAAATATTAGTGGTATAATGTTTTGTTTAAATTCATAATAAGTTCAATTTCCAACATGTCTAATAATACTATAAGTGTCATCCTCTATAATTTGTATCAATGGTGAAGGGGGTGGTTTATATTCTCTAGTGTGGGTAACAACATTTTCTTCTTCACAAGTATCAATTTATATGACTTTGATCATCTAAGTGGGTACCTTTGTGACTAGATAAGGGGCAACATTAAGGTTTGATACATCGAGAATAAAAACCTTGTTTTCATAAGTCTCGGATGGAAAATGTTGTTGGGTCACATTATTTTGTAGGGTGTTTCATATGTTTTGTTGTTTTGATTAGGAAATGAGTGTTTATAAATGTGTAGGATTTCATTTTTAGGTGTTGGGGACCAATTTGAACTAGTCAGAGTTGGTTAAACTAGATGAAGTGGTGGATGATTTGTGGTAAATATGGTATTCCCTAAGAATGTTTTATCAAATAGTTTTCCTAGATATTTAGGAAATCATTGCATGAACTTGTTATACTATCTACATAATATTATATTTTTACCATGACTTGGTGGAAAAGGTAGTAATAGTATGGGTCATTTTGGTTATAGTTTTGATTCTAGAATTAGATATATTTGTTTTTTTATCTATATTGGTTTCATTTTGGAGGGTGGTTGAAATCCATCATGTGAATGACATGTCATCCAAAGGGGATTTAAACCATTCCCCATGTTGTTTTGTTATTATTATTTTGTACTTGGTATATTATTTAGTAGATTTATTCTCTTAGATTAGTCCATGAAACCATAATTTGTAGCAGTTATACTATGATTGATGACCTTTGAACCTAGGTTCACATGATAATCCCGCATATTATTTTGGTATCCCCAATGTTCTAATTGGGGGTGGAAACATTTCCATTGGCATCAAATGTTCGATGTCCAAAGATGAATTGTATCTTGATCAATTTTAAGTAAACTCTCCATATACTCTTCATATGCATTATAAAAAAATTCACATTTTCCCTAGTCTCCTTATTAAGGGTATGGAGAAATTAGTCACATAATTCTCACTTATCCATGTGAGAAGCACTAGAAAATGAATATAGTATACATATTCACCTATAAATGAGGTTTTTAGATAAGGTAAAAAATGGTTTTGAAGGAACCAAAAAAAAAACAAAAAAGAGAAGGCTGGGAAAAATGACATGCCCCAAAACAAAACACGGGGTTTAAGTCAAACATTCTTGATCGTGTTAACTCCCAAGGAAAATTATGACCCACACAATGTCTACATAACAAAAAAATTACAAAAATACATTATTAAAATCCATGGAACTAAGATATAACCAAAGAAGACCCCAGACAGTAAGTGCATCCAAAGTGTCACAATTAGTTAGCTTTACTAGGGGAGGCCTTGCTTCTAGTCCTAACATTAGTTCCTCTATTCTTAGCTCCTCCTTGATCATCTTCCCAAGATATGATAACCTTTTTACCAATAAGTGCATCCTTAACATTACCTTCAACTTTAATGTGCTCTTCATCCTCAGAACTGATCATCTCAAGTCACATATTTTTCTTTAAAATAGCAGATCATTCTTGGAAAGTTTATCCTGGAGAATGGAGATTATCTACTTTTGCATAACCATTTCAACATTAATCCCACCAATTCTCTTGTTCTGCACATCAATTTTTCTTTGGCACTCCATAATCTCTTGGACAAGGTTCTTATTGACAAGGAGAATTATGTCGGTAATGGTCTCAACCCTCAAAACCCTAGCTTCCCAATCCACCATATACCTATCCTTATCCTTGTTAGAATTTCTCGCCCCTAAGATATTATCACCCTTTTAAGATTACAAAGAATTTTCACAGCCAAGCCATCATGTTTATCCTGAGACCCATCCTTTTGATGTGGAACAATATGTAGTCTATGGTTTCATCATCTGAATCCACAACCATTTGGGTAGTGGGTTGGTCTAGAACCATAGGCTTTTCTTTTTTCCGGTGTAGTAGTAGAATCAGACCATGGTGAAGCAGGGTGTCCACTCTCTCATTTTGAAAATATATGATGGAATTTGAAAGAGATACCTGAAGAAAGAAGTGGAGGCTCATAGCTTGGTTCCTACATAGATAATTAAGGATGGAAATATGATAGGAGAAAATATTTCTAAATTTACCTTCCAAGTAAGGTATTTCATAACAACCATATACACATCAGCCAATTCTTAGGGAGACATTTTATAACTATACCATCATTGAAAATAAGGGATTCTTTCCTCTTCCCGAAAGAAGGTTGTAATTTCATGCCTCCACATGTTTTTGTCCATAAAACATATTATACCTTCCAAGGACAAACATGTGGCCTTGTAAATAGTTTCTTTAGTAACAGTAATATCCATTACCCTCATATTTACATAACCCCCCCACACATTACCAAATTCAAGATCCATTTGGGGATCATTACCTTTTATCCTTTTAATGTAGTTAGAAAAACCTTCTCTTCTTAGAAACCACTTTGCAGAGTCGCGTCCCACTCGATGTGCGGATAAGTAGTCAGCTCGGGCTAAACCCTCTCACCACCCATGTTTAACCAAAAACTCTACATGAACTTGAGACAAATAAAAATAAGACTGTGAACATAAAAAATAATACTAAACAAAAGTTGGGATGATTAAATCCCCATCTCAAAACATAATTAGCCTTCCCACGAATCCATTCACATGAACCCATGAAGCTATCATGCCAAATATTTGAGTGTCTTATCATCATTAACAAGGGTTATGATATTATTCCACAAGATTTTCTCATCCCGCCAAATCCTCATTTTGGGCATGTCAATGCCATGATCATCCAATATGTTGATAGGCTTATTTCTGGCCCTATACACGTGATTGATTTCCACCTTATCAAATGAGGCTAACAAGAGCCTAGCTTTGGTAATGATATTAGTAATTTCTAACCAATTCCACCCTATTGCTTTACAGCATTGATAACACATTGAGAATATCCCTCTATAATCAAAAACTTGACATTCTGGACACGCATAATTCGATGCCCCATAAAGCAAGACCATATCCTTAGAAAATTTATTTGATTGGTTACCCAAGGGGTATCATAGGTTTGGATGCATGAACCTAAATCCGTATTAAACCACTACCCCTAATAATCCCTCCATAGTTTTAGTTGATCCATCAAAATTTAATTTGAGGCTGCCCTTTGGCATAAATTTCCATTTAACATTTTTTTATTCACACCTTTATATTTTCCATTAGACCACTTTGTGGGGACTAAGATTCAAATTACTCAAAATAGTAATTTCTAAAGCAAGACAAGGCTTAGAAGATTTACTTTTGATAATCTACAAATTTTCTTTTAGAGTCTGGCAAATCTTACTAACAACCCTCTTATTGTTGGAACATTGGTTTCAAAATATTTGATTGTTTATTTCCCCATATGCCCCAGAGGGTATGGGGAAGAGCACATTTCTAGACTTATTTGGTGATGTCATGATGGAAATTGAAAGACCATTGATCCATGAGATGAGAGACATCCCAGGAGAACCAACTACACCTTAAAAATATCAAGAATGGTTGAAAAGACCTAGAAAGAAAAAATGCACACTCCAGGAAAAGGTGATTGGTCATTTCTTCTTGTTGTTTACACAGACTACATCTATTAATGAGTATCATACCTTTCTTCCTAAGTTTTTCCACTGTCAAAATTTTCTTCTAGACCACTTCCCAAAAGAAAAAAAATTGATTTTAGGAATAATATTTTTATTCCAAATTTTCAGCCAATACCCATTAGGCTCAATATGCTCAAAACTCAAAAGATAGCCAGACTTAACTTCATAGTTCCCAAAATCCATACCATGCCAAATCAGCTCATCATGACATTTTCTATGAGGAATGTGACATTCCTTTAATTCCCTATTTAATATTTCAAAAGGAAGATCATGACCTATATAATTCGGAAGGGGGTTATATGTAACCACCTCCTCTCAGTTGACCAATAATCACACACCAAATCACCATATTCATGCCTGTAGTATTGCTTGAGGTTCATCCATGGCTCTTCCAGCCTTAAAGGTTTATTTTTGATCCATGGATCATCCCAAAATTTGATTTTTGTACCATTCCCAAGATTCCATTTTGTACCCTTAACCAATAAATTCCTAGCCTGAATAAGATTATTCCAAAAAAATGATCCTTTTGGGAGTTCCTACTCCAAGAATAAACCCATAGTATTGCCAACATTTTGTAAGTATTTTGCTTTTAAAATATCAATCCAGGTACCCTCTTCCTTATGCATTCTCCATCCAATCTTGGCCATAAGATCCTAATTCATTATTTGTAGATTTTTCAAACCAAGACCCCCTCCAATTTTTCAATCTGATACAACTATTAGCATAATCTTAGTCTTGACCTCCAATCCAGACCATAAGAATCTCTTTTGGATGTTTTCAATGGATTTCCTAACTTTTGTGGGAAGAATGAAAATAGACATAATATAAATAACCACTCCCTGCAATGAAATTTGGAGGAGTTGAGTTTTACCTACCTATGATAGCAAGGCTCCTTTCCATGAGGCCAATTTTTTTGTGGAACCATTCAATTAATTTATTCCATCCAGTTTCCTCCATTTTACAACCACAAAGTGGCATGCCCAAATAATTATCCAGGAGATATTTAATGGTGCACTCCATAATATTGGCCAACCTAATTTGTTGTTGCTCATTGACATTGATGAAGAAGCAAATTCTTTTATGGAAATTCACTTGTTTTCCTGAGACTTCCTCATATTGTCTAGTGATGGCTTTGAAGGAACAAGCCTCTTGAATAGCCATGTAGCACATAATAATTGTATCATCCACAACTTGTTGTAGGAATTGATTTTCCACACCATTATCCACCTTAACACCTTCAATATTATTTTGCATTTGGATTTTGAACAAAATTTTTCAAGGATTCAGCCATAATGATGTAGAGGAAAGGGGAAAGAGGATCCCCTTGCCTTAGACCCCTTTCCACTTTGAAGAATCCTTGAGGCTTGTCATTTATAATGACAGAAAAACATGGAAGAAGAGGTGTAATCCTTAATCATCTTGATAAAATGAGGATCAAATCCAAGTTTATGCATGAGGAGGATCATGAAATTCCATGAAAATTAATCGTAGGCTTTTTGCATGTCTAATTTGATGAGCATTGCCTCACGGTTAGATTTTTCAACTGAATGAATAGTTTCATGGATAGAGATGATGTTGTCTAGTATTTTCTTGGCTGGTATAAAATCACCTTAATTGGGAGAAATAAAATTACTAAGAACCTCCCTCATTCTGAAGGCCAGGATTTTAGATATAATTTTATACAAAGAGTTACATAGACTGATAGGCCTGAAATCTCCCAAATCCTTGGCTCTCGATTTTTAGGAATGAGGGTTATGAAAGTATGATTAACTTGTTTGAGAAGACTGCCAGATCTGAAAAACTATTGAACCACAAACCACCTCTTTCTTCACAATGTCCCAATAAATTTGGAAGAAAAAGGTAGGAAAGCCATCAGGCCCAGGGGTTTTATCCCCTTCCATTTCTGAAATAATAGCCTTGATATCCTCCTTAGAAGGGATTGAAGTAAGATCTTTATTATCCTCTATATCGATGGTGAGCAAAAAATATTAAGAGTCTCTGACAAAGATTCCCAAGAGGCTTGTTGACCCTTAGCAAACAAATTTTTGAAAAAGGAAATAATAGTGTTCGAGATGTCATCTTCCTCCATAGCCACAATTCCATCTTGTTTCATTATTTCTTGTATATTCCCTTTGTTTTCCCTAATTGTAGCTGAGATATGGAAGAACTTTATATTCATGTCTCCCTCCTTAAGCCAGTTAACCTAAGATTTTTGTTTCTAATAAATTTATTCCTTACTGAGGATAGTATGAAATTCAGATAGCATAACTTTTTCCTTTTCTTTATCTTTAAGACTCCAAACTCCCTCTTCCATTATTTATTCCATTTCTCTCAGTTTCTCAGTTATTTCAATCTTTTGCAAGAAAATGTTACCAAAAGTATCCTTATTCCATTTTTTGATCTTGGTCTTAACATTTTTGAGATTTTTCATAACTTGGAACATGTTATTGCCTCTAGTATTGATGTTCCACCACTCCTCAATAATTTTTTCAAGCTCTAGGTGAGTGGTCCACATATTTTCAAATCTAAAGGGTCTACCTTTAGTTTGCACCATATCCCCAATGCTGAGAAGAATCATATTATGGTCAGAACCAACGTAAACAAGAGAGGATAAATAATATTGTTTCTCTGAATCCATTGATAATTAACCAAAAACATTCAAAGTCTAATTTTGATGAGATCTTCACCACTTTGTTTGTTACTCCAATTATATTTTGGACCATTAATCTCAAGATCCAACAAATCATTCCAGTTTATAAAGTTGGCCAAGTCCTCCATACTATTAGTATAAGATATAACGCCACCTTTTTTCAGAGTGAATTGGGGGCATATTAAATTCACCCCCTATAACCCAGTTTAAATCCTTAGAAAACCTTATGAATCCATACATTTCCTCCTAAATCTCACATCTTCCAATGATATAATTAGAAGCATAGACATTAGATAAGATAAATTATTTTTTTGAACTTAAAACTATGAAGAGATGGCAATATGATGGTGAATGACATATAAAGGAAACCCCTCTAGAAAATTCACATTCCAAATACATAGAAAACATAAAAATCCCCCACTAAATATTTATAATGAAACCCAACCTCTTTCCAAAAATATTTCTGAAACTCTTCCATCCTAGCAGTATTCATCTTAGTTTCTTGTAACATCATAATATCCTATTTATTGTTTTTCCTAAATTCTAAGAGAATTATATTCTTATTGGGTTTTTTTAACCCCTAATGTTCCAAGAGAAAAATATCATTTATCAAGGTTTTATTTGAGGTTTACTGACAAGGATCTTTAAGGTTCTTCCATGACCTCTATCTTAGATGTTCTTTCATTTTTTTCCTTTTTTGATGGCCTTCCTGGAGAAGCTTTGTTTCCACCAACATCCACTTTGGAGATATCCCCTCTCATATTGGGAGTGGATTTCTGTTTTGGTGTTAATTTTGGGATTTTTTAACAACTAAAGGGTGATCAGGGGAAATCATCACTTTTAAGATTTCAAACTCCATTTCCTTAGTTCTTATAGAGGAAGTATTCAACTTTTCATCCTCAATATGGGAATCCTCTAGATGAAAAGGTGACTCGACAGGGGTTAAAACCTTTTACCCCTCCTCCTTAGTTTAATTGATATCTCTCTGTAAATATTCATCCACTATAGGAATATCCTCAAGATGAGGTGCCAACAGATTGAACTTGTTACTAATCTCCAAAGACATATATTCTTGTCTTTGGGAAAAGAAACTAGCCTCCAAAGTGTTAGGTACCATAGATCCTATAATAATATCTTCTTGTAATGAAACATCTTCCACCAACCCATCCTTTTTTTTGTTTCTAATACTACTTCCCTTTTTTTTTTCCTCTACTTGACTCGTTAGGAACTTCAACTACTCTTTGCTACACTAAGAGCGATATGTTCCTCAACAATATTATTTCCTAAAGGATTTTGGGAAGAAGTGCCCATGAAAATAATTTTTAAAAGGACTACCATCAATATGATCTTCAAAAACACCTTTACCCTTTGGGTCATCCCTAGGGTTCCCTTTTCGTTTGAGTTGTGCCTTAACAACATCCACCTCTTTATTTTTTGGGAATTTTTGAAATTTTGGCCCGTTTTGAAGAATGAGAAGCACATGAAGGGATCCATTTCATAATAAATATTTTGAACATGAGCACCCCATTTAGAATTTAGGGTGATGCTTCTAGGAATTTCGGTATCCATAATCACATTAATACAAAATCAAGCATGTAATAACCGTGGCTTAGCACTAGTAATTGCATCAATAATGATCAATGATCTAATAGATTTACTTATACCTTAATAATATCAAGGTAAACTTGGGAGCCTAACATAGACTAGATAATCCTTAATAGTATTTTCAAGTAGATTGAAGTCCAGTCACCATTTTTACACAAGCACAATGGCTCGACCCATATACCAGGTACCCCCTACTAAGATATTCATCAAGTCTTCCTCTAAAGATAGGAAAACCACAAAGAAAGAGTTGGCATAGGAAACAATGTGCAAGCACCTTTGGAGACCACTTCGACAAGTCCATTTCTGAAGTCATCACTATTGGGTCTATTTCTTGGGATTTTAGTGAGAATGGTGTTACTCATGTTATAGAAAACCATCTCAACCATCTTATCTAGAATTTTCCAAGAAATACCATTAATTTTGTAAATGGGTTAAAGGTTAAAATTAGATGCCTACATAGGTTTCCTCCCCAAAACCATCTTGTCCCACATGACTTTGGGTCCCCTTATCGGCTCCACTTTGTCTCTTTCTGCCATAAAGGTTGCATCCTTTCTTTTTTCAAGAGGATTAGAGCTTAGAACCCTTGAAACCAAACCAACAACCCTTACCTGCTCCTCCACCGATTCAAAAAAATAGTTTTTTCTCCCATCACTCCCATTGCTCCCTAGTTCACAATATGTGTATAATTCTCTAACCTAGAAATGAAGTGGGTAGTGGACTCATTTGAATGTTTTTGGATTTATTATTCCAGTATTGATAAGTTTATTCCTATCAAATACCATGAAAAATTCAGCTATGAATTGGTAGAATAAATGGATAAAGGCTGCAAGAAGGTGATAGTACCAATCATGTGCAATTATTTTGAGGGTCTTAGGAAATATCTTAGCAATTAATTCATCTTGAGAAAGGATATATCATATTATAGTTGTATAAGATTTGATATGGATGGTGTAGGATTGAAGTATGAGTATTTTTATCAAGTGGTTCCTTGAGGTACACTATGTATGTCCACATTGTGCTAAACTATAAGTAAATTGTGTCTAAATAGTTGGGTAGATGATATGGAACTACAAAGATAATAGGTGCAAAACCATCGAGGGTGAAGGATACCATATGAATTGGAGTTTTATAATATGTGAGCAAAAATCTTAAGTTTTTCCAACTCGAAGAACATGTGAAAATATGGTGGCAAGGTACATGAATAATATATCCTTAAAAATTGTTATATCTAATGGGTATATGATGTAGGAGCACTATGTCATGTAAATATCACATGAGAGTATATTAGCGACATCTTTGGAAAATAAATAATTGGGAATGGAATAAGAAGTGGAATTTATGAGTAGTCCCTAGGAATATTGGACATATAATGTAGAGGAACTCATACCTAGTGTATATGAACACATAAGATTATCTCTTAGGTTTGGTTGTGTCAAATAGATAGTGTTTTTTTTTTTTTGGATGAAGTGGCAATGCATCCTTGATTATTAAAAGTGTATCCCACATTCTAAATAGTTTTATGAATGAGTTGAAAGGTATGTCTACCCTCTAACTCTTGATTGTGCCCCATAAATGTGGATATGATGTCATTTAGTGTATCTTATAAGTTATATTTCAGAGTTTGTTTGGTTATGGGCTTCATTGGAGAGGAATTATACCCTCTTATAAAATTATTCAAGGCTACATTACCATTTTAGAATGCTTAATTTACTCCATAGTGTGGTAACATAGTATGATCACTATAAAGTCATAATCATGTGATTGTAGCCTAATTTATGACTCATTTATAGCACTAGAGTCACTTATCTGATCAAACTATGTAATAAGTTCATCATCTAAATTTTGAAGGATGATAGATTTCATTAACATTATGAATGGATAAATGTTAGTCCTACTATTTATAGTTGTGTTGTTAGGATCAAGATGATTTTCTTGAGTGTTGTTGGAATAAACGAGATATGAGAGGTTTATTAACACAATAAAGATAATCATCTCAATCTTAACAACACAACTATAACTAGTGAGACTGATATGGAAATTGGATTGAGTATTGTTCGAATAAATGAAAACCTATCTAGAGAGTGAGGGATATTTTGGGACCAAATAAATTTAAAATGGGATTTAAAGCTATAAGATCTATTGAATTACATTGTCATCAAAATTGATGGGTTTATGGACACTTGTGGAATGATGGGGGAATAATATTGAACAAAACAAATAAGAGGGAATGGAAAATAAGAAAGAAATAGTCTTTTGTGTCGAGTTTGCCAAATTTTTACGTGCCAAATAATACAAGGTATTTGTATGCATACTTAACTTCTCATGGTTTAAGATGACGTAGTCAATTCATAGATGATATTGTTAGTGTGAAATCACAGCACCCCCAAATGAGTTATGGATCTACTTTTCTAAGGCAAACTCATTTGGTGTGATTGCATAACATTGAACTTTCCCCAAGGTGTGGGACCTTGCAAAAGTGGGAAAGCTCTCCAGAGAAAGTTGGTTCTTGTTCCTAAACTACTTGCCACGAGCTACTCTAGTGTAGGCAAACTAAATCTAACCTAATCTAACCATTCCAAGGAACCAAGGAGAGAGAAAGAGGGAAAAATAGAGCCTACACTAAAGTGGTGATACACCAGCAAAGGAAGTGAGATATTCTATTGAGGGAGAAAGAAATAGAAAAATGGAGATGAGGGAGGTCAGACAGAAGTGACACGGCCCAGATCTGTAAATCATCCATTAAACTCCATGAAACACAACATCTTACACCTACAAATGTGAAATACATGCATAGAAAACCAAGACTGAAAGGGAGAGGCACGGAGAAACAACAAAATGATGTAAAGGATTAAAGAACACCACAAAAACAAGTTTTTATTGCTCTAGAAGGTGTACAGACCATTACATTTCTAGAATAGATGCACAAATACATTTTTCAGGCATGGGAGAAGGTTCACTACTCAAAAATGGTATCGAGAAACAAATTTGATAGAGTTTCTCTATGCCTAGAATGTCTCTCCTCTTAAAAGGAGAAGTGTTACAATATATATAGAAGGAAAAGAGAGAGAAGAGGGAAAATTCACATCCTACTCCAACCACCATGAGATACGCATTGAATCCTACCTTGAAAGCTCAACCACTTGAATATCAATGCCTTCTACAAATCCACCCACAATATGTCGCTTTTGGTTCCCCATCGAATCGAATTAGATCTGGTAGTTGAAGAGATTGGATTCTACGTTAATGGCTTGGAAGAATTTTCTTCATTTTACCTACCAAGGCCTACAAAAATGAATTTTTAATCCTTCCATGGCATAGAGGACGTTGAGATGCTTCCAATGGTGTCAAATTTGCTATATTTTGAGCCCTGAGTCGAAAGATATGCCCCTTTGAAGTTTTGCATCGATTCTGTACAAATGGGTGGGAAAAAAATTTGAAAAATGGGTCCCCCTTTTGGATTGGGACACGTGGCGCTAGATTGGGACAAAAATTGGGTCTATGGGCTTAGAACTTAACTTTTCTCCTTTTTCGTGAAAATCACAAAATCCAGAAAACTCCCGCAGCCCCGAAGCTCCGCATGGACACGTGGCTCCTTTTGGTTGGCTGGGAAATGCACTTCCATCTTTGCTTTTATGCCTTTTGGACAAAAGGAAAACTTTCACTTTTTCCCGACTCCTGCCTTAGCTTTGACTCGGGTCTATATGTTGACTTTTTCCTTGGTGAGTCACGGGCCATTTTGTAACTTTTACTCCTTTTGGGGCAAAGGGCAAAAACTAACTTTTCCCCGATGCCCCACTTTCTCCTGGGACACATGTCACTCTAGCACTTTCTTGGGAACCTTCTCTCCTTTTGACCCTTGAATTAGCACTGTTGAGACACTTGGCAGCCTCCATGGCCTTTTAATGTTTTGAATTTTCAATTAACTTTGTCCCCCTTTGAGGACACGTGGAGGCACCACGCATGTTTGTAAATCCAACCCAAATTTTTCCTTTGGAGGAGTGTCGAGTTGACACTTGTCTACCTCCGCTACTTTGTGGACTATTCAATGGTCCTTCTTACTTTTTAGACTTTGAGCTATGTGGTGTCCCTTGCGCTCATTTGGGTTTCCACCTAGGGTTCCCTTTGCAAATTCACACCAAGCTAACACTTGGCTCGCTTCACTCTTAGCCAAAGACTTCTCAATGCCCCACAACTTTTGGGGACTTTAGATGTGTGGAATCCTGACACAAGTTTGGACTTCTCCTTTTGGATTCACCCTTGAAATAACGTTGTTAAGGCATGTGGCCCTTTCCACTTCTTCCTCCATACTTAGTCATTTTTTGCCCTTTTCGTTGTTATTCCTTCTTTTAGCTTTTTTGATGCATTGATCATTATTGTCTGACCTTGTTATTTTATAGTTCTACCTTCCTGTAACTTGGAGAATGGATTTAAGATGTAGAAATGGCCTAATAGAGTCATTTTATTTTGTACAGGATCCTTTGATCTCTCTTGGCCTCTGTCACTTCATTGTTGAATCTTTTTGCGACCAATTTATAGGATTTGAATGATTTTTCTCGGGTTCCTTCTATGCGGGGTCATGGTTCAATCCAATATTTAGCTTGGGAGAGAAATATGGATAACAATTTGGTGACTCACGGGGACATCTACCTGCTAGATGGAGAGACCAGTGGCCTTGAAGCATCCATTGGGCATGGAGTCTAGCTTGATAAACATGGAATTGATCCTTGAGCCATTGCGAGCCTGACTGCAAGCCTTTTCTATATCTTTCCTATCCCCGAGCCTACACTCTCAATTTTCATAAGAAAACCTTGAGACAATGATTTCTGAGAGTAGAAAATTGATTCAACCCGTGGTTTTCATCTATCCCTCAAATGGACTGTCTCGAAATGAATTTTAGTTGCTCTACATTTGTTCTCTATTTTGATTTACAACTGTCACAGGAAAACATGAGCCTTCCTTCCTTAAATAGTTTAAGATCCTATCCTCATGCCCCTCTTGAGAAATACAAACAAAACTTATATACAAAGATCAAATCATACATGTCTCAAATGAGACATGCAGAGTGTGCATAAGCACTTCTTCATTGAAAACAAATCTACCTACACTACTCTAACCAAGAGCAAAGGGAGCTCAAACAAAACCTACAACTGGCAGGGAGAAATAGCTTCCCTTCCTCAAAAAAGGCAGCCATGTAACTGATTTGGCACTAAACATGCCTGGTTAGATGAGTGAAAAACTAACAATAAGCCATTCCTCCACCCAAATTATCAAAGTATCAGCATTAATGAAAAATGCCTCCTCAAGATGACCTGCATTGGGAACAGTCCGATCCTTTGAATGTGCCCCTTGCTTTGAAATTCAACTCCATTAATGAATCCAAGTACACGATTGGGAATAGTTTGATCCTTTGAATGTGCCCCTTGCTTTGAAATTCAACTCCAAAAATGGAGTCTTCTTGTGGACTTTCTTGGATGGATGGTGAGGAAGAAGTGGTGAGATAATCCTGCCTTTTTCCTTCCTCCTCTTTTGAAGACCATTGAAGATCAAGATCTTCCAAACTTGATTCCAGAGGACTACTATAAAATCCAGAGCTACTGCAAATGAATGATCTCCTCCACCACTGGAATGTACTCCTCTTATTTTGGATCTGGAGAGTCTTCTCCTTCCTCTACTACTTGAAGACTATCTTGCTCTTGATCAAACTCTTCCTCTAGCATGAATTTTTTCAAATCAAACTCTCCAATCTATTGTTCTAGAGGAAAAGTTGGGGCTGCAAGATCTCTTTTAGAGCTTTCCTCCATGATGGGTTTATTGACCAAATCAGGCCCTTCAAATGAAAGCAAGAAAACATCAATGATGTCTTCTTCTTCTAGCTGCTACAAACTCTGATTTGGTTTCACCCATTTGCTCCTTTCCAATGGGACTTTGAGCTGATTGTTTCTCTCCTTCCATGGCTGATGGTGCAAGTTCAATTGGATCAACATTATTTTCAAACAAAGTGCCAACATAGACACTACATTCTGAGAAAACTGATTTCGATCTACTTCTTCTTGTTCTTGCTCTTCTCCTACTACAAACTCAGCCTCAGCCACCACTAGTTCTTCAATCTTGACCTCCTCTATTGGCTTGACCATCAAGGGGATCTTTGTAAACCCAAATTTGGATAGCCCAACTCTTCAGATTGTCTGTCATTTATTTTCTATTGGGCTCTTCTTCTTGTTGTTCTCCTTGACTGGTTTCTTGGGACTCTTCCCAACATGGACTTGGGAAAACAAGAGGAGTGGCAGGTTGGGGTTCAACCAACTTTGCAATTGTTTGTGGTGGAGAGGGAGGAGATGAAACTTCTTGTTTCTTTGGAGGGGAGGATATTTCTTTTGGCTCTTGTGGAGGGAATTTGGATTTGGAAGAGAAAAGGGTAGAAAAAATGAGATGGGATGGAAGACTAGGGGATGGAGGGATGAAACTAACACTTGGGGCAGCAACTGAGGGGCTTGACTCTTGATCATGCTGAAATGGTAAAGCTTGAGAGGGTGAAAAAGAAAGACAAGGAGCTGTTGAATGACTTACCCATTGACAAGGTTGATTCAGACTTTTCTCATATTCTTCTATCTCCTCAATCCATTATGCAAGTTGGGGTAGCATTTCAAACATGAAGTCAAACTTCTCTTGAGGGTTGTAGTGTCTTGGAAAAGGGCCTTCCCATAGAAAAGGTGCCCTGAAACCAATCTTGAATGCCTTCATTTGTGCTATGCCTCTAGACTGCACCATGCTAGCCTCCATTTTTTGAATCTTCTCCAACAGACCAGCATCCTCCATTTGGTTGTTGTCATTATATGCATATCCTTGTTCCTGATAAGCTTCATGGCCAAACTAGTTTTGGCATTGTTGTTGTGGATAGGTATAATGATTTTGAATCTACTCATAATGCTGATTTGGAGGAGTTGTGAAAAGCATTAGAGGTGGAACGATATTCTTTGCTACTACAAGTGTGAGTTCCATGAAGGAAACTAAGTCATGATTACACAACTTCATGGAGTGGGAGAAAATGAAAGAGATGGAAGAAGAAAATGGATGAAAATGAGTGGATATGGATGGAAAAGGTTTGCAACTCAGAGAATGGGTTTTTGACCAAATGGAGTCACCAGATGTGCTTTGAATGTGCCTCTAAAGGCTGAATCTCACCAAGAACACATCAACTTGATGAAATGAAATGAAGACCTCTTGGTCCCATTGGGTGTGCCAAAATTATTAGTGCGAAATCACAGCACCCCCAAATGAGTTATGGATCTACTTTTCTAAGGTAAACTCATTTGGTGTGATTGCATAACATTGAACTTTCCCCAAGGTGTGGGACCTTGCAAAAGTGGGAAAGCTCTCCAGAGAAAGTTGGTTCTTGTTCCTAAACTACCTACCATGAGCTACTCTAGTGCAGGCAAACTAAATCTAACCTAATCTAACCATTCCAAGGAACCAAGGAGAGAGAAAGAGGGAAAAATAGAGCCTACACTAAAGCGGTGATACACCAACAAAGGAAGCAAGATTTTTGTTGAGGGAGAAAGAAATAGAAAAATGGAGATGAGGGAGGTCAAACAGAAGTGACACAGCCCAGATCTGCAAATCATCCATTAAACTCCATGAAACACAACATCCTGCACCTATAAATGTGAAATACATGCATAGAAAACCAAGACTGAAAGGGAGAGGCATGGAGAAACAAAAAAATGATGTAAAGGGTTGAAGAACACCACAAAAACACATTTTTGTTACTCTAGGAGGTGCACAGACCATTAAATTTCTAGAATAGAGGCACAAATACATTTTCCAGGTGTGGGAGAAGGTTCGTTGCTCAAAAATGGTGTCAAGAAACAAATTTGACAGAGTTTCTCTATGCCCAGAATGTCTCTCCTTTTCAAACGAGAAGTGTTACAGTATATATAGAAGGAAAAGAGAGAGAAGAGGGAAAATTTTCATCCTAATCCAACCACCATGAGATACGCATTGAATCTTACCTTGAAACCTCCACCATTTAATATCAATTCCTTCTATAAATTTTCCCACAATATGTCACTTTTGGTTCCCACCTAATCGATCGAATCGATCTCGTAATTGAAGAGATTAGATTTTGCGTTAATGGCCTGAAAGAATTTTCTTCGTTTTACCTACGAGCCTTTGTAAAAATGAATTTTTAATCCTTCCATGGTGTAGAGGACGTTGAGATGCTTCCAACAGTGTCAAATTTGCTATATTTCAAGCCTAAGTTGAAAGATATGCCCCTTTGAAGTTTTACATTGATTCTGTACAAATGGGCGGGAAAACAATTTGAAAAATGGGTCCCCCTTTTGGATTGGGACATGTGGTAGCTAGATTGGGACAAAAATCAGGTCTATGGGCTTAGAACTTAACTTTTCTCCTTTTTCACAAAAATCACAAAATCCAGAAAACTCCCATGGCCCCGAAGCTCTGCATGGACACATGGCTCCTTTTGGTTGGCGGGAAATGCACTTCCATCTTTACTTTTATGCCTTTTAGAAAAAGGAAAACTTTCACTTTTTTCCCCAACTCCCCACCTTGGATTTGACTTGGTCTATATGTTGACTTTTTCCTTGGCGAGTCACGGGCCATTTTGTAATTTTTTCTCCTTTTGGGGCAAAGGGGGAAAAACTAACTTTTCCCCGACATCCCGCTTTCCCCAGGGACATGTGTCACTATGGCACTTGCTTGGGAACCTTCTCTCCTTTTGACCCTTGAATCAGTGCCATTGAGACACTTGGCAGCCTCCATCAACCTATTAATGTTTTGAATTTTCAACTAACTTTGTCCCCCTTTGAGGACACGTGGAGGCACCGCGCATGTTTGTAAATCCAACCCAAAGTTTTCCTTTGGAGGAGCATCGGGTTGACACTTGTCTGCCTCCACTACTTTGTGGACTATTCAACGGTCCTTCTTACTTTTTAGACTTTGAGCTACGTGGTGGCCTCACGCTCATTTGGGTTTCCACCCGGGGTTCCCTTTGTGAATTTGTGCCAAGCTAACACCTAGCACACTTCGCTCTCGGTGGAAAAAATTTTAACACCCCGCAACTTTTTGGAACTTTAGATGCTTGGAAGCCTGGCACAAGTTTGGACTTCTCCTTTTGGATTCACCCTTGAAATAGCATCGTTAAGGCACGTGGCCCTTTCCACTTCTTCCTCCATACTTAGTCATTTTTTTCCCTTTTCTGAACCAATTCAAGCCTGAGGACTTCAAATATTCATCATTCTTCCTTCTTCTAGCTTCGTTGATGCATTGATCCTTATTGTCTGACCCTACTATTTAATAGTTATGCCTACCTGTAACTTGGAGAATGGATTTAAGATGTAGAAATGGCCCAATAGAGTTGTTTTCTTTTTGTACAGGATCCTTTGATCTCTCTTGGCCTTTTTCACTTTGTTGTTGAATCTTTTTGTTACCAATTTACAGGATTTGAATGATTTTTCTCGGTTCCTTCTATGCGGGGTCATGGTTTGATCCAATATTTATCTCGGGAATGAAATATGGATAACAAATATGATAAATTGACTAATGATCCTTGTAAGGTGGATAAGAAAATATTTGTCAATGTGGATTTTATGTGATCTCTACTTTTTCATTGAGGCGTAAAAACCTCCTAAATACTTCTTCTTTATAAAGAATAAAATCAAGAATAGTTACTTAATTAAACTCCTAATCTATATCACCAGAATAAAATGGGAGAGTTAAATGACCCTTTAGAAATTTCCATTCCTTTTAGATTGGTCTTCTCCAAAAATGGTCATACCAATGTGATGAGAATAAAAGGAAGATGAGGATAGACCTGAGGATAAAATAATAAAACTCAAATCCCAAATTGAAATTGGATTTTTCTAACAAGGCAGATAGGTGAAAGAAATTTCTCACATCTAAGTAAGGTTTTTATCAAGGATTTCAAGTTTCTCGACAATAAGATATGGAGTGGTTATTGGAAATTGTGTCTTAGGTTATCATTTATGGATAAGTTTTTCATGGTGTTAATATGAGTCCCCATGAGGTGTCATATAATGTCAAACATGAAGGTTGATTGGTAGTTTCTTGATTTGGTGAGTTGTTATGGTGTCCTAGAGTATGATCTAGTATGCATGGTCATTTTGTGAGTTCTCCCAAGTTGGTACAAATTATTCATGAGGTCTATCATGGTTGGTCTGATGTGTAAGAGGTTTCTAAGTGTCTTCAATTATTCATTATGTTCAGTTCATGTGTAATATGGGTTGATTTGGGTCATTCTAGACCTAATCCTAGTATTAGCACAAGTAGAATGAGTTATAAGAATGAAGTATGGAGCATAGTATTTTTGTATGAGAATAGTAGGAGAATTATGATAATGCATAACATGTGTATGATGATTTTCATGTCATTTCTCAAAATTATGATGATGTTTTGAGGTCCTTTTGAAGCAAGTTCTTGAAGGCAAGGAAAGTGAGCATGGGTAAGTCATGGTGGATGGAGAGTTTCAGATGTATTTGAGAAATGAGGTGAGTTGGGATAATTATAGGATGTTTTCATGATTCTTCATGGCAAGTTTTAGGTCAATGTGAAGATATTTTCTCAAGATATGAATTTGAAAAAAATTGAATTCTAGAGAAGGAGAATCCAACTCGACATGGCATCTTTTTTTACTCACCTTCTCAAACAAACGTTGCATGAGAACTTGTGTCTTTGGGGGTGATTTTTCATTTATATAAGAGTGTTTTGTAAAAATAATGAGGTGATTTGATTGTGAAAGTTTTATAGATAATCATTAAGAAGACAATTTGGTTTGAAACCCTAATTAAACCCTCCTTCTAGAGTGACTTGGGAGATTTGTAATCTCCAAATTATCTGAGAAAGATAAATTGATGCATAATTTTTTAGAGGATTCCATTGATCTCATTTGGTGGTGATTTGGTGTTCCAGTTATTTCAGGAAAAGAGAGAAAAACCTTAGTTTTGTGGATAATTGCATGTTCGAGCTAAGATGAAAGCTTCAGGTTGAATACTTAATTGTTCCATAATCCTTGGGAGATGTGTTACATAATCATAAAACTTTTCAGGTAAGTTTCTTAAATATTTTTAGATACAAGTCTCCAAAGTTGGTATGTTGTTGTTGGCCTTAAGGGCTAAAAATCTAGTCTTTAGATTTGAATTTAGTTTGATCATTTTGCATGTTGTAGCTGTGGTTTTGATCATTTTTAGCATGTTGGAACTTATTTTTATGGGTTTAGAGTTTTTATTTTGAACTATTTTTTCTTGCATAATCCCTAATGCCCTAATTAGTCCTATTAGGCTTTCTCAAGAAGGTGACTGAAACAGGTGTGCTAGAGTGAATTTCTCCATGTGACATATGCTTCTTAGTGCTTGAGCATATTGGTAAAAGTGACCTTGATATTTTCCATGCTTATTTTGAGATTCAAGTGGTGTTGAATATTTTTCAGCATGTTTCTCTCAATATTGGGTCTTGAGTCTAGATTGGTAGTTTGGAGAAGTTTCAGAGTTGGTTGAAGGCATTTCAATATGATTTGGAGGATAAAGTTATTTTTTCCAGAAACTATATTAAGATACATTTCTAATGGTATATGACTTGAGCCATGATGAAGTGTTTTTCCATGTGAATTTTTCATTCTTCGAGACTATCATTATGGGTGTTTGGTGCATGTTTGCTTCTTAAAGTGTTTCATGATGGAGATGGATGTTTTAGTGATTCTTATTCTTGTTGGTGTTGTTGAGGACTTTTAGCTGACTTTTTTAGAGCTTCTTGTGTCTTGAAAAATCTAGAGTTCTCCCTTGAAGATCAAATTGCATTCGTTAGTTCTTGAGGACCTTGTTTTGGCCTTTGGAGGTGTCTTAGTGCTTGTTGGAGATGTCTTGACCCCTTCCAACCTACTTCGGTCTCCTAAGTTTATTTATATGATATTTTTCGTTATATTTTTGAGTTTTCATGAATGACATATATGGTCATGCCTACCTAGATGTGTTTAGAGCTTGAGTTGGGTATATAAGCTAGTGTATTTGGTCATTTATGATATGTTGAACCCATGGGGATGTGAGACATCCAAAGGTGGAAGAAGAGAAGTGCATAGGGGTAATGGATTGAGCATAAAATATTGATGAAGACCTAAAAATATTAAGGATCAGATGTGTAAGGGTAATTTATCTATTCATCCCATGAAGAAGAAGAATTGAGCGAGTTAGAAGAGATCTTGTTTTGATGAGGGTTTAGTGTTTTTGGAGATAAAATTGGATCACTATCAATTGTAGGAGTATCATATCATCAGTGATCATCCATTTTCAGGTGGTTTAGTTGGTTCTTTGTCACCTTAGGGGGTTGTAGCCTCCTTGTAGGGTTGGTTCCCTACTAAACTAGGGGTTGGTGCTCCTTGTGGGGTTGGTGCCTCACTAAAGAAATATTGTATGATGTGTAATATTCATGCAAGTCCTTTGTTATGAGTAATATTAGTAGAGGTTTCAGTGGTTTTTCTTCCCCTTGATTTTTCCCACATTATATGTTGTGTAATTGTGTTCTCTCTCTTTCTTTGTAAACTTCTAGATGGTTATAACAATTTTAATAAGCTCACATGGTTTTATATGTTGAATGGTTAATATAAATTATGTTTTAAACAATGGAAAATGAAGTTAAATTTTTTTAGTATTAATTTACCCCTCTCTCTCAAGTACATTGTGCTTCTAACAATTGGTATCGAACTAGGTACTTGAGAATCAATTTTAATCACTTCAAGGATATCTTTAAAGCAAAAATAAATAAAGAAATAATATAATCTTGAATCATCTTTAATAAATTACTGTGAAATTATAGATTTCTTTATTCATGGTTTATAATAAAAATAATTTTAATGGATATTGATCATGGTCAAACAATCAAAAAGCTATAATCTCAAGTTAAGAGTATGATAGAAGCCCTAAAGGACAAAGAAAACACTTGCCTCATAAATTTAGATGAGTTGAGATCCTTGAAATCATAATTAGAATAATAATCCAACAAGTTGAATATATATGGAATATTGGAGAAAATATCTGAATCCCTAGATGATATGTTAAACCATCAAAGAATAGGTGGTGACAAGACTAGTTTATGTGTCAAAGGAGAGCACATGGAAAGTTGTGTAGATGACAAGGTTGGTCCAAACATCTATTAAGTTGAGAAGGAGATAAAGAATACTAATTCAAGAAGGTCTAACCCTATTATAAAACCCAATGTAATGAGGTATGGTCATTATTTTAATGGATATTTTTATTCATGTAATGAATTTGGTCATAAAGGTAGATATTGCAAGGAAAAACCCCTCAAAATTGAGTTCTCATGGATTTATGGAGGTGTTTTCAATGGTAAATTTTATTCATGTTGTGAGTATGGTCATAAGGTAGTTGATTGTGGTTGGAATCTCAGTTCATATCAATCTAGAAGTAAGAATGGTGTTGTGTGCTACAATTGTCACAAACAGGGTCATATTGCAAGATATTGTTACCAAAGTGAATCTCAAGGTATAACAGTAACTTTCAAGCTCCCAAAAGGTAAGATAAGAATGTAATCAATAAGAATATCAATCCTAAGCATGAGGATAAGAATGTGTGGAGGAATAATTCATCCAAGGTGGAATTCAAAGCAATAAAGATCGCTCAAAAGGTAAGATATGCCAAGGAAGGACCAAGTACAAGTCATGGATATTGATCAAGTTATTTTTAAATCTAATATGTAGAGTATGAAATTTGAAGAGTCGGGCATGATAAGAAGGAGAATGATAGAAAAATTAATTTGATGGATATTTCAGTTCTATCTACCATCGAGAGAAGTGAAGTGATGTAAAAATAGTTGACAATGCCAAGAAGAAATAAATCGAGACTATCAATCCTAAAATGGATCCAAGAAAAGAAGGAATAATAACCCTAATTGAGAAAAAGTCGTAGAATGAGGAGTATCATGAATGTTTGATAGGTATTAAGTCCTTTGGAAAGAATGAGGATGTTATCATGTTTGCAAATTCATCCAAAAGGTCAAGAAAGAAGGAGAAGGTGGATTCCTTAGGTTCATTTGATGATGACATTATATTGTAGTCTTCTAAATGGACTGTGTGTCTTCTCTAGGATTCTAAAAAACATTCATTATATGAAGGAAGCATGGTTTTGAGATCCTTTAAGTTGTCTTAGTCTTATCAAGGAGCAATTACATTACATAGGAGGATTTTGTAAGTATTTCACTCCAGGGGGAGCATGGATATTTTACTAAAGAATTTGAGATATTACATGTGTATTGAATCTATTTAGGAATGTTGCAATTGTGTGTAGGATTTGAGGAATGCTTGAACTCAAATAAGGTATGGAAGGGTTTGTTTCTATGATTTTTATAGGTTGATAGGGTGCTCACGTGTGTTATGAATGTGGTCTAAAGGTCTATAAAGATAATAATAATAAGCATCAAGGTTTGAATGATTTGATTATACCTCTATGAGTTTCAAGGGTTAGCGAGAAAATATTCTTCTTCTAAGTTAGGTATTTCAAAACAAATATCTAGGAAAGATTCAATGTCTAGTGCTCTTGAAGGTTTATATCATGTTTAAATTCAGTATCAAGGAATATTTTGTCTTCATGGAAGGATCTACTAACTCAAGGGGAGTCAGGCACCATGTGATCAAGTTGAATGCCTTTAAGGTCTTGTAGAAGAGTTTGAAGGATAATATTTACATAGAAAATTTGGTTCCAAGTAGTAAGTTAGATATTCAAGGCATGTATCTAATAGTGCACTTTTGTTTCACTACGTTTTTAGCATTAAAAAGGATGTCAAGAAAAGTCTATGTTTGAGGTTGATGAATTGGCCTAAGATGCTCTAAGTTGGTTCAAAGGCTAAGAATGGTGTCTCAAGCTATAACTGTTGTTTTCCTTATAGCATGATCAATAATGGAAGGTGGTCATTGTTGATGTTTTCAAGCTTGAAAATTACTTTTACATGTAAGAAATAAATGAAAAAAATCATGATGGTCTGAGACAAGATTTTTTGAGCTAAAAAGTGTGTCCAAGACCTTATCTAGGTTTTTACCAGTCTATTTTGAGCTTATAAGATGATAATATGCATACTCATGTTCTAAGAATGAAAAATAAAGTTGGGAGAAGGTGTATGTCTATCTTTACAAGGTTAAGAAGGATGATATGTGCTTTGAGAAAGTTTCATCATGATCTATATGATGTGTAAATATCAAGTTCAACTATTATAAGTATTGTTGCCATGTGTTCTTAACAGGCATAATGGTCTTTCAAGAGACAAATGACCATCTTACAACATGTATAGGTGTAGAGATTGGATGATTTATTATGGCTTTATGGTTTCATGAATGTGTGCATGAGTTGAGGGGGGCTTATGCCCTCACTATCCCTAGGAGGTGAAGTTCAAAATATATGCATGGAAAGTATGATTGAAGTCTTCATTTTGATAGATTTTAGCATGATATGGAGTGGTGTAGTGATGAGCTATAGGTTTTTAAAGACTCTACAAGATAGAGAATGCTAACAATCATCTTCAAATAATAATCTATGGCACCAATAAGATTATCAAGGCATTATATATAGAATTGTTGGTTGTATGCAAGATAAATTATAGGGTAAGTTTATCATATGATCAAAACAAATGTGATAGTATGAAATAAGGTAAAGAATACTGATAAAATGCTTCAGAACTATGTCATTTGGTTCAACATATCTCCATTGCATTAGATTAAGGTATGTGGTTTAATTCTTGTATAAACAAATAGTATAAATTCAAGGGGATATATAAGGTGATGTCTTATGTGAAGAGTATGGTTCCATTGCCTTCATAAGTTTGAAATTTTTGGTCCAAGATGAGCTTTAGGGCTCATGGTTTTAAAAGGTGCAGAGGCAGTGATTGATGGAAGATTTGTGTTTTGGAATATGGTTCAGACCTATAAAGTGTTGTATGTTTGGTATGAAGACAAATATGGAGAATATACTCTCAAGGGAGCTATGTGGATGAATTTATCAAGTCCATGGATCTTATTGTTGTTGTAGAAGACAAGAAAAATAGAGTTCATTCCAAGGGGGAGTCATGAGAGAAAGTAAGTTTGTTTTGCATTTTTATTATGTTTTATCATTGTCTTGGCAACATTTTTCTATGTCTATTTGGAATTTTTCCTTTGTTATAGATTTGAAAGGGGAGAGTATGCTCAAAAACATGAAAAAGATGTCTAGCAAGTGTGTTTACATTCATGGTTTCCATCAATGTTTATCAAGGTAGATGCAATCACTGATAAAGGGGATATAGTTGGCCATTGTGTCTTAGGTTTTCATTGATTTCAAAGTTAATTAATGAAAAAGGGTGTCGTGGTGTCATGTGATTCACCATAAGGTGTTATCCAATGTCAAACATGAAGGTTGATTAGTAGTTGCTTGATTTTGTGAGTTCCTATGGTGTCCTCGAAGCATGGTATAGTATGCATGGTCATTGTGGGAGCTCTCCCAAGTTGGTATGAAGTATTTATGAGGTATATAATGTCTGGTATAAAGTGTAAGATGTGTCTAATTTACTGAAATTAGTCATCATGGTTAGTTCATGGGTTGTATGGGTTGAGTCAGGTCATTCTAGGCCTAATCCTAGTCCTAGCACAAGAATAATGAGTTGAAAGCATGAATTATGGACTAGAGAAGTATTGTATGAGCATGGTAGGATCATTAGGATGTTGTATAGTATGTGTATGATGTGTTCCAGGTCATTTCTCATAATTATGATGATGTTTTGAGGTCCTTTTGAAGTAAATTCTTGAAGACAAGCCAAGTAAGCACATGTAAGTCATGATGGATGGAGATTTTTAGATGTATTTGAGAAAGGAGGTGAGTTAGGACTGTTAGAGGATGTTTTCATGATGCTTCATGACAAGTTTCAGGTCAGTTTGAAGATATTTTCTCAAGATATGAAGTTTTTGGTAAAACCAAGTTCTAGAGAAGGAGAATCCAACTCGATATGGCATCTTGTTTTGCTCACCTTCTCACACACAATTTTCATGGGACCTTGTGGCTTTGGGGGATGATTTTTCCTTATATAATATTTTTTGCAAAAATAATGAGTTGATTTGATCATCAAAACTTTATGAACAATCGTTAATAAGACAAGTTGGTTTGAAACCCTAGTTAAACCCCCTAGAGTGACTTGGGACATTTACATTGTATGGTCTCCAAATAATATGGGAAAGCTAAATTGATGTATCAGGTTTGTAGAGGATTCCTTAGAGCTCATTTTGGTGGTGGTTTGGTGTTCCATTTGTTTTAGGAAGAGAGATAAAAACCTTAGTTTTGTGGAGAATTACAATTTCAATGCTGAGATGGAAGCTTCAAGTTAAAAAGTGAACTTTTCCAAAATCCTTGGGATATGTGATAAACATCCATTTAAATTTTCATTCAAGTTTCTTGAATAAGTTTTGAGATACAAGCCTCCAAATTAGGCATACCATTTTTGGCCTTAAGGGCTAAAAAGCTAGTCTTGAGGTTTGAAATGAGTTTGATCATTTTTCATGTTGTAGTTGTGGTTTTTCATCATTTTTAGCATGTTGGAACCTGTTGGAATAAATTTTTAAGATTTTTTAATTTGTAACTATGTTTTGTTGCATAATCCCTAAAGTCCTAATTGGTCTTTTTGGGCTTGTTTAAGAAGGTTCTTGAAACATGTGTGTTAGAGTGAATTTATCCATGTGTAATATTTTTCTTAGTGCTTGAGAATGTTAGTAAAAGTTTCCTTGATATTTTCCATGCTTTTGATCTTGGAAGTGGTGTTGAAGATGTTTGAGCATATTTCTCTCAATATTGGTTCTTGAGTCCAGTTGCGCTTTGGAGCAGGTTTGAGTTTTAATTGGTTGAAGGCCTTTCACTATGATTTGGAGGATAAAGTGAGTTGTTACAAAAACTATATTTAGATACCTTTTCAATGGTATATGAATTGATCCATAATGAAATGTTTTTCTATGATAAGTTGGTCTTTCTTCGAGACTATTTTTATGGGTGTTTGGTGTATGTTTTCTTCTTTGAGTGTTTCATGATGGAGATGGATGTTTAAGTGTATCTTATTCTTATTGGTGTTTTTGAATACTTATGGCTGAATTTTGTGGAGCTTCTTATGTCTTTAAAAATATGGAGTGTTCCCTTGAAAATCAAATTACATTCGTTGGTGCTTGAGGAGCTTGTTTTGGCCTTTGGAGGTGTCTTTGTGCTTGTTGGAGATGTATTGATCCATGTCGATTTAACTGGGTCTATGAAGTTGATTTATATGATGTTTTTGTTATTTTTTTAAATTTTTATGAATAACCTATATGTTCATGACCAACCTAGATGTTTTTTGAGCTTGATTTGGGTATATAAGCTAGTGTATTTGGTCATTTAAGATATGTTGATCCTATGGGGATGTGAACGAGCCAAAGGAGGAAGAAGAGAAATGTAGAGAGTTCATGGACTGAATTATTCAAAATCATATAATCTCATTCATAAACTCATTTATTAAGATGGTTACAAATTTCACCTCTACTTTATTATGCAATGAGAGGATCTTGCAAGGTTCAAAAAGTACCTAGTTTGGATTATAATGCAAGAATTTGATTAGTTATCACCTTAATGGGTTTTAATACAACATTATACCATGTTTCATACTCTAAAGGTGTTGCCACTTCATTAACTATAGTGATCATAAATCATGCAACTTCATTCTTCATTTACCTTCTATTAATTTTTTATTTATCTTCCTTCACTTTCTCTTGATCCAACATTCAACTTTGGCTTCTTGATCCGAGAGGTCAATATGAAGGACATAATGTTCCCTAATCATCCCGGATCATCACAAGATCTGAGAAGATCACTCGAGAGAGATTTATGATAACTATTTGAATCTCAAAAAATGGATTCTGTACATGCAAATGGTGACTATTCAAAGTTGAAGTCAACCTAGATTGGACCAGTCAACCGGCAAGTTATGACCAAGTGGTGAAAAATAAGATCATGCAAAAATTATAAGTGTGGAGTCATGTTTCAAGCCTTCGCCTTCAAATCATGATTCTTATTCTATGATTGCCAAAACAAATTCCATGTGGTGGGTCCTCAGCCCACCACGTGGCCTACCATCACTTAATCCACATTTTCACATAGTCTCATCCCATCAAGCCAAATAGTGACTTACTTTGTATTGCATTAGATGAGTGCATGGGAGAGCTGATAGCATTTCTTATATGATGTTCAAACCATGTTATTTAGGTGTAATTCTTATCAACTTTATTTCCACACTGAGTTCACAAATGATTTCACCATTTATCTTGGCAAGTTATTACATTTTCTACGTGACCGAGGTATGTCAACGAATTAGCGAGCTCTTTTCACATTGGCCAATTGGTCTTATTGTGTCGATCGAGAAAAATAGGTTACATGGATTATGCCATACCTAACTCACCTACATCAGGATATTTTAAGCCCACCCCTTATCCCATGAAAAATAATGTGGATTAATCCACATTTATGTGGATAAGGCCGAACGACTTGGTGACTCATTGGATGACACATCGGGAAACATGGACATGGTAGGAGGGCTCAAGCGGCATGGTAAGGGTCTCGATGGTGACATGGACGGGTCACAAGGGGTCTAGGTGGAGATAGTGAGGCATAGTGGTTGAGGTCATTTTAACCAAACAATAAAAATGGTCAAAGACGAGTGAGGGGAGTGGGATTTTAACCCATTACATATCATACATAAGAGCAATGACCCAAACAACTCAGCCAACAATTTTCTTAGGTATTGAGTTGGTGGATGTGGATAAAATCTAAAATACATGGGCTGCTTAGGCCTATAAAAGGCATTCTACCACTCTACACAAAAAGAAAATGAATATCAAGCCATTTCACCTCCAAGGAGCCCAAGGATAATAAATAGATTCCTAGCTACTCGAAGAAGATTGTAAAGCCTTAAATTCAAAAAGGCATTATTTTGTGAGTAAGTCCTATTCATTATAGGAAAATATTTTAAGGGAGATAAGACCTTATTTTAATGAACAAATTGTAAAAGATTGGGAGATAGCGAAAACTACCCAATAGGCCCATAGCGCCACACTATCTACTTGCGAAGCCTAGAGTGTCGGCAAGAGTACCATAGGGTGTGTTAATAGTGTCTAGAAGGCCATTGAGTTCCATAGGATTTTGTACACCAAGAAGGTGGAGGATGGTTCCGAATGATCATCGGTGTTCTTTAAAGGTCTAGAGTACTATTTAGGAAATTTTAAAGTTCCATTAGGTTTTATTGTAAGAAACTATATTGTACTTACAAATTTTGACTAGTGGAATATTTCTATAAGAAACTAGAGACGTGGGCTATTTCCGAACTCGTAATCATTGCATGTAGTGTGTTTTTCATAATTACATTGTTTTAAGTTGATTTACTTAAAACAGAGTAATTCAATTGGTAAAATTTAACAATCGTGTAGGGTCTCAAGTCGATTAAGATTTTGACCTATAATTTTTGGATCAAGTTGGTATCGAGATCCAGTTGATTTGATCGTGTAATTGCTTGATTTAAGTAGTAGTTTAATGTGATTGAGTAGATCGTATGGGTACATTATGGGAAAGTATTCAAAAAATATGTCAAAACAAGTAAATTTTGATGAGGTTGAAGCTTATAATCACCAGATCCAAGAAGAGAACTCTCTCCTAAGATCAATGTATTACTCCTTGGAAGAGGAGAATGCTCACTTGAAATCAGAGTTGCAAGCCAAGGATGAGATCTTGGCAAGGTTATAGTGTGGTGATCAAATAAGGAAATACCTTCAACATCGATACGAGAGACCATGACAGATGAGTGTACTGTAATTTCTTTACCACTTGAATCTTCTTCCTCCCATTCAATTTTAGATTTAGGTATTGATGTCTTTGGTTCATTTGAAAAGCATAATAGAGGCATTAGATCCAAATTGTTATCTAAAATGGGATTTTACGGAAGAGGCCTTGGTAAGAATGGCCAAGGAATTTATAACCCATTACAGGTCGAAGATTTTCCTTGTTTAAAAGGTTTTGGTTTTCCTAGTGGGGAATGGATATTGGAGATTGCTCCAAGAACACTGACGAGAGACAAGCTTTCAAAAGTAAAGAGAATACCCCACTAGTACTACAAGAATATTCTCGAGTAGAAAAATTATGCTTCATCATCATAGGTATGATGTGGCAAGAGAAATCGGGAAGAGGTAATGAGATTCTATCTCCAGTTTCTTACCATAATCATAAGCATAATAAAACTTCTAATCCACTTTTTTTGCTTAAAAAGTATGGCTATGATTTTCATAAAATGTGGAATTTCTTTCCATGTAATTTTTTTGGATTTCATAACCACTCTGTGGCTAGATGTTGGAAGAGAAGGACATTGATGAAGAATTTTATGTCATTCGTAAAGAACACAAACAAATCGAGAAAAACCAATCTCATCATGCAGAGGTGAGAAATGACAAAAGAGTTCCTCATCTCGGAAGGAGATTAAGAGGAAATTTTTCTCAAATCTAGAGGAATGGACACCATGTGGTAAATTTTTGGAAACTCCATCCATCTCGCCATCATAATAATGGCAATCCAAATATGGAATACAAACATGTTTCAAAGGTAAAGCAAGCTCCTACTCCATAACTATTTGATAATTCAACCCAGGATCAATAAGTACCTAAAAGTGAAAGTCCTTTAAAATGGTTTAGTCAACAATTTTTTAATTATGTATTGCATAACTCGGATTGTTGAATAGCATGCAATATTTTTTTGGAGTTCATATTTTGTGAGAAAAGTTGAGGGACAAGTTTACCATACTCAGTGGATTTTCTTACTTGGAAAATTTGATTCATACTCCAATCATATCTCCTAGTTAGCTTTTGAGTACTTGTTACAACTTGCAATAGGATTTAACTCATATTTATAATCTTGGAGATTTTTCATCCATTTTGCCAGACAATTGAGCTCACAGGTATCATTTTGGATCTTCATTTTCTATATCACCATTGTGACCATGTAACAAGATGGTAACTCATCACCGTTGGCATATAACATCAGGTCAGATCTTCATTCTGTGAAGAGGCCATCATGGCCATACAACAAGATGGTACTTGATACTTTTCATCAATAAGAGGAGTTCGTGAGAGATCATCTTGGATCTTTATTCTATGTCAAGCCATTATGACCATATAAAATAATGGTAGTTGATCATCATGGACATGACATCTTGCAAAGTTTAAGACCCTAGAGGGCAAATGTGGTGATGTTTAAGTATCTCGAAGTTTAAGAACTGAAAGGTAGATGTAGCAATACATATTTATGGTTGTTGTCGTAGTGTAAGACCCTAGAGGGTAGATGTGGAAATATCTACTTCAATCTAGACTATATATTGTTGAAGTGTAATACTCCCATAGGGAAGATGTTGCAGTATATTCCTCCCGTGTTATCGAAGAGTAAAACCTTAGCGGGAAAAAGTGTCAATACAAGCGTCGAGGATTTTTAAAGTGTAAGACCCTAGAGAGTAGATATGGCATTCAAGACAAAGGGAGAAGCATGGTGGGCCCATAACCCACAAAAAATGGCCAAGATGAAGACCAAGTTGTAGAAGTGAGAAGAATACAATAGAGAAAACCAGAGAGTCCATTGTTGTAGACCTTCCGATGTGGCAGCAAATTATTTAGATTCTGGATAAGGTGATAAAAAGTTCCAAAGAAGATTTTCGTGGAACTAAATCCTTTCCCATTGGGGAGGTGTGATCCAGAGGTCAATACAAAGAAAAATGTTCCCTAATCCTCCCAGGATTATCATAGTATGGAAGATCACTTTGAGAGCTTTCCATCGACTATTTGAACGTCAAAAATGGATTTTGTACATGCAAATGGTGACTAGTCAAAGTTGAAGTCAACCCTAGATGGGACCGAGTCAATTGGCAAGTTATGACCAAGTGGAAAAAACTAACATCTTGCAAAAATGATGAGTGTGGAGTCATGTTTTAGACATCTGTTCTTCAACTCATGATTCTTCGTCAACGATCACTAAAAATTTTGCCACATGGTGGGTCCTCAGGTCACCAAGTGGCTTGCCACCACTTAATCCACATGTCCATATAGTCCCATCTCGTTCAAAGACACAGCAGCAAGTTACTTTGCATTGCATTGGATGAGTGCACGGGTGAGTTGAAAACATTTATTATATGATTTGTGAACCACATAATTCAGGTGTAAGGCTTATCAACTTTATTTCCACATAAAGTTCCTAGGCGAGTTCACCATTTATCTTGGCAAGTTATTACATTTTCTACGTGGCCGAGCTATGTCAATGACTCGGCGAGCTCTTTTTGCATTAGCGAGTGGGTCTTATTTTGTCGGCTAGAAAAATAGGCTACATGACCAAAGCCACACCTAACTCACTTACATCTAGCTATTTTAAGCTCACCCCTTATCCCATGAATAGAGAATGTGGGATTAATCCACATTTCCGTCGATAAGGTCGACGACTCGGCGACTTGGTGGAAGGTGTAACAAAGCATGTGGATGTGGTTGGAGGAATCAACATGCATCATGGTAGGGGTCCGAATGATGGCGTGGATGCGTCGCAGGGGGTCTAGGAGGATATAGTGCGGCACGGTGATCGGGGTTAGTTTAACCAACCAAGGGAAACAATCAAAGCATGAGCATGGGAAGGGGGATGGAATCTACTACCTATCCTACGAAGTGCGGTGACCCAACTAACTTAGCCAACAAGTTGGTTGGGTATCGAGTTATCGATGTGGATAAAATCCAAAATACATGGGCCGTTTAGGCCTATAAAAGGCCTTCTCCCACTCTACATAAAAATAAAACGAAGAGAAAATCCATTTCACTCCCAAAGATCCCAAGGATATTAAATAACTTCCTATCTATTCAAAGGAGCTTGTTAATCCTTATATTTAGAAAGGCATTATTTTGTGAGTAAGTCCTATTTATTATACACAAATATTGTAAGGGAGATAAGACCTTATTTTAATAGGAAATTTGTAAAAAAATGGGAGATAGTGAAAACTACCCAATAGGTCCATAGTGCCACACTATCTACTTGGGAAGCCTAGAGTGTCGACTAGAGTACCATAGGGTGTCTTAATAGCATCTTTAAGGATGATTGAGTTTCATATGATTTTGTACACTAGGAAGGTGGAGGACAGTTCCGATTGATCATCGGTGTTCTTCAAAGGTCTAGAGTGCTATTTAGGCAAGTTTAAAGTTCCATTAGGTTTTATTGTAATAAACTATATTGTACTTACAAATTTTTACTAGTGGAACAGTTCTACAAGAACTTAGAGATGTAAGCTATTGCCAAACTCTGTAGTCATTTTGTGTGTAGTGTTTTTTTCATTATTACATTTTTTGAGTTGATTTAATTAAAACAAAGTAATTTACTCAAGAAATTTAACAAGCCTATAGGGGTCCAAATTCGGTTAAAATTTTGACCTAGAATTTTTGGATCAAGTTAGTACCATATCCGGTTGATTTGACTGTGTGATTTCTTTAGTTTGTGCAATAGTTCAAGTGACTAAATACTTACATGTACACCATGTGAAATATGTCCAAATAGGTGAAGCTTGATGAGGTTGACACTTATAATCACCGGATCCATGAAGAGAATTCTTTCCTAAGATCATTCTATTACTCCTTGGAAGAGGAGAATGCTCACTTGAAATCGAGTTGCAAGATGATTAACAAAAGTAAAACCTAAAATGGGGTATAGTGTAATAATGTTAATCTAATTAGGAGGACTAAAATCTTGTATAAATGCAGTAAATAACATAAAGTAGATGTAAATAAATATGCTAAGTAAAATAAAACCCTAGATGTATAAGAGAGTAGGGAGAAATGGCTTAGTTGATTGTTGTAGATGGTCGCTTAGTGTCGTAGGTCTAAGAATAAAATTTGGAAGTGCATTCAAACACATGGGGATCCTGTGAAAGGCATATCTTAAGGATCTGAAGTGATTGGGGTGCCTAGGAGTCTACAAGGGAACTCCGGGGTGCCCAGTCTATAATATTGACACTCGAACACTGTAAATGCTCAAGACCTACAACTGGTATGGTCAGACGTTGGTTCCAAACCTTCCATGTTTGTCACACTGGATCTTCTATATGAGCTAGAAAATGACCTAAATGTAGTTTTGGTGTGTGTGAGTGTGTGTCGTGCCCTAGGTGTTCTTGTGTCAGTCACACTTTTTTTGAAGTAGAAAGCAATAGTTATTATAGAAAATGTAAATAGCATGTGTCCATGGAATAGAATAGAGGTCCTCCCCTATGAAGTGTCTGTGATGCATATCTCCTAGCCTTAATGCATGGCCTTGTGTGGATGTAAGTGATGCAATGGATGTAACTCTAGATGAAGTGATAGTAGTGTGTAATGCTATCACCTAGGACCCTCATTATGGTCTTATAACTTTATATTTATAGGGCTCTCAAGCTTAATTTTGTAATTAATCCCAACAAGGCTGACTAGGAAAAAGATAAAGATGACCAATAGCTAGAAATGACCAAAAAAGGAGAGAAAGGGTATTTTCATAGATCGGGCGCCCAGAGTGGGACTAGGGCACCCGGGGTGACTTAAGACATGTTGGGGCACCCCGATTTAGGGATGGAATGTCGAAAAGTTATGAAATGGACATATAAGTGTTGGAAAATACACGGGAACTATGAAATAAAATGTAAAATAAAGATGGCCAAAAGGTAGGATTAATTAGTACTTTATCCACTTGAGAACCTTCTAAATATTACTAGAAGACCGGTCCAAATTATATGTAAAGTGCATTATTTTGTGTCTACATTTTCCCCCACTTTATGTTGGTGAGCGGAAGCTCGGTAACATAAAGTAGATAGAGATGCATATCTGATATCCATGTAGAGTGTAGAAGAAGATGTGTTGAAGGACTAGACTCAAGTGTGGAATGAAAAAAATAAAAATGTGGGGGAGCATGGATTCCAAAGATGAAAAATGCACCTAAAAAGTGGTGAGAGTGAACTTAGGGTAGAACATGTGTGTAGTTATTGTGGTGTGTAGTGTACCTACATGGTTAGTATGGCAAGTACCATCATGGTGTGTTGTCATTGTTACTATTGTTGTTGCCCCCAATTTGACTGCTTGTTTCTCATATGGAGGACATGTAAATAGAAAATGATCAAGTAGTCAAATATGTATGTATGTAAAAATGATGTGTAAAATATGCATGTGTAAATTACATAAGTGTAAAATACACATGTGTAAAGTGTAAATGAAACATGTGCATTGATCCATGTTGATAAAAAGGGTGTAGAAGGATATCTTGTACTTTCACAAGTTTTTTGAGTGATCTCACACCACCCTAGATGAAGAAGTGTAGGGATGAAATGTTATGTGTCCTCTAACTCTAACTGCTTGTACAAAAATTTGTTGAAGAGATCTTTGTATTGTCCTAGTTTTTGGGTGATTCGATGCCACTGGATGGAGAAGTGTAGAGAGGCACACCCACTATAACCCCCAAGCCTATAACTGCTCCATAGAATTGCCGAAGGACACCATGTCCTATTAAGGCCATTGTGTATGGAGTTCGTAGACTATTCTAAACTCACTCATTGTGTCTGAACTGGTGTAAATATGTTGTGTTAGTAGAAAACCCTCAATGATGCCCCTCCTCTTTAGGGGTGCATCCGATGACCCTAGAAGGAGAATGCGGCCCCAAAAGAGGACCAACCACACTTTGACCTATAGAACTCTACCCTACGGGGGAAAGGGAAACACTTGGTAGATACCAAGGTGTGCATAAAAGGGGATGGCTAGCCAATATAAGTGTTAGTCTAAAAACACATACATGCAATAAGATAAATGTAAAATACATAGAAAATGTAGAAACTACCAAACAAATTAGTGTAAATACGCAAGAAAGCAACTAGACCACACAAAGTGAGTTTCAAACATGAGACATCACTCAAGATGTTGTAAGACACACAAGTCCATCATGGCCACAAATAGCATACAAGTGTACACACAAGAAAAGGGAAAATCCCACATATAATAGAAAACAAAGTAGACAAGTAGAAACAAAGAAGTATTCATGGAAACATGTAATCCTGTAAAACAAGTGTTACACATGGAACACTCGTTAACATGTTAGAGTGATAACCAATATGTCAAAGCATGTATGAACAAGTAGTATAAGATGCTAAGTACAAAATTAAACAATAACACTTGTATGAGACGAATGTGGATGCCCCCAACGACCAATATAGTAAGGGTAGAAGGAAAGCATCCATGCCACGTGTAAATGTCTTGTATCTATGATCACACTAGAAAAAGGCATGAATGCACATGTGTGTATGATAATGACATAGAATAAAATGTAACATATGTAGTAAAGTCATCATGTAAAACACTAGTAAACAAGAGTAATTACTACCAAGACAATGCAGTATGTTATGGATGGATGGAATGGAATGCACTATGGAATGATAGGGACAACGTTCCCCGAGATAATGGAAGTGTATGCAAGTGATGTTCATATTGTTTTCCCCTCGAAATCAATAATGAACCGTAAACAATATTACATCATTAGGAAATGGTCAAGTAGTGTTGATTATATCTAGTGAACTGTGATGAGTGTATATGTGTACTAGTGATTAAATGTGACATGTGGAGAAGATGTACATGGACCCTATAGCTTAAGTGCATACCACGGCTTGGTTGAAGTATGTGATTTATCCCTAAGTGTATATCACTATGGGATGATCCGTAGTAAGTGGTGATGAAGTATGTGATTCTATAGAAAATGTGTGTGAACCATATAGCCGAGGCATATATCATGACTTGTGAAATGGGTGAGTGATGATTTATCCCTAAGTGTATACCACTATAGAATGAGTGCATGGGAATGAGATATATGGAAAGATGTGTGTTGACCATATAGCCTAAGCATATACCACGACTTATTGAATGGAAGAGTGATGATTTATCCCTAAGTGTATATCACTATTAGATGAATGGATGGTAATGCATTGTATAGAAAGGTGTGTGTGGACCCTATAGAGTAATTGTATATCACAACTTGTGGGAGGTGTGAGTGATCATTTATCCCTAAGCATATATCACTACATGATGGAAGAAGAAGGTGATGATTTATCCTATAGTGTATGTCACTATGATATGGATGATGATGATGTATGAAGCATATATGAGTATGCGGTGGATGATGGAAGGTGGTGATTTAGCACTAAGTTTGGACCATTACGTGATGAATAAGAATGAGGTGGGGATTTATCCTAAGTGTATACCACTAAGTGATGAGTAGGATAAATTATGATGTAATAGAATGATGTAGAATAGGATAATAGAATGTGTGATGATAGGATGTAAGAGGATAATGATAAATTTATGAAGAGAGTGGTGATTTAACCTAGGGTGTATACCACTATGTGATGATCAAAGACATGATAATGTAATGGAATAGTTTAGAATTGAGAAAAGAGAAATGTAATAGGATGATATAATAGGAGATGATAGAATGTAATAGGATGATGTAGAAGTGATGAAAAGAGTGGTGATATAACCGAAGTTGTATAACACTATAGTATGTGATGAGGATTTTGGGTGACGATATAGCGTAGAGCATTGGTCACTAGTCCAATGAATATGGTAGGATTCCATTTTGCATGTAGGTAAGGTCCATTTGATTGGTAAACCCTCGGCAGTTGAGTATGGACTGAGGAACTAGAGTGCATCATAGGGTGGTGAGTGCAGTGCGTAGAAAAACATAGTGTAGGTGACCAAATGGTGAATAGGATGTGTAAATGTGTGGTAGAATGTGATTATAGGTGTAGATGGAAATAGGATATGTAGTAATGAAATGTAGAGCTAGGCCCATATATAAAGGCAACCTAACGTAATATGTCGAATGTATAATGTATATAGGATATGCAATGATGATAAAACTAGACCCGAATGTAATGGAATCTAGTGTAGCATGTAGAATGCATGGATGAAATGTAAAACTAGATGCACAAGTAATGACGACTAGTGTAGCATGTATGAGATAGATGATGTATAAATGACTAATAGATGAAGTATGTGTAGGATAATGTAGTATGTATGTTATGATGATATAATAGAAGTGTGTAATACATATAGTGTAGTGTGTGGGGTTCATTGTAATGGTAATCCCTCAATAGTCCAGTGTGAACCATAAAGCACAAGAGTGTGTCATTGGGTAATGATGGTGCTAAAACGTGTGATGAAATTTCCTATATGAAAATGCAAAGATGAAATATGTGCCTATGCTAAGATGATAAGGGGAGGGGGAATTGTGTTAGTGTTATGCCCCCCAAGTATGTATGTGATGAAGGTCAAATCAATAGACACTAAGTGGATCAATATATGGAGTATTTGTCTTAACAAAAGAAATGGGATGTGAAAGAGAAGTATGACCATCACATGGTTCTTCATCATAGTAAATGTCATCTGAGTCCCAATTGTCAATGTATGTAGGGTCTATAGCAGATTTTGGAATAACTATCTTAACTTTAGGAGGTCGTTGTTGATCATGGCCTGATGTTGTTGTAGATACCTTTAATGAAGGAGGAATGACAGTATCCTTAAGATTAGGTTGATTAACTTGCCTAGGTAATACAATAGACGACTTAGTAATAAGACATGATGTAGAGAAAAACTTAAGAATTGATGAGTTTTGTTGATTTGATAATGTTTTCGAGGATGCGGTAGGAGGATGTGGTGAACTAATTGGGATAGGTTGTTTCTTAGGCGGATCTTGACTAACCGAAGAAGGTGCATGGCAAGTGATAGGATGTTCCCTAGAGGTAGGGGAACAATTTTTGAGCCCATTTAGAGGTAGTATTTGTAGGTGGGCATTCAATAAGATGTTTTCCAGTGAATAAAATAAATCCTGACGCTCAAGATGTTTGACTCTATGTTGTAAAGCATAGAAATCATGGTCATTATGCCCATTGATTTGATGATAATGGCAATATGGACGATCTTGGTGTTTTGCTTGCTGATAAGGAGGATAAAAATGAGTAGGTGGTAGAAGAATCAATTGACGACTAAGAATTTGGGCTAGAATGTCATGTGGCTTAGCATTGTGATCAAGTATGAGAGGTTACTGGTGATGGCGTGACTTGAGGTTCAACTATATGACATGTAGTGGACATAGATTGAATAGGAGATGTTGAAGAAGAAAAAACATGTGATTGAGAAGCATCCTTAAGTTGTTGAATTTCATATCTAAGGGATGTGATGGTGGATTCCATTTATTGAATAGAGGATGTATTCGATTGAGAAGCATCTTTAAGTTGTTTGATTTCATATCTTAGAGATGTGATCGTTAATTCCATAGATTTCATAGAGGATGCATACAATTGATAAAAATCCTTAGACAATTGACCTTCAGATCTACGAGATTTCATTGTGGATTCCATGATAGAAAATTTTTCATGTAAGTCATGAATCAAGTCTAAGATGGGTTAGTTAGATGGAGGATCCTCAAGGTCAGTGTCGAAAAATAAACAATTAAACATATCACTTAATTCATGTGGTGGCGTATTTTCATCAAAATACTTGGTGTCTAGGGATTGTTGGAAAATAGCCTGACAAGTGGGATATCTCTTAAGTAAATTAGATAAAGAAGCTTGACCCATGATATAAGAAGAATAAGGATCTTAAGCGTGAAAGATGTTGGGTTTAGAAAAATGATTAAAAACAATAAAACCTAAAATGGGGTATAGTGTAATAATGTTAATCTAATTAGGAGGACTAAAACATTATATAAATACAATAAATAAAATAAAGTAGATGTAAATAAATATGCTAAGTAAAATAAAACCCTAGATGTGCAAGAGAGTAGGGAGAAATGGCTTAGTTGATTGTTGTAGATGGTCACACAGTGTCACAAGTCTAAGAATAAAATTTGGAAGTGCAGATGAACACACAAAGATCCTTCAAAGGGCAGTTATGAAGTGACCGAGGTGCACTGGAGTGTATTGGGGTGCCCTAGGACACCACTGGTCTGCAATATGGGCATTGTGAACACTATAAATGTTCAACACTTGTAATCGGGTATGGTCACAAGTTGGTTTCCAAACCTTCCTGTTTGTCACGTTGGATCTACCGATGAGCCGGAAAATGACCCAGATGTAGTTCTAGTGTGTGTATGCATGTCGTTCCCTACGTTATCTTGTGTCACACACTTTATGAAGTAGCTAGAAATAGTAACTATAGAAAATGTAAATAGCATGTGTGTATGGAATAGAATAGAAACCCTCCCCTATGAAGTGTGTGTGATGTAGATTTCCTAGCCTTGATGCATGACCATATGTGGATGCAAGTGATGTAATGGATGGAACTCTAGATGGATTGATAGTACTTGTGTAGTGTTATCATGTAGGACCCTCATTATGGTCTTATAAGTTTATATTTATAGGAATCTCAAGCTTAATTTTGTAATTAATCCCGATAAGGTTGACTAGGAAATATATAAGATGACCAACACTAAAAATGACCCAAAAAGGAGTGAAAGGGGATTTTCATAGATCGACGCACCCATAGTGGGACCAAGGTGCCCCACCACAAGTTGGGGCACCACGATTTACTGATTAAAATGTTGGGTTAATTGTGAAATGGATGGATAAGTTCTGGAAAATACACGGGAACTACAAAATAAAATGTAAAATAAAGATGGCCAAAGGTGGGATTAATTATTACTTTATACACTTGAGAACCTTCTAAATAGTAGTATAAGACTGGGCCAAATTATGTGTAAAGTGCATAATTTTGTGTCTACATAAGCAAAGGATGATCTCTTGGAAAGGTTACGGTGTGGTGATCGAATAAAGAAATACCTTTAACTTTAGATGCGAAACCATGATAGATGAGTGCACTTGTAATTTATTCACCATGTGAATCTTCTTCCTCCCATTTGATTTCGGATTCAAGTATTGATGTATTTGGTTCATTTGAAAAGCATACTAGAGGCATTGGATCCAAATTGTTATCTAAAATGGGATTTGATGGAAGAGGCCTTGGTAAAAATGGCCAAGGCATTGCTAACCCAATACAGGTCAAGGATCATCCTCGTTTTACAAGTTTAGGTTTTCCTAGTGTGGGAATGGATATTGGAGATTTCTGTAAGAACATTGACAAGAGACAAGCTTCCGAAAGCCAAGAGAATACCCCACTAGTCCTGCAAGAATATTATGAGTAGGAAATTTGTACTTCTTCATCACAGGCATGATGTGGTAAAAGAAATCAGCGAAGAGGTAATGAGATTCTACCTCTAGTTTCTTACCATAATCATAAGCACAGTAAAGCATCTAATCCACTTTTTCATCTTAAGAAATATGGCTATGATTTTCAGAAAATGTGGAATGTCTTTCCATGTAATTTTTGTGGATTGCATAACCATTTTATGGCCAGATGCTAGAAGAGGACAGTGATGAAAAATTTTATGCCATTCATCAAGAACATGGCAAATCAGAAAGATCAATCTCGTCGTGCAGAGTTGAGAAATGGCAAAAAGAGTTTCTCATCCTAGAAGAAGGAGATTAAGAGGAATTTTTGTGCTCATTTCAAGACAAATGGGCACCGGGTGGAAAATTATTGGAAAATTCATCCATCTATCCATCAAAATAATGGCAAGCCAAAGATGTAATACGAGACTTATTGCGAAAGGTAAAGGAAGTTCCTACTCCACCACCATCAAAGCAATTCAACCTAGGATGAGGTAATACCAAAAAGTGAAAGTCCTTTAAAATGGGTTTACCATACTTAATTAATACCTAAAAGTGAAATTCCTTTAAGTGAAATTCAATTATATATTGCATAACTCAGATTTTTGAATAGTATGCAATATTTTTTTGGAGTTCAAATTTTGTGAGAAAAGTGAGGATAGGTTTACCATAGTCAGTGGATTTTCTTACTTGAAATTTTGATTCATTCTTATATCATATCTCCTAATTATATTTTGAGTACCTATTATAGCTTGCAGCAGATTTAACTCATATTTATAAGCTTGGAGATTTTTCAGCCATTTGTGTAGACAATTGAGCTCACAGGTATCAGTTTAGATCTTCATTCTATGTAGCGCCATTGTGACCATGCAGTAGGATGGTATTTGATCATCATTGGCATCTAAAATATGGTCGATCTTCATTCTATGAAGATTCCATCATGTCCGTACATCAAAATGATACCCGATACTTTTCGTCAATAAGAGGAGCTCGTGATGATCAATTTGGATCTTCATTCAGTGTCAAGGCATTGTGACCATACAGTACAATGGTAGTTGATCATCATGGATGTGACATCTTCATAATCGTAAATCACCTAGAGCACAAATGTGGTGATGTTTAAGTATTGCTGAAGTGTAAGACCTCTTGAAAGGTAGATGTAGTAGTACATATTTCTAGGTGTTGTCAAAGTGTAAGACCCCTAGAGGGAAGATGTGGCAATATCTACTTCCATGTAGACTATATATTGTTGAAGTGTAAGACCCCAAAGGGTAGATGTAGCAGTATATTCCTTCTCTGTTGTCGAAGATTAAGACCTTAGCATGCAAAATTGGTAGTACAAGAGTCATGAATTGTTGAAATGTAAGACCCCTAGAGGGCAGATGTGACAATCAAGAAAAAGGGAGAAACATGGTGGGCCCATAACCCACAAGGTCAGGATCGAGACCAAGTTGTAAAAGTGAGAAAATTAAATAGAGTAGACTAGAGATTCCACTTTGCAATAGAGCTTCCAATGTGGTAGAGTATTCAGATTGCGGACAGGGTGACAAAAGTTCCAGTAAGATTTTGGTGGAACAAAATCCTTTCCCATTGGGGAGGTGTGATCTAGAAGTCAATATGAAGGACCCAATGTTCCTTAATCCTCTTAGGATCATCATAGTATGGAATATCACTCTAAGAGCTTTCTATCGATTATTTGAATGTCCTAAAATGGAGTTCGTACATGCAAATAGTGACTAGTAAAAGTTGAAGTCAACCCTAGACGGATCGAGTCAATCTGGAAAGTTACGACCAAGTGGTGAAAAATAACATCATGCAAAAATGATGAGTGTGGAATCATGTTTCGAGCCTTCGGGTCTTTAACTCATGATTCTTCGTCGTGATCGCTAAATATTTTTCCAAATTGTTGGTCCTCGGCCACCACATGGCTTGCCACCACTTAATCCACATTGCCATATAGTCCCGAGCAGTTGGTCGAGCACAAGAATGAATTGCTTTGCATTGTATTGGATGAGTGCATGGGTGAGTTGATAACATTTATTATATGATGTTTGAACCACATATTTTAGGTGTAAGGCTTATCAAATTTATTTCCACACTGAGTTCATAGGCGAGTTCACCATTTATATTGGCAAGTTATTACATTTTCTACATGACCGAGCTATGTCAACAACTCGGTGAGCTATTTTTGCACTAATGCGAGTTAGTCATATTGTGTCGGCCAGGAAAAAGGCTACATGGTTGAAGCCACACCTAAATCACCCGCATCAGGATATTTTAATCCCTCCTCTTATCCCATGAATAAATAATGTGGGATTAATCCACATTTGTGGATGAGTACGAACGACTCGAAGACTCGGTGGATGGCGCGGCGAGCCATGTGGACATGGCTGGAGGTTTCAGCAGCATGACAGGGGTCTTGATGGTGATGTCGATGGGTTGTAAGGGATTTATATGGATACAGTGAGACATAGTAGTTAGGGTCAGTTTAATCAACCGAGAAAAATGATCGGTGTGAGTGACGGGAGCGGGATTTGAACCCACTACCTATCCTACGGAAGAGCAGCGACCCAACCAATTCGGCCAGCAATTTTTTTGGGTATTAAGTTGGCATATGTGGATAAAATCCACAATACATGGGAAGCTTAGGCAAATAAAAGGACTAATCCCACTCTACACCAAAATACAATGAAGAGCAAGCCATTTCACTCCCAAGGAGCCCGAGGATATTAAATAGCTTCCTAGCTATTCGAAGGAGCTTGTAAAGCCTTATATTTAAAAAGGAATTATTTTGTGAGTAATTCCTATTTATTATAGGAAAATATTGTAAGGAGATAAGACCTATTTTAATAGGCAAATTGTAAAAATTGGGAGATATTGAAAACTACCCAATAGGCCCATGGCGCAACACTATCTACGTGTGAAGCACCTGGAGTGTCGACTGGAGTACCATAGGGCATCTTAATAGCGTCTAGAAGTTTGATCAAGTTCCATAGTATTTTGTACACCAGAAGGTATAGGACGGTTCCAACTAATCATCGGTGTTATTTGAAGGTCTTGACTGCTATTTAGGAAAGTTTAAAGTTCTATTAGGTTTTATTGTAAGAAACTATATTGTACTTACAAGTTTTGACTAGTGGAACAGTTCTACAAGAACCCGAGAGATGTAGGCTATTGCCAAACTCCATAATCAATTCATGTGCAATGTGTTTTCATTCTTGCATTATTTTGAGTTGATTTACTTAAAATGGAGTAATTTTATCGGTAAAATTTAACGAGCCTATAGGGGTCGGAAGTTGGTTAAAATTTTGACCTAAAATTTTTGGATCACTTCTTGGCATACTTCTATCCCGCTTCACCCTACACCTTGTACATAAACTTCAAAAACCCTAGATCATCAACAATATGATAGAAAATATTCAAGAGTCCAATCCTTTACTTACTTACCGAATTGAAAATCAGTACCCTTAAGACATGCATTTTAAACCATCAATGGTTGGAGTAAACTGATAGCACCCACAATTATCTAATGTCATCATTATTCACTCTTCCTCATACTCAAGATGTATGCAAAGTTTTAGGATTCCACTCCTTGAATTGTTCCCACTATAATCAAATCTTCTTCTAGGCTTGAAACCCTCTATTAGGCATGCCTCCTACTACTATCAAGCTAATAATAACTTTTAGGATGTTTCAATACAAAAGGAAGGATTTTTCAAGCTCCCATTAAAGAAATTTTGATGTGTATAAAGTTTCAAAGGCCAACTCTAAGTTTATAATGTACTTCCTTTGTAAAGTGGCTCTTACCTTTAGGTCTTAGACTATAACATCTAACTGGGTAGTATATTATCATAACTAACTCTAAATTTCACACTTCAAATCTCAAATTTTCCTTTAAATCCCCTTAATACCTTCCTTATCATTATAACTACAAATTTTTGAGTGTTACTTTGATGATTAAGGCATTCAAAAGATAAACCCTCACTGTAACCCTAGTGGACACCTGAAACCCAATCAGAAGAAAAACTCAATAAAGGAATCTAAAATTCATTTCCAAATCTCTATATTCTTACCTTATCTCTATCTTAACATTCTCTAAGTGTCTCGATTACTAGAAACTCGTACTTATTTCTCAATCTTCATTCTTATCTACTTTCCATCAAGTAGATATTGTGTATGCAAGAGTTTTAAGCATGGAAATTGCCTTGTAAATGTATCAATTCTTTCTTTCTTAGTGAAACACCTTATCCTCCTTTTTCCCAAGATCTTAATCATACATTCACCTAATTTCTTCAAATCCTACAACTCCAATGGTGAATGCTCCCTTAATATCTTTACAAGCATGATTGAGACATAGTGTAACAAGTTTATTAAGATCACAAGGTTATTTCAAAATAAAGGATGTTCTTCTTCCTCTGTGAAGAATCTCTCAGGCTTATCCAAGGTTTTTGCAAACTTAAATATCCTCTCTAACCTTCAAGATTCAAGTTCTATATACTCTTTAATGTGAAAATATTTTTCAAGTGCTCAAATCAATTTGAAGGACACCTAGCTACAAGACAACCCAACTCAGAAAAGACTTCACATAAAGTATGGAAACTCTCAAGAACTAATACTAACACCAAAATATCAAATGTTTGTGTCCCTTCAATAGCATGGAATGATTCCTTACATAGATTTTCTCATTTATTAAGGGTCTACACCACTTTTTTAACATACACAAGTTTGCACAACATGTATCAACACACACACCCAATGATACTTTACACAAAACTTGCAAAAGATGCTCTACACATGTTGGCTATGATATCTTATTTGAACATTCATAATATTTCACAACATCAAAAAAATAATAGCATTGTATATAGTTTTCTATCAAAAACAAGTACTCACAAAATTTCATTCGTTCTTTAAAACTCCTTTATTCTCATTCAAATGGAATGAGTTCGGGCGATTACATTCAGGGATTAAATATGTCTTTACCACCTTTTAACCAAGGTGTATATTCTACAAGTTAGTTATACCCATGGTCTTACATGTATGAGTACTCTATTTGGTTATTTTATATGAGATGTCTTAATTTTTATAAGGGTAAACTAACATATGTTTCCTTCTAGCCTAGAAGTGGATTATTACATCCATATTATGTTCATTCCATTCTTTACAAAACTTTCCTGCTCTAAGAAATATATCAATATGTCTAATGCAAACCCAAAATTGTCCTCACTAATTCAAATGTCATTTTTAAGGGAAATGACCTCATTTGAATTTATGGAGGACTTATTCAAACTCAACTTTACTAGACTACTCTAGAAGACCTCTACAACCTAATAATGTACTTAGGAATCCAAAATTGATATTATCAACCTATTTACAAGCTAGGAGAGATGATACTCTTGCATCATACTCTTAAAGGGAAAAAGAAACTTCCCCATACTTTTGCTAGCTATATTCTTCTTCTTCTTTCTTCCTCTGCTTCCAATTGAATATGATCTTTTGAAAATGTCTCTTAACTAAATACCAACTCTACTTAATTTCTCGGTTGTTCTTTGTCTTTTCTCAACTGGTTCTTCTTGGAATTATCTAAATTCTTGATCACAATGATGCCTCCAAGACTGTGTTTAATTTCTTTCTCCTTATTTCTAAGCATGAATCCCTGATTTATAGTTTTGTATGTTACATATTCATCAAACATGACTATGAAAATATTTCCTTCACCTTATTTTAGCCCTCCTTGAGTCTTTTTATGCCTTCCTTGTCTTTCTTAATTGAATTGTCTTGATTTCTAGCTAGAAATTACATATCTTTAAATTATAGGATTGTAGCACACCTTTCCTTGTTAATTTCCTCATTTTCAATGTTTAAAGGTTGCATACCTTGGTCACATTCTTAATTTTCCTCTTCTTGGTCTTCAAATTTCTTGTTTTTGTAAAATTTTCTTCTCTTCCATCTTGTTTTCTTAGTTCCTCTTGTTCCACTCTAGTTTCTTCTTGCTTTTCATTATTTTGTATACACTTTCACTCTTTTCACTTGTACCTACAAAACCAAATCTCAAAATAGTGTTAGAATCAAAAGTAAGAGGCTTGCATGCCTCATTTATCTTCCTCATGGTGTATTTTTCCTATTCTTCATTCTTGATGATTTGTTTTTCTTCTTCTCCATACATAGCTTCTTCACACAACATTTCCATTTTGTCTTCACCTCTCTCAACTACATCATATTATTTCCTTCTCATTAGACATATCTGATAGTCCTCAATCAATATAACATGTTCTTTTACTCTCTCTATCATCACTTTAATGTTTCTCATCATCATCTTCATCTTTCACCTCTTTTTGTACTAAAACCATTTCTATCCCTCTATAAAACCTTTTTTCCAATCTAATTTATGAGGCTTAACAGTCCTATATTGGAGTTTTTCACATGCTTATTTAGTCTCAGTCAAGAAATTATCGGTTTCAATCATCATCACTAACCTTGTTTTTGCTTCTTGCTCACCTTTGATAGGTAGAAGTGTGTGGCTAACTCCATTTTCTAAAATGGTATAAGTATTCTTCTTTCCATTATGAACTACCTTCCTATCATAATGTCATGGTATACCTAACAAAAATATGACAAACATCCATAGGAACTAAATCACACTACCTTATCCTTATATCTCCCAATTTAAAACTCAACCTGACATTGTTCCCTAACCAAGATATGATGTCCCTTTTGCATCCATGATACTTGATAGGGGTTAGGGTGCATAGTGGTCTTTAATCCTAGCTTCTCTACCATTTCAAATGAAACAATATTTTTGTACTTCCACTATCAATAACCACTTTACAAAATTTTCCTTTAGCCTTACATGTAGTTCTAAACAAACATATTCTTTGGGTTATCTCATTCACTACTTTACTTGGTTTCAAAAGCACTCTTCTACATAAAAATGACTTACCTCTATCTTGTACCATCTATCAATATCTCTATCATACTTTCTTATCTTTGTATTCATCCCATAACACTCATATGATTTTTTTCCTACATATACCTCTACACTTGTAGCATTTTCATGAAAATGGCACTATATTTTTTATTCCATCTCTCTATATACAACTCATTTCAGTCCTCTTGTTTCTATGAGTATATTTTATGCATCTCTCTAACCTACCCAACACCACTTCCATCATTCCTTCTATCTTCTCTTCCAAAGCTATCTATCTCATCTCTCTTACCTGCACCATTTTGTCTTTTCTTTCCTACAATCATTGTCAAGAAATATTTATTCTTTTCAAGAGTCAAAATCCCACTCGATAACACTATGATGTATTCAAAATCATATAATCTCATTCATAAACTTAGTTATCAAGATGGTTACAAATTTCACCTCTACTTTATTCTACAATTAGAGGATCTTGCAAGGTTCACAATGTACCTAGTTTGGCTTATATTATAATAATTTGATTATTTATCACCTAAAAGAGTTCTAATATAACATTATACCCCGTTTCATACTTGAAGGTCTTACCACTTCATTAACTATAGTCATCATGAATCATGAAACTTCATCCTTCATTTACCTTCTATTAATTTGTCCTTCATCTTCCTTCATTTTCTCTTCATTTCAACTTTGGCTTCTTGGAATTATTATATCCTCCTTCACCCTACACCATGTACATGAACTTAAACAACCCTATATCATTAATAAACTGAATACAAAAGATTCAAGAGTCTAATCCTTTACTTACTTTCCCAACTTGAAAATCAGTGCCCTTAAGACATACACTTTAAACCATCAATGGTTGGAGTAAACCAATAACACCTACAATTATATAATGCCATCATTATTCACTCTTTATCATACCCAAGATGTATGTAAATTTTAGGATTCTACTCCTTTAATTGTTCCCATTAAAATCAATCTTCTATTAGGCTTGAAACCCTCTATTATGTCTTATTTTATCCTACTACTTTATTTCAAGCTTATAATCACTTTTAGGAAGTTTCAATACAAAAGGAAGGATTTTTAAAGCACCCATTAAAGGATTTTTGGTGTGTATAAAGTTTCAAATGCCAACTCTAAGTTTATCTGGTGCTTCCTTTGTAAAGTGCCTCTTACTTTTAGGTATTGTATTAGACTATAACATCTAACTCAGTAGTATGTTGTCATAACTAACTCTACATTTCACCCTTAAAATCTCCAAATTTCCTTTAAATCCTCTTAATACCTTCCTTATCATTATTACTAAAAACATTGAGTGTTACTTTGTTGGTTAAGGCATTCAAAATACAAACCCTCACCTAACCCCACAGTGGACACCCTCGAACAAACAGGAAAACACTCCTAGATAAAGGAACATAAAATTTATTTTCAAAGCTCTATATTCTCACCTTAGATCTATCTCAACATTCTCTAAGTTTCTCGGCTACCAGTGACTCATGCTTCTTTCTCAATCTTCATGTTATCTACTTTCCATCAAGTAGTTGTTGTGTATGCAAGGTTTTTGAGCATGCAAATTGGCTTATAAATGTACCAATGCTTTATTTCTTGGTGAAACACCTTACCCTCCTTTTTCCTGGGATCTTAAGCTTACATTCACCTAATTTCTTCAAATCCACTAAATCTAATGGTCAAGGATCCCTTAATCTCTTTACAAGCATGGTGAGACAATGTATGTAGCAAGTCTATTAAGATCCCAAGGTGATTTCAGAATAAAGTATGTTCTTATTCTTCTGTGAAGAATCTCTCAGGATTATCCAAGGTTGTTTCCAACTTGAATATCCTCTCTAACCTTCAAGATTCGAGTTCACGTATACTCTTGAATGTGACAATAGTTTTCAAGTGATCAATCAAGTTGAAGGACACCTTGTTATAGTAAAACCTAACTCAGTGCAAAGTCTTCACATAAAGTATGGAACCTCTCAAGAACTAATACTAAAACCACAATGCCAATGTTTTTGTCCATTCAATAGCATGGAATGGTTCCTTACACAGGTTTTCTCATCTATAAATGGTTTACACCAATATTTTCAGGATACACAGTTTACAAACATGTATTAACACACACCCCCAATGACACTTCACATAAAACTTGCAAAAGATGCTTATGTCAGTTGGCTATGATCTCTTTTTCAAACATGCATATTATTTCATAGCATCAAAACAAAGAATATTATTGTATACACATTTGATAGCAAAAACAAGTACTTATAAAATTTCTTTCATTCTTGAAAACTCCTTGATTCTCATTCGAATGGAATGAGTCTAGGAAGTTACATTCAGGGATTTAATATGTCTTTACCATGTTTTAAGAAAGTTGTAGAGTCATTAATTTAGTTATACCCATGATCTTACATGTATGAGTACTCTATTTGGTTCTTTTATACAAGATGTCTTAAAGTTTATAAGGGTAAACTAACCCTATCATGCCTTCGAGCCCTAAAAGTGGTTTATTACGTCAATATTATGTTCATTCCATTCTTTAAAAAAATCTTGCTCCAAGAAATACATCAATATGTCTAATGCAAACCTAAAATTTTCCTCACTGATTCAAATTTCATTTTGGTGGGAAATAACCTAATTTCAATTTATGAAGGGCTTATTCAAAATCAAATTATTTATACTACTCCGGAAGACCTATATAACCTAATAACCTACTTAGGAATCTAAAATTTATATTATCAATATATTTAGAAGCTAGGGATATTATGATCCTACATCATGGAATGAGCATAGAAGAGTGATGAATACCTAAAGAAGATTGAGGATCAGATGTGTTAGGGTAATTGATCTATTCAGCCCATTAAGAAGAAGAATTGAGTGAGTTAGAAGAGATCTTGTTTTGATGAGGGTTTTATTTGTTTTGATCTTAATATGGATCACTATTTGTTGAGGGAGAATAATATCATTAATTATCATCCATTTCAAGTGGTTGAGTTGGTTTTTGATCACCTTAGGGGGTTTTAGCCTCCTTGTAGGGTTGGTTCCCTACTAAACTAGGGATTGGTGCTCCTTATGGGGTTGGTTCCTCACTAAATAAATATTGCATGATGTGTAATATTCATGTAAGTACTTTGTTATGAGTAATATTAGACGAGGTTTCAGTGTGTTTTCTTCCCCTTAAGGGTTTCCCACATTATATGTTGTGTACTTGTGTTCTCTCTCTTACCTTATACAGATTGTGGATGGTTGTAATAATATTAATAATCTCACATGGTTTTATATGTTGAATTATTAATCTAAATGATGTTGTAAGCAACAGAAAATGAAGTTAAAGTTTTATAGGATTGATTCACTCCCCGAGTCCATTGTGCTTCTAATAGTGGTGATAGAGTGAAATAATTTATGTCTCAACTTGAAGGTGAATTCCTCTTATAGATTATCACACTCTAATGGAGTGGCTACTCAAGGAAACTATCATGACATTTGTGGATATACTTGGTTGTCAAATTTCATCTAAGGGCATAAAGGTGTTTTATCATCTACAAATAAGAGCTTAGAAAATATGTAGAGTCTAGACATTTAATGCAAGTGAATGAGCCTAATATGAGGTTTTTTTAGATGAACTGGAAGGAAAAATATGAAATTGAATGGTTTTTATGTTATAAAAGAGTGACTCTAATTTTTGAGATGGTTATGTGAGCATTTATGTTAGATTATAGTTTGATTTGTGAATTTTTTACATTTTTTTTTATTGTATTTTGTGATGTTATGATAGTAGATCTAATAGTTACAGTTTGTTAAAATAAATTCTTTTGGTTATGCCCACTTCAAACTACCACTTCAGACCAAGAGACAAACTAGGATTAGCTAGGAAAATTATGGAATAATTTTTTTTATTAAGAGTGTTTGCAAGGAGGGTTACAAGATCTTAGTTAGCACAAACTAGATTTAGATTAACAATCAAGACTGACTTGTAACAAGTACTTCTAACAACCATTAACAATAAGGCCCAAGGTCAAAACAAGAGGTTAAATTCATCACTTAGGTTAGGAGAGTAATTTCTCACTTGTCTCTGTCCTAACAGGCTTATAGGGTTCAACTTAATTTTTCACACACTTAAAGTCATCAAAACTTTCCTAAATCATACCATTAGATAGGAAATTTTCTCACATTTCCAACCATATAAAGAAGTCCTCCTAACTCCCTATAAATCTCAAGTTATGGGCCGGCAAAGTTTAGGGGAGAAATTTTCCCTAGGGAGAGTCCGCGGGCTTAGGGAGAAAATTTTTCCCTTGAGCGGGTCGGTGGGGTAGGGAGGAAAATTGAGAATTTTCCTCCTTGAGTATAAGAGCACAAAACTCCTCCATGCACATGCGGGTCCGATTGATAAGACACGTGGCACCTCCCGATTGGCGCGTGGAAAAGCGGAGCGGCGGAGCAAGTTAGAAAATTAGAGTTTTTTTAGGCCAAAAGCCCAAGGGTGAAATCATGTCGTGCGCCTCCACCAAGGAGAAAACCCATGCCATGTGTCAATATCCTATTGGTCATGGGGGTTGTGGACCGATGGAGCAAAAAGGAAAATTAAGATTTAAGAAGTTAAAATCCAAATGGCAAAAGAAACTTTGCGCTCCGAGGTCCAAATTGCCATGTGTCAGCACGTGATTGGTTGCGGGGGTGTGGGCCCGTGGAGGAAAAAGTGAAATTTTTCCAAAAGAGTCAAAATTCTAAGTTTTCAAATTTATTACACACGCCCACCAAACCACATGTCAACACTTGATTGGCTACGGGCCGAGGGTTGCGGGAAAAAAAATGGGAAATTTTTCCCAAGCTCAAATTTTAAAAAGGCTTAGTTTTCAAAAGGTCCGCCCCTCCAAAGTGCCATGTGGCATCATATGATTGGTTGCAAGGGTTGTGAGGCTGCAGAATTTTTGGGAAATTTTTCCAAAGGTTAAATTTTGATTTTTGTATAGTTAGATTAATTAATTAATTTTTTATTTTTTTTTCAATGCCCATTTTGAAGTAAAACTTCAAATGGCCATAACTTTTGATAGAAAAGTCGTTTTTGGAAAACAAGGATTTTCATAAATCTCTGAGTCTTCATTGCACAAAAATATTCAATTTTAGATTCTCGATGAGGTTTTGAGGGTCAATTTTAAGAAAAAAATCTGCAAGATTTTAATTTGCAAACTGGCATTTTTCCAACTTCTTGATTTGATTAAATTTGAAATCCTACTTCACTCCACATGTCAAAAAGACATGGAGTATCAGTATAAGGAGGGTTTAGAATATTTTAGTGAAGGAAATTTATTCATTTATTCAATTTTGCATTTTTCCAATAGTTGACATGAAAACGATCGTGCAAGCTCCGATTTGAAATTCCTTGAGTTTTAGAGATTCATTCTTTCTGTTTTAGTGAATTTGGGTTCCTTAAGTCTTCCTAAGTATGAATTTCAAGTTTCATAACTTATTTTTGGGTGTAAGACCGAACTACTCTTTTTATTAAAATGTGCATTGCCAGATTTGAGTTTTAAAACAGTGAGTTGTTTCTTTTAATTTGAGTAACAATTTGGTCATTAGATGTATGCATAGTTTTCTAAATTTTTCCAATGCATTTGTTTGGTAAATCATCCATTCAATTCTAAATTAAGATGCATTTCTGATATCAATTTTAATATACATTTTACAAGCTTATCACACTGTCTTTCTTTCCCACGCATTCCTTCTTTCTTTTCTTTTCAATCAGCAATTAAATTTCAACAATAATTCAAATCTAATGTGCAGTACACTTTTGAGAAGGAATGAAATCTTTCATTGTTCATTTGTTTTCAAATACAATGCATACAATAACAACATTGTTTCTTATTTCTCATTCAAACAGAATCTCATTCTTGGACAACAATTGAATCTAGTATACATTACAAGTTTGAATAGATATTGCAACTTTCATTTATCAACAATTACATCTTACAAATTTTCCTCTATTCATAATTCAATAACACTTTTACAACTGATCTCTTTTCCAATTTGAATTGGTATCAAATTTCAATTTACAAAGCATGGAATAACATTTACATTTTCTTTCCAAAATAAAACAGAGATCAAATATACTTCTTCTTTACATTCTCAATTTCAATTTCATCTTCCGTTCTGATTCAATAACTTCACATTACAAATACAATACATCTCATCCACTCAAGGTGGGAAAGGTTATAGCAGCTCCCAATTGCATTTACAAACATACACACAATACATATGCTTGGTCCAAACAAGCCAACAAGAGTAAGAACTATGGGAACTCCTTATGCCACCCAATTTGGAATTGGGCATCCACCAAAATGCATACCACCAAAAAAACATATCAACCCCATAAACCTTATATCTCCCCACCCCTCCTTATGCCCCCATAGTAAGAAATGCAAGTAGTTTCTTTTCCAAGGTGGATCCCAAAACCAAAACTCCCTCCTTAATAAAACAGTGCCATTGCAATCCCTTATGCCCCCATATGAAATCCCCATAGCCTTCTCCTACACCATGCCCTAAGCATTCTACCCAACCAGCCAAGAATACAAGACACATTCACCATTTAAACATGCATGCAAGAGAAAGAAAAACAACATTTAAAAAGGGCAAGATCCTACCTCTCCATAATGGAGTTTGTTCCCAAAACAGCAAGCTTTTCCAAAGCTCAAAATGCAGTCCAAAACAACAACACCAAGCATGCAAATGAATTTCCAAACTCCCTCCACAATTAAGACTCCAAACAGCAATAAAAATTCGACCCAAAGAGGAAGAACAAAGTTTCAACAACCTCCAAATGAGCAAGAAGCTTCACTTTTATAGGAAAGGAAAGAGAGAGGATGATGTGGATCCAAGTGGGATGCCACATCATTTTTCCTCATCCCCAAGAGGAAATCAACATCAACAAACAAATCACAATAAATTAAACATGACAAAATCACTTACATACTCCAATTCAACCCATACTCCAAAAGGACTGCATTAAAAATATGTAAGGGAAGTGCAATTAAAACTTACAAATTGTCACTTCAAAAAGCATTAAAAATTCCTACATTTAACCTCCAACCCATAGGCATGGTTGGTGGATCATTTTAAGAGGTGTGGGACAAGTTTAACTTGTCCCACAAGCCTCCAAATTTGGCCTCCAAGGTCAAATTCGAATTCCAAAAAAGATGGAGTGTTTAACATTCCAAAATCTACCTTACAAGACTCTTACATCTTTCTTACACATTCTTACATATTAAATTACACACTCTTCCAACATTATTATTTAAACTCAACAAATTTATTAATTACATTCCATGTCCCAATTAAATTTAAATAAAGTTTAACTATATGACTATCACATTAAAACTATCACATTTAAATTAATTAATAATACATACAACAATAATAAAAAGGAACAAATAAATAAAACACATATCCCATGGTCACATATAATGGAAATCCCCCCCATGGGAAATCCTAACATAACTCAACGCACAACGCACAACACAATTGCCATGGTGACCTTGTTCATTTCACTCGGAATTTCAATATGGTTAGTCTCAAATCCTCGACATTGTTGTGATTTTTAACTTTGTAAAATACAAATACCTCCTTCGGCCTCGTGGGCCGCTCATGATCCAAAATGATATAAAAAATATTTCAAAATAATCTAAACACACAAATCACAACAATATCATTAATTCAACATTAACATTTTTAATTAAATAAATCAACTATATCATCATCAGTAATATTCCAACTAGGTCTAGTTAAACATACAATGCCATAAGTCCAAATCAACATCCATAATATATCCATGTCAAAAGTATATCATCAACCACATATAAACATGTCTCTAGTAATCATCAAGCATAATAACTGAATCCAGATCAATAATAATCCATGATCTAACAATTAACCATCATACTAAAACAAACATAATAGTGTCCATAATATAATCAATAGTATCAAAATCGGTATCTAAAAGTGTCAAAGGGAAGTGGGCACTACACTTTTAAACTAAATAATTATCACATATATCATGCGATGGATGAAATATTAAAAATGAATCTAAAATAGCATGCGAGGATGCATAATTATTTTTATGTTTTCTTATTTACTTTTTGATGAATGCAAACAAAATTAATTAATCTACTTACTTGGAATTGGAATTAATTTTTAGATCTATAATAAATCTAACTACGCATGCAATGAATAAAAATAAATTTATACTTTCCTATTAGTTAATGAAAAGGAACTACTTTTTTAACTATTAAATGCAATACAATTAAAATTTATTTTCCTTTTTGTATGAACTTTTAAAATGAAGGGTATGAAGTGCAAAATAACAAATCAAAACCTTGCGTCAACTAAAAATTAAGCAAAGAACTAATCAAAAGCTAACCTTTGATGTGGACATAGATCAAAGCATGAAGATGAAAACTAAACTAGAAATAATTAAAATGTGCATATCTATGTTTCATTAAACTTAATTTATTTTTTAGTGAATTTTCAAAATATGTATGATTAATCTAAAATAGTAATTTAATCTAATCAACAAAGAAAACAAAGAAGAAGAATAACCCAACCCTTTTTTTTTCCATGGAGGAATAATTGTATGTGTCTAATTTGTTTGTGGTTCACCATAGCCATGCTATCTCTTTTGTTTTCTCAATCGACCCACGGTTTCCAAAGTGATGAAGGATGAAGGAAAATAATTGGAAGTAATGTAAAGGATGAATGGCATAAATACGATGGCTGGATCAAAGGAATCAAAAATATTTTGAGATCATTTGCATTCTCCTCTTATGAAAGCAAGAATAAAAATAAATTAAAAATCAATTTCAATAGTAATCAGCACCAAATATGATGGTACCCCAATAATTTTTGGATAATAAAATTTTGTGGGATGATAGCAACAAAGAAATAAATCATAAAGTGCTTAGAATGTGAAGCAATCTCTCAAAATTATAATATCCATAATAGAATATATTCGGATCTAATTTTTCCAACCTTTATAATACATGCTCTTGTTTAATAAAATAAATATAAATGATTTTAGTTGAGTTAATGGAATATAAATAAAGATCAAATTTTAATCAATGGCTAGGAATCAATGCATGGGATGAGGTAAAAATTCTTAACAATAATTTGGAGCTGAATTCAGTTATTTGGAGTGCAAGGATGGTAAAATGACCGAGAAAACATGTTCACTATCGTGGTATCCTTTAAGGACCAAGTGGATCAACTTATGCACCAATACCATGAGTGATGTGAGACAAAAATTGAACAAATGAAAAACAAGGCAAGATGTAGACATAAAATCACGCACATATTACTATTTTACTATACCGCCAAGTATGTTGTTATATACATGGATCTCAAGTAAGAAAAGTATTCATTGGTGACACACTCCCTAGTCCATCTACTTCCTTTGGTTATTTCTATTGTCTTTCTCTCTTGCATTTTTCACTTATGTACCCGAGTTCTCATCAAGTCACGGGATCCATGTCTCACGTCGGTGTTCTCATATTCATCATCAATTATCTTAGGACACTAGTGCCCAAGTGCTCCTATCCACCCTGGGTGCTCCTATCCTCATTTTTCTAGTTCAAATTTTTGACACTTGTGGTTTTCTCACTCCTATCCCGAGTCCTAGTTAGCATGTCGTGTCACTAGTGTCAAAATTCAAGCAAGAGATCCCTATATATACAACATACATACCATTATAAGGGTGGGAAAATTTTAAGAGAAAGCATATCTATATACTATCAAAGGGACTGTATTTTTGGATTGATTACTCTACATACATTGCATATGAAGGGGAAGTTCTGAATTCCATCCCACACATTTGTATTTTATCTAGCTTTATCCCATTATCTTAGCATTATTGGCATGAGGTAAACCTAAGGACACTATTTCACACATAAGCACATAGAACTACATGGAGTTTGGAAAGTAGTGCAGCACTCGGTCATAAGTTCATCCTTTGGATGACCACCGAGGTCAATCTGACTTCACATATTGCATTTTTATTCCAATTTGATGTGTTTGTGAGTGTTTGTAGGTAGGTATGGTTTCGTTATAGGTTACATGTACCTTTTCTATCCAAGTGTGAATATCAAGCAACCAATAGGAAGTTATAGCGAAACTCTAGCAACACAAGAAAAATCAAGTTCCAACCCTTTGTGCGATCACAAGCTCCTACGAGAGGTCTCTAGTGCCCAAACGCCCATGTCCAACTTTGTCCAAAAAATCTAGAATTGATATTGAGCATTTGTGACACTCTACTAAGCTTGTTCATCAATTGCTCCAATTTATATCTACTTCGGGATAAGTGTAAATCAGATAAGTGCCCTATCTCTCTCATTTTCTCACATAGTTTCATTTTTAGAGTGCTTAGCATTTTTATTCTATTATATATTATCACAAAGTGACTAAAATCAGATTTAATATTCATATTTTAATAAATCATTTGGTGAACCCCTCTCTTATAACTCCTTGCCCTATGATCCACAAAACCCTCATGGCTAAAAATATATCCTCCTCTCCTAGGAAAGTTATGCATCATGTTAGTGTGAATCCTATCCTTGATGATGATGTTGAGGTTGAACTTAATTCCCTTTATCGCAATGCTTGATTTGATGACGAAGTTCAATGGCTACTTATTTCTCATGAACACAATATTCCTACTAGTTTTTGCAACTCTAGCATGAGCATCATTTCACTTGACCAAAACTTCACTAAATGTTCTCCTTGTTCTTCTATAGTCACCAAGGTTGCTCCACCTTCTTCTATTCCTATTACAACACATGATGATGCTCTTATCGATTATATGTTTGGTCTTGATTGTGCCACTGTAGATGTAAATAATGTTATTTCCAATGTTGAAAATGTACATGCGCATGATGATGTTTCTCATACTAGTCAAGATGAATGTAAATTTGTATCTCATGTTTCTTCTACTTCTGAAAATATTTCCAATGATTGCAAAGATATATCTTATGATATTTCTTCTCCTACTTCTTTATATGTTGATGACTCTCTTGATGAAATACTTGCATGTGAAACTTTGTCTGATAGTGATGTTGATTATATTTCTGATCATGAACATATTAGTGAGGATGTTACTTCTCTTAATACTATTGAATGTGAATTTTCGTCTCCAATTTTTATTACTTTTGAGGTCATTTCCAATAACATTCATGGTGATCATATCACTCCTACTAACTCACCTATTATTATTTCCTTTGAATCTACTCTAATAATTTCGATGATATTCCATGTTCCTCTCCTCCTCTTCCACCTCTTTCTTCTTCTTCTCTAGATGTTATTCATGTTGATTCTCATATTCCTACTAGTACACCTCCTCTTATTTCTTTTGCATCTACATCTAGCATTCCCATAGATCCTTCATCTTCCACTTCTTCTCACATTCCCATGATCACTCACAATGGAAAACTTCAACCTCTTCATGTGCCTCTCACTTCTTCTATGATTCCTTCACATGATATTTTATCACTCATGCATGTTGTTGTCCATTTATAATCTCAAGTTCAATATCTCACTCTCGAAATAAAATCCTACTATGCTTTCATTGACAATAAATCTCTTCATGGAAATTGCATTCCAAAGAAAATTCACAATTCCGCTTTTCCTAAGGATGTTATCATGCCTTCCTTTTCATGTTTTAATGGCACTGACAATCCATATTTTCATCTTAAGCATTGTCATTTAGCTATGGCCTCTTATTTGAATGATCAATTGTTACTAAAAGCTTTTCTTCATATTCTTGTTGATGATGCTCTTCAATGGTATACTCATTTGCCATATGGATCTATTAGAACATATTGTGAAATGGAAGACACTTTTCAAGTATATTTTTATACTTAAAAATGGTCCTAGAGTTACACATGATCACTTACCTAGCTTACATTACAAAATAAAAAACCCATTATAGATTACATTTTACGCTTCAATTCTTGCATGCATCAATTATTATTTTAGCCTATTGATCTAGAAAAATAATTTATCTTTTGTTGTGGCTTGATTCTGCATTGAAAGAAAGATTACAATATGATACATGTGAATCGTTTATGCTTTTATGTTATAAATTTATTGATCTAAAACAAGATTTAATTGTTGTACATGTTATAAAACCTCATTTTATTTCTTCTACTTCTACATTTTTGTCTACTTCTTCTCCTCTTCCATCCATTAAGCATCCACCAAGGTCTCTATCTCCTCCACCTCATAATCATATTCCATCCCCTCCACTACATCACTCTTCACCTAAGTCTTCTCCATATTCTACTCGGGAGTCATTGCATTTCTCACATGTTTCTAAGACTCGTGATGTTTTGCATGCTTTACTTGATAAGCACTTAACTCGCTTACCCTTTAATCAGCATCATCCTCCTCATTACTTGCATCTCTAGCATGATCATCCTTATTGCAATTTCCCCCACATAAATCACCACCGTGAAAATGATTGTTATGCCCTTCATGAAAAAATTCAAAATTAGAGAACAAAGGTGTCACTACCTTTGTCTCTCACTCTCGTGAGTGGTCTCTTTCTCCAATTACTGCATAAGCGTTTTCCACCATTATTAACTTGTCACCTTCACCTACTTCTAAGGTTGTCATTAGTCCACCTCTTAAGATCAATATCCATCCATGTCCTCCATTTAGTGCATTTATTGCCACATCATCTCATCCACCTCACAGTGCTACTACATCTCATTAGCTACTTAACCCATTGGCATTTTCTCTTCCTACCACTACATCTCCCATTATTGGCACCATTTCATCTGACATTTATTTTTACTCTTACACTCACATTGTTACCACATCACATTCTTCCACCATTCCTTGTAGGCACGTTCATATTTGGTAGGTGATTTCCGTATGATCACCTCATTACCTGATGATGCACTCATGTTCGTAAGGTTCTTACATGATTTGTGAGGGATCTCTTATTACTGATAAGAATAACGCTCATTCTTCATGCTCTATGCTTCACACTCTATCCTTCTAGCATACACTATCAAGCCATTTCCCGATGACACACTCATGTTGTTTTATGATTCATTCTTAATTTTTAAGTGCTCTTATCTAAATGTACCTATTTTTTCACACATACATTGGGGGCATATATACTCTTCCTCCCCCTCTTCATCATACTCACACATAATTACATACATCATTTTCACCCTAAAACTAGCAAGGAATCAATCTTCTACTATTTCATATCATCTCATTCACATTGTTATTATTCATTACATACATCTATTACTATTTACCACATAATATCCATCTTCATTCATACATACAATCTAATTTTCCAACATTGCTTATCTATTTTTTATCTACATCATCATTTATCTCCAATCAACATAATCATTTAAGCAATGAAAATCAAACATCAAAAACCAGCATATGAACAAAAATCATTGCATCACATATCAATGAACATCAACACCTCACAATAATACCAATAATCCATGTATGTGTGTGTGTGTGTATTGACAAAAATCATAGTTTCAAAATATAATTCTTTGGGGCAAGCCCCATCCATCACTACATACATATACATCATATCTCATCCTCACTATTGCTATATACGGCCGCGGGAGCTCTAGAACTAGATGCTTCACCACTCAATCTACGTTGCTGGTCATGACCTCTATATCGCTCTCGCTTTCCTCCGTAGTAATGCTACCTTGACCGAATACTCCGTGAATCGGCCATGCAACTCTTGTAAATATCCATGATTTAATCAAATAAAAAAACCTTGCACAATAAAATAATAAAACCAGAGATATTGCAATTCATTTGGGACAAATTCCCAATGGAGAGATTACATATAAATAGCTCAATGAACTCCTATAAGTAAGGATTCAAGGCTAATCTCTAAGTCCTCTCATTATCCCAAATATCTCTCAACTATGAGTTGTGCATTATAACTATTTTGCACACTCATATATTATTTTATAAATATTAAAAACTATTACTACCAAATAACCCAAACCACTCCTAAGTTTTCACACTATGAACAATATTTTGTAACACCAACTCGACATACTTCGTAAATACATCTTGAAGTATGACTCCTCCTCCTATGGCCTCCATAGCTTGTTGAGTTTCTATGTGAACCTCATCATGCTACATCAATAGTACAGTACATGTGGCTACCACTATAGCCATTGCCTCAAACAAATGGGCATGCTTTCCCACAAAATCATCCACTCACTCTAACACCCCACCTCCTATGAGTACATTTGGGGGTACATTTTCCATAAGCATACGGATCAATGAATCAACAATCAATGACCAATAAGCATCACTTATAGCCATCCAATACCACATTAGTTATCACATGCATTTACCAATATATAATAACTAAGTAACAATTTCCAAATACTAATAAACAAATACTTACGCTCGCCATTAATATTGTTGATAGGCCATCTCCATCGAGGGTAGGTGCATGCCACTCTTCTCCTCCAACCGGTGGTCCACCTACCACATCTACAACAATTGGAAATAATAGCACCCATCATTGCATTTTCCACCACTAACTATAGGTCCGGAAACATCCCTCATCATCCACATGTATTGGCTCTATGGCCACATCTACCTACCTCATCTAGGCCAGGGTGCACTAGCTTTTCTCTTGTCATTCTGGCCACCTCATTGCTCTAGTAGTTTGTACCCATACATATGGCTCTAGGGGTACATCGTGAGCCATACCAAGCTATCTTGATACTCTCTCTACTTGGAATAACTCAGCCACTCCTAGAAATTGGTCCACTAACCACATGGTGTGTTGAATGCACTGTAACTCTACTCCATCCTCTAGCCATCCACCATAGTCTTGATATAGCCTCAATATGATGACCCCTAGTCCCATACGATCGAGCATAGATCTATAAGTGGTGGTATTCATATTTATTCTTTGGGTACTTACCCATTTCTCTATGAAAATATCATGTCACACCTAATTAGCACATGGCCCACTAAGTGGCCTTAATATATTAATATTCTCATAGGCCCATACATGTAGCAATTTGGTGGCTCTTAGTCTAACACCATGGTCCTCCTGTATAAACTTATATAGTTCTCTATATAAATGTACCAACACACATCGCACCCATGAAAATATAGTCCCATGATCCTCTATGTGCTGACAAATATCATGCATCTTATACAATATACCCACTCTTCCACCCTCTACTGCCACAGAAGAAGTAATAACCACTGCAATGAACTTTCACAATCGCAGAAAACCTAATCTCAATATCAAATCTAGGCTAATATGAGTCTCTTTCTATACTCATGTGCCAATAAAATATCATCTGGCTACTCTCATCTACCTCTGACCATCCACTATGACCATCACTTGTACTCTCTCTCCCATAATTGGCAAATCACAATATATGAACATCCTCTAGGGTCACAGTCATCTCCCCATTAGGAAACTAAAAAGTATAAGTATCTACACATGACCTCTCGCACAATGTAGTAATCATAAGCATATTATGGGGTACCTCCCTAATATTTCTATGTGTCGTAGCCTGACATGGTCTAGTATGTCCCACTCCACATCAAATAACCCAAAGCCAAAAATGTACTCAAATGTCGATCCCCATGGAGCTCCCGCGATTATATATCTCTTTACACAACATAAACACCAAAAAAACTCAACATTAGTACCTCATACATATTCAAAATCAACTAATCATGGTACATTAAGTCATCAAAATGTTAAAATTTCACATTGCACTATCAAAACTCTTTCATATGTTGCCAACGACTAGAAGCAGGTCACAAGCACCTGGGATTAAGTCACTAGTGCCTAGAACTAGGTGCTAGCATCCCTAAGGATGTCAATTCCTTGTCCACTCCCACCCATGTCAGAAACGCACAAAAACATTAAATTTCAAATTCCACAAAAATGATAAAATCGGAAATGTGCACCAAATTTTTCCAAAATAACCTTACCATATCATTGAGCGCCTACAAATTTAAGGCCTCCACTACCCTCTCAAACTTTGTCAACCTCGCAGCCCTAATTTGCATATCTTCACAAACTCGAGCTCAAATTCGAACTCGAGCACATTCCAAATCAATTTCCTATTCACTTTTACTATTACTGTACATAGAAATTTTCAATTTTCCATTCAATATAGTTACAATTTACACTTGTTCTTCCAATTAATACATGACACGCAGTTTTTCTCATATATTGATCTTCACTACTCCATTTTCCTCCTTGTTTATGCCATCAAGTTTAAAATATCTCCTACCACCATATTGTATACATTTCATAATGTTATATTAAAATATGGCACATTTTCAAGTCAACATACATATGATCTTGTAACATCTTTTATACTACACCTTATTCACTATTACATCATTTCACCTCTACTTTCGGATCAATGCTCATTATATTCACCCATCACCCTTTCACCGAAAGGGGGCATCAAATCAAGATCACCCTACAATCCCTCTCAAGCTACTATATGATCATTTGACACTCCTAATACATTGTTATTGAAAATTTTCTTTCACACTAGTCAAGCGAAGGAACAAATCAATCTATTCAAATACTTTCTATCTATTCCCCTAATGACCTAATCTAGGGGAAAAAATAAAAAACTCGCCATGAGTAATCTATTGCATACATTCAATTTCAAAGAAATCATTCAATATTCGAATCAAATCAATCGATTGGTACAACATAGCATCACTTCATTATCTCTCCCAGATGACCTAACTTGGGAGTTACATCACTTCATTATCTTTCCTAGATGACCTAACATGGGAATCACTTTTAGATCACTTCTAAATGACCTAACATGGAATTCATCTAGCACTATATGAATTACGGCACCCATGAGAGTGGGAGAAATGATACGTCATTACCTTTTCTATAATTCTCATATGTGTTATTCAACATGGAACTAATTTTAGTCTTTATCTGTCTACAATGGTTAGACCTTTTTGAGGATGTAGTCATGGATGGAGAGTAAAACTAGACCTCTCTCCCCAACACTCTTCCTCTTGTGGAAAGACACCAAAATCCTCCATGGATCAAAACTCTACAAAAATTGGGTTAGGAATTTATCACTCCTACCCCTTCAAATATCCATTTGGAAACACTTCAAAATCTCCAAATTCTCCAAATCGAGTCATCATATTCTTTAAGTGATCCTTACAATGGTTCACTATCTCTATTTATGCCACATGGATCAACACGTTGATCCATGGTTCGCCATGCTATATGTTCTTATATTCTACATGTACTTCTACAACATGGCTTCTTTAGACTTCTCACAGGTATGTTCCTTACTTCCTTTACACTACTTGAATTTCATTCAAATATCATAAAGGGGAGGAAAATGTAGAAAAAAATCATGCACATATTACGATTTTACTATATTGTCAAGTATGTTGTTATATACATGGATCTCAAGTAAGAAAAGTACTCATTGATGACACACTCCTTAGCCCATCTACTTTTTTTGTTTCTATTGTCTTTCTCTCTTATATCTGTCACTTTTGTACCCAGTTATGGTCAAGTCACAAGGATCCATGTCTATCAGTCTTCTCACATTTGTCGTCAGTTATCCCAGGACACCAGTGCCTAGTCTAGACACTAGCACGTAGATGTTCTTGTCCACCCTAGGTGCTCCTGTCCTCATTGTTCTTGTTCACATTTTTGACATGTGTGTTCAACCTTTTCAGTTTTCTCACTCCTATCTTGAGGTCCTATTTGGCATGTCATGTCACTAGTGTCAAAATTCAAGCAATAGATCCCTATATATACACAACATGCATAACATTATAAGGGAGGGTAATTCTTAAGGGAAATCATATCTACATACTATCAAAGGGACTACATTTTTAGGTTGATTAATCTACATACACTGCATAAGAGGGGAAATTTCTGAATTCTATCCCACACATTTGCATTTTATATAGCTATATCTTATTATCTTGGCATCATTGGCACGAGGGAAACCTAAGGACACTATTTCACACACAAGCACACAAAACTACATGGAGTCTGGAATGTAGTGCAGCGCTTGGTCATAAGTTCATCCTTTGGATGACCACCGAGGTCAGTCTGACTTCACATATTGCATTTTTATTCCAATTTGATGTTTGTTTGAGCTTGTGTAGGTATTTAGGGTTTGTTTTGTGGGTTACATGTACCTCGGTGATATAAGTGTGAATATTAGGTGGCCAACGGAGTTATAGTGAAACCTAGCGGCACAGAAAAAATTAGGTTTCGACCCTTTGTAATCCACAAGCACTTACATGAGGTCTTTGGCGCCCAAGCACTCATGTCCAACTCTATTTGTAAATTACATAATTGATATCAAGCTTTTCTACGACACTCTACTCATCATATTCATCAATTGATCCCATTCAAATCTACTTCAGGATAAGCATAAATTAGATAAGTGCCCTATCTCTCTCATTTTCTCACGTGGTTGCATTTTTAAAGTGCTTAGCATTTGTATTTTGTTGTATATTATCATAGTGACTTTGAAATTAGATTTAATATTCAAATTTTATTAAATCACAAGCATACAAACCGTAAGTAATTAAAATCAACATAAATACATAGATGAAAAACACCAAATTACTCCAACATTCTCCTAATTAGCTCAATGCAAGAGATGTACAAATATGGAGTGAAATGTATAACTCCCCCACAAATTATGATCAAATGTCCTAAGAATAGAATGTAACTCCCATACCTAGAATAGTCATCCAAGATAACTCCTATGGCATATGACATCTATGATAGTCAAATGTAACTACTATGACACCTATGACACGTAAGCAAGCTAAATCCTCAAGTATAGAAAAGCTCCATGTGCATAGGAATAATCCTAATAAACTAATAAATGGAAAATAATATCCTACACTAGAAATCATAACACAAAAATAGAATAAACAGGCATTATGAGAGAGCCATCACACTCTATAAGAGGTGGTTACACACCACCATGATATATGCAAGACCATTGCAGGAATTAATATACCACCATTTCACCTTGTGAAGATGTCACGGTGGTTTTCAAAACCACTATGACACATATGAAAACTACCGTAGTGGTTTCACAACCATCATGGCATCCTAGGAGTGAAAAAATGAAAAGTTAGAATTAGGAGCAAAGAATCTAAAAACTCTAACTTGATAGTCCGGTAGGCTATGAAGAGAAATAATTGGGAAGTATGGGTAAATAAAAATGCGGATAAATAAATGCAAGTATGACATTAGGGTTTGAGCATTTCAATAATATTTTATTAATATTTTATAGGTCCTAGAATCGTCATCATTTTTTTTGAAATGTTGCACCCCGCAAAATTTGGGCACATATACAAGCATTACAACATATTTTTTTAAAATGATTTGAATTATCCAATATACCAATAAATCTCCTCCACTATATTTTTATCAATATCCATGTATTCTCTTATATAGATAATAAGGAGGCTAAAATTAGATTTAGAGTGTGCATTACTTGTAGAGAAAATATTCTTAAATATAAATATATTAAAGTATATTCCCTATTAATAGATGAATTCAATTACTTATTCGATACTCTTTTTTATTAATAGGATATGGATAAGTTTGCACACACAATTTTATGCATATCTACAATCAATTTAATAATATTATATCTTGAACCTTATAATATTGTATGATTTATTAAAAACACTAATAAATATAACTACCTTAACCACTTTTAACTTCCTTTGCCCTAGAAAATCTTATAACAATTTCTCCTTTCATGAGCTTCAAGGCCCTAGAAATTCTAACATACTACCTTCATGAATTAAAGGAGACCATGATTCTTGGTCCCTTCAATATTTTTCAGATCCTTTGAAAGCACAAGGAAATTTCTCCTCTCCCATTCGTTTTCCATTATCTATCCCAAGATTATTTTTTATTTTCCTCTTCCATGGATCTTCAAAAGACATACTAGCAAAGCTAGGTGCATCAAATGTCTCCTTCTGATTTTTTCCTTTTAGCACATTGTTTTGGATTGAGGTTAGAGGGATGGGGTTGTTTATCTAGTATTATTTTAGTACCCTTCAAATTTTTAGTCACATGGGAATGCAAGATCTCAATTGAGTAACTCAAAATGGGGTGCGCCTATCCTCTCTAGTTGAGTCGGTAAGATACAACCTATTCCACTCTCACACATAAGTTTGAAACATATTAATAGCCTTGAAAGGAATATTTAAGGTATTCTTTACTTGTAAGGGTTGTACTTTCTTTTTGTTTAGTAAGTATAGCCTCATATTGATCTAAGATCCAACCATTCTTGAATGGAGAAATATTCATAGCCATAAGAGGAGGGGCTTCATTATGGTCTAAGGTAGACTTGGACAATTTTCTAAGTAGGAATGACAGCTCCATAATGTCCCCCATAGTTTGGTTTACACAAATACCTTAGAAATGTCTATGGGAAAAGAGGAAACCTTGAGGGAATCAATAGAATAACCTAGGCACTGATAGATGATAAGGGGAAGGCCCATCCCCAATAACCGAGAGGATCATTTAGAAAATGGGGTTACATTTTAAATCCATAACATGAATGGGTGTATCTTGAGGTTTAGGAGTGATTAGAGGGAAATATTTTTTGAGGTGGTCATCCTATTTGTAAAATATACAAGCATTCAAACCCCACAAACTAATAATAAGGAAAAATAATAATTTGTTTTTCAAGTTTACAATAAGGGTTTCGAGAAACCAAATGAGGGATTCAAATAAATTAAGATTCTAGCATTGATGTGGGAGAGTGATGTGGGTTACCTTAGGGTAACCACTCCATAAATGAAAATGAATTTGATATAGATATACACAAATAATGTGCGATAATTATCTCCACAATAAAAATATATAATAATCTTTATTACTTTTTAGTCGAAATTACAAAGCTTTATATAAACCTCATTATACTCAATCTAAATCCTTACTTTCATTGCTAATAAATATAAATCCATCCCCAACAAATGGGATGACATACGTAGAAAATTGAAACATATTTTTAGTTCCTAACTACTAAATCAACTACATCCCTTCCAAAGAGGGATGACCTCTCTCACTAACTAAGAGTGTATAGGAAATGGTTAGTGATTGAAAAACAATTACTTCTCGCTCATGTAAAATGCACACAAGGTGAAATAAAATTGTATGCTAAGGTATATCCTAAGCTTCATTAGTATTCCTCCCATCCATAGATCATTGGACTCCAATTCTTTCAACAATGTAGGTAATTTGAGACATTTGGTGCTCATAAAAGTATCGATATAAATTCCCACAAGGGAAACACTCAAGTAATAAAAATAAAATTCTAGATGTATACATAAATTTTGTGTAATAATTATATGCACAATAAAACACTCAAATATTCATTTTACAAATCTTTATAGGACTCCCACTATCCTATAATTAAGTAAACATCCCAGTCAAAATAACTACTTGAATTCTTAACAACTAGCAAGTCATAAGTTTCCTTATTATAAAGGATGACTTTGGTCCCTTCCACCTATAATACCTCACCAATGGGCTTGAGAAGATAGGGAAAAATATTTGAAAAGGCACACTATTCAATGTCTTGTAATTAGGTGTAGTCTAGAAGGCAATTAATCACACTCCATTTTAGGGACCCGTGGGAGATATCTGCATATATATCATCCTATATTACAAAATGGTCTAGAAATTGCCTTTTTCATGTTGTGGTTTATAAAAACGATAATAAAGAACCACGATTGTATAAAAAGAGGAAATCAACAAATGGTCCAAGCTTCTTTCCCAAAACTATGACCACTTAATGATCAAATAATTTCCTAGATGAAAATTCGTCTTTATTTAAGCATACAAGAAAAAATCCCACATTTTTAACCTCACTTCTTCATTTCTCAAGACCATATGCATATTATCATTCAGATCTAGGAAAGGTGTACAGAACTTGGTCAAGGGCTTAAATTATATTCTTCCATGCTCCTATCCACATTCACTTGCCTCTATTCCATCTAAATCATTACAAAAATTCAAGCTTCCACACATACATCAACAACACTCTCCTCTCTCAAAACTATGTGAAAGATTTCCTCTTCCCTTCATGGTCTTACCAACCTCATCAATACTAATTAAAATAAGAGGGTTTTTAATTATAGTTACTTTTATTTTATCCCCATCCTTAGATGTTACAATAGGTATTCCCATGCATGAGAATCATAAGAGTATAACCTTAATTATGAAGCATAAGAGAATATTAACCTTAGAAAATGTTGTAATTTTTATTGATGTTAATTATATAAAAAAATAAAAATAAACTTTATAATTATGATTTAATGTCAAAATTCGTGCATATTATTTATCCTCCAATGTTTGAATGAGAAGAATGGAAAACCTAATCCATTTAGGTTTTTGTCTAATAGTACTTTAGCTAAATCTCATACTTACTTTGTTTAGTGTCTAGGATTTGGTGATGTTCCCCTACGGTATTGGTTAGGCCTTGATAGTGAACCTTGTTCTACCATGATTTTCATAATAATTGAAGCTTTCACTTTCATATAATATTTTTTTATTTGGGAGACCATATTATTTACACCCTAATCCAATTATGCTATGAAAATTACATGACAATACATAAGATGAAATGGTTGATTACAGAGATTATTCTGATATAATCAATTTACAATTAACCATGCATAAAGAGAATAACATATTAATACTTGAACCAATGATAAATGATGAAATGATAGCTCAAATAAATAAGATGATATGAATACTTACTTGTACTTATTGGAATAGAGGAGATTTGGGTGTGCAAACAAGTGGAAAGTGTTGATAAAATATTGTAAATGTTTATTTAATAATAATGGAACTGGAAACTACACAATACAAGATGGTACAACAATTGTACATTGTTTCCCTAGATATATAACTGATATGTATGGTCTTGGACCCTTCAGAACTAGGTTAAAAACTTCATGTGTTTCCCTTTCCTAAAATTTGATTTTTATATGGAAATATTGTTTGTACAACCTCATAACAATCGATAATCACTTTCTCTCGAGTCAACTTTTGTAACTTTCTCGGGTTGGCCTTCTTCAACGTTTTGTTTTCACTATCAAACCCTAGTTGTCGCACATGAAGAAAGGCTCTCTAAATGCACTGAAAATCATCTCAAACCCTATACATGGATGAAGAGTCCTACAAAACAAACATTATAAGGGTTTTGGGCACCCCTATGTATTGTTGACATTCACATTACTCTCAACATGCCTCAAATTGCACGTCATTCTCCACCTAGCATGTGATATCTAGATAGATCAATCCAATTTAGAATTTTCTTTGACCATGGTTTCTTTAACTTGGCTATTTCTAAAATAATTGGAGAGAGGATTTTGGAGCCTTGTAGATGAGACATATGATTGCCTTGACCTATTTTGTAACTTCAGACCTGATGTGGGTGTTTCCCTAATGGCTTCAAATGAATTATTTCAAGATTTAGGGAGTTTTGGATGCCTTTTACAAGTGTATGAAGTGAGTGCTCTAGTGCATTTCCTTATGAATAAGTTAGAAAATGAGGTAGTGTTTACTTGCTTATATAGGTTTCACTAAATATTTTATGCCAACCCATATGAAGTATAAGACCCAAAGAAGGATGTCGATATGAAATTTCATTTGGAAGGAATGTCACCAAGACCATAAAACTTGGTCAGAACCATGTATAAAATCCTAACCAAATTATACGGCCCTGACCAGGATCGAAAAACATGAAAGATGAAGTTTGGAACTTATTAAATGGTGTTTTCCTATGTATTTTGTGCATTGTATTCTTTGAATGTGTCAATATGTCAGTGTGCAAGGATAAACAAGCTAAACAATGGACCTCGGTGTTAGGAAATATCTTTATTAGTGCTTACATAAACATTTTCCACTATTTTTTATTATTGTATGGTTGATATGGTAGGTATGTAACAATTTGTTAGTTGTTATATAGTGGTTAAAACCACTCTCATATTTAGGAGATTAGTTTCCTATTTTATAGGAAACATCCTCCCTATAAATATGTAATTTATTGGCATGTTTAATATGTGAAGAGTTTTATTATCATTGTGTTGTGTAAATCTGTTGTTGCCCCATTATTTGGTATCAGAGTGATCTTATTCCTTTTCGTATGATGGGATTTTGAGTGAATTCAGGGGGCAGTTATGTTGTTTTCTATTCCCTGGGAAATGAGATAAATCATCATATGTACGTGTATTTATTATTAGATCAGTATTCATTTGATATTTAATAAAAAAATCCTCCAAGGTTATAATGGTATTCATATTAATAAATCCCGATAAATTAGATTAAGTGCAGATATTTTTCTAATATATTTGATCTTAAAAGAGTGGCGCAGAAGAATTCAAAGAAGAAAAGCATTCTTATGACTCCCATTTTATGTCTTTTTTTCGCTGGCTATATATATTGACGACTTAATTGTATGAGATACGCTTTGTAATAACTGTTGGTTATTCGCATTAAGGTTGGCCTTTTCCCACTCTGAACGACATTGTTTTTGTTCGGTCGCATTGGATTGTGGGTTTATTTTTACATTGGGCATCCAATGAACTTGCATTTAAATGGATCTTTCTCGGTAGACATCTCAGAGCCCACTGTTCATAGTTTACACCTCAACTCGACTCCTGAATCCTGAGCTTATTTATTTCGTATGATCAAGTCACCTCTCACTAGCTCAACTTGCAATTTCGGCCTCTTCACTGTCATTTACATTGGGTCATTTTTTATATCACCACTGTCATTTCAATGGTTGTTACTGGTTTCCATTAAAATTTCTATCGACGTCATTACAAAATCTACCAGAACCATGTTCCAATCAGCCCTACAAGAGAAAACTCATTATTTGTGTAAGTCGATTATGTTTTTAATGTTAAAGTTCAATTGCGAGTATATACATTTGTAGTCTATGGTGGTTTTTCTTTAGGAGTCAATCTTATTATCTCAAGTTGTCCATAAGTTTTTTTAATATCAAATTTATGTCACAAAATACTATCACTATATTTTTGTACATGTTTTATGGTCAATATAAAAACAAAACAAAAGTAATTAGTCCTTGTCAATAGAGTTGTTATCTCTTGTCGTTATTGTCATGTATCAATATCAATAATGAGAGTCTTGTCAGTTAATGTAGTTATTTTTTCTTTCGTATGTTGTTTTGTCAATGTCAAATTTCATTATCAAGTTTTCTTTTTGGGTCCATTGTCAAAAAGTCAATAGTCAAAATATTGTAAAAACAAATTGTCTTATGGATGCATTTTTGGTGTTACCCGACATCCTCGGCAATCATTGATCCTCAAAATATAAATTTGTTGAGCTAGCAAAGCATGATATCGGAGGATGGAGGACAACGTAGGTCGGAGGTCAATCGGCGACCTCTCATTAGTCACCAATGATGGGGCTGCATGAGCTATGGTGACATTTTGTGGTGTGGGTATTTGCTTTTAGTTTTTGCAATGTGTTTCTTTTCAAAATTCCTATTTTGTGTAGTTCTCGATGTTGGAAAAGAGTTGCATTGGAGCACAAATGAGTGTCGGTGATCCTCCTGACGACGTGATCCTCTCGAATTCCATACTTCATTGGAAGGTGGTCCACTTATGAATACGTTCACTTGCAATGGTGACCATGTGCAAAGAAGATCTAACTAGCAAGATCCAATCGGTTGTATGTATTTGATATAGTTTTCTTCTCGGTATTCTTGTGGCAAAGGCGCATTCCTATGATGTTTGAGATCGAGTGGCAGTGATCAACATCAGGCAGTGATCAAAATCAGTGACTGCAACTAAGAACAGTTTGATTCTTAGAGGTGGTAATGTGAAATCTTTCCAGTACATGTTATATTTTTCTAGAGTTATAATAAACGAGTTTTGATTCATGTATGCTTATTTGATGTAAAAGCATAGTGGCAAACAAAAGAACCAGAGTAATTCAGTGCATGGATCTTGAAAGGGTTTGTGGGAGGATCCAGAAAACCACACGAGGTGGACAGTTGATGGGGCATGTTCACATCAAGGTTTGTGGTAAGCATGTTTAAAACCATGGAAGGAGAGAGCCTTTATTTTGATCAAGATCATGAGTCACATTGTAGGACATGTTTCATAGGGGTGATCATATTGTAGTTGAGTGTGTGGATGTTTTCCCCATGTTCGCACTGAGGGGGGGAATGTTAGGAAAGCTCTTTATTAGTGCTTACATAAATATTTTTCACTATTTTTTATTACCGTGTGGTTGATACGGTAGGTCTATAACAAGTTGTTAGTTGTTATATAGTGGTCAAAACCACTCTCATATTTAGAGAGTACTTTCCCATTTTATACAAAACATCCTCCATATAAATATGTAATATATTGTCATGTTTAATATACAAAGAGTTTAATTATCATTGTGTTGTGTAAATATGTTGTTGCTCCATTACTCGAAAGTGCTAATCGGGAATGGAGAAGTTGCATTTATCATATCAAGATTTCATAGTCAAATCAATGGTTTCCAAAGTGTAAATTACCAAATTTGAGATTCTATATTCCCTCCTTTAAGTTTGAAATTCAAAATTACATTCTTAAAATAAATTGTGCCTAAGTGTGTAAACACGCTTTTCCTTTACTTCAATGTTTATTTTATAGTTGCATTGGTGTTCTTGTTGTTGGCATGTTCTATGATGAAACCTGCAACACAAAGTGTAGTCAATGTTTGTGATAGATAATTGATTGTAACTCAAATAAAACATGTAATATAAAATATTTACATTTGCATATATGTGAAGTGAAAAGATGTAAACAAGGAAATAATACACCTATTTTCTCATGCTTTTATTTTGCTTGGATATTTTTATTGCTTGAACTTTCATGAAGGATTAGAGGTGATCAGCCCCAATTAGTGTGGAAGATAAAATGGAGTGTTAGGTGCATGAAACCCAACATAGAAATGTGTAAGAGAGAGAAGAAGAAATAGGTACAAATGCACCCCTACAAAGGAAGAAGACTATGTACCAAAGTTATTCAACAAATCTAATTTCTTCCCCTTTAAGTTTAATAGGAGATGAAATCATTCCTACGAATCACTTAGTTACTTTACTACCTTCCATAATCATATGGATCACACCACTCGTAGATAGATAAATAGACCCCATTTTGTAAAAGAGGACATACAAAGTATTGTTTTCATGTAAAAATTTTAGCATGAAAACTTCAAAAAAAAATGACATTATGACCTAAGTCACCCTTGAAAATCCTTCTTCTAGTCAATATAAACCTGCCCTCCAGCCAACTCACTTATTGTGTTACCCTCATTATGTCCTATAGGAATGTGCTAATATGATTTTTGGAGCTCAAAATTGCACCTTGCCCCAAGTCATTGACAACCCAGATTTTGAGGCAGATGGGACTGCTTTCAAGTTGTGGAACTTGCACTATGAGACGCAGACCTCCTGGAGAAGGTTGGTTCATCTACCTATTCCTAATGTTGAACTACTCCAAGAATTGAAATACAACTATCTAACTCTACTCTATTATTTCAAGGGACCAGGGTGAGAAGGAGATGCATAAAAAAGAAATCCTAATCTAAAGAGAGGTGATAGCACCAAGAACAAGGGGTGGAGACATCCCAATGAGTGAAAATGAGAAGAAGAATGGAGAGGGGAGAGGTCAAACATGAGTGACACAATCCCGAACTACACTTACCATCATCATTTCCATGGAGCACAACATATTTGAATCTTGCATGAATAATAAAGCATACACAATACACCTACAATTGTAATGAAAGGCGTAAATGCAACACAACATAAGCTAGGGAAGAAAGAGACAAAAAACATGAATTTTATTGCTTAAAAGGATGCACAATTTATTACAATGCAAGAGATAAGGCAAGAATCGCCTTACAAAATGATCAAGTCTAAGGCCTGCAACTCATAAAAGTTATAGAACAATTTTGATAGAATTCCTTTACGTTTTCGAACATCCCCTTTCAAAATGAAAGTTTTTACAATATATAGATCAAGAAAGAAAGATAAAAGCTAAAAAAGAAGGGCACGAATTTTTCAACTTTCAACCACCAACAATTTGTATTGAATTCTCCTACAAAGCACATGGGCACCCTGCAAGGCCATTCCTATGTCTAGTTTTTCTTACAAAAGGAGATGGAAGCCATACTTCGTCAATTTTTGTGGTTGAGAGTGAGATTTGACTATTTTTCATGCTTAGGATTGTCCTCTCTCCCTCTGAATTCATGTTTTCCATTTTGACCCACCAAACCTCATCAATTCTTGATTTTCTTGGTGCCAACATGAAAATCATGACAAGAGCTTTCCAATGAGACCATTTTTTATGAATTTGGAGCAAGGAATTGAAAGATATGAGCATTTGAATATTTGCATGTCATGGAGTACGATAACGTGACATGTGGCGAGTTTGATTGGCTCGAGAATTACCTTTGTTTACATGTAAATTTATTTTCCTTTGACATGTGTTAGCCTTTCATTGGTTACAAGATCAGTGCCATATGAAACCTCCATTATCCATCGTGAATCATAAACCAATGAAAAAGCTCCACATTCCTCAAAATGTTAGAATGTTCTTTTACCTGATCGATAACTTTGAAACATGACCTAATGAAAAATCTCCACGTATGGCATGTGTCAGATATCTCTTATTTTCATGCTTTCCTTTCATTGGTTGCACCTTCACATTGTGAATTATATCTCGGGCAAACTTAAAAGTGTTGGCTCCATATAAATGCAGCCACATATATTTCCTCGACATGCCAAACCATCCGGACTCAAAGCCTTTTACTAAATTTGATCCAATACAGGGCTTGAAATCCACTGGAGTCCATCACCTTGAAGTGTAATGAAATGTCACCGCGTGTCTTCTTTGGATCAAGTTGATTTTACATGAGTCGGTGCCTTCGTTTGCACCACCTTTCTGCCGCCCCACTAACCGCTCACTTGTTGAATGGACCCAAAATCCTATCAACCTTGATTGATTTTGTGGACCTCACATCTGCCAAGCACATTTACCTTGAAGTTCGCTGGAATGGCAACATGTGTCCTGCTTTGACTTGCCTTTCATATGCGCCGCGTGTCACCTTCACTTCGGTCGTGTGTCCCATTGACCTTTCAACCTTTCTTGGTTATTTTCCTAATATAATTATCTATTGTGTCTCATTCTAGGGCTTTAGCTTCCATGGAGCCCAAAACCTTTGAGGAGAGTCAAAATAACGATGCATGTCTCTGCCTTGACCAATGATGTTTTGTCATGTGGCCCCTTGACCCTTCAACCTTTCCTAGACCCGATTCCATTATGAAACTCAATTTATTCCATGGACTTGAGGTCCATGGAATGCATTGGCTATGTAAAGCATCATAATGCTTCCACGTGTCCTTTAGGAAATTTTCAATTTCTTGGTGATGTAGACCTTTGACGAGCATTCGAACAGATTGTTTAAATGCCTAAGTCCATTTTAAATGATTTATCTAAATTAATCTAGGAGGGGGTTAATTTGGGATAAAAATTATTTTTAAGTTTTTTTCATATGCAAGGGATGTTATTAAAGTCAATTCATGAAGATATTTGGATCCAAGCAAAGACAAGTGCTCTGGAGGCCCTGAAAGGACTATTTTTAGGATTTTTACACCTAGTGAACACCCTCCAGGAATGAATAGAGAAGATCCAATGCATCCAAAATTGTGTGGTAGATCCTTGTAATCACCTGAGGTGGTTTAGGAATTTTTGCAAATAAAATCAAGTTTAGGAACAAGTTATGCAACAACGACCTATTTATAGCACGGTGCAAGAAAATGAAAGCATTAAAAATGCTAACTATCTTGTTCAAAATGGTTCAAGAGACTCAAGATGATTTTTGAAGTAAACGGATAATATTTTTAAATCTAAGGAGTCCTAATTCACATTGCAAATGGTTTCAGGATATTACATGGTGCAGATTTTGAGATATGGGCTTGGTAGTGCAGATGAAGATCCCTGATCCCGATTGAGATTTAGTGGAAGGTTTTGGGAGTTGTATGAGGATTTGGAACTTGATTCAAAATCAAAATTACATATTAGAGGTCCTCTTCACACACAATTGGTTGTTTTTCATTTTTATCATCAGAAAGTTTTGGGCAAGTCCTTTCACCGGCACATAGGTTTGAGTAGAATTGAAAAGGGGTGAATTTAAAATTGCAGAAATAATTGGCTACTAAAAATGGTTGTAATGTTCTCATAATCCCTTTTTGAGTCAAATAATAATAATTTTTTCCTATGGAACTCTAAGGGAATCTCTCGAGGCAAGAAAACCTCCTCGGGTGGTTATTTCTGGCAGTGTTTAGTGAAGGAAAGCTTCCAAAAGTGGAAAACCCACACTTGGAGACCCCTAATGTCCCTTTTATCTTTATCACCTTGCCCACAGGGACATGGGGGACACTATAATGCACCACCATATGGATTATAAGCTTGTGTCACTTAAAATGTAACTTATGGTGATATAAAGGTGTTATAAACTCACATTGAGTTTTGGCCCCTTTTTCATGTTGCTTGGACCCATGGTGCATATATGAGGGTGTGATGTCCATTTTTACCTTTTCAAAAGGTAAAATAGGGACATTAAATTGTGCCACCACATGGAGGAAAGGTTTGTGTCACTTAAACAACATCTTAATGTGTTAGAAGAAGGTTTTCTACTCACCTTGTCAAAGTTGGCCCCTTCCTCGTGATCAAGCTACCCATGGCGCATTTTTAAACATCTGTTGTTCCTTTTACCCTTACTAAATTTAGTAATTGAAATGAGGTGGTATCTAACCCATTTAGTACGTTTGGACACCATGGGGAGAGATAAATTTTGTCCTTGAAATTCATAACTTGTTCACTAGGCTTCATGAACCTCAACTTCATAACTTGCATTTTTGACCCCCTCTCATAATGCCTCGCCCCATGGAACATTTATTACCCCTGGTGTCCATTTTTTTAATAAAAGTGGTAAGGGACATGGGTACATCTCATACCCATTTGGAAATTTTTAACCCATGCTTTCTTGTCTAGTTAACCCGGGTTAAACAGGGTGAGTCAAGATGTGAGTTAGCTTGGAGAAGGTGAGTATAAATCAAATAATTGGTCATTTTTTTAATCCATTTTTCAAATTTCCTTTCCCTCCATTTTTTTATAGCTTCCATGAATAATATTACATCCACCATGGCCAAAACACACTTTTTCTCATAACTTGCAAACCCTTGCTCCGATCATCCTGAAACTTTGCATGAAGCTTCCCTATATGAACGCATTTGGAATGATTGTTTACATGACCCCATTGATGATATAAACTATAATTTACATTCCTCTAAAGTTTTTGGACATGAAAAATTTATCCTTGTATCTATGGAGTTGTAGCGATTCAAATTGTCTCAAAATCAAGAGACGGAGATCTACAAAAATAGGTTTCCAATGAGCGATCTCTTGCCCCATGAAAATGATTATAATTAAAGATATGAATGAATGTTATTTTTTACATTATTCCTAATTCATAGATGAAAAAATAGGGCTACAAGTTTAGTAATTTTTTTCATAAATATCTGGATAAAAGAAACCCCCAAAAACTAGAGCAAAGCATCCCGATGTGAAGTAGAATTTTTGGAAACCATTTTCACTATGATCTAACACTCTGTGGCTAGTATATATTTTTAGTAAGTACATATTCAATAAAATTACTAATAATATTAATTCTAAATAAACATTGGATTCAATTCACTCAATTCATTCCTCAATAGGAAAAGTGTTCAAAAGTGACAATTCGACAAAATTGTCAAAACTAGTCACCCAGAAGAGCTCAATAAAAATTGTTACTATCCAGAAAAGGATAAAAATGGTCATGGTTGTTCATCCTTCACATCCCTCACTGATTAAAACCTTCACAGAGGACAAAATCATTCATGCATAGGGGTGGATAGTGGCTTTGTGTCTCAAGCAGAGGAGGAGCTCTCTCGGTCCTCAATTTTGGTCCCAAAAATGTATTTGGGTCTCGGTGTACTTCTCACATTGTCGATGGGTTAATCAAATGATTGAAGAATGTTCAATAAAATATATCAGCTTTACTCATCACATGATTGGTGTGTTATTAACCTCACCTCATGGATGGCTCCATTTTCCCATGGCCTGGATCATCACCTTGAATTATGCAAGTAATGGTCTCAAGTTGCATCAAGAATTGGACAGTTTGGAGGCATTACATTATTTCAAGGATATGAATTTTTTTTCAAGTAAGGGAAAAATTTCCTCATCATATTTAGTGGTCAAATTCTCATCACCTTTCCTTCCAATAATTCCAAGGATACATCATTCTCTGTGAGGTCTTGAAAGGGAAAAGTAAATACAAAGGATCAATTTTCATCAAAGAAAGCATCACAAAGTGTTGCAAAAGATCATCATACGGTGAGTTTCCATCTTCATCATCTTCAAAGATGATCTTCATTGAAGGAAAAGACATCTGCATTCATGATTTGGAGCATTTCTTCTCTCCCCTCCTCATTCTTTCTCCTCTTCTCTCCCCTCTTTCTAATTCTTCATTATATGTAATCATGACATTTTTTCCTATTTACTTAAGGGACAATGAAATATTTGTAAAATGTAAAATGTAAAATTACTCTCTCAAATTATAAGAGAGGTACTTAATTTGTCTCTTCTAAGGGTAATTTAAAAGTCACAAGTAGAATAGGAATGTAAAGGTTCATGTGGGGGTAGATGAGAAGACAATTCACAAGGCTATAAATTGGAATGGCTTCTCCATTCTAGGGATCAAAAAGTTTAATTTTCTATGGAAATTGTGGATTGTGGTTTGGATGTTGAGAGTTATATCACCAAAAAAAAAAAAAAAAATCTACATTTCCTCCATTTCCCTTTTTCATGTTTTCCTCTATTCTCTTTCTTTTCTACACTTTGCAAGCATAGTGATCAAGAAGGAACTTTGTTTCCTTGAGTGATGAACTTAAAAAATTATGTGTCTCCGGTTTGTTAGTATTGTTAAATACTTCATTGTTTCTTTCCTCTAATTGAATGTTGAACTACTCCAGTTATTGTGTGTGAACTCTTTTATTTCCTACTCACAATGATAACCTTCCCTTTCCTAATTTCTCTCCTTCACCCCTCATCGCTGCAAATTCCTCCCTTGTACCCCGTACAATAAATTTTCCATGGGTTCAAAGTGAAGAAGTGTTCCTATGTGATCCTCGCCTATTTGGCCACCTCACATACATATATAGGTTTATATTAAATAATGGGAGCCTCCTCATATAAAAGAAGGAGGGTCATAGCCCCATGAGCATTGGTGGAAACACATAATTTGCAACATGATAAATTATTTCACCAAGTAAAAAAGAGAATATGTGCCCCTAAATTATCCCCATATGTTGAACAACTGAGTATGAACTGAAATAAATGTTGAAAATGTGCTAACAATTTTAAACTAGGAAGGAGATCCATGCCCCCAAGATTTTTAAAGTGAGTCTAAAGCTAAGTTGTAACATTCCCATTTTAAAGCTTTAGAAACAAGGGAAAAAAAAAATTAATAGCGTTCTCAGTTCTAAATAATCATGATTTAGAACACATGTTTCCAATTTTTAAATAATGTTCTCTATCCCAAATAATCATAATTAACAACACACATTCCATACCAATCAATCTCATAACAGATAACCATATGCATCTATAATGACTTGGTGAACTGCCAATCTCTCATTTCATGACTCAAAGTTTCATTGATCTCTCATTTCATGACTCGGTTTCTTACCGATCTCTCATGTTAATTCAATGTATTATATACTAAGTATAATTGGTTCTCTTACCCTTTTTGGGTATTGAAGTGTTTCGTTTAAGAGGCCTATCTAAATATTTGTTACCAATATTCATCTGAAATCTTACTTCTTAAACTAGGTGACATAGGACAATGCAACTAGCAACTTGCGATACTTTGGCCAAAGATTTTTACATGTGGTACATGTTCATATTCCTAGATGGCATACTCGTCGTCCCGGAATACGTCCTTCACCCCTCTTCATCCGTTATCTAGAATGGTCCAATTCGGAAGGGTGTTACGACATGTCAGTTGTAACACTGTGTCCTCATGAAGACCCCAGTCTTCATGATGACATAGTACTGCAATTGGTGTGTACCAACATCCTACGGAATCACTCCATCTGGAGGTACATATCCAATTAAGAAGTTAAAAATTGACTTATCTTCTTAATTAAGATTTAAATTCAACAACCCTACTTATTCTTAATGTCTTTGATCATTAAGGTTGCTAGCTATAAATGATTTACAATTGGCATGCAGATAATATGCAACCAAATCTCTCTTCCCGAAGGTTTGTGTTTCATCCCTTGGTATCTTATTTTAATATTCAGGCTTATAAATAAAATCAGCATACCAACAGTAAGATTATCTTATATAGCTTAATCAAGTTTTAGCATGATTGAACTTAGATTCAGATTTCTTAATAATATACTTCATTATAATGAAGTCTATTTATTATATCTTTATTTATTCATTTTCATTTATCTTATTCTGATTTTTTATTTAACAAGAGTATACCTTCTTCCTTCAATCTCATTAAGTATGATTCTCAAAAGAGGTCTTAACGGAATGCTTATCCCTATAGGTTGTTTGTCTTTCCTTTGACTTAAATTAGTTAGGGTTCATTGCAACCATTTACTTTATACTAGAAATCATAAGTAAATTACTCTTCTATTAATGTCAACTAATATACCATAATGAACTAGTTGAATGTTCATCTATGCAAGCCAACTTAAAAATTACATTTAATAAAAGAATAGAGTATCAATTCCCTTTTTATCTATTTCATTTGAGTGAAACGGAATGATTGAAAAAAATATGATTATGAGATAATAGGGATAAGTTTACAAATTCCCTTTATCCCAGTATGTCCAAAGAGAATGACACATCAAGTATAAATATCACTCAATCTTTTTTCCATTCATCAAGTAAATACACATTTTACAAGTCTAAACATTTCAAACATCTTTCATGCCAATCAGCATTAATAAACTTAAGTAAGAATTACAAATTTTCCCTTGCTAATTACATTTCAGTGAGAATCATAATTCCTCATAAAAGATCCAACTTTTAGGTAAACATAAGAAGAATCATTTTGTTCTCTTTTATCACTTACAAAATCCATCTACAAAATTTTCTAATACAAGTCACTTCGTACTAAACGTACTAAACTCAAAAGGAGTAAACATATCACTGTTGTATTCAAACAAGTTTGAATTCACAAAAACATTGAATCTAAATAACTATTACAACATAGCCCAACCAAAATAATCAAGATTCGAAGCAACTCAAATTTCAACAGAGAACAATGCATTTCATACCTTCTTCCTACAGAGGAAAAACAAACCCATATCGAATCTTTATAAACAATGTCTTTCCCTTAATCCATTTTGCACAGATAAATGTTCACATAGTTGAAAACATTCCAGATCCAATAAAGGTTAAAGCATGATTTACCCATATTTTCAACAAGGAACCAACCCACATTCAATTTTGTCAAACAGTGAATCTCATCAGAAAATACAATGAACTTATTCAAGCATGGACGTAAAATAACATCACAACAAAAACTCATTTGTTTCCAAGAGAAAAGTTTTTCTAATGAAGACATTTAGTAAAAAGCAGAACTATTTAATAAGATCCTATCATGCCTGATAGAGTTTCCTTTTGATTTGCAAAATATTTCTAGCCGAGCCTCCCAGAAATATCTTCTTTCCAAAACAACGTCAACACCAATCTTCCCGCTTCCTTATACTTCTACAGGTCTAGAAATAGCTCAAAATTCCAAAGATCACAAAGGATCAATAATGAAATTGCTGGTTTGAAGAACCAGAACCCTCATGCAAAGCAAAAACCAAAACGAACAAATGACCAAACAACTTCCCCCAATTTCTGCCTGCCTAAACTCCTAGGTGGTTTCTTCCACTAAGCCCAAGGCCATTGAATGCATTGAATGCCACTTTCCCTCCTCTTTCCTCACACCACTACCAATTCAAATTTGGTGAGGTTCCATTTCAAAATCTGCATGTATTTTAAACTTAGCAATGATGTCAACTAGGCATCCCACTATCTCTCCATGTCTCCGCCAAACTTGGTAGGCTCAAGATGTAAGGACAGAAATTAATCCTCATAAATACCTTAGAAACCATCGCCACCAACTTCCCACTTTCCATGTAACCCTTAGGTCCCCTTTCTTTTCTTAGTAATAGTTTAGATTACATTAGCATTAGCTAGGTTTCCCTTTAGTTCTTAGGTCATTAAAAATTGCCTTAGGTTAGTTCGAGACTCATAACCATAAAGCATACTATCTTAGGTTAGGTTATAACCCTTAGATTAGAATCCATATAGAATAGGATATTACATCCTAGGTTAAGGCATAAACCTTAGTAATTTAGGAATAGGTCCTACGTTGGTATTATTACAGTAGGTTAAAATCCAATTAGGATAAAACATCACAATTTAGGTTAGATCCAAATAGCATCAACCATTCCAACCAAGGCTAAGGTATTTGCCTTAATAGCCCAATAACAAATCCTTTATCTCCTCACGTTGTTCAGCGTTATGAAACATTTATAAAGGAGGTCCAAACTCACCGTTTGCAACATGATGCCTAGTAAGAACACCTAAAGTCGGGTCCTTAAAATTTATAACAAAACACAGCTCAGTTCCTCATTACCTTTCCATTTTAGAATGTTAGTTATCAAGATGATAATAACGAAGAATTGAAGCATACCTTGGATCAATGGAATTGATTCAAGGTGTGTTGTTATCATATGGTAAGTATGAAAATAACAAAGCAAATTTACAATTTACAATTCACATAGTAGAATGGCTTCATTTCCCGAAATGCATATTACAACAAATATGAACTTTTGAACAGTAATAACTTATCCATTGCAAACATGATTTTCAAACGTCAAAATAATGCACCTTCCTAAGAAAAATCACATGTTGATGTTTGCAATGTCGAAGTGGAAGCAATCATAGTAATAGTCATGTCAAAGACGTTACATACCTTCCTCCTTAAAATAATAATCGTCCCGATGATTAACTTAATCAAACCATTAAAGTTCGTGACAAAACTTAATTATTGTCCTTCTATTTATATGTTCATAACAGAACTAGATTTGAGAAATTAAAATTTCAAAACAATTTTTAAAATAGTTATTAAATAGTTCAGTAACTGCCCAAGTTTGGTAGATTTATCATCAAAACATGAATAAAATTTTCAAAAAAAAATCAGTTTTCATAATCAATTCTAATAAAAAAAATATGGAAAAGCAGTTCTCATTTCTTTGAGATTTTCCCAAGTTGCACTTTCTTCGTTAAATTGGTCCCATTGGACCTTACATTGACTTATTTCCTAATTTCTTAAGTGCAACTGGTGAGTTTCCAGCACTCAAATGGGCTTAACCATGATTATTCCTAGGTCTTGGACCTACAAGGAATTCCAATTCAACACATGTGATAAATCTAAAACGTATTTCTTAAGCAAAGAAATATGGAAAACATCATGCATTCATGATAAAGTAGGAGGTAAAGCTAAATGATATGTTACTTTGGATTGATCACGTCAACAATTTCAAAGGGTCCCACATAACGAGGTGATAACTTGGCAGCCTTGCCAAAAGTTATAGAACTCTTTTTTGGCTTAACTCAAGAAATACCTTCTCACCAAGTTCAAATTTCCTATCAACCCTCTTTAAGTATGCATAACTCTTTTGCCTATCTGCAGCTTCCTTCAAGCGTTCACGAATCTTTTTGCTTGTTCCATTTCTGTAAGGATTTTAGGTCATATCACCTCTTTATCTTCAATGTTGTCCCATCTAACAGGGTTTTGCATTTCCTTCTATATAGTGCTTCGAATGGTGCCATGTTTAGAGAGGTGTGATAAGTGTTATTATAAGAAAATTCAACTAATGAGAGGTACTCTTCCCATTTGTATTGCTGATCCATGCAATACATTCGTAACATGTCCTCTAAAACTTGATTAACTCTTTTATCTTGTCCATCTATTTCTGAGTGATATGCAGAACTAAAATTCAGCTTAGTCCCGAGGGTTGTATTAAGTGTTTGCTAAAATGTAGATGTCATTCTTCGATCTCTATCCGATATGATCAATTCAAGTACTCCATGTAGCCTGAAAATCTCATGTACAAATATTCTTGCTAATACATGTGAATCATCCTTTAGATTACCAGCAATAAAATGTGCTACTTTTGTTAGTTTATCAACAATGACTAGAATAACATCATGTTTGTTTTATGGCATAGGTAACCCCTAGACAACATCCATACTTATCACTTGCCATTTGTACTTTCACGGAATATTGTGAGGATACAATAAACCACCGGGTGCATATGTTCACTTTAACACATTGACACTCTAAGCAAAGGTGTGTCAAAAATTCCATCACATCCTTCTTCATTCCTTTCCAGAAATATTGTTGTTTTATATCGTTAAGCATTTTCATAATGCCGTGGTGCCTTAAAAGGTGAATTATGAAATTCAGCTAATAATTTTTTTCTTAAATCATTTGCCAAAGGTATATATACCATATTTTCAAACCACAAGATTCATTCATTCTCAAAATGAAAACTTATATATCTCACATCATTTGGATCTACAAAGTGTGTTGTCTTCACCTACTTTGAAAATAAGAATCAATTTCCATGACTCTTTTCACCTCATCTTTAAACAGAGTCCTCAATGTTATGAAAGAATAAATATGCTTCCTACGACTTAGAGCATCTGCTACTCTATTTTCCTTGCCTTTAATGTAACTTATGTCAAAATCATACTAAGATAGGAATTCCAACCATCTTCATTGTCTTGCATTCATATTTGGCTGAATAAAAGTATACTTTAACCCAAGATGATCGCTTTTAATTCAAAAGGTCTACGAAGGAGATAATGCCTCCATACTTGAAGTGCATGAACAATTGCAGCAAACTCTAGGTCATATGGGGCATAATTCAGTTCATGAAACTTGAGTTTTTCTACTTTCATAAGCTATGACTTGGTCTTTTTGCATCAAAATACCTCTGAGACCCTCCCCAGATGCATCTGTTATGACAGTAAAGTCTCCATTAGGATCAGGTATAGTCAAAATAGGTGTTGTAGTTAGTTGTTCCTTTAGAATCTTAAAATTAGATTCACATTTTTCATTCCAAACAAATTTCTTGTCTTTCTTCTATAATGAAGTTCTTGGTGTAGTAATTTTATAAAAGTCTTTGTGAACTTTCTATAGTAACCAACAAGACCCATGAAGCTTCTAACTTCATGTACATTCTTAGGTGCAGGCCACTCAGTTATAGCTACAATCTTTGAGGGGTCTACCACTATCCCATTCTTGCTTATAATGTGACCCAAATAGTGTACTTCTGTATCATAGAAGGAACATTTCGATAGCTTACCATACAACTTTCTCTTTCTCAAGATTTCCAAAACTATCTTCAGATGCTTATGATGTTCTTCAATGCTTTTAGAGTATATAAGAATGTCGTCCAAGAATACAAGCACAAATTTGTCCAAGTATTCTTGAAAAATATTATTCATCAAATTCATAAAAGCAAAGAGGTGCATTCGTCAACCCAAAAGGTAAAACTGTGAATTCATAATGCCCATACCTTGTTCTAAAAGTTGTTTTATGAATGTCTTCATCCTTTATTCTCAATTGATGATACCTAGACCAAAGGTATATTTTTGAATATACTAATGTGTCACGCATATGATCAAACAGATCATCAATTCTAGGAACTGGATATATGTTCTTAATTGTTGCTTTGTTTAACATTCTATAATCAATGCACAATCTAAGTGTGTCATCCTTATTTTTCAAAAAAATATTGGTGCTCCCTAAGGTGAGACACTCGGTCTTATTAAAGCCTTTGTCAAAAGTTCTTACAATTGATACTTAAGCTCGCCAGTTCAAGGGTAGTCATTCTATAAGGTGCCTTGGAAATAGGTTTGGTTCCTGGTTTGATCTCGATCGTGAATTCAAACTCTCGTTTGGGTGGAAGACCTGGTAACTCTTCTGGAAACACATCCTTGAAATTTCTTAACAACGGATATCTTTCCATGAAGTTATTACCTTCTTCACTAGTTTCTGAAATTTTTACCACATACAAGGTACATCCTCTATTTTTAGACTTTTAAAGTTCCATAGTTGTCGGCTTCTAACTAAAATCTCACATTTTAAACCCCGAATGACTCAAGCTATTTTCTACATGTCATCAAAACAACTAATCTATTTTTCATAACAATCAACTTTTTCCTTATGCTCACTAGTCAAACACCTATGATTACATCATAAGACCCCAAAGAAGCAACATAAAGGTCAACTTCTATGGAAAACCTAGGCAAGTCAAGGATTGCTCCAAAAAGACACATACTAACTGTATGAACAACATTATTTCCATAATGTATAGCCATGACTTATCATTTCTTTCAGCTTTTCTTTTTAATTTCAAATCTAACTTAGTAGAAATAAAACATTCGAGTAGCTTCAAGATCAAAAGTATGGTCACATGTATGCCAAATAATTTACCTAGAACTATGGGTGTGACTTGCTTTTCAGCTTGCTTATCACCTATCAGTAACATGTATCATCGGTTGTTGGTTACGGACATCTTTTTCAAAGGACAATGACTTGTGTAATGGTCCTTACCATAATTAAAATAGCCTCCTACCAACCCCTTCCTAGGTTCAAATTTATTTCATGCCTTGAAGTTATCATTCGCTCCCGTGGGACTTCTATCCATTATTACTATTCTTTACAAAACTATTCCATATACTAGCAACATGTTTTTTTGTTGTTTTTTTCTTATTATTATCATTGGTAAATGTTCTTTTCATACAAAACCTCTTCCATGGTCCCTTTCTGGGTGCAAAAGACAAAGAAGAGTTTGAAACTTTATTTTGATTTCCTCCCTATGAGCAAAGATTGCTCTCAATTTCTATTCTTGCTTTATGGATTTTTCGACAACCCCTTCCATAGTGGTTGGGCTGTGAACGTCCACCTCACCACCTATAATGGGATTTAATCCCATGATAAATTTTTTTATCCTGAACTTTTTGTCAGTTTGATACTGAGGCACGTACTTAAGGAGTTTAGTAAACCTTTCCTAGTACTCTGTTACAAAAATCTTCCTAAGATAAGTTCTGAAATTCATCATTTTATTATCATAATAAAGTTGAGGCGTGAATCGTTGCCTAAAGTAACCTTTAAATTGATCCCAAGTTATGTATGTTTCGACAATGTTCAACTCAGCCTTACGGTTGTCCCACCATGAAGATGCCTCATGGGAAAGCTCATAAGCTCCCCAAATTGCTTTTGTTTCCTCCGAGAAGTTTTTTATTGCATAGTACTTCTCCATTTCGCTAAGCCAGTTCTCAGCCCCATCCCCAAGTGTAGTTCCATCAAAATTGGTAGGACTTATTTTTTTTATATCATTGGTGAGTTCAGATTTGTTAATCTTGTCTTTTTATTCTTAGGTGAATTAGTTATGTTTGCATTCATCGTTATCAACACCCGATTTCCCCATTGGTGTTGTTCCCGTGCACACCCTAATTTCACATCTGTCCTAAATCAATTAATTCCCCTTCCTCATTTCCCACAAAAATACACTTCAAATTAATCATATATAATTTGATTAATTATCCATTTCAAAATTCAAAAAAACCCAATCCTCACCACATGTCATTATTCTCCATATTTTTCTACTATTGAATTAAAAATTTAAATTCAAATCCTCACCCACCCTTCATGGTCCCCACTCACCTAAAATCCTCCACTTATGAATTAAAAATATAATTCAAATCCTCACCCATTCTTCGTGGCCCCCACTCATCTAATCTTGCCCACATTTTCAAACCACTCACCTAATCTTGCCCACATTTTCAAACCACTCACTTAATCTTGCCCACATTTTCAAACCATGATTACTTAAATTACTCTAAGTTAATCACTCCCCTAGGCTATAAATACAACCTTACCCCTCCCCTCTAAGGACATGGAGAATAAGCTTGAATGTCATATCTAAGTTCTTGCATCCTTTGAGAAAAGAACATCCTTTTGCCTCATCCTAATGCCCAAATAGCCTCATAATCATTTTTCCCATCTGGTGCAAAGTAAGAGGATCGTTGTTGCAGGAAGGTCTTGCTCCATCTTGAAGAAAAGCACCTATATATCAAACAATCAGGGCTCAATCCAAGTTTTCTAGCCCATTCTGAGGTTTTCTACGGAACGTGAAGGAGGAGGTATGATTATTGGTATTTTACTTCCTTATTAGTAGTGTATTTTTCCTAGCTTACATTCTGACACGCCCGGTTACTTTCGATCTGTTACCATTAATTTCTCAATTAGTGGTTGTATATGTTCTTTGTTTATTATTGTTTGTTATTATTTCATTTTCTATTTCTTATGGCCTTCTTTGGTTAACCTTCACGCTTTGGGTAGTATTTTTTTTTGTGGTGTCTTATGGTGTATCTGCAAGTTATAACAACAATGAAACTATGACGCTCATCTTGTCTTTGATCTCCCGATGCTTGGTGTTTAGTTCCCAGTTCTGATTTTGTTATTCACTCGTAATCTATAGAAACACATGAACTAGACATTAGTTTATCATCTTACTGTCATGGGACAACCAATCCGGAAAATGTATTTATTTATTTACTTTTGCTAAAATAACTGCTTTGTAGGAAGTTAATCATTTTTTTCTTTTATTTTAGTCAATAATTTTGTGATCTAACTCTTTATTTCTATTTATTATTATTTTTAACCTTGTTTGTTAAAATTTTAGCTTCTTAGTGAAGTACGAAGTCAAAAATAAAAAAACTAGCTCCTGGACATTTTTCTCACGTTTAAAATTTTCATTCAGAGTGCTACTCATGCCTATCTTCTGGAAGCCATAACTTTTGTTCCCGAACTCTAACAACTTCATTTTTTTAACGGAAAGGTATCAAAAAGATCTATGTAACATTGGTTTCATTTTACAAAAAAATTGGTTTCATTTCTTCTAACACTGTCTTTTTAACAAAAAAACAACAAAATTATAATTTTATTTTATTTTATTTCACATAACAACCTCACACATATGCTCTTTCCTCGCACTTCAAAATTGATCTTGGAAATCATAAACGTGAGGACACTCGGGCTCTGCAAAACAATTTTATTTTTTTATTTTTTTGCCTTACATTTCAATTTTCCACGACAACACTTCTAGATAACGTTTTTACACTCTTCTTTCGTGCTTTTATTTTTGTGAAAATAATCATTATCGTTATTTCACAATCATGATTAATTGTAATAATTATTAACATTTAAAAAAATAAAAAAATGTATTCCAATTGTATCTGTGTATGCTCTTTTCTTGCACCTTCGAGTGATCTAGAAAATCAGAAACGGTCACAATTTTTTTAGTTTCTTGTTCTAACATTGCAGGATCCTCTCGGCTTTGTTTTTCAACTGTCATTTCAATCATTATTTTCCTTTGTCATATTATTAATATTTTTGGTCATTAGTTGTGTATGTTTTTGTCCTGCGCCTTCGAGCGATCTCGAAAAATCAAAAAAGCCACGATCACTTTTCTAACATTTCATTTGCAGGATAACTACTAATTTGTTTTTGTAGAACCGCATCACGTAATATTGTCAAAAACAAAAAAAAGAGAAAAAGCAACAAAAATCCCGCAAAATACCACCATTCAAAGAAAATTGCTAAAACTAAAAGAGAAAAAGCACACTCAGTACGTAATTATTTTCTCACCCCCTACTAAGTGATTTATTTCAAGTTGGAAAGAACCCTACATTTAATCACTTTATCATTTTATTTTTACACGTAGACAAGGTGGATTTCATCACCACCAAATCTACACCGACATGGACTTGACTACCACGCACCAATAGCATTTGCATATGCATTGCACTTTGAGACCTAGTCTCATCACAAATTGCGTCGTATTTACCTCACCCCTACTCTTCAATTACAGTAATATTGTCATGCATGCAAGTGCATGTGAGTCACGCCTAAATAATCACATTCATCCCTCCATCAATAACGAATCTACGGGCATCGTCCCATGAAACAATGATCATTCTTGAAAATCTTCAAGAAATCCACTTGAGTTATAAGGACACCATACACATTCATCCCTCCATTTTACCTTCCACCTTTTCACAAAATCATCCAAAATCGAAGAACGAAGAAGCACACAACCGTAACTTGCTTCATCTAATGAAGAACAAGATACAAGTCTTCAATATATCCATTGATATTAACAAAACAAAATTAGCTACACTAATGGAAAAATGGTTTAATGGTGAATCAAGTTGATATCCAATAGTGATTCTAATGTGAATTCTAGAGTCGAAAGGACTAATTAGATTCCAGTAATTCATATTTGATTACCATTTCAACGTCATCCTTTGAAATCCCTAAGTTTGATAAATACAAAAGCAAAGGTGACCTCATGAGCATGTCAAAAAATTTACATGCAATGTTAGGAAGTTACCTATCGAGACACATACCTTTACGATTATTTCCTAAATTTTAGGAGGGCAAGCTTTAGACTAGTTTTTCCATCTCGCCCAAAGGGTCACATGAAATTTACATACTTATTGGAGAAATTTGTCAAACATTTTTCCTATAACCTAGACTCATAAATAACCATGCTTGATCTCTACAACACTAGGCAAAGGCCAAATAAAAATTTTGCCTCCTTTTTACAATGATGGTGTGGAATTGCAAGTCGATTTTCCTACTCAAGCCAACTGAAAGTGACAACTAGTTAGCATTTTTTTCCCTAATCTCAATGTCGAATTATCATTCCACATGAAAATGCATTGTCTCGAATAGTTTTGAAAAAGTTATCGAAAAGGCACACAAATCAAAAAATCCCTCATTTCCAAGGGCTTACTTAAAGCATCTTTTAGGGACCAACCTTATCGAGACACTCCTCGTAACATCCGGACAAATCTAAATTCTTTAACTAGAATCAAAATATCATCAATGATGGCATTACTAATTCCCACCATGTCTGAAATGTCCAAAACCATCCCATCAACACATTAAAATCTAAACAACCAATCATTATCCCTAGAAAGTAAGTTCCTTCTTGGGATCGACGAAGAGAGTTCACTCCTCTCGGAGAAAGTCTATCTAGTGTCTTTCATCATTTAGAAAATGCTAATATGATTACATATCCCATTGTCAGACCCTTTGAAAAAGGACAACCCAAACCAAATTGGTATAAATACAACAAATATTGTGATTACCATTGCATAAAAGGGCACTCCACAGATCGATGCATGCAACTCCGCCATTACGTCCAAGACCTAATTGAACGTGGAGACATAGAAGTTGAAAATACTTCTGAGACAAAAACACCTAATGAAAAACTTCACATGTTCAAAAATCCCTTCCCTAACCATGATAACAATTCAAAAGATAAGGGTCAATCATCAAGCAATGTCGAGTATGACTCAGTCATCTCGACCATAGATTATGACCAAGACTTAGTGGCAACTATAAAGATCAGAACTGACTGTGTGATCACCACTAGACAAAAAAAATGTGGGTCCCTACAACAAAAAAATCTGCCACTTCGTCCCTGGCATCACCTCCTAATCCACCATCTAATTCCTGCCACCAATTCCTCTCCACAACCTATGCCATCATTTAATATTGTCAAACAATTAGAGAAGACTACCACACAAATTTCAATCATGGAACTATTTAATTGTTCTCCCACACTACAACGCATCTCTATGCAAACATTGAATAATGCTCGTGTCCCCGAGGACATCAATTCACAACAATTACAAGCTTTAATTGCACATCTTACGATCCCCAATCCTATTTTATCTTTTGGTCCCATTGACTTGCTTAATCCAAACATCATTAATAATCATTCTTTATACGTCGAAGGTTATGTAACTTATTGTAAAATCAAGTGCGTCTTAATCGACAATGGATCAGCATTAAATATTTGTTCCATGAAACTTTTACGTTTTCTAGGTTACACTTTGAAAATGATTTACAAAACAATATCATAACCATTCATGGGTATGATAATAACAAAAGAAATTCTGAAGGCACAATCACGTTGCCTCTCCAAGTTGGAACCATCACCTTAGACACGGTCTGTCATGTGGTAGATGTAGAAGTTGTATATAACATTCTCGCCGGCTGACCATGGATTCATGCCATGAAAGCTGTCCCATCAACATTCCACCAATGCATTAAGTTTCCTCATTTTGACAAAGAATTTACATTACGTGCGGATCCCCAACCTTTTGATTATTGTAGATTCCTTGAAGGATCATATCGACATGATCACTATTGTCCATCAATAGATAAATATGCTCCACCTCGCATAATCCCTAACGAAACATGCATTGATCCTGATACACTCCCTAATAATGATCTGAAACCATCATCTCATAACCAAAACACATTTTCCAATCCATTATCTTCCATTAGTCAACCATCTTCCACCAGTCCTCCTCCCACTAATCAATCATCTTCTTCCACTAATGCAAGCCTCTTTTTCCAAAGAATAATTATTCTTCCACCACACCATCTTCTTCTTCACCTAGCCAATCTTCTTCATCCAACCACACCTCTTCTATTAAGATACCTCCTCCTGTGAATAACCAACCTTCATCCTTCAATCCACCCCCTTCTTCTTATAACCCATTCTCTTCATCTTTTAAGACTACCAAACTAACTTCCCCACCACATGAGGTACCTATTGGTCCCCCATCTCACACATTTAAAATCATTGACACGGGATGCGGTGAATATCAATTTCAAAAGATGGTAGACTCTTTTTATATCACCAAATCCCCACATAGCTACGGCAAACCTAATGCTCCACATCTGAGAATCCATCCCACTTACCAAATGGGACAGTCAGTTTGGAAAAAGTTTGGTTATCTTGACAATGAACATATTCCAAGTTCTTCAGGATCTTGGTTATTTAATTATGACTTTGATCCATGTTATGAGTCCCCTCAATTTACGAAAGCTCGTCGAATAATGAAAACATGCGATGGAAGGGTAAAGGACTTGGTCCAAATGAATAAGGTCATTTAGACCCGATAAATTACACACAACATCACGATAAACATGGTCTAGATTTCAAGGTGTTTGATGTTGCTCCCATAATAATTTCAAGTGACAATGATGACACCAGTTCTGATAATGACATCAGGTCTCCATATAGTCTTTTTGAGGACCTCGTTGAAACACATCTTTACTTTGAACATTTATCTGTTAATGTCATCAACTTTGAGCCTACATATCCGAGTCTCATAGACCATGGAAAACCACATCATGCGGCCATGGACATGTTCCAAAATGATGAAGCCATCGAAGAATTCCTTGGAACTCGTGACCAAATCCCTACTTCCGACCATAGAAAAGGATTTGAAATCAATCTAAATGAATTGGCCTATTTTGGCGAAGAGATAAAATATTTAGATCCTTCACCCTTAAAAAAATTGGATCAAAAGCACAAACAGAGGATTTCCCATTGTCAAAACCTCATTATCACCCTATCCAACAAACATGTCAACAAAAAGTTCCAAAAACACCCGACACTCGATGACCTACATCAACCATTAGCATCGTTCTCCGAAAAGGATACATCTAAAATGCTTGTAGAAGAAACAAAAGACATAAACATTGGCACCACCGAACAACCAAAAATTTTACAACTTGGCATTAGTCTGTTTGACCAAGAATGCATGGAATTCACAACACTCCTTATTGAATTCCAAGATATATTTGCATGGACATATAAGGACATGCCAGGCCTAGACCCATCTCTTGTAGTACACCATCTTGTGGTACATCTGGATGCAAAACCTGTAAAGTAAAAACTACGTAAAATGCATCCCCAAGTTGCATTGTTTGTCAAAGCCAAACTCGAGAAACTCTTGGAAGCTAACTTTATCAAACCTATTGATTATTCGGCATGGATATCTAACATAGTTCCCATCGCCAAGAAAACTCCCGGCATCAGAATATGCACAGACTTCTCGTGACATCAACAAGGGTTGTCCCAAAGATGACTTTCCCTTACCAAATATAGACATGATTGTTGATCCTACGGCAGCCATTAAATGCTCTCCTTAATGGATGGATTCTCTCTGGTTACAATCAAATACGTATTGCTAAAGGGGATCAACATAAAATGGTATTTACTACACCATGGGGCACCTTCTGTTATAAGGTCAAGCCTTTCGGTTTGAAAAATGTTGGTGCCACCTATCAACGAGCAATGATTGTCATCTTCCATGACATGTTACATGATATCAGGGAAGATTATGGTGATGATATATTAGCAAAATCCAAAACACGAATAGGGCATCCAAGTGTGTTGAAATGTATTTTCAATAGATTACATGAGTATAAGGTTTGTCTTAACCCAAAGAAATGTGTGTTCGGAGTAACCTCTAGTAAATTATTAGGGTTTATTGTCTCACGAAGAGGCATAGAAGTGGATCCTACCAAAGTCAAAGCCATTATGGAAATGCCTCCTCCTCAAAACCTAAAACAATTACGTAGTCTTCAGAAAGGATATAATATATTCGGTGTTTCATATCACAATTAGCTAACAAGTGCCATCACTTTAATCAGTTACTCAAGAAAGATGCACACTTTCACTGGAACCATAATTGCCAAGACTCTTTTGCTAAGTTAAAATAATACCTCTCTAGTCCACTTGTTCTTATGTCACTAGTTGCAAACCCATGTTGCTTTATATATCTGCCATTGAACATGCCATAAGAGCTCTACTAGCACAACATAACGATCAAGCAAAAGAACAGGTTGTATATTACCTTAGTTGAACACTTATTGAGCATGAAGTACGTTATTCCCAAATTGAAAAAGTATGCTAAGAAATAGTCTTTGCATTCCATAAGTTACATCATTACTTGCTCAATCACACAACTAAATTGATTGCCAAAATTGATCCTCTCAAGTATTTGTTGTCCAGACCCATTCTCACATGAAGAATATCTAGTTGGGTCGTATTAGTTAGTGAATTCGATGTCAAATTTGTTCCGCAAAAGTAATTAAAGGACAAGCCCTTGCGCACCAACTTTCCAAAGCACCCCTTCCCGCACGAAACCACTTCAATTCTCTTTTCCTGATGAAGATATTCTACACATAGACATCGCGCAAGATTGACTCTATTTTTTGATGGATCTTATAATCTCCATGGCTCAAGGGCTGGTATTTTTCTTATCACACCCAGCGGACATGTTATCCCCAAATCATTTCATTTAGCATTCCCATGTACCAACAATATCGCAGAATATGAAGCTCTCATCGTAGGATTAAAACTAGCTATATCTTGGAATCTTACAGAATTAGTTGTATTTGGTGATTCTTTACTTATTATCAAGTAAGTTACCGATGAATACCAGGTCAAGGATGAAAAACTTATCCCATATAAACGCATGGTGGATAGTCTTCGAAGCTATTTTCGATTAATTAGCTTTGATCAAATTCCCAGAATTCATAAAAATTTTGTCGACGCTATGGCAACCATCGGATCCCTAGTAGAAATCACATATAGTCAACCCCAGACACATTTTCTTGTCGAACATCTCCTAATGCATGCCTATGATCTTCCTAAAAACACTATGGTATGTGAGATCGTGGGTCCGAATAACCCTTGGTACCACGATTTTTATACCTTCATTTGTGATAAAACATTTCCTGCAGATATGAAACCAATGTATAAACATGCTTTAGCACAACGTGCTTCTCATTACACCATTTTAGCATAAACTCTTTATAAACAAGGATATGATGGCACCCTGCTCCGATGTCTTAATCAGGAAGAATCCATGAGTGTCTTAGCTGAATTCCATTCTCGTATCTGTGGAGCACACACGAATGGTATCGCCTTAGCCAAGAAAATCCTACGAGTTGGATATTATTGACCCACCATGGAAAGTGACGCATGTCATTTTGTCAAACGTTGTCAATCATGTCAAAAGCATGGAAATATTATCCATGCACCTTCCCAGGCATTATAATTGATAACCACACCATGGCCCTTCTCTCAATGGGGACTTGACCTCATTGGTATAATCAAACCAACATCATCCGATGGACATAAGTTCATCATTACTGCTACCGATTACTTCACTAAATGGGTAAAAGCTATGCCTCTCACTTATGTTACCGATAACCAAATATCAAAATTCATTTTTAATAATCTCATCTTTCAATTTGGTATTCCATCTGCTCTGGTCATGCAGATAATGGAAAATCATTTAAAAACTAGGATGTAAAAGACCTAGCCAAACGTTTTCACATCAAACTTAAATGGTCCACTTCATACTACCCTCAGGGAAATGGTCAAGTGGAAGCAACCAATAAGACCTTAAAATCCATCATGGAAAATATTTTCAACACCCATGGATATAATTGGCATAATCAAATTTACCCCTCTTTGGGCTTACCGTACATCTTACCGCACGCCTACCGAGCCAACCCATTTCCCTTGTTTATGGTTGTGAAGTCATTTTACCTATATAGATAAAACTCCCATCCTTGAGGATCTCCCTTAAAGATGTAATTAATGAGGATGAATACCAACAAATCATGGATTTAAGATCTTGAGCTTCTTGATGAAAAATGACTTAATGCTCTCAATCATCTTCAAGTCTATCAAAACCGACTACAACACAATTATCATAAAAACCTAAGACCCGATAATTCAAATTGGTGACCTCGTTTTAAAATAAAATCAAAAGAATACCACTAAAAATGAGAAAAACAAGGAAAATTTGATCCTAATTGGTTAGGACCCTATGTAATCACAACTAAATTTGGCTCTAGAGCTTATAAATTGGCCACTGAAGATGGTCAAGATCTTGATGAACCAATGAATGTAGTTCATTTAAAAAAATTATCCTTGAGATGTTCACTATTCCAGGAAATAATGTGTACATTGTTCCTTCTGTCTTGTTTATCTCTGAATAATTTAAATTTATTCATTTCCATTGGCAGATATTTTCTTTATCAAAATCATATCTTCATATTTATCATCATGAGACAAGTGCTAATATAAATCCTATTAAGTTTGTGAGTGTCATACTTCTTCCATTTTCAGTCACTTTCATCTATGGTCATACCTAGAAGCTTATTGATGGTAATATATTCCCTTCAAAGACATTCTCTCTTTCATAACAAAGCTCTAAACTTCATTACCCAGTTCGTTTGGTCATCCATCTCAGATTCGGTGTTGAACCCTCACGTCCTACTAGTCATGTGGGGCTGAGATTGGGGCAAACGTTCCTTCCCAAATATAAAGCGCTATTGTAAAAATCCATCAATTCAATAAATTATGAATAATTCATCGTCACATCTTTTTTTCCTTCATAGTCTTTGGTGTTGAGCCCACACTTCTTCCTAGTAGTATGAGACTGGGAATGGAGGAAGGTGCCCTTACTCATCTACATTTTGTCTTTGGTGATAAACCCTTTCCTCTTACAAGTGGCATGGGGCAAAGCGTAGAAGGTTATTATCATAAAAGCATAAAAACATTGTACAATATTCAAAAAAATCAAAATTAAAAAAATACAAAAAGGGAATTCACTCGCCTATATTTTGTCTTCGGTGATGAGCCCTTGTTCTCACTAGTAGCATAGGCAAGGCATATGGAGCCATTTCAAAACTATAAAATCTTACAAAGTGTTTCTAAATTATATAATCCCCAAAGAATTAATTTAGATTCCTAAGTGAAGAGAGAACTATCCCTTAACCCCATATCTTACCAATCAGCAAGCCACATAACCTGCCTAAGTCTAACATGTGACTCATAAAGTGAAAGCCATTTTTGAAACGATTCAAGTGCCATTTTAAAGAATGGAGTCACAATTTCCCAAAGGATTGTTGTTAGCATTTTTCTCTATATTCATTATCTACCTCCTATGTCCTTCTTAATTCTCGGTAATGAGCCCACACATCTTACTAGTTTTGTGGAGTCAAGAATAGAGCTGGACTTCTTTTCATCATATCATCACCACCCTATCCTCGCCAATGGAAAGAGAATTTGTGTTTTTCTGAGCATAAGTTACCACACGAAACACGGTACATACAAATAATATCTTGGTGTATCGCCTCTCAAAATAAGTCTGCACTCTGGTCCATAAATTGCCAATAACAGTGTAAAAATCTAAAAACAACTCCAAAAATTGTCAAAAATCTAAAAATAGTGTAAAAATATAAAAATCCAAAAACATTAGAAAAAAATCGTCAAAAATCTAAAAACATTAGAAACACTCGTCAAAAATCCAAAAACATTTGAAAATCGTCAAAAATCTAAAAACATTAGCAAGAATCGTCAAAAATCTAAAAACATTTGAAAATCATCAAAAATCCAAAAACAATGTAAAAATCTAAAAATCTAAAAACATAAGAAAAAAATCGTCGAAATTCAAAAATATTAGAAAATTTATATATATATATAATAAACAAAAATAAAAATATTGTAAACTCCACAAAATCGTAAAACTCTAAAATAACCAACACAATTCAACCTTTGAACTATTATCCCCAACAAATGATCCAATCACCTTATGACTACCAAATTCAAACCACTTCTCCTCGCGTGAATCCTCGCTTGGGCAAATCCGGCTCTCATTGCTTCCTTGTTTGAGGACAATGACCCAATATTTTACTATGTCCTTATACCCCTGCTTGGGGGCACATCCGATCAATCCTCACTGTGGAACATGTTAGGGATATGTTTATTGGTTCTTGTGTTGCATTATTAGTTATAAATTATTAATTGTTTTCTTGTATCTTGATATATTACAGGGGCATCTTGATTTTATGTATCATGGTGTTCTCTCTAATATTCTTATGTTATCTGATTGCATGTTATATTGGGGCATCATACTTTCTTGATGGCCTCTATCTATGCTCTCTTCCATTTACATATCGTATTGGGGCATCAAACCTTTTTATGGCCCCTGTCTATGCTATCACACATATTACAGTCTAGTCATCTTGATCTTTTATATCACGATGCATCATGTTATGTGTTATATTAAAATTAAGATACTTTTCGTCACATGAGTATCTTCCTGCATGATCAACATCTTACTTTTCACCCCATCCATTCACCCATACTAATACATTCCCCAGTTTGGGAATCCTACTTGATCACTGTTGCAGTTTGTGAATCCTACTTGACGATCTTTCTCAAGTAGCATTCACTATCCAACAGCTCCTTCTCCCCCACCATGATCACCATGTATTTGATCCATTCATCCTCACTCCTCATTTTTACTCCTCCACCACTTATCCCCATATTACCCTTCTCACCATTCTTGTCCCCTCTCACCCATTTGTATTCTTTCCTTTCCCCTTCTTGCTTCCCACTTGACAATCTTACTTAATAACCCTTCTATATGGGATCCTCGATAGAGGTTTACTCTCTCCTTAAGATATTCCCATTGTAGAAGCTTCTTCACCACCTCCTCTCATCACACAACAATCACCACCAAACACATCTTCCCATTCCACCTCTTTTGCTTCTCATTCTCGCATCATTACTCTCACCACGTGGGCATCCCAATTAAGGATTCCCCTCACACTCTCTACCCTCCACTACATATATTCCTTCATCCATTCATGTTACACTCCTTTGTTTCCTTTCTTTCTTGTTATCACCTCATCTCATATCATATACCACTCAAACATACCTCACTCACTCTTTTCTCATCCTTCCCCAAATCCATCTTATGCCTGGTCATCCTACTTACACGCTCTCATAGTATGGAAAATTCACTTGAGGGTTCCCTTCAGTCCATTTTGTCATACCCTATTCCCACCAACTCTATCATCATCCTTCTTCTTCTTCAGCTTGGCGATCTTACTTAACCATTCCAACTGCATGACAATCTTACTTAAGACTTCCACTTAAGGTTGATCTAGCCATATGGCCTTCCCCCATCCCATCATATTTCCCGCATCCGGAAGCATGACGATCTTACTTAAGAGATTCTCTTAAGCATGACATGTCATCTTACACTCGCGCATCACTCTACAATCTCACCATCCATCTTTTCTCTTCATTCCCCATCATCACATCTTTTTACCACCACTATCACCCTCCTCTCTCTGGCAATCTTACTTAACCACTCACCCGACATGGCGATCTCACTTAAGAGTCCCTCTTAAGGATGATCTGTCTCATTTCCTTTCCCCATCACTACAAACCCTTCACCCTTCACTTTTTCTCGGTATTCCCCATTATCACATCCTTTCACCTCCTTTTCGATTCTCGCAAACACCACTTCTCGCTTGACCACTTGTCGTCTCTAGTTTTACTCGCTTGGCAATCTTACTTAACCACTTCCGTCACATGACAATATTATGTTAGGGTCCTCCCTACACTTAACTTTTCATCGTGAACTTCTCCCCCGCCTCATTCTTCGTTCACTTTGTTGATCACTTCTTCCACCTGGTATCTCCTCTACCCACTTTTTCCTCCTACTATTATCCTTTCTCCACATATCCTCTTACAACATACATCTAATCTCTTCCGCCTACAATCACATTTTTCCCCCATTTTCCCCTTCTTGATCCATCATCCTTCATACCATTTCTTCCCATTCTTTTCATGTCTTCATCCTCACCTTCTTCCTCATCCTCTCTCTCGCTTTCACCTAGTCCCAACTCATCCCTCCCATTTTCTTTACTCTTTCCACTTCATCTTCTCAAATTCCCCCACATTTCTACCCACACATGCATTCACCATTATTGTTAACATTCCTCTATCATTCTTTCATCATCATCTTCTATTCCCGCTAATAATTATAAATGGGCTTTCCCTAAAAATCATCAATCCCCATTCTCGCACGACCTCATTGACTCCCTTGACCTTCTAGAGTTTCCTTCATTCCTTCCCTCCTCTAAGCCCACCACTCATTGTAAAAGGGCTTTCCCTAACGTTCCTTTGTTTCCATTACCCTTTCCAATCCTCATTAGATTTCTCCTTTTCTTCATTTTTTCTCTCACTCTTTCCCACCACTTATTGTAAGGGGAGTTTCGTAACATCCCCTCATTGGCATTGCCTCTTCTATCCCCCATTCTCTTTTCTTTCCTATTCTTTTCCCTCAATCCCACCATTTCTTGTCGCTTCTTACCCATCTCTCCATCTTCTCTTCGCCCTCTTCAATATCTTTACTGTCTTCATCATACATCCTTTTTCTATTTTCTTGTCATCCTAGTATCCTCATTTCATGTATCTCTCGCATCTTTTCCAATCGATGTCATTCCTCCCCTCTTTCTTCTCTAAACATTCCTTATACTGTTCCCTTTCCACTTATTACCCCATTTCTGTATTCCCTTCCTTCTACATCATTTTCTTTGTTATCCTCTTCTCTCTCCCACCCCTCGTCTTATTTTCCTTCCCCGTATTGTCTTCTTCCCCTTTTTCCATCATGTTTCCTCCTTACTTCCCCATCAATAACCTAGCTCTTCGTGTTGTCCTATCTTTTTATCATACCACCCTCCACATGCATCTCCATGCGGTCCATTTCCATATTCTTTTCCTTGGTATTCCTCGCAATAACACGATTCCTTCAATCTTCTCCTTGTATTTGTTCTATCTTCCTTTCCTCTCCCCTAATTTTCACATTTTTCCGACCACTTCTCCTTTTCTCTACCACCCCTACCTTTTCGCTCAATCTGACTATGTTTCTCTTCTATTCTCTCCTCTTTTTCACACTTTCCTCGCCCCTCATAGTTTCTTTTTTTTCTCCATTCTACTTGTTCTTTCGTCCTCTTTCCATTTTCATCCATTTCACCCCCTACTCCCACCTCTTTTTCTCCTTCTTATTTATCCTTTCCTATTTCTTGCTTTTCTCACTCTATCATTTATTTCACTTTCACACATCCCTATTTAATATCTCTATTGCTTCCTTCATTTTGCACATCTCTCTATTTCATCCATTCACCCTCTCCTCTATCATTTTCCTATTTTTGCCTTGTTTGTCCTTCATCATTCCCTTCTTCCCCTATCATCCCTCTCTCTTATTTCTACCTCTTTCATTCCTTTTTTCCCCTCCCCTATCTCCCTTACTCTTCTCGTAATCAACCCCCAATCATATCCATTCCCTTTTCTCTTTCCCACACACCCTCACACCTAGCATTCAAGGCTGATTGAATCCTTTCTCCATTTGCATCGTGTGGTCATTCTAGTATCTTCCACTCCATTATCATCCTCTTCTCCACATAATTCATTTCTCTTCTTTTCGAGAGTTCTATCGTATATTCCATTCTCATCAGTCCTCTTGAGGGGGCATCATCACATCTATCCATAATCACATCTTCTCATGAAATTTTTGTCTTGGAGGATACTATGACATCCGTCACTCACCACTTTCTATTCTCCCCAACAAACATTCACTCTACCTTTTGCTTAAGAAAAGTAGATTGAATTCTTCCCCCATCTCATCTACTTTCTTTGAAAGGACACTACTTTCATAGTACCCTTCCAAAGAGGGGAAAATGTAGACACCCTAATTTCACATCTATCCTAAATCAATTAATTCCCCTTCCTCATTTCCCACAAAAATACACTTCGAATTAATCAAATATAATTTGATTAATTATCCATTTCAAAATCCAAAAAATAATTCAATCCTCACCACATGTCATTATTCTCCATGTTTTTCTACTATTGAATTAAAAATTTAAATTTAAATCCTCACCCACACTTCGTGGTCCCCACTCACCTAAAATCCTCCACCGATGAATTAAAAATATAATTCAAATCCTCACCCATTCTTTGTGGCCCCCACTCATCTAATCTTGCCCACATTTTCAAACCACTCACCTAATCTTGCCCACATTTTTAAACCATGATTACTTAAATTACTTTAAGTTAATCACTCCCCCAGGTTATAAATACAACCTTACCCCTCCCCTCTAAGGACATGGAGAATAAGCTTGAATGTCATATCTAATTTCTTGCATCCTTTGAGCAAAGAACATCCTTTTGTCTCATCTTAATGCCCAAATAGCCTCATAATCCTTTTTCCCATATGGTGCAAAGTAAGAGGATCGTTGTTATAGGAAGGTATTGCTCTGTCTTGAAGAAAAGCACCTACATATCACACAATCAGGGCTCAATCCAAGTTTCCTAGCCCATTCTGAGGTTTGCTACGGAACGTGAAGGAGGAGGTATGATTATTAGTATTTTACTTCCTTATTAGTAGTGTATTTTTCCTAGCTTATAGTTCCATAGGAGGTGGTTCATTATCATTATCGCATCTTCTTCCTCCTCATTTCCCATAACTTGTTTTTTATTTACAGCCAAATGATCTCTTGTGTCCATTAGGGCAGCAAGGATTTCATCGTGTTTTTAGGCAAGTAGCTACTTCTCCACCTAGCGGTGGGTTGTTTGCAATATTTCCTCTTGTTCTAACCATTTTCTGTTAACAAGAAAATTTAAGTTTTATCAGATTATGGACATAATAGGTCCAAGAGCTGCAACCTTCAGCTCTGATACCAAGATGTAACATTCCCATTTTAAAGCTTTATAAATAAGGGAAAAAATTGAATAGCGTCCTCTATTCTAAATAATCATGATTTAGAACACATGTTTTAAGTTTTCAAATAATGTTCTCTATCCCAAATAATCATGATTTAGAACAACACACATTCCATGCCAATCAATCTCATAATAGATAACCATATGTAACTATAATGACTCGGTGAACTACGATCTCTCATTTCATGACTCGGAGTTTCATCAATCTCTCATTTCATGACTCGATTTCTTACCGATCTCTCATGTTAGCTCAATGTATCGTATACTAAGTATACTTGGTTCTCTTACCCTTTTTTGGGTATTGAAGTGTTCCATTTAAGAGACCTATCTTAATATTTGCTACCAATATTCATCTGAAATCATGCTTCTTAAACTACATGACTTAAGACATCACAACCAGCAGTTTGCGATACTTTGGCCAAATATTTTCACATGCGGTGCATGTTCATATTCCTGGATGGCATACTCGTCAACCGGAATACGTCCTTCACCTCACTTCATCTGTTATCTAGAATGGTCCAATTTAGAAGGGTGTTGTAACGTGTCAGCTACAACATTGTGTCCTCATGAAGACCCTAGTCTTCATGATGACATAGTATTGCAGTTGGCGTGTACCAACATCCTATAGAATCACTCCATCTGGAGGTACATATCTAGTTAATAAGTTAAACACTTACTTATCTTCTTAATTAAGATTTAAATTCAGCAACCCTACTAATTCTTAATTTCTTTTATCATTACGGTTGCTAGCCATAAATGATTTACAATTGACATGCAGATAATATGCATCCAAATATCTCTTCCCGAAGGTTTGTGTTTCATCCCTTGATATCTTATTTTAAGATTCAAGCTTATAAACAATCAAACATACCAAAAGTAAGATTATCTTACTTAGCTTAATCAAGTTTAAGCATGATTGAATTTAGATTCAGATTCCTTAATAATAGACTTCATTATAATGAAGTCTATTTATTATATCTTTATTTATTTGTTTTCATTTATCTTATTCTGATTTTTGATTTAACAAGGAGTATACCTTCTTCCTTCCGAATCTCATTGAGTATGATTCTCAAAAGAGGTCTTAACGGAATGCTTATCCCTACAGGTTGTTTGTCTTTCCTTTGAATTAAATTAGTTAGGGTTCATTGTAACCATTTACTTTATACTAGAAATCGTAAGTAAATTACTCTTCTATTAATGTCAACTAATATACCATAATGAACTAGTTGAATGTTCATCTATGCAAGCCAACTTAAAAGTTACATTTAATAAAAGAATAGAGTATCAATTCCCTTTTTATCTATTTCATTTGAGTCCAACTGGAATGATTCAAAACAGATATGTTTACGAGAGAATAGGGATAAGTTTACAAATTCCCTTTACTAGTATGTCCAAAGAGAATGACACATCAAGTACAAATATCACTCAATCCTTTTTCCATTCATCAAGTAAATACACATTTTACAAGTCTAAACATTTCAGACATCTTTCATGCCAATCAACATTAATAAACTTAAGTAAGAATTACAACTTTTCCCTTGCTAATTACATTTCAGTGAGAATCATAATTCCTCATAAAAGATCCAACTTTTAGGTAAACATAAGAAGCATCATAAAAGAACTTGTCCTCTTTTATCACTTACGGAATCCATCTGCAAAAATTGCTAGCATGGGTCAGTTCATCTAACGAGCATGATAAGCACTAAACATTAAAACGATGTGCTTTTAACTAACTGTCTCATAAAAAGAACTCGATTTTATGAAACAGTAAGTCAATTCAGCTAGATACTTCATAAAGAATAAGAATCATAAAAAGAAGAACAGAGTTCATAACCTCATTTCATTAAGTAAACATCATGATCAAATCAACACTCTTTAATCAATGATTTTATCGTAATGTATATTAGATAAATAATATATAATCTAAATTACTTACTTCATTCCTACTATAGTTATCTATAGTTCATTTCCATATTCATTCAATCCTAATCAAGAGAGGTAATAACTCTAATGATTTACTAATGGGGACACTTTTGAGAAGCAATGATCTCCTAAGTTTAGCATTAATGTACTTTATCAACAATAACCGTAACCAAGCACATTCATTCTCTATGACAAGACTTAGGAAGAACCAACAACATCCAAAATTAATAGTTTCTCGATATATATATATATATATATATAAATATAATATTATAGTTTCTTTATATATATATATATATATATATATATATATATATATATATATATATATATATCAAATTTAAGTTGACTCTAGCCTAAGTCTCATGTTTATCATCAACAAGTTTTGTAAAGCATAATTTCCATTACATACACCTGAAGGTAGTCACACATCAACATCCTTACCTCCCTAGCAAGTATTTGTTAAGGGGAAAAGGAAAAGAAGATATTTCCTCTAACTATCTACTCTACAATATCCTTCAACTAACACAACCAAACAGGTCGATTTCATGCAAGGAGGAATAATAGAAGAGAATAAGGATAGAGAGAGAAAAAAATATAACTTCCTTCAGATTTCGAAGATAAACAACAATGAGTACCTTAACTCAGAAAAGAGAGAAAGGAGGAACATAGTCGAAAACAAAAGGGCTGAACTAATTCTTTCAAGCAACATATGATTTTAACAACCATTGTAACACAACATCATAGTTGAAATTGAATCGATATAAGACACACAATTGAAACCAATAAGGCAGAGCCCAAAAGAGAAGGCTTCTCATCCAATAAAGAGAACAACCACTGTTGTACCAAAAACTAATACAAGTTTTCAAGCAACAAGCTCAATAATTGATTCCTTAGTTTCATTTCAGTGAAGATAGCATCTACCCAGACGTTCTCTTATTTCCCAAATAGAGAGAGAGACCTACAATGTATTCCTATGTGCCCAAGGGAAACAAATACAAGATTACAGCCAAGCCAACCATGTACCCACTTTACAAGAATCAAGGAAACAATCAATAGGTAAGAAGGATAGAACTCCAACCCAAATTCAACAAAATGAAGGCAAATCAAAGTGACTTAACCCCAAGTCGGTGTTCAAAATTGAACTAAAAAGGAGAAGAGTAAAATCAAAACATTCCATCTCACTTCCTCCAAATAACCGAAACTCGAACTAATATAAAGTTCCACTAAGATAATCCATTCTTACAACAACATTAATAGAGGTTAATCAAAAGGTTATTCACAAACCCTTTCATAACATGCAAGTGAGAGAAAAAAAGTATCCTCACACAATTCCGAAGGATTTAAACCGTATTTTACTAGATTTCGAGCAAGGAAGAATAAATCCAAATGAAATCCTTTCTTAACAATCCCACAAAGATCATAGATTCAAAACGTAAAAACTCAAAAGGAATAAACATATCATCGCTGTATTCAAACAAGTTTGAATTCACAAAAACATCAAATCGAATAACGGTTACATCATAACCCAACCAAAATAATCAAGATTCAAGCAACTCAAATTTCAATAGAGAACAATGCATTTCATACCTTCTCTCGTACAAAGGAAAAACAAACTCATATCGAATATTTAGCAACAATGTCTTTCCCTTAATCTATTTTGCACAGACAACAAAAGTTCACATAGTTGACAACATTCCAGATCTAATAAAGGTTAAAGCATGATTTACCCATATTTTCAACAAGGAACCAACCCACATTCCATTTTTTCAAATAGTGAACCTCATCAGAAAATACAGTGAACTTATTCAAGCATGGACATAAAATAACATCACAACAAAAACTCATTTGTTTCCAAGAGAAAATTTGTTCTAATGAAGACGTTTAGTAAAAAGCAGAACTATTTAATAAGAAGAGTTTATCATGCCTGATAGAGTTTCCTTTTGATTAGCCAAATATTTCTAGCCGAGCCTCCCAGAAATCTCTTCTTTCCAAAACAACGTCAACAACCAATCTTCCTGCTTCCCTTATACTTCTACAAGTCTAGAAATAGCTCAAAATTCCAAAGATCACAAAGGATCAATAATGAAATTGTTGGTTCGAAGAACCGAACCCTCATGCAGAGTGAAAAACCAAAACGAACAAATGACCAAACAACTTTCCCCAATTTATGCATGCCTAAACTCCTAGGTGGTTTCTTCCACTAAGCCCAAGGCCATTGAATGCATTGAATGCCACTTTCCCTCCTCTTTCCTCACGCCACCGCCAATTCAAATTTGGCGAGGTTCCATTTCAAAATCTGCATGTATTTTAAACTTAGCAATGATGTCAGCTAGGCATCCCACCATCTCTCCAAGTCTCCGCCAAACTTGGCAGGCTCAAGATGTAAGGACATAAATTAATCCTCATAAATACCTTAGAAACCATCGCCACCAACTTCCCACTTTCCATGTAACCCTTAGGTCCCCTTTCTTTTCTTAGTAATAGTTTAGATTACATTAGCATTAGCTAGGTTTCCCTTTAGTTCTTAGGTCATTAAAAATTTCCTTAGGTTAGTTCGAGACTCATAACCATAAAGCATACTTTCTTAGGTTAGGTTATAACCCTTAGATTAGAATCCATATAGAATAGGATATTACATCCTAGGTTAAGGCATAAACCTTAGTAATTTAGGAATAGGTCCTAGGTCGGTCTTATTACAGTAGGTTAAAATCCAATTAGGATAAAACATCACAATTTAGGTCAGATCCGAATAGCATCAACCATTCCGACCAAGGCTAAGGTATTTTCCTTAATAGCCCAGTAATAGATCCTTTATCTCCTCACGTTGTTCAACGTTATAAAACATTTATAAAGGAGGTCCAAGCTCACCATTTGTAACATGATGCCAAGTAAGAACACCTGAAGCCAGACCCTTAAAATTTATAACAAAACATAGCTCAGTTCCTCATTGCCTTTCCGTTTTAGAATGTTAGTTATCAAGATGATACTAACGAAGAACTGAAGCATACCTTGGATCAATGGAATTGATTTAAGTGTGTTTTTATCATATGGTAAGTAATAAAACAACAATGTAGATTTACAATTTGTAATTCACATAGCAGAATGGCTTCATTTCCTAGTAAATAGAATTACAAAAAATATGAACTTCTAAATAGTAATAACTTATCCATTGTAAACATGATTTTCAAACGTCAAAATAATACACCTTCCTAAGAGAAATCACATGTCAATGTTTGCAATGCCGTAAGTGTAAGTCATCATAGTAATAGTCATGCCAAAGATGTTACATAAGTTCCCTATACTAATCAATTGAGTAACATCAATGTGAAAATTTTCAAAAAAACATGTATACACATGAAATTATGAAAATGCTAAAAAGATTATTGAAATTTCCCTTCATCATAATCATGTGGGGATCGAACTATATTATACGGTCTTGATTAAAGTGTACAGCTTTTAACCATGTGTTGTTTTTTCCAAAATTTAATATATGAATGCATTTCTAGGTGCTTGTGTACCATGTCTATGTCTACATCTACTCCCATAATTCTATTTGTGTATGTTGAATATGTAGAATAAACCTAGATAAATGCCCCCTCTTTTTAGGCATGTGTGAAAACTAAATTTGATCATGTTGCTCAAAAGAAATTGGTGTGTACAATTGAAGGAGATGTCTGAGAAGCTATGTAAAGTGTTAAAGAGGTGGCCACCTTGGATAACTTGAGTGTGTAAAAGGAAAGGTGTTTTCACATGGCAAAACCATTGAACACAACAAAAATAATGTTATTTATAAATAATGATAGTAGAAACTAAAGAAACCATTAGAAAGAACACCGGAGGAAAACAAAAACAAAATCAATTCATCCAAGCAAACAATGACATATAGAAGCATACAAAAGGGCTTATGGCCTACAAACATGGGACACCCATGGTCTCATAAGACAATCAAGACATATATGCCTTCAAATAAGGGAAAGAAATTTGTAAAAAAGATAGGCATGATACCATAAACATGGGACACCCATAATCAAGCACATAGGCCACAAGAAAGGAAAACATGTGAGCAGTAACACAAGCAAGTATGCATGAAATAAGAGTTTCAAAACATGATAATGTGATGTAGCAACCTAACATGAGTGAAATATGTGAAATAATAGATGTCAATATTACACAAGACACAAGTGTTAGTCATGTTAGTTTGAAAAGTAACAAGTAAATAATGTATATAATTGAGCATAAATAAGGAGGTACAAATGAACTATAATGGAACAATAGCACTTGTAGGATGTGGAGGAATTTCCTCCAAATGATGATAATGTAAACAAAAATTAGTGCTCATATAAGTGTGTATCAATATGTGTGTCCTGCATCCAACTCAATATACCTAGTGAATGCATGTGTGTAAAGAGATAAATAATTATATATATTAAACCAAACTAATCAATAGCACGTGTAATGTAAAGTGCTAACAATGTAATTAAAATGCCCAAGTCCTAATTTTGTATTTTTGCAAATATTTGAGTTTTTTGTATTACTATAATGCATAGCTATGTACAAAAGATGTGGGTAGCCCCAACACTACCAAGTCTTATCCAAGAGGTCATCAATGTTGTGGTCAAACCCAATATAGGTAGGGTTTGCCATGTTGTGTTACTTAGTACAATGAGATTCAAGGAACGGACCAGTTTGATGAAAGTAGTACATTTGTAATGTATTCTTCATCGGTATAAGGAGGACCTTGGGGTTTGAGAGCATGAATATAATGTGTCCTATTGGATTTATAATGATCTGAGAACCCTCCTTCGAACAAATAAGACTCACCTTCGGGTTCTCATATGCTGAATTAATATGACTTAATAAAAATTGATCAAAACTGAATTGAAATGTTGAATATGGGTTCAAAACCAAACTTTGAGTGTTTAAGCAATCCATTCATTCCATTTTACATATTTAAAGTTGATTAATTATCCATTCATGTATTTTCCTCTTTATAATGGTCAATTTCCTTATAAAAACTTGCATCCAATAAATTTATAAACTGATTTAAAATTATGTAAACTCAATGCAAAATCCGAAAACAAATGACACGAAGTTGTTTAGGAGGAGTCACCAAATGGCTACATCTCCGTGTTCTTTCGAATGCTCCACTAATCAATCAAATGTAAGTACATTTATAAAATCCCTACAAATTTTTAATGGAACTGAAAAATTGCATAAAATGGTACTTTAAACCTTCAAAAAAACATCGATGGATAATCGAGACCATTCTCTACCTTCTTGTAGAAAGCACCGCAAGTTCATCTTCCTTGGTTCTCCATAAAAAAACTCAAAATTTGCTTCTCTAAATATTTCAAACAAACCCAAAATGGAAGAGTAATACCACCATTAGAATTTTCTCTAAATTCGGAAATATCTCGTAAGGGCTCATAACTTGAATCCTCTCCTAAGTGGCTCAAATCTACATTTTATTACAAACTTTCCCTGGTTGGATTTACACATTCATGTCGCATGTGTTCAATAAAATTCAGCGAGATCATTTTATAATATGTTGCACATACAAGCACAATAGTAGGGTGATTATATTTTTTCTTCGACGGGAAGGTTTGAATCCCCCTCTGTCACTTCACATTTTCCTTGGTGGGAAAGATCCCACATTTCCCATGTAGGCGTTGAGGGGTTAGTTTAATACTACGGTAGAGTCTGTTGAACTTTGGCTTTAGAGTCTTTTTTTGGGTGGTATATGTGTTTCCCAAACTATGTTGCATCATTAAGTTTGTTACATTGGTGGCAATGCAAATGAGTTGATGTCACAGAAAACTGTGCACACATCAAGTTAGGTGTTGGCTACGTGGATATGCAAATAACATTGAGTTGGGGGCTGAGTCCTTTAGATAGCACGTAATGCAAGGTTTAATTTTCCATCGATAAGGGTCGAGTTGTTGGTTTGTTTCACCACCCAATGTGGCCGAGATAGTATGGTCCACTCGTTGTGGCTTAAGGTAAGTGGCCATGTTGGTATAGCAATGGAAATGTTGATTTATACATCCGACGGATAGATAAACTTGAGTCATATGTTGAGTTGTATGTAATTTGGCCAAGTAGATAAGGCTGAGGTATAAGGAATAAACCCATCCAACGTGGATGACCAACTCGGTGGGGAGTTGATCACCCCACCAGCTAAAATATAGCTCTGCCCGAGTTGGATAATGTGTGCAAGGTAATAAAATTCAACCCCGCAATAATAAAATCTTGCATTGGAAATTTTAAAGCGATATTAGGTATATATAAGAAAAATGGTGATAATGGCAATATGAATAAAAGGTGGCAAAGGCACCCCTCCTTCAAAAGAGTGTGTTGAACCCGGCCGAGGTTAGGGCCCACTAATGTTTTATGTGTCGAAGATTGGTGATGTTCAAAACATAACTTTTAACCATTTTTATTAGCTTTTTCTAATTTCCCATGTGTCAACGTGTCATTCATTGACCAATTTTGACCAATTTTCAAACTCAACTTTGACCATCGATATCTTCTCTCGCATCCGCACTCCATTTTTGAGTTCTACATACCGTTAGAAAGGTCTCATAATGATATACATAATGTTCATATTTTACGGATTTTTAGGAAAATTTTAACCACCAAAAACTCCTTTGTATCATATAATCGGGAGTAGGCATACCAATAAGAAGAGGAAAATCAATTCTAGAGTTATTTGGGGTGAGTGTGCCAAATATATGTCATAACCAAGATCATCTAAAAGCTAATGTTGTGGGTCATAGATCAAGAGAGACCCGAAATTTAGGGGTGATAATGTGGAGGCCAAAGGCAATCATGAGCATAATATAACCTTGAAAAAAAAATTATGGGTGTTAAAATGAGTGTATTGTTAGAGGGTATAAGTTCTAAATAAGGCAACGCTTCATAGGTATATACGTTCTTGTTTGTATGCAAATTAAATGGCACATGTGGCCAATAATGACTTTGAATGTAAACAAGATTACTAGTAGAAGTATCAAAATGTGTCGATTACACTTGATATAGGAAAATTAGTAGAGGGGGTATGCATGGGGGAGGGTGTTGTTGTAGGAAATAAAACAATATGTCCATGTGATTTAAGCTCATTGATTAAGTGGATGAAATATTGGCAATGATCAGTTCCATCTCCATAAATGTGATGATAATTACAATAATGGGTATCAAGTTGGTGAGAAAGCTTAAGATTAGAACGATACCACTTAGAAGGAAAAATGAGGAATCCACAATCAAGCAAGATATACAACAAGCCATGTGTTGTATTGAGATGAGCCATGATGACAATGGGATGTACAGGTGGTAGAGTATCCAATGTTTTGATTATAGTGGGGTGGAAATATTATCGGGAGAATAGTAGAGACATCACTCTTAAGTTGATAGTTCTCGTGTCGAGTGGATACATAGAGGGAATGAAACATGGATTCATCTTCGTCGATTGGTTTGAAATTGAGTCTATGCAAATTTTCATCGGTGATGTCAATGGTGTCATCATCACTATCAATATTGTAATAAAGTGCACTAGGTTGTTGAAAATAACCTTCAAATAGGGGTAGTAATTACTGGTGATGAAAGAGTGATGGAGGATGAGGGTAGGTTGAGGTGCTAGGATATGTAGAACTTTCTATAGATGAAGATGGAATGGAATCTGAATGGTGGTTGATTTCTCCTACAACATAAGTATCAATATGGTATGTAGGTATGGATTGTAATGGAAGAGTGATAAAAGGAAGTTGTGGATGGGACATATAAAGTTGATAATATTGAAAGGGTCAAGGTCGGCGCAGTTATGTGTGTTTAATTTCATTATGTAGGAATTTAACACAACAGTGGAAAGTAGAAGGAACAGACTCACATATCATGTATCTAAGGGTGACCCCAAGAGTAAGTTGTAATGAAGAACATTATCCATGATATGAAAATTGGTTGGTAATGTCGTAGGGCCAACATGAACATCCAAAGTTGGTTGGTAATGTCATAGTGCTTAATGTGGAGTGTGTAACATTATCGAAGCCACAAACAAAGGGGTAATAGTAGTATTGATTGCATTAGACGAAAGACCCATTTACAATAGAAGAGACTTAGGACAAATATTGAGACTATATCCATTTTCAATCAAAACCCACTTAATGAGAAAACATTGAACATGTGTGGTGATAAAAAGAGGTGGGTAGGTGCCATAATCGTAGATGAGGGATACCAATGGCTTTAAAGGTAATATCCTAGTTGAGGGATTTGAAATTATCCATGATAAAAGAAAATAGAGTTGGTTGAATATTGTCAGTAAAGGAAATGATCCCAAATCCAATAGGAGGATGTCCTTATACACTGGTGCATTTTAGAGGATCTCCAAGAGAGAGATCTTAGCAAGAGTATTATTAAGTTGTTCTAATAGGTCATACTCCATAGAGGGTGCAGTAGATTTATCCATGAGAATTACAAGTGGAGGATGAAAAGATGAGTTTCCCCTATGGGTTACTTAGTGCAACCTATGGTGAAAAATTCACAGTGTGAACTATGAGGTCAAAGTTGAAGCATGGAGGGAACCGAGTAGTAACAGGGATGGCTTTAGAGTGTATATCTGCACAAGTGAGGGGGGTATCAACCATGTGGAAAGTAGGGTCAGGATAATAACTCTTTCCAATAATTAAAGCATTAGCATGGACCTGGTTAGAGGGATATTGGCCAATGCTAGCATATGGGGAGAGTTGTTAGACCTAAATTGACAAGCATATAAAATAGAGGATAACGACATAGTAGTACGGATGAAAAGAAGAATATACCACTCAAGAAAAACATAATAAACCCTTAGAGCATTAGGTTTTTATATCAATAATCCTAATACACAAGGAATGGATCCTATATTAGGTTAAGGGTTCGATCAAAAGTGGGTTCACCAAAATGTTTAACCCTAAATTAAATTTCAGGTCAATTTAATTAGGTGTGGATTAGATTTGAGTTGATTTACAAATATTACACAAATGTTACAATATGAATATTAACTCATAATTACAACACAAATCGATAGAAATAATTTGCATGAACTAATCAACCTAACATACAATCAAAAGTAAAAACGTATGTATAGAATCACTCAGTTTCTTTCAAATGATTTTGGAAAGATATGGGACTATGCAACGTTGAAATTAGGAGATCTTAACCAAACTAAACTTCACAACTAAAATTGAACTGCGTGAATCTATATGGGTCAAGACCATACAACTTATTCATGACAAATTTTCTTCCCGGTTTTATCTATTTGGAATCGTTTCGAGTCATTTTCTCAGAATCTTTTTGGGTTGGCCTTCTTCCTAGTTTTGTTTATTGTTGTTAAACCATAGTTTTCACACATGCACCAAGACTCTCTCAATTGACTAAACATCATCTCAAACCCTATTCATGAATGAATATACCTACAAAACAAACATTAGAAGGATCAGTAGGCACCCCCATACACCGCCAACATTGGCACTACTCCAAATAGGCCTCAAATCGCATGTCATTCTCTACCTACCATGTGATATCTAGATAGATCCATAATATTTGGCATTTTCTTTAACCATGCACACTTTGACTTGGATCTTGATATACATACTTGGAGAGAGGATGTTGGAGAGATTTTAGATGAGAGATATGGTTGCCTTAACTTGGTTCGTAGCTTCAAAAGTAATGTGGGTGATGCCCTAATTACTGCAGAATATGTTATTACAAGATTTAGGGATCTTTGAATGTCTTTTACAAGTGTATAAAGTGAGTGCTCTAGTGTATTTCCTTAAAGAGTTCTAAGTTAGAAAATGAGGTAGTTTTTACTTGCTTATATAGGGTTCCCTAGATGATTAATCTAAGAAAGGTCGACCCGAATTAATTATAAGACCCAAAGAAATATGTCAATTTGAAAGTGCATTTGGAAGACATGTCACCAAGACCATAATAAAAATGAACTTTGGGGCCCAACTTCAAGCCACGTGGCACTAATTTTTGTTCCTGCATATTCTGTAATTATTTCTCTACTCAACCATCTTGCACCCAACTTCACGTAATTATGCTACACGATGCAATTCAGGATTTCCTACCTTAGATAATTTCCATTTAAGCTCAAGGCCCAAGATCACAACACATGTCACACATGTGGAGGCCACCCAACTTCACAAGATCATATTGTGTGGCACATTTCATCTTCTAGGATCCTTTTCATGCCTTAATCAATTTCATCATTGGTAAAAACTAAGTGGAACCTTTTCTTCACTTAACATAACATTCATTTTCTATATAAAGATCATCATGGCCCTCTTGGCAAATGTGGGATTAATCTTCAAAGTCAAAAGCAAAGGCGTCCTCCATTGATGAGATTCAAGCATGATTGTGTTGAACCAAAGGAAAACAAAGATCTTCCCAAGGCTCTAACTTGATTATAAATGTAATGTAGATGCTCCAAAAATCCCAAGGTCGATTGTGTAGACACTACAAAGCTAAATTCACCTCAAAACCAACCATAAAGAAGAGAAAAGTTAGAAAAATGGATGTAGCATTGAATGGATGAACATTGGCAAAGATAACGAAATTTCTATGCTTAAACCCTTTCAAAATCTTCTTGTAAGCTGGTAAAATATATACATACCACAAAAATCCAAAAAGATACCATAAAAGCTCTTTAAAATATGAGAAAACAGGGAAATGTAGTTTAACCGCACAAAATAGAGCATAAGGCTCATTTTGTCAACAGCTTTGTGACTCACACAGGGTCATTAATTGATTGCTAAATGAAAATATCAGTAGTATTTTCATCCATTGGGCATGGAGTCTGCATGAAACACCTTAATTCTCACAAAAGAAGTTTGGAAACTTTTTAAACCTTTCTTTATTCTCTATTTTGGAACTCTACCAATAACAACTTCAACATGTCTTCAAAAGATTGGCTCAACATAAATTATGTACAAAATTAAAACACAAGCAGCTTCCCAAATGGAAAATAAAGGGTGTGCAACAACACGAGTTATGCAAAAGCAAAATAAAACAACCTATATCAATAGCTTTAAAAACAAGACTATACAAAGTCACAAACGGGTCATGAGAAGTAACTTCCCTTTTCGACAAAAATACAACCATGGGATTATTTTTCAAACACCCATGGAAAGTGAGAGGAGTGAAAATAGGGTCTACAACTACTATTTCTCTAAAATATCATCTCCAATGAAAGTACGCACCTCTTCTTGATGTGTTCTTTGTTTGTGAAGGTGTATCATATCAACCTTATAGCTCTTCCTCATGCTTTGAAGTGGGCATCAATGGTGTCATTTTTGATTGAGGCTTTGAAATAGCTATGTGTGTCTAATCGAGACACCCATTTCTCAAATCCAAGGGCCCATATTATCCTTTTAGGTTTTCATGGTCATCCTTGTGCTCAGCTTCATTAACAAATCTTGTGAGCGCATCAACATCCTCAACCTTTCTTCCTTAAACATAGATTTGGTAGGCTCATCCTTGTCTTCACGGAGAGGTTTTATGAGCTCATTTCCCTCTTCATCTAAGGCTTCAGGATCTGATAGGCTAATGATGTCATTCCATCTAAGTTGTTCAAGTGGAGAGAAAAATATCCTCATTGTACGCATCACCAATGGAAAGCATAAGGCCTTCAAAAAAATTCCTCTATGAAATTCTTCCTCTCTTTCGCTAGAGATATATCTTCTCGAATCGCAGGATATGTGCAAATCCTACTATGGGGCTTGGGGCCTCATTTGATCTTCTTCACCTTAAACACAAGGCTTGTGCGCTCACTCTCTTTCTCCTCTTCCCTTTGGATTTCTATTTGATCAATCTTTTTGTTCAACATCACCTTCAATTCTTTAACATTGTAGTCTCCAATTATTTTAACAAGCTCCAAAAAAAAATGAGTCGTGCTCATCTTCTTTCTCCATTTCATGCTTGATCTAATCATAATAGGTGTCCAAAGACACTTTTTTCTCCTTTTCAGGATCATTCTTCTTATCCTCTTGCTTCATCTCATTCTCCTTGTCTGACAACTCATCTTATTGCTCCATTAGAACATTATAGACAAGAGGGAGCTCTTGGATGACCTAAAATATGACTTCATCATCGTTTACATGGTCATTCCACCATGAAATACCTATCTCCTTGTCTCCAATGATGAAGTCTATCTCAACAGGACAAGGTATCCTTACAAGAGGTTGGCTGCAACTAAGCTCCTCAGGTTGTCTCTCCAAATGTTGTGGTAAATGTTCCTTCGTGTGCTCTTACTTCAGCAACTCAAAGGAAATTGAAAACTTATTTTTGATTTTATCTTCCTCGTGAAATTGTTCAAGGTTGGCAAAGACAAGAAAGGAGGCTTGTATACGTATTACTCCATTGGAGCTCTTTCGACAAGCCTTGGTTGGTTGCAACGGGTAGTGGATGGATGTAAAATTGTTGTGAATGGAGGGGATAGGAGATTTTTTTAATGAGCTAAGTGTTGCACAAGGAGAGGTATGGGAGAACTCATAAAATGGAGGAATGCATGAATTTTAGGTTGAGATTGTAGAGGGTTCATATGATCCAAATGAGTGGATCATCATGTTTCAGGGAAGAAAAATCTCATTAGAGCTCAAAAAGGAAGGGAAAACATGTTCTCTAGGCTAAGAGGGTTGCAGGTGATCAAATGACTAAGTAGGTGGACTATGAGAGCATGGAAAAGTATTACCCCATCGACAAGGGTGTTTTAGACCAAACTGCTTGACCTACATTTTTCCAATCAAATTTTTCACCTTCCTCGTGTTTTCCTCCATGGCTTTTATCTTTTGCTACATCTAGGATGAAGCTAGCTTTAACCTCTACATACTCCCGCCCTAAAAACCACCATAGTAAGAAATATATTCATATGCATAAGTTTGATTTGGTGCACAAGCCTATCTATCATGAAAATTTTCGATCCTTGGCGATTCGGGAAGCCATGATTATAATCGTGGTAGGGCGTAGGAGTAATGTATTTTTATTGTGTGGAAAGGTGGAAAAGAGTTCCAATGGGTAAACGAATAGGCCATGAAAATTTAATTACATTGAAATAATGAAGGGAAGGGATGGATATGGTGTGTAGATGAGAGAATTGGATTGGTGAAGTGAGTGGAGTCACTATGTGCTTGGAAAGATGGTTTAAAAAAATGAGCTAAAAACACAAAAACTTAGTTGTAAAAACACAAAAACAACATTCTTCTATTAGCAAATATTCCAATTTTAAAAGCAAGAACATTGTTGTCCCACCATGTGTGCCAAAAAAATTTGATGTTAGAAATGTGCGCCTGGGACAAGCAATTTTCGGAGTACCTCCATAAACGTGGTACATTGGCTCATGTATGATGGAAAAGTGACATGCGAGCATGGGAATCTACAAGTAACCTTTCTCGCACCCGACCTCCCGAGGTCGTGCCGAGACAGCCGGTGGGGATGGAATATACGTGGGGTATAGGCAAACTAGTCAGGTAATCTTATATCTTCAACACGCACTAATGGAATCTACGAATCTAAGGCAAAGAAGGCCCTCTTAACTTGAATCGGCATGATAGATCGGTCGGCGAGGATGATCGTCAAGGCTCCAATCAATATTGAGCTCTAGCGTGATCTCGATCTATAGGTTGTGGGATATGGGGAAAATGACTTGGAATTGTTTCATGTATTTCTCCAGACAGGGTCATATGATGGATTATGGGTACAGTGGATTCTATGGTCGATTCTCCGGTCTAGTCCAGAAATCCTTAGCTTCGTTAGCTGCTATATCTAACAAGGATAATTGTGTGATAATGGTTGGTGGAAGTGGAGTGGATCTAAATACTAATGTGCGTAAGCCAGCATCTACGTCTGATTGACCTGTGGACTCGTTGGGTTGTGGGATTTGTGGATCACAACCGTAGATTCGTGGTTGTTGTGGACCTGTTATGGTCATACGTGGAATCAATTCCTAATTGCTAATATCTAGTAGTTGTATGCCTTTTCGGCCTTTATATTTAGAACTAAAAGTTGTGCAACTTTCTCATAGTACCTTACAGGGGTTCTAGCAACCTGAATTCGTAAGCTAGTGTCTATGTCAGTGAGAATGTCTCATGCGTGCTCCTGGGTCAGGGATGAAAGGATCACAACCGAATGTTTTCTCTCTTTCGTGCTCTTCTACAAATCCTATGGATAATTATCTAGGTAACTTTTGTAGTTTGGTTGGTTTGACCAAAACATGTGTGCTTGGTCATCTTCTATATTTAACCCTCGTGAATCGTGAGCTGATCTATTGTAAGTCTCGTTGTTATTCGGAAGAATTGGATTCTAAGATTCTCGATATATATATCATTATTGCTGTAACAAGATTGGATTGAGGCACGATTGGCTCGAACATGTATTCTCTGGGCTCCCTAGGTCCCGTGATTGTCATGCAAAAGGAAATGATATAAATCTAACTAATGACATAATAAACTAACTATGCAAGATACATCTATGTATATTCTTCTATTTTGTATGTTTGATAAACTATTGAACAGAATTGAAAGAGAAACTATTTCAAATATATCTAGAAATTGACAACTAAACTAATAACGAAATTAAAACAAACAAAGTAGCCGAGTATAGCTACTTGCCTATGTAGTTGTAAATCTATTCTAAATAACCAGATAACTAATCTAATCTATTTGAAAGACTCTCGATCCTACCTCAGAAGTGAGGAGTGAATCATAGTTTCTCATAAACTATCAATCCCCACAGCTTCCCCGGTAATATCGAAAGTGAGATTAACTGAAATGAAATGATTGACTACTCTATTTGATATATTTTAACTAGAACTTTGAAATCTTGAACCTAGATTTTGCATAACAATGGCGAATCCGGTTGTGTGTGGCTTTGTCCCCTCAGTGTGATCTCCTCGTTCCTTCGTGCTCACGTGAATCTAGAAAAGTGTGTAATGCTAGCATCAATAGAAGTAGGTATTGGGACAGTGGCAGCTTAGGATGCAGACCGAATACAATGCGAGTAGGAGAGGGATAGCGCAAGAGAACAGAGCTTGGCTTATGCAATTCCTAGTGGGATTTATTGCGAGTCATACAACATAAAACGTCCAGAACCTAAAACTATCCTGTTTGACGAACAAGACCTGTAACTTTAATGGCTTCCTACTAAAAATCAAACTATCATATTCCAATGAATTGCATGAAACAGTAACAACATTAGCACAAGAAGATTATGTGGTTTCCTAAACAGCTAAACAACACTAACCATGCATGCAACAAATAAAACTATGAATCCTAAGCAAAATTGAAAGACTAAGCTATTGAAATGAGAAATTGAGAGGTAAATTTTGAGGGGCCATTTGCTTGAGCACAAGCCAGCTATTTATAGAATTCCCATTTACCCAAAGGTGAAAACCAAATTGAACTCTTTAACCATAAACAATGCAAAAACACTATTCCAAGGAACCAGAATCATAAATACAAGCAAAGGCGGTGAAAAAGTTGGTAAACGTTGAAATTTATGTGAGTCGCGTTAAAAAGAACATTCTGGAAAATACGTGAAGGACCGCCGCCTGAGAGCAGGGTGGCGGTTTCGTCACTAAAGACTAAAATGCAAAGAAAAGGAGGGGAGAATAGAAAACAAAGCACATAGGGGCTAAGCGGGGCATGCGGGATGTTAACGCATACTTGGAGAGCTTTTCCGGATCCCAAACACCTTGCGAGGAGACCTGTATCATCATTAGGGCACATGTAACCGTGTTCGTAGTGCGAAGCACTTACAATTTTTGGTACGTATGTATTGCCCCCTCGGAGAAGCATTTTAGCCATGAAGGGGCATAGAATGGTGGGTCCGAGTATGGCGGTCCCGAATGGGAAGTTAAAATTTATACTTGATACGCCCGTGTGTCAAAATGACGCCCTTTGAGATTCCAAATACTCTGCAAAATGAAAAGAGGACTCAAGTGCAGATAGATAAAATAGATCAAAAAATAAACACTAAAATAATATGAAATGAGGACGTATCATTTGTGCGGGGATAAGAACTTACCTCCGCTTCGGTGCTCCAAACCTACGAAAAGGGGCATTCAAAACAAGTCAGGATGCTATATATATATAAAAGTGGGCCCATTTTCCTATTCATTTATGCGTGTCAATTTGATTGATTTTGAGCTCTGGGACCCACGGTGATGGTTTTTGACGAGAGTATAGTCAAAACGTTTGGGACGAGATTGTGATCATGCCTCCGCGAGTGGAACACCGACCCGTGAGATCACAAGTTATTTTTCTCGATTTACCATTTTTATCCCCAAATCTTAAAATGGTGAAATCTTTGTCATGGGGGGATTATTTTTGAAAATGTCGCTTTAATAGGGTCATTTAGGGGGTGTCTAATGGGTAGGCTTTGTTTTGGTCAAAATGATCTTTGTTTTGTGTTTTTAGCCGTTTTTAGGGCATGTGACCCGCGTGGAAATTCGGGACATGATCGCCACCCTGAGCAGGGTGGCGGTTACACGACCGCCGCCCTAATCAGGGTGGCGGTTACAAGACCGCCGCCTTTAAGGCACGATTACAGAACCACCGCCTTGCTCAGGGCAGCGGTCCTTCACAGAATGCCTAAATAATACTTGTTTGAATTTGTTTTTGCATTTCTAGCATTCTTATATGTTTTCATGATTTTTCCAATGTCATTTTGAATACTAACTTACTCCTTTTTGTGTGTTTTTGGGTGTATGCAGGCGAAGGAGGAGTATATCAGATGGAGCCGAGAGAGAGAGTGTGACTGGCTTCCAGCAGTATTGGATGCACTTTCTCAGGATGAGCAGGACACTCTTCAGAGGGCCGGTATATTGCGTATATCACGGGTCCCGCATGTTGCACCTTCTAGTCACATACTTTGTGACTTGTTTTCATATTGGGATGTTGATTGGAACACTTTCTAATTTCCAGGAGTCAGGGGTGAGTGGACCATTACTTTGGAGGATGTTTACCGCATCTTGGGGGTCCCAATCATCAGGAGATGGCTCACACTTGAGACAACAGGGTCATGGGCTCAAATAGCACAATGGGCTTCATATATGGGAGATGTAGTTATCTCCACTGGTTTGAAGAAGGGGGTGAGGGTCTAATCTATTCCTAGCCTACCTATCCCTTTGATTCGTCAGGCCATTATGGGGATCCTTGCCTCAAGATTGATCGGGGACAAGGGAGGAGACACTTTACTTTATTACTAGTCCCCCATCATTGCACAGATTGAGGTACATGGCCAGATTTATGCCTGGGGAGCCGACATTCTTGGGACCACTTATCATGATCTATACCGGGTGGTTCATTTACAGGGGCAGTCATTGAGCCATCTCGACCACAGTTATGAGCTGGGTCTAGCGTTTCATCCCTTATGGGAGAGGTGTAGAGGTGGCGGATCCCGGCCGTGAGGGCAGCGAGATGGACATTTATGGAGATGGAACTGATCATTGCCAATATTTTATCCGCTTAATGAACGAGCTTAAAACACATGGACATATTGTGTTATTTCCTACAACAACACCCTCCCCATGCATACCCCCTCTACTAATTTTCCTATATCAAGTGTCTTGACACATTTGATACTTCTACTAGTACTTGCGTTACATTCACAAACATTATTGGCCACATGTGCCATTTAATTTGCATACAAACAAGAACGTATATACCTATGAAGTGTTGCCTTATTTAGAACTTATACCCTCTAACAATACACTCATTTTAACACCCATAATTTTTTTTCAAGGTTATATTATGCTCATGATTGCCTTTGGCCTCCACATTATCACCCCTAAATTTCGGGTCTCTCTTGATCTATGACCCACAACATTAGCTTTTAGATGATCTTGGTTATGACATATATTTGGCACATACTTTGTGACTTGTTTTCATATTGGGATGTTGATTGGAACACTTTCTAGTTTCCAGGAGTCGAGTGGTGAGTGGACCATTACTTTGGAGGATGTTTACCGCATCTTGGGGGTCCCAATCATCAAGAGATGGCTCACACTTGAGACAGCAGGGTCATGGGCTCAAATAGCACAGTGGGCTTCATATATGGGAGATGTAGTTATCTCCACTGGTTTGAAGAAGGGGGTGAGGGTCTGATCTATTCCTAGCCTACCTATCCCTTTGATTCATCAAGCCATTATGGGGATCCTTGCCTCAAGATTGATCGGGGACAAGGGAGGAGACACTTTACTTTATTGCTAGTCCCCCATCATTGCACGTGATTGAGGTACATGGCCGATTTATGCCTCATGGGAGCCGAAATTCTTGGGACCACTTATCATGATCTATACCGGGTGGTTCATTTACGGGGGCAACATTGAGCCATCCGACCCTCGGTTATGAGCCGGGTCTACGAGCGTTTCATCCCTTATGGGAGAGGTGTAGAGGCGGCGGATCCCAGAGCCGTGAGGGCAGCGAGATGGACAGATATGTCGGTGCTTAGAGCACCCCACCAGCCAATCACCTCCTTGACTACTGATGATATGGAGGCCACAGCCTATCAGGCCATGGTAGGGTTATGGGGCGAGGAGGGCCTCACTTTGATCTCTTCCTCTACCACAGGGCAGCTTGTGGACAAGATGGGGAAGGTGGAGACACATCCTTTTGCTCGAGTGCCTCAGATTTTGGACTTCCTTACATTGGTATGCTTCCCAAGTGGTGCCAAAGTGTTTACATCGGTCCGGGAGGCTAGAGGAGGTCCTAGAGGCCGTGGTTGGATTGTTGTTACTTCGGTGTCCCCATTGCACTAGGTGGGTGGTGGCACGTGCTCGAGGGAGAGCCGGTGCTCCTCGTGCACCCTTACTTTAGATTGTTGTTGGTCCCGCCCATAGCAGCGATGACCCCATTGATATAGTTCTAAGTCCGAGGAGTTCACAGGGGAGAGACAGAGGAGGAGACCGAAGCCGAGTTCGGTGAGTCGGGCGAGAGAGGAGGAGGCGTCCCGAGTGGTATGACACTCAAGATATCTTACGTGCGAGAGGGCGGAGCAGAAGTGCGGAGAGGGTGACCCTAGCTTCGTGAGGAGCTGTTTCTCGTGGTTTGGGTAGAGATGATGAGTTCGTAGTAGGACGTTATGTGGCCCAAGGCACAAAAGGAGCGCATCGGTCGGTGGCAAGATCTCGTGGTAGGTGGCGCTAACCCTGGGATCCATCTTGAGGCCCAAAGATCCGAGTGAGTTATCATCCTTCTCTTTAATGTTTGTTTAGGATTTCCTTAGTTGTTATCTCTCATTTTTTTACTTTTGTTTTTATCTTTTGATTATTTCTAATTTGTTTTTCTCCTTTTCTTGCAGAGACTGCTGACAAGTGGCGAGACCTGATTTGCCGGGTATGCACTGATACCCTGATGATCCCCATGGAGAAGACCCATGCAGAGCTACCCATGGATGCAGGGGATCCCTCAGCAGCCGGTAGGCATACCGACATTTTTTTCCCTATCTGGCATGTGGCCAGGATGGTGACTACCCTCCGTACCGAGCTGGTAGGATACAGGACAGCAGAGCGCCTGATGAGGAGTCACTCTCATGGCGAGGCCGTAGCTGCTCCTCGAGACCGTGAGCCCTCCGTGCACTCAGAGCGCGACGTAGCCGGAGTCCTAGACATGGGTGTGCACCTTCAAAGGGATCTCATAGGGGTTGAGAGGCCGCATGGCTCTCTTAGATTGTTTATATGATGTATTTTGTATTTCCTGGGCTCTTTGAGCATTTTGACCATGCTTAGCACATGATGGCATTGTACAGGAAACTTGATTATATATATATATATATATATATATATATATATATATTCTTTTTGGATCAAACTCTTGGTATCTATGATTTTGTGATTCATTTCCACATGTAAACTATAATGTTGTTTTTATATGCTTTTCAGAATGTATGCAATGGAGAACAAATGATACAAGTGCTTTCTTTCTTTTTGTATTTCGTGATGCTGATATATGATAATGTAGACACAATGTGATCTTGAACTTTAGTTTCTATAAGCAATTTTTCGGTACTTCATATTTGTTTTGACAAAATGAGATGATAAACCGGTATGATGAGTAGATGAACTTGCCCCACTCCTAACTCCACGCAACTAGTAAGATGCGAGGGCTCATCACCGAGAGCTAGAAAGGGCACAAGCTATGAAATTTGTTGAATGGTAGTGATGAGAGATAGACAAATATTTGGTGGAACCAAATTAGGATGCTATAAACCTACTCTACTCGAGTGACTCCATAGTTTAGAATGTTGCTTGCTTTGCGGTTTATCTAGACTTAGATCCATAGATGGCCACATGGTAGACAAAATCTGGTTTTCAGGGTTTTGAGCTCTCTTGGAATTTTGGACATCTAATTCATTTATTTTTGACTTAATATTGCAAAGCTTTATTTGAACCATTTGCTTATGACCTTCAACGCTTATTTGTCAAGAGGACCCCTACACCTTGCCCCATACTACTAGTAAGAAGCGTGGGCTTATCACCATGGACAAGGTACAGGTGAGTAAGGGCATTCCCATCCTTTCCCAACCCTACGTCACTAGTAAGAGATGCAAGCTCATCACCGAAGGTTGGTAGGGCAAGGAAACGTGTAAAAATAAAAAAAATTGTTTGATCTATATTGGACTTGTTTATTTGAGCAAAATGTCAGTATGTTCTTATTTCCAAAGAGATATACGCATGGGATAGATGTGACACTATGAAGCTTCTAGAATAGACCATAGGCAAGACACCTATCCTAAGAAGAAACCAAAAGTGAGAACAAGCATGCAGACCTTGGTATGGTTACCGTTAAGACTTTGTCATATCTAGCTTTATATGGATGAAATGATTCTGAAATGGTGATGATGTTATGAAAATGAAGAAGTATGATTGGAATGCTAATGCCAATACCATCAGAATTTTGTAATGAATTGCTTTGAGAATAAGTTCCTTGATCACAAAATTGTACGAAACAAGTGGACAAAATGAACCTAACTACATGAAGATGCAATGTAGATATAATTATACAAATAGTGCTGGTCACTTATGCATAGAATCGTTTAAGATGTAAGGAATTGACTGTTTCGTTGAATTCCTCACCTTCCAGTGTACATAAGAGATATGCACCATTTCCATAGTCTTTTGTGACTTGGTATGGGCCCAACCATTTGGGCTAGAATTTCCTTCCTTCGCCGATCTTTTTATCGATCCGGTTGTCTAGTCTTAGAACTAGATCTCCTTCATATATATCTCGTTCATAGACCTTTTTGTTATACTGCCGGCACATCCGGTCAAAGATAAACTATATGTCGTTATTCAAAGTGTCTAACCTAACCTCATCTAGGATTTCTAGTTGGGAGAGACATACTTCTCTATAAGCGTCTTCATCCAAAATCCCTTGTAATGAGATGCGGAGACTAGGTATTTCAACCTCAAGTGGGAGAACTGCTTCTGCTCCGAATACCAATGAGAAAGGAGTTGCTCCTATGGGTGTTCTTATTGAGGTTCGGTGGGCCCACAAGGCCGGGTATAACTTTAAATGCCAATCTCATTTATTTTCTTTTACCGTTTTAAGGAGAATAGCTTTCAATGTTTTGTTTGTTGCTTCAACCTGTCCGTTGGCTTGAGGGTAATACAGGGAGGCTGTATGATGGTTTATTTTAAATTTACTACATAGCTCATGGACTTCATCATTCTTAAAGGAAGTACCATTATCTGAGATAATGATTTGTGGGACACCGTACCTACAAATGATCTGGTTTAAAATGAACTTGGTGATCACGGAACCTGGTACAGTGGTAAGAGGCATAGCCTCTACCCATTTGGTAAAATACTCGGTGGCCGTGATTATGAAGTTATGGCCATCTTTAGATGAGGAGAGAGAATTTCCTATCAAATCTAGGCCCCATGTAGAAAAGGGCAATGGAGTTGCAGCGATTGGTTGTAGAGCTTGTGCCGACATGTGAATCTCGTGGGAAAATTCTTGGCACTTGTGACACTTGCATACAAACTCTACTGCGTCGTGCTCTAGAGTGGGCCAGAAATAGCCCATCTGATGTATTTTGCGAGCGGTGGCGTGACCACCGAAGTGACCTCCACATATTCCATTATGAGATTCATGGAGAATCTTCTTGGATTCTTCTCACAACACACCTTAGAAGCATTCCATCGAAAGCCTTACGATAGAGCACTTGCTCTATAATAACGTATTTAGCTACGATAATGTGTAACTACCTTCTTTGTTGCGGTGTAGCATCTTCTGGATATGTATGGTCCATGATATAATTAATAATATCAGTATACCAAGGACATTCAGAGATGGGAGGTCTAGTTTCGATGTAATATATGCATTCATCGGGAAAGTCCAGATCTACTAGATCGCCTCCGTCTAATGGGTTATCAGCTAACCAATCTACAATGATTTGTCCCTTAACGGACTTCGGTTTACAAAAGTTAATTTGAATTCACCCATTAAGGTTATAAAGCGTCCAGTCTTCTTAGACAAAGGACCCTTGCATGGCGAAAGTTCGTAAATGGTCTGTTTTTATAATGACCCTTGTTTCTTGGTTTAGCATGTAATGTCTTAAGCATTTGGTTGCAAAGACTATGGCGAGGCATTCTCGTTCTGCTTGTGTATAACATGTTTCATAGTCGAGCAACGTTTGACTAATGAAATAGATCGCACGTTCTCTCTTGTCATCATCTTCTTGGGCCAGCATGCAGGCTAGCGAGACATTGGTAGCTCGCGAATATAAGATTAAAGGGTGGTCTGCTTAGGAGGCATTAGCGTAGGTGGTGACAACAAGAAACGCTTAACTACTTTGAAAGCTTCATTGCAGTCTTCGGTCCAATCAATACTATAATCTTTCTTGAGTAGATTGTTGATTGGATGGATGGAAAAGCTTAAATCTGGGATGAATCTTCGGATTGCACCGAGTTTCCCAAGAAACGACCTGATTCCATATTCATCCGATGGTGGGATCATTTCAAGAACAGCCTAGATTTTGGCTGGGTCTACATCGATCCCTCGTGATGATATAATGTAACCTAGGAGCTTCCCTCTTATCACACCAAATACGCATTTTTCTGGGTTTAGTGTGACTCCGTATTCTATCAAACGTGAAAGAATGATGCGGAGCACTTCTAGGTGATCACGCGCTTCTTGGCCTTGGCCAACAAGTCATCTACATAGGATTCCATGATTTTGTGAATAAGATCGTGAAATATGTATGTCATTGCCCGCTGGTATGTAGCGCCAGCGTTCTTGAGACCGAATGGCATAACAACGTAGCAATAGGTTCCCCAAGGAGTTATAAACGTGGTTTTGGCTTGGTCTTGTTTGGATATTTTGATTTGATTGTATCCCGAGAATCCATCCATGAGAGACAAAAGCTCAAACCCAGTTGTTGCGTCAACGATGACGTCAATGGATGGTAACGAGAAGTCGTCCTTGGGACACGCCTTGTTAATGTCTCGGAAGTCTATGCAGATGTGTATCTTCCCATTCTTTTTTAGAACGGGACGATATTAGATACCCACTGAGAGTAATCAACCGGTTTGATGAACCCTACTTGGAGAAGCTTCATTACTTCTTCCTTTACCATGAGAGCTACCTTGGGTTTCATTGGTCTTGATTTTTGTTTAATTGGCTTTGCATCTGGTTTGGTGACAAGGTTATGTACCGCAATGTGTGGTGCAATTCCCGTCATTTCTTTATAATTAAATGCAAAAGCCTTTTGATGTTCTCTAAGGATTCGAGTGTGTATTTCTATTTCTTCTGGAGTTAACGAAGATCCTAGTTTCAAGATCTTTGGTTCTTCCTCCGTTCCAATGTTAATATCAATTGTTTCTCGATTAAAGAAGCGTTACCTTCTTCAAACTCAGGCAGAGCTGGAGGTAGTTCCAGATCTTCTCCATGCTCTACCGCGTATGTATCGAATTCTTTTTGTGGGGAAGCTCTATCATGGGATTTCCAAAGTAAGAAGACGAATGTGGGATTAAGGACAAATCTACCACGTGATGGGTGAGATGTAACGCTGCATAGGCATTTAAGTAATCAAGAGTGGCTCTATCACTATCAACATGATCTAAGATAGTAGATTTGTTCTCAGCTATGTTCGTTAAAAGAGGGTTTGACATTTTCTTCACTAATGGTTCAGTATGAAGGGATACCATGAAACGGGTATCCTCCAACTCACTGTTTGGAGTGAAGCGTGATGCTGAGGTTGCTATCGAATCTGTGAGAAGATTTTGTTCTCGTGGGATTGCTTCAATTGATATAAAGTCAAACTCTTTGCTCAAATCTAATACGGTTGTTTTGTAGAGCTATAAGTGTTCATCTCTGGTCTCATACACATCAGAGACTTGGTTTGCTACTAATGGGGAGTCTCCTAACACCCTGATGGCATTAACACCAAGCCTTTTAGCTATGATGAGACCAAGGAGGAGGGCTTCGTAGTCAACGCCATTGTTTTTACATTCAAAATTTAATTTAAAGGCGAATGGTAGGATTTTTCCTTCGGGTGAAGTAAAGATCACACCTACCCCAGCCCCATAACGACATCTAGCTCCATCGAAATGGAGAGTCCAATATTTAATTGGAAAGATGGAAGTTGGGACATTCGCTACGTCTATTTTGTCTGTTTTGGTTACTTCTACCATGCAGAGATCCTCTGTTGGAAGAGAACCAACACCTAGGGTATATCCCATGCCTACATAATCAAATCGCAGAAAATTGGTAGATCATGTTCTAGCAATTCAACAACCTTTGCAGTAGTTCCTAATGATATTGTTTCTATAGTGTTAGCCTCATCCTTGAGGGCTGGGATATTCTTGATTAGGTTCGTAACTTCTAACTCCGTTGTAGGTATCAACTTCTCTTCCGGTTTTGCATCGGTGGGTTTATTAAGTTGGTTTGTTGGGAGTTCAAACTTAGAGTGAACGCCTGGCCTTTTCTTCAGGTCCACTAGGTGTATATCGAATGGTTTTAGATCACCTTTTGCTACAAATACCTTTCCTAAGTGTAAGAATCTTACTTCTTGGAATAACGTAGAAGGGATTGCCTTCATACGGTGTATCCACAGTCGGTCAAGGATCATATTATAGTTGGTTTCCCGATCTATAATATAAAACTCAGTGAGGATTGTTTTGGGTCCTAAGGTGACTGGTAGTATTATAGTTCCAATCGAAGTGGCCTTAAGGCTATCATATCCTCTTAGTGTATTCCGAGTCATGGAACAATTTGTTTCTCCATACCCTAGCTTTTGAAGGAAAGAGAAGGGGACTATGTTAACTGCTAACCCATCGTCAACAATTGCATGTTTAATGTAATTGTTATAAACCCACACTTGCAAATGTAAGGCTGGATCACCTCTGCATGCAATCTCAAATCTGTTGGCATTTTGTTTATTTCGAATATAAACTCGGTATCCCTATCCGGCTGCCCCCGAGGTGGATATCAAGGTCTATATGATTTACCTGTGTTTCGGGAGGTGGAGTGATGTTAATTAAATGACCTAAACCTAATGCTTCTAAAAGAGTAGCCCTGTGGGCAAGAGAGTTTCTTCAGTAAGACAAAAAAGAAGATGTGAGAGAAGGTTTTTGTTAGGTCATTAATTATATCATATGCACCTATGGGTTTTACTAATATTTGTTGGATGCTATCGGTCTCTAGCGGGTAACTTGGATTTGGCTGAGAGGAATACTCTCGTGTCCTTGTTACAGCTTCTACGTGTAGTTCGGTGTCTAACTCCACTAAACCGACGATCTTGGGTCGCGGATGACTTCCTAATTGTGGTGCAACTGGTGGATTTAGTGAAGTCAAGGCTTCATGATCATTGTTTCCTGTCATCACGCCCTTGTTCGTCCCATTTGGATTTAATTTGTTTTTATCGTGATTTGGGAGCGGATCGAAGATCTTGAGGGGTGCATTTTGAGGGGAGAGTTCTCCAATGAAAGTATTTGGCGCGGTGATGCAGATCTGCCAAAAACATATCTATGAAAAGTTGTCTTTGTTCTTCCGCGGGACGTTGCATGAACTTATTGTAATCACAAGACGCTCTAGTGTTATGGCCTCGAATTTTGTGAAAACCACAATATGAGTTGGGATAGTAATTTCTTGGTTGGTTGTTTGGCACATATTGTGGTCCAAAACTCTGATTAAACCGTTGACTATTAAATTTTTGCGTTTGTTGTCTTTGGTTTTGGTTTTGGTTTCGATATCCAGTTGAATTTTGACTTGGACCGTGTGTTTGGGTCTGCCTTTGTTGTTGTTGTTTTTGTTGTTTTTGTTGTGGATGATTAAAATCCATTGTATTGATTATTGGGGTAAAATTGTTGTTTCGTTGATTGTTAATCGGTGGTGGAGTATTTACAACATTTGCCTTTTTAGCTTGGTCAGTTACTCCATCTGTTGTTACTGCTGCGATTTTTGTTAAGGATTTTAGGTCCTTGATTGACGTTTGCGGTAGTAGGATAAGTCATAGTATTTTGGCTAGGGGTGATTAACCTCCCATTTGTTCCATATGTCTTGCGACCACTATCTATTGCTGCTTGATCTATTCGGAGAGCGCTCTCAAGTACTTCATCGTAAGTCCTTAGTGGGAACTTCTGGACTTCTTCCTTTACCTCTCTGCTAAGAGAATGAAGGAATAAATTGCATAGTTCCATTTGGTCCATATTTGGAGCACTGGCCAAGAATAAAGGACTGTACGCCATCTTTGGATGAAGTGAGCAACATATTCATTGTGTTCTTGTTTAATGTGCAAGAATTCCCTAATTCCTGTTCTCAACAGTTTGTTCATGTCAAATGCCTTAATGAACTCTAAAACGAGTTGTTTAAACGAATGGATGGAAGCTTCAAGTATTCTGTAATACCAATCGAGGGCAATGCCCTCTAAAGTTTTGGGAATATTTTAGCAACAACCCATCCCAAGGGAGCAGCTCTCGAATGGTCTGTGGCATAGGCCTTAATGTGTGCATTCGGGTCTCCTTCCCCTTTATATTTGGGTAAATCAGGAAGAGGTCTTGGAAGCATGACGCTTCGTATAGTGAAGTCTAAGGGTTCTTTCAAATATTCAGAATAAGTCCCTATCGCATAGGTTTCGACCATCGATGGCGTCTGCTGAGGGGGAGGTGGAATGGGTTGTTGATATGGCATGGCGTATGCGTTTGTAGGGACATAAGGAAATCCCTGTGGTTGAGTGAACATGCTAGGAGAAGAGAACATATCTCCCTGCGGTGATTTGGAATACATGTTCAAGTATGGAGGAGTATTGCCTAGGAATGGATTATTTTGTACTAGACCGGGAGGTATCATATTTTCCACTGGAATGGTGTTAGAAAACGTGGTTCTAGTTGGTGTTTGTTGTGAATACTAAGGAGGCATGCCCAATGTGCATATTCCTGTGAGGAGGGCATTTCCTATAGGGAGTGGCATGGAGGTGTTTTCTTGAAAAGAGACCTCGGGTTGTGTTTGTAGACTTCCTATAGGTGGGTACATATTCCGAGAGCGTTGTTTATTCCTGGTATAACGCACTGAATGTTCATCATCTAAAAACAGATATGGATCCGATTGTCTACTAATTTGTGGTCTAAGCAATACCTGAGGAGACGAACCAGATTCTCCCGTAAACATCATGTTGTTCGAGCCTGAAGGCTCTGGGTGTTGCGTTTGAGCGAGCTGATCCAACTCCTCTATTGTGAAAGAAGAACTATATCTAGCCCTTGGGGCGGAGTTTGTGTTGACAATTGATTAGTTGAATAGTTGTCACCCCATGTTGAGAGTGAGGGTGATGGTTGTCTATTCAGTTGATCGTAATATGCTTCAAGACCTAGGAGAGGTCTGCCATATGCGTCGAATCCTGACATATTCGGGGGTATATGAATACCCGCAGAATAATGGGAAAGAGCGAAGGTGGATGGAAGAAATATGACTTCGAACCAGAAAGTCGGAAGTTTCACGTCGGGTTCACCAATTTTGTACGATGGAAAAGTGACAAGCGAGCATGGGAATCTACAAGTAACCTTTCCTCGCACCCAACCTCCCGAGGTCGTGCCGAGACAGCCGGTGGGGATGGAATATACGTGGGGTATAGGCAAACTAGTTAGGTAATCTTATATCTTTGACACGCACTAATGGAATTTGTGAATCTAAGGCAAAGAAGGCCCTCCTAACCTGAACTAGCATGATAGATCGGTCGGCGAGGATGGTCTGGAAGGCTCCAATCAATATCGAGCTCTGGCATGATCCGATCTATAGGTTGTGGGATACGAGGAAAATGACCTGTAATTATTTCATGTATTTCTCCAGACAGGGGTCATAGGATGGATGATGGGTACAGTGGATTCTATGGTCAATTCTCTGGTCTAGTCCAGAAATCCTTAGCTTTGTTAGTTGTTATATCTAACAAGGATAATTGTGTGATAATGGTTGGTGGAAGTGGAGTGGATCTAAATACTAATGTGTGTAAGCCAATATCTATGTCAGATTGACCTGTGGACTCGTTGGGTTGTGGGATTTGTGGATCACAACCGTAGATTCGTGGTTGTTGTGGACCTGCTATGGTCATACGCGGAATCAATTCCTAATTCCTAATATCCAGTAGTCGTATGCCTTTTCGGCCTCTATATTTAGAACTAAAAGTTGTGCAACTTTCTCAGAGTACCTTACGTGCGTTCTAAAGCAACTTTGAATTCGTAAGCTAGTGTCTATGTCAGTGAGAATGTCTCCTGTGTCCCTGGTCGTGGGATGAAAGGATCACAACCGAATGTTTTCTCTCTTTCAGGCCCTTCTACAGTCATGCGGATAGTTATCTAGGGTAACCTGTAGTTTGGCTAGTTTGACCAAAACGTGTGTGCTTGGTCGCCTTCTCTATATTTAACCCTCTTAACTCGTGAGTTGATTTGTTGTAAGTTTGTTGTTGTTCGGAAGACTTTGATTCTAAGATTCTGATCTATATCAGCTATTGATGTAACAAGATTGGGTTGAGGCACGATTGGCTCGAATACATATTCTCTGGGCTCCCTAGGTCCCGCGATTGTCATGCAAAAGGAAATGATATAAATCTAACTAATGACAAAATAAACTAACTATGCAAGATACATCTATGTATATTCTTCTATTTTGTATTTTTCTGATAAACTATTGAATGAATTGAAAGAGCAACCATTTCAAATATATCTAGAAATTGACAACTAAACTAATAACGAAATTAAAACAAACACAGCAAGCAGCCGAGTATAGCTACTTGCCTGTGTAGTTGTAAATTTGTTCTTAATAACCAGATAACTAATCTAATCTATTTGAAAGACTCTCGATCCTACCTCAGAAGTGAGGAGTGAATCATAGTTTCTCATAAACTATCAATCCCCATAGCTTCCCCGGAAATATCGAAAGTGAGATTAACTGGAAATGAAATGATTGACTACTCTATTTGATATGTTTTACCTAGAAATTTGAAAGCTTGAACCTAGATTTTGCATAATAGTGGCGAATCCGGTTGTGTGTGGCTTTGTCCCTGGTGTGATCTCCTCGTTCCTTCGTGCTCACGTGGATCCGTAAAAGCTCTTGTAATGCTAAAGCATCAATGTAAGTAGGTATTGGGACAAAGTGGCGCTTAGGATGCAGATCGAATACAATGCAGTAGGAGAGGGATAGCGCAAGAGAACAGAGCTTGGCTTATGCAATTCCTAGCGGGATTTATTATGAGTCATACAACATAAAATGTCTAGAACCTGAAACTATCTTGTTTGACGAACAAGACCTGCAACTTTAATGGCTTCCTACTAAAAATCAAACTATCCTATTCCAATGAATTGCATGAAACAATAACAACATTAGCACAAGAAGATTATGTGGCTTCCTAATAGCTAAACAACACTAACCATGCATACAACAAATAAAACTATGAATCCTAAGCAAAATTGAAAGACTAAGCTATTGAAATGAGAAATTGAGAGGCAAATTTGAGGGGCCATTTGCTTGAGCACAAGCCAGCTATTTATAGAATTCCCATTTACCCAAAGGTGAAAACCAAATTGAACTCTTTAACCATAAACAATGTAAAAACACTATTCCAGGGAACCATAATCATAAATACAAGCAAAGGCGGTGAAAAAAGCTAGTAAACATTGAAATTTACGTGAGTCGCATTAAAAAGAACATTCTGGAAAACGCGTGAAGGACCACCGCCTAAGCAGAGCGGCAAGCGATTACGTCATCAAGACCAAAATGCAAAGAAAAGGAGGGGAGAAGAGAAAACAAAGCACGGAGGGGCTAAACGGGGCATGCGGGATGTTAACGCATACTTGAAGAGCTTTTCCGGATCCTAAACACCTTGCGAGGAGACCTGTATCATCATTGGGGCACATGTAACTATGTTCCGACGTTGCGGTACCCTACAATTTTGGGTACGTGTACTCCTTTAAGGAAAACCTCCAAAGATAGTTGGCCCTAATCCTAAACTATCCTAATGTTGTCACTTGCTTAAGCTAGTCTAACAATTACAGGGGCAAAGGGGAGAGAAAACATGAAAATAAAAGGGGTGGTAATTGTAAAAATAGAAAGGGAATCACTCTCTTCCTCTCATTTTGGATACGGTGCATGAGAACCTTATAGTTGTAACCCACACACAATATAACCCACAGAGATTAGAAGGCAAGAGGCCAATTAACACAACAATGAAGGGCATATATAAGCCACAATCATAATTATATTAGTGTTTATAGTATGCGCAATCTATTACAATGGGAGTGAGGCATTAGACACATTGCAATATTTCAATATAGAAGCCAAGGAAACAAGGAAATGGTGGGAACTCATAAGGGAAGAGTTTCACTGCATCTAGATGCGAGGAACCACCTCTTTTTACAATGATTTTTTTACATTTATAACAATGGAGAAGAGGAAATATAGAGGAGGGAAATTTTCAAACTTTGAGGCCAAAAGCCCGCCCAAAATGTGGTTGACGCGATAAATCATCCGGCTCTGAATCCCAACTATAAAAATCCTATGTAGAAGAATGTCGACCTCAAATCTTTTGAATGTGGGCAATGCATTGACATAAAATATGTTTATTTGTTGAAACAAGGTGTTGGACCCAAGAAATGGCCTCCATGGAGTTTTGAAACCTCCTCTAACTTGCATTGAAAAAAGGAAAACAATTGTAGGAGCTTTGGTTCTCAGTATTGCTCGTAACACACAATGGTTCAAGGCCTAAGACATATTCCATTTTATGGCATTTTCAAGGAGCTCTTCAATGAATCCACTCTTGCATGATTTGGTGCCCTGAATCAAAAGATATGGCCCAAAAACTAGAGATTTGTTGCCCACCCACGCCTTTTAAACTTTGAGGAAAATTTTAACTTTAAACTATAGTCACCTCCTCCTTTCCTCATTCGGGCCACATGGCAAGCTCGATTGGTTTCTTATTTGGTGTCACATGGTCATCTCTCATTGGCCACTTCAAAAGGTCATCACCCATCTCTATTTTAGCCTTATGATTGGTGAATCCATGAATTCGTGAATGTGGAAATCTTTGATTAGCCTCCGCCTTGACTAACTTCCATCCGAACTCGGAGCCACGTGTCACCCATTCAGTCTCTACATTGTGCCAACTTATGGACTTTGTGGCATGAAACCAATTGGCTTTGAATTTTTAGTTCTTGAGGGCCTCGAGACTATTCTTTTATCTGCCTCTACTCTTCACGGTACTTGACTTCACGGGATCACACCGCATGGCACAATTTCGTCTTCCAAACTATCCTCATCTCTATGGACTCTAGGGCTCGAATTTGTGCCACATGGCACTAATTCATGTGTCAACATATTCAGCTTAACCATCGCTACGCTCAACCTTCTCGGCGATCAACTTCACATAATCGCACCACATGGTGCAATCTCAACTTTCCTACCTTAGCCGATTTATGCCTAAGCTCAAGGCCCAATATTGCAACACGTGTCGCCCATGTAGAGGCCACTCAACTTCACAGAAATCCCCACGTGGTGCAATCCAATTTTTGGGATCCTTTTCAACCCTTAGTCGATTTTATTCATCCAAAAACTAAGTGAAACCTTTGCTCCACTTAACATAAAACTAATTTTCTATATGAAGCCCACTACAACCCTCTCAACAAATGTGGGATTAATCCTCAAATTCAAAAACAATGGGAGCCACCATTGAAGAGCTTCAAGCACAATTGTGTTGAACTAAAGGCAAACCGAGCTCCGCCCAAAGCTCTAACTTGACTATAAATGCAACATAGAGGCTCCAAACAATCCAAAGGCCGATTGTGTAGACACTACAACGCCGAACTTGCCTCAAAATTAGTTGCAAAGAAGTGAAAAGTTGGAAAAAGAGATTGTTAGGAAAATCTTGGTTTAGCGCAACACATGGAGATATATATTTATAGATGGTAAATATATGAGTGATAGTAATTAGTAAATGTTATTGTAAATCATTGGTTATATGGTTAGGATAATAAAACAACAAAGGGTATTTGGGTTGAGTGGTTGAAACCATACACTCGTATGGTTTAGTATAGAGACAAAAGTGGTTTCCTGATATTAAGAAAATCATATCCTATAAATATGGGTGCATATGTATTGCGAAAGATTCAAGTTAATAATATTGTGCTTTGTGTTAATTGTATTTCTCCTTTGTATTTGTCCGGCTCACCTGCAATAACTCTACTCTCCCTCTTCATCTGGTATCAAAGCAGTCTAGTTCCTCTGCTATGATGGAAGTTTGAATTTTCGCATGGGGCAGATCTCTTTTCTTTAATGCCCCAGTGTATGGTGTTGCCATATCATCTCTCCACCGTATAGTCTTCTTATGGATTGTGTTTTATTATTGGTGTCAAGTTTTGAACGACTTCATTAGATTAGCATTATATTGCATTGGTTTGAGATCTCCTCCACAATTTGGAGTTGCATTAATCAAATAAAATTTGTCTCTCCCTCAAAACAACACATGATTGGAAGGGTTGATTGTGAAGAGTTATAGCATGTTCACTTGCCTTTGCCTGCATTTGTTTATCCAACCGCCACAACATTTAGTCATCTTGTTGTCTCCAACTCGTATCCGCGCGTCGAGAAATATAAGTAAATTGAAATTCAAGCCACCTTATTCATGCCAAGTTTATTTCTTTTGCCCACGAGTACATCCATGTGGAGATCTGGACACATCAATTAAGATTTGAAAACTTTCAAAGAAGTTTTGTTGTATTCAGTTTGAAGGAGATTGCAGCAAGTATTATTGATTTGAGTATACAATGATTAGATCCACAAATCCACCTCCATCCATTCTGTCAAAAGATTTTGATCTTAGAAAATGCAATTGGTGAATTGGTGAATAATAGGTTATCAAGTACATTGTCGTCAATTGTCAAAATTGTTAAAAATAGTTTTGTTGTCGTCTTATCAAAGTCAAGTGTCGGGATTGTAAAAATTTAAAAAATGACCTTACGAGACACAATTTCGGTGGTGACCGACGTCCGTAAAAATAAAGTGTTTCACATTGCGAGGGAAGGAAAATAATAATCTCAATGTGGAAACAGTGCATCATGATCACATCCGGTGAGTTAGCGACATGACACCGGAGGATGGAGGAAAACAGAGGTTGGATGTCAATTAGCGACCTCTCGTCGGTCACCAACAACGAGTGGTCGCACGGTTGTGTTGACATTATTGTCGTGTGAGTTTTTGCAATGTGTTTATTTTTAGAGTTCCTATTTTGTGTGATTCTCGATGCTTTGAAAAAGAGTTGTGATAGAGCGCGAGAAGACCGCGCTGATCCTCGACTCAAGTGATTCTCTCGATCCGCGTACTTCATTGGAAGATGGTCTACTTGTGAATACGTTCACTTGCAATGGTGACCATGTGCAGCAAGATCTAACTAGCAAGATCCGTTCAGTAGTATGTACTTTGATATAGTTTGCTTCTCAGTGTTCGTGTGTGGAAATTTCACATTGTGGGGGAACATGACACCAATGTTCCATTTCCATTGGCGAAGGCGATTTCAATGGCCTAAAACGCCTCTAAAGTCAAGGGCAACTTCCAGATTAGCGTGGCAGTTTCCTTTGTTGTTCAAGATCGAGTGGCAGCAATCAATAGTAGTGGCTACAACTAAGAACATTGTGATTCTTAGAGGTGGTAATGTGAAATCTTTCCAATATATGTTCTATTGTTCTAGTGTTGTGATAAGCGAGTTGTTTCCTATGTAATCTCCTAAAGGAAGAATGTGATGAGAGTCGATGATACTATTGCAACATCATGATATTGTGGTTGTTAGTAATCCACTAGAAAAACTATCCAGAGGTTGTTGGTATTGTCCTAAAAACCATCTGTTGTGTGGTTGTTGGTTAACCACTTGGAAAACCATCCAAAGGTTGTTAGTATTGTCCTAGAAACTATCCAGATCATGAGCAAGCTATGAATCGGCACGCGTTGCAATACAAGGCGGAGTTTTCCCCATGTTCGCACTAAGGGGGGAATGTTAGGAAAATCTTGGTTTAGCGCTACACATGGAGATATATATTTACAGATGGTAAATATATGAGTGATAGTAATTAGTAAATGTTATTGTATATCATTGGTTATATGGTTAGGATAATAAAACTTAGTATTTGGGTTGAGTGGTTGAAACCAACACTCGTATGGTTTAGTATAGAGACAAAAGTGGTATCCTGTTATTGAAAAAATCATATCCTATAAATATGGGTACATATGTATTGTGAAAGATTCAAGTTAATAATATTGTGCTTCGTGTTAATTTGTATTTCTCCTTTGTATTTATTCAGCTCATCTACAATAACTCTACTCTCCTTCTTCGAGAGATGAACATTGGTGAAGGTAACACCATTCCATGCTCAAAACCCTTCAAAACTCTTTTTGCACGCTGTTAAAAGATCTCGCAAATCATAAACATCCAAAAATAGACCATGAGTGCTTTTGGAAATGGGGAAAATATAGGGAAATGTAATTCATTGCACAAAATAGAGCAAGAGGCTCATTTTGGCAACAATAATCTGAAGTGATGTATGAGATGGCACAAGGGGAGAGGCCACACATCAATGTTTGGTGCTTAATGTCACCAAGAGACATATCTAAAGAATGAACATCCAAAGTAGGGATTACTAAAATGTCACAATTACAACCATAAATTTGTCTACAAGTTGCATAAAGCCGCATAATGTTGTCGAAATCAAAATATTGTGAAATTATAGCATGGGTTCATAACTCCCACTATTGTTGCTTTTGTGTAAGTGCACACATGTCAAGCAAAGTATTGCAAGTTCTATGAAATTATGAGCCACAACGTGAAATCTAGCAAATTGAAGAGAACCCAAATGCATACAATGTGGAGCAAATGCAACAACAAAGTTGACACCAAAGACTCAAGTACGGAGAATTTTAAAAACAAGGTCAAATAACTTCTTAAATTTGCAAACAATATCACATCGCAAGGTACTATCAACAAACTCCAAAGATGCAAATATTGTATACTCACTACATAACACAAGAGAACCCCACCAAGGATTGTCCCAGTATTGACGAAGCTTCGGGATAAGAAAGGGCGTTGTGGAGAAACCCATTTAGGATAACATAAACAAGATCAAATAAATTCTTGAATTTGCAAACAATCATACAACAAAGTACCATTAGCTAAGTCCCAAGATGCAATGCTTGTGTCCTCGCTACATAACACAAGAAAACCACACAGGGTGTTGACCTATATTGACAAAGCTTTACAAAGATAAGAAAGAGTGCAATGGCTATGCTTTCTAACTATGAAGCCTTTAGACCAGATTCATGTAGAGTTCACATTGACATGTCATTTCGACAAAAGATTGCAAAGTAGGGAACAAGGACTACCTCCACCCAAGTTCCCAATTGATGCGAAGGTCCAATTTTCTAAAGCAAAGGACAAATATCCCAACCCAACCAAAGAATTGAAGTAAGAAGTTGAATGAATAAACACGATGAAGAAGGAAACATGTAAGGACACATTGATTCATGCATATAGTAATATGAAGAGGAAGATCGGAAAGAAGAGGAGTTGTTGAAGCAAAATTCAATAACACAACCATTGCATGGCATGTTGAGTTGTCTTCGAGATAATATATAGGAGTGTCTTAAGCACATTGTAGATAATTGCAAACAATAACCACCACACGGGCACTACATAGATAAGCTAAGGGATTGTATAGCTTGCTTAAAGGATTTGTGCAAATACCACCAAAGTGCATTCTAAGACAGTTGAATGTTTCATTCAAAAAGCCTTGGGAGGTCAATGCCATCAAGACAAACTAAAGAACTAAGTCTTGTTGACTCAAATCTTTATTGAAAAGTCGCATATTTATGGCAAGTACCCTCTTGATAATATCAACGTTCTTTCAACACGATGTATTTTGTCCATTTTAAATGTGCTACATATAAAAATTCAGAAAAAACTAAACCAAAAAGAAACATAAGGATCTCAACAAGCCAATTTTCATTAGAGAATTTGTGAAATAGTAGCTATTGCACATGGAATGTGGAGCCACGAAATAACTGTTAATGTAAATCGTGCTGCATAAAAAGTTAAAATTCTAAGAATTAACATCTCACGTAAAAGAGGTACACAATGCAATCCTAAAAAAGAGTGAATTAGACAAGTGAAGCACCTAGTGAAAATACTTCGAAGTAGAAAATCAAAAACAAATATATCATATCATAAATGTTGAAAATATTAGCACATAATGGTTATTTGATGCATGTTCCTCATTCTCGTATCAAGCATGTCCGTAAACAAAGCAGTTCTACAAGAGCAGGTTCATGCTATTGAAGATACAAAAGGCGAAGTACCAAAAGAAAATTCAAAAAAATATAGAATTGTGAGTTAAAAATAAAGCTACACTACTAGTTGGAGCCTGTCATGCTCATCTAGAATAGTTGATTAAATTAAGAGAAGTAGTTATGCAATTAAATAACATTAAAGCAACACTGAAATATTCCTTTGAAAAATCTCTTCCAAAACAATAGGCTTTCCTCATCAATATGAGTATTTTTATACAAAAATAAGCTCGTATTAGAATTTTCATTTTCAAACATTGATTTTACACGATGTCTACCACAAAAACTCAATTAAGTATGTCTTAACAACATATGCTTTTGCGTGGAACTGAAAGGAAGAATATGTAATCATTGAACATCATGACTTCACTGGAAAGAGAGATAGGAGTGGATTGTTCTTTAGGCTCGATAGGACCAATTGGAAATCCTTGTGGTTTACTCAGAAGCGTGTATGACGACCCTTCAAGATGATTTCATCTAGCTTATGGTAAACTATAATACATTTCAAACATGCACAATAAATTCAGTCTAAAAAAGAAAAACCAAGTGGAAGCAACTGCTTCTGACAGTACAGGTCAATTACCTTTTGCGACTTTGTGAGCAACAGTTGTCCATTCCCTCAAGACAAAGGAAGAGTTCATACAGATCATAAGGAAACTGTTATTGACCTTTTCAATTATGTAAGCAGAAGATATTGCATCATACTTAAAAGAAATCAAAATCCAAATAATTACTGCCAGCTTTTGAATCAATGTCAGTAAATTTCTTTTCACCAGAAGAAGCTGCTGGCGCTTTCTTTCCAGGAAAATCGGTATCAAAAGGCTTCGGGATTTCAGGGGAGTGGTGCACCTAATAAGCGCCCAATTTACACCCTCAAAGAAAGGATGTTGTTTGACTTCAGTTGCTCCACGCTTAAAAGCTAACCGATGTTGTGGCTCCTTCACCAATAAACCCCTGATCAAATCCCTGGCTGCAAAACTTACCGTAGGAGATTCAGGAAATCTGAGTGGTTGCCCTACCACATTAAAAAGTGTCGCACGATTACCTGACCCCTTAAAGGGTGTCTTTCCAAACATAAGTTCATATAGAAATATTCCAAACGTCCACCAATCTACAGCACTCCCATGACCTTCTCCTTTAATAATCTCAGGGGCCAAATATTCATGTGTTCCTACAAACGACATAGAACGGGCACTCGTGGGCTCTGCAATAAGCTCTGGAAGAGGAGTCACTTGATTACCAACATCATTTTTGGGTTTTCGTACCTTCTTTGACTTGCTTGAAAACAAACGAGGTACAAAGCAAGTTGGCTGTATGCAAGTAGGCTGCACGCAGACTGGTTGGACACATGAGGGTTCAATGCAAGCAGGTTGAACGCAATATGCTGGAATTTTCTTCGATAATTCTACGTCAACAGACGATGACTTCACCAGTGTAGGACTAACAACACACCTCAAAGAGAGATCAAAATCTGACAGCATGATATGCCCATCCTCCCTTACAAGTACATTTTCTGGTTTGAGATCTCTGTAAACAACTCCCAGCATATGTAGGTATTCCAAAGCTAGAAGAACCTCTGCAACATAAAATCTGCAAATAATAATAGCAAGGGTTAACTGCCAAAAGCGATTCATACTAAAATAAATTTCATGTAAATTTATTGATCACATCTTTGGAGATAACGTTTCTAACCAGTTATTTCTATGTTGCCAGGAAACGGAAACGGAAACGTGTACGAAATGCGGAAACGGCAATTTTCAAAAAACCTTGGATATGAAACGTTACGGGAAACGTCTGTACAATATATTATTAAAATATATATGTGTGTGTGTGCATAGTACTCATTTTAAAATTGTACTCCATACACCATAAGTGATAAGAATAACTGATAAAACACTCAAAATATTTTGTATTCATTGAAATTATACATTATTATCATGTATACTTATCTCTAGGAGACTAGGACGTTTCGAAGGAGTTTCCGTTTCCGAAACGTTTCGAAACGGAAACGGGGGCCCTAGGCGTTTCCTGGTAACAGAGAGTTATTTGTATCCAGCTATGGTAACCATCATATACATATGTAACAGCACACAAGGATGGTAACTGAATTTGGATTATTTGCCATGAGAACTTAAATTGGAGATACACCCATACCATTTTGGGCACTTCCATATATTTTATTCACCAATTGAAGCTAAGGATGTCAAACAAAGAGTCGATTTGACATGCAAATAGTGTCAAATCCAAGTGCCCTTCAGTTTAGTCTTACATTAAGATAATCCCTTCCAATAGAAAGTCTGAAGACCAAATCTGTTTGTGAACTTGACTGATACGATCAATTCTCGAACATTTGAACACTGCTGGAATAAACTCATAGAAGTTTCCTTCAGTGTCATCTTCCAAGTTTCAAAACATTAAAAATGTTCTTTGCGGAGTGATAACCAGCCACAGTCAGGGTTATTGGTGAGAACTAAATGTTGAGAAATCAATTCTTCTTATCTAATCTCAGGTAATGTCTAGGCTGAAGCTAACAGCAGAATTTTTTTGTCGTGCAACTAGTATCCCGCATATCATATAGAATGAATTAGTCCACAGATAGTAAACGACTTTTTTTGTTGTACAATCCCCTAAAATTGAAAATTAAGTAGTGCATTTGGGTCAAGGTATGTAATTACTAATAAGCTGTCCTTCATGGGTGGTGAATTTTCAGTTAAATAGTTGAGAGGATCACAACAGTGTAAATAAGTTGCCTGAATTTTTGGAGTTTAGTTTTGGACAATGAAGGCTTTCAAGATTGATCCTCGCTGGCAAGGACTCCTTCAATTTGGTATTGACTCTTGCATTCTCTTTTATGTTAAACTTATTTTTTTATCAATCAAATACATACTCTTTCATCTTACATTAATAGAATTTTCTCATTACATATTGTTTTTATTGTTTTAGTTACTGTTTTAGTTGTTTATGCTATCATCTTTAGCCTTGATGGTTACATCCATGGTTCCTTAACTCCATACCCCGAACCCTGCGCATTAGAAAGAAGTTAATAACTTAATAGCATTCTTTTAGGTAGGTTTTCTGATGTAGTTTATTCCATGGAACCAACGAAGTACATGCATTTCTGAAGATGTCTTTAATATTCAGTTGTATGAATAGTTTATTTCAGAATTCTAAGCAATCCTGCTTTCTAAATGGACAGCAATTTAAGCATTAGAAATTGCAGTGCAGAGTTACAGACCTTTCCAGCGGTGATTATTTTATACTCAATCCTTTGATTGGTTTTTTTTTGAGACAAAAGGAAGACACTTGGGAGGAAAATATTTCCATTGGCTCCCCCAACAACAATATTTCTGTTCCAGTTTATATCGTAGTCACGAGACTCAAACTGGGCACAAACTCGGCACGGCGGCCAATTTTGGACTTGGACTCTACATAAAAACCGAACAAGTACTCTGCATTTTTTTTTAAATCGATAGGTTAAAAATTGTTTTTAATGGTTTATTAAATTTGAACCGCTTTTTTATTTTTTATTTTTATTTTTGGCAGACTTGCAAATCTAACGGTTGGGACGGGCGAATCTCAGCTGTCAAACTCGGTTGAGTCTCCAAGCCAAGGCTGCAAACTTGCCAAGACTGACTCAGCTCATGATTTTGGTGAGTCTCATAAATGGGGTCTATATAATACTCTTCTGAACAGATGACACTAAAACTTGTTTCTTGAAAGACCACCTATATGCTGGAGAGGTAGTTACTGCGGGCCAGGTTTGACTATGCCATCCAAAGATTTTATCAAAATACTTACCTGAGAAAATAAAGTTTTTGCGTTATAAAACATATTTCATTCCAAGTCGGAACATCAGCAAGAGATGGGTTTATATTGTGATACATGTTACCAATACTAAATTTGAACAATAATTCATTATGTGGAAATTGTGCAGTCTTGCATTAAAGCATAGCAATGGTATATCCGCTACAACAAATAGACACAAAGTCAAAGTAGCCCACTATAAACAGAAATGGAAATAAGGAATATATATTTCGTTGCCAAACATCTTACCAAGGATATATACATTCCCACCCAAGAACCAAGGACAGGACTTCTTGTGTTCCACAGGATCATGTCCTCACCCCTCAGTTTTCAGTGGGGAGTGTAATTAAGAACCAACCTAGTGTTGCGAGGTTTGAAATTTATACTAAAGCCTATGTGATAGATAGACAACATAGTGGAAAGAACATAAACAAAGGTTTACTCCACTCAATTCTGTCGTATGTATAATAAACTTATGACTAGGTGAAATTTCAATAGATAGAAGGAAGTTATATTAATGTGCTTAAAAGACCAAACTAGGTCAATGGGACTCAAATGTACAGCAAACATACATAGCAAGAATATTTAAAGCAACCTCCACCTATGAAAGCAAAAGAGATTTACCTAGAGAAGCGTAAACCTAAAAAGAAACCAAAAAAGTACAGCATTTGAAAATGAGTTTAGCCCCACAGAAGAGAAGAACAAAGAAACTTATGACTAGGGTGAAATTTCAATAGATAGAAAGAAGTTATTATATTAATGTGCTTAAAAGACCAAACTAGGTCAATGGGACTCAAATGTACAGCAAGCATACATAGCAAGAATATTTAAAGCAACCTCCACCTATGAAAGCAAAAGATATTTACCTAGAGAAGTGTAAACCCTAAAAAGAAACCAAAAAAATTACAGCATTTGAAAATTAGTTTGGCCCCACAGAAGAGAAGAACAAAGAAACTGCAGAAGCTGCTAGTCCTCATCAGTGTGAGGGAAACAACAATGTGTAGGCACCAATGACGCTCCTAACTTCTAAGGTCAAAATCTGGACAATGGCATGGTTCAATTGGAATCCATGTTATCTATCCTCACAGGCATTATCATGCTCCTGGAAAAATATGAAGAGGATCTAGTAAAACATTTTGGGAGCAGGGCCAGCATCAGTCTGCTTTTATTTTGCATCTTCCACAAGTCCCATAATTTTATTCCTAAATGCATGATGTAGTCCATCTACGGAATAATCATGAGTAGGGTTTATCATCAATCAACACTATTTTACCTTCATGTGATTTCTTTACCAATGTATGGTTTTTTGCCCACTTACTATATCATTGATTGAAGCTGTCAATTCTCCCTATGTCTTTCTACTTTGAGCTAATGCTATCGTAAGAAGTAATAAGAGTACTGAGATTACATGGTTTCTTAAGGACTAAGTGTTCTTTTAGTATTTGTATGGAGAGTATTAACTCTTTTGATGGTTTATCTTCTAATCAAATATTATCGGTCAAGCCAAAAGATTATTAATTGAGGTTCTTACCTTTAGCTACCTACGACTCGGGGATGAGTGAAGGCAGAGACGAGGTTTCTAGAACAGCAAAACGAATTCCAGATTTCGAGTACGGTTGGTGGATGGCTATTAAAATGACATATAAAATTATAAATAATATAAATAAACAAATGAATCAATAAAATGTTGAAAAGCCAATTTCCTTTAACAGGTAACAAAAAGGCACCTTAAGACAACTTTTTCTGTACTGCAGCCCATTCTAGAGATTTTTGGAAATTTCAAGGAAACAAAAGTAACACAGCTTATCATTTTCTCAATATCAGTTTGCCACCTAAAAATCCTTCAGGTGAAAAGGAAGACTGGAGCAAGCATGTCTAATTAGAGATTCGACATTTGTATCTTCAAAACAAGGAACAGTATGCTGGGGGTTCTGATATGTGGAAGCCATAGCAGTCTACAACAGTCAACCGTCCACATTTGTACTGAAAATTTTCTGCATTCATATATCACTCCCGATTCTTATTATGTCTTTGTAATACAACACAGTCGGGTTATGGGTAAACATTCTGGTCCATGCCTTACTGCTTTTATCATCTACACAGCTTTCTCTTCATATAAAATTATACATACAGGCTTTGTTAAGTGATTGGATCTTTCAGAAAGAATTTTAATTGGATTTATATATACGAATTTTTTTCATACAGAAGTGGCTCCAAAAACAATCTTTAACTACTAGATGCATTACAGCCTTCTCATATTTATTTCATTTTCAAGTATTTTTGAGCCCAAGGCCCCAACATAGTGGTGCAGCTAGATTAAGGCCATCCATCACCAGACGATGGGAATTTGCTGATAAGGTAATGGAGTCGTTAATCACTGTGGAACCCTTCAATGGGAAAAACTATGTGACAAATCCAAGATAAGCACCTTGAGATTGATACATATTGGTGTCTTCAAATAGCTATATTGAATATATCTTTATTAATATTTAAATCTTTACGATATAATAAAAATGAAAAATGGAAAAAAATGTCACTTTTGGGGACATCTGGACATCCCCTACAAAGGGGGACATTTCAAGATGTCCTGGAAACGTCCGAGGAATTCCGGGGACATCCTGGAAACATCCCCATTTTTTCCATTGAGGGTGCATGGGGGATGTTTCATCTGTCCCAAGTCCCCAAGACATCCGGAACGGTTAGGAAATGGGGAGGGAGGGCGAGGGACACATCCGCATAACACTGGTTCTTATCTATGTTGCCAAGATACGGATACGAGTATCGGTTTGGATACGGATACGATACGCGGATACGTCAATTTTAAAAAACCCTTGGATACGATACATCTTGGATACGTCCATACATATATATACATATACATATATATATATATATATATATATATATATATATATATATATATATATATATATATATATATATAATTTTTATGTACATCTACTCATTTTACTCATTTTTTAGTCCATAAAAAACTGAAATAGTAATACAAAACTTGAATCAATGTTCAAAGCATTCAATATACAGTTACTTAAGACTTTGCATTTTTATTGATCATGTGGCTGCCATACATATGATATACGAATATCATGTCAACATGAATACGAACAAAACTTGAAATTTGAAAAATATACTAGGATCCATGTTCAAATTTTCAAAACATACAATATACTTAAGATTTTACATTTCATATTTACTGCAGGATACGTATTTACTTAAAAATGAAATAAAACTTTTAAAAAATGAAATAAAACTTTAAAAAGACATATTTACTGCAGGATACGTGCCTGATACGTACGGGATACGTCACGGATACGTCTGTACATATCCGTGACGTATCCTGATGTATCCGGTACGTATCAGGCACGTATCTGTATCGTATCCGTATCCGATACGTATCAAAGGGGATACGAGGGGGTCTTGGGCGTATCCATGCTTCCTAGGTTCTTATCCATTTCGTAAGTCTTTGTCCAACTAAACTGTGAGGTTTTTAATAAATTTACTGCCTTGAGTCAATACTATTGTGAGGATTGGTAGATCATTTTGGGCCATCAAGGGGATCCAAATAAGTGTCCTTCCCCACAAAAGGGCACATGAAGAACATACTCCAGAACACTCTTGCACAGATATTTTTCGTAAGAGATTCTGCTCCATAAGCCGTAGGATGGTGGTATAGATGTCATGCATAATTGGCTGCAAATAATTTATGAATGTCGAGAGTTTGAAGAATGTTAACACCCCCGCCCAAATTGAGTTATAGCTACTTTCTTCCAAGCTGATAAAAAGATGTTATGATCAATAGAAACATCTGGCCAAAAGAAGGTTTTGAAGATATTTTGACATAATCGTATATTGAGGAACCACTTGTAATCTGCAACATTCCTAAGATTATCCAATAATAAGTCCAAAGCTGCAATTAAGCTACAAGTCTATCTCTAAGTTACTCACAATGTCTAGCCGAATGTCTTCTTTATACCAATGGCATTCCAATATATATTTAATTGGGAGCTGTGAGCAACAAAACCTTGGATTCTAGTTAGTTGTTTTTGTCATCTGGATGGAGTATGCAGAAAGAGCGGCTTGGAACATTTAGTCCACAACAGCATTCTTGGAAATCAAACTAAATATGTGATTTTTTTAAAACATGATAAACCAATGAGATTCCTCTGACATTTAAAAAATCTTTCTTGATAGTATTCCAAAAAAATTTGAACATTCAACTGAAACCCATCAAGACCAGGGTACATCTCAACTTGACCTAAGAAAGGTAAAGGCGTTAAATGCTTTTATAATCAAAATTAAGTTATTTAATTTGCCTCTGTAAACTTCACTTGCAGTTTTTTGAGTTCTATATTGACTGCATGGTTACCTAAGTCTAAAGTACGTGGGGACAAGGAGACGGAGGGATGGGGTTTCCGGGACAGCAAAAATATTTCCAAATTATAAGGACAGCAGGGGTACAGCTATTAAAATAATATGAAAATTTTATATTTAAATATTTAAACTTTATTCAATAAAATTTAGGGATTTAAACTGTATTTAATGTATTTTAACTTTCAGGTACTTTCAAAATTATAATTCAATGTTTTTGGTAAATAATACAGCTTTTTTACAGAAAACTTTTAAAAGAATTTTTAACAAACAGGGTACGTCCCCTCCAAGTCCCCAAGTCATGGAACATTCTGGGCGTCCAGGATGCCACCAAAATCTAGGGGACACGTCTCTGCATAACATATTATTCAAGAGCTCTGTAAACTTCACTTACAGTTTTTGAGTTCTACATTCAAGTTTTGAGCATGGAATAAACAGTGATGAGTTTGAGATGACTGAAGCAGGTACCCTGAATGTGCACATTAGACTCTAGATTCTTTAAGAGAAATGGAATTATTAAAAAAGATGAATTTAGGAACCTCTCAGTCCAAACATAGGTGCCAAAACTACAACTGGCAAGGTCTTACCTTTAGGTGGCAAAAGTTATTCCTAGGCGAGGCTAAGGCTTAAACTTATACCAAAAACCTTTGGGAAAAGCCTAAAGCAAAGAAATGATAAAACAATCCTACCAACAGGGAAAGAAGTAATACCAAAAGCACTTTGCCTGAAGCTAGATGCATTATGCCTGATTATGACCGACCGACCAACCAGGAAAAGCCTTTGTGCTTCCTCGAATTTTTAAAAAAGAATCTGTACTAATTTTATAACTGCAGATCTCTCCCACATCACCCAGTTGTACCCAGCTTCTACTTATATTCTTATCTTACTGCAAGAATAAAGGTAGCATGCAAAAAGCTTGGATTAGCTCTGGAGCAAAAAGCTTGAGACTAAGGGATATGATGAGAAGCACCAACGTAAAACACATACATTGACCATATAACATGCACACAAAAACCTAGCAAGCATGCATTCAAGCCATGAAGTGACCATGAAATCGTAACTCTGCTAAAATTCATTGAAAAAATATATTATTGATAGGAAGAAAGTCTAATTGAATTGAAGTCGATCTCTTTGGACAATTTGCATATCGCTTCCACAAACTATAGCATTATATGTAAATGATCGAGAGAACATGAGAGTCTGGTCCATTACAAGTGATTCTCCTATAAAAGTTGTTTCCATAACATTTTGCGTTAAGGAAAAAATACAAAACCAAAGTTATTGATAGTTCACTCAACTTCAAATGGCTATAACTCTCACACTTCACTATAATTCCAGCCCCGCTACTTTGGAATGATAAAATGAGCTATACATGATGGACTTGCAAGGAACATAATGAATAAAGATTCAAAAGAAAATGAGGAAGATTGTATTGAGCAGTTTCACATAATGGATGAATCTTGTGCTCCAGTATGCTGAAAAATGAACATAATGAGTCGCAATTCAAAACATGTATCGGGTTAAAAGTCCATAGCTTCCAAATAGGTCTATTTGCAAAACCACTATCATGGAAAGCACATAGTTGGGCTGACAACTTAAGCAGTCAAAAATGAAGGCAAGATTCAGCCCAGCCCATCCTTGCAAGTCTATAACTCTACTAGTCCTTAAAAGGAAGATGAGCAGAACTTAGGTACATGCAGCAAAACCACCTTGAAAAATAGGTATTCTTTGTCCCCCAAAACAACGATCTTCTTGATCAACTACACAGGACCATGTATTTCATAACGTTTGACACGGCTTAAACTTTCCACAAAGTTTGCATGTTGTCCAGCGATAATAAAAAAATCCACTTGAAACTAAATTCAGCCTCTTTGAGTGGATGGTTATGTCGATTAGGCTTACTAATTCCTTAGTCACCTCCACATGGATAATCAATAGCAACTTTCAAACATACCTTGGAAGCTTCATGGTTGCATATATTGATGATACTTAGTCTAGAGCACCACCTAGGAAGATCATCTACAACATGAGAGAACCGTCTTAGACATTTCACAACAACTCAAAGCCGAACTCAAAAAGGTTTGAACAAAAATCTATTAATTAACTTCACATTGTAATTGATTCTCACGAAATTTCGTGAAAACCCAAAGAAAGCCAAAGTTTACAAAGAATGGCCCATACAAACAAGATATAATAGAAGTTGAATATTCTTGGGTGTCATGAGCTTCAATAAAGTTTATCCATCGATGCCTTGCTATCACTGCTTTGCTATAGCATCTACCCATCAATAAACAGACAGATAAAACATTCCAATAGGGGCCTAGGGCAAAAGATTTTCCCCACACCTCAAAGAGTCTCTTTGCTTAACACACATTTTAACTTTCTCACTCCTGGCAATCTTTTGCAGTGAAAATGCATACCTCTCAGTTTGCAAATTAATTGTTCTTAACCAAAGAGGATATGTGGGTTGTCATAGTGAAATGATGTCACATGCTAAACAAACAAACACCGGCTATGACAAATGTAACTACACCCTCAATCAAGCACTCGAGCACTAGCGACACCTTTGCTACAGTTCCTTGACGCTTCATTCTTGACAAGAAATTTTTCTTGTATACATATCACCAATTGCTACAGTTTCTAAACTCTTGATCTTAAACTCCAAAACATCACATATCAAATGGGCATCTTATTTGCAACAATTTCATCCTGTCATTGTGTAGAAAGAGGGAGCAACAATCAAGGTAGATCTCACCTACACGTGCAAATACTTATATATATGATAAGAAAGTCCAAGCTTCCACAATCTATAATAATTATTTGAGAAACTTTAGGATAGAAATTGCATAAGAAAGGATTTAATCAATGTTTCAGGTCACTACTTGTGATCCGTCATTAGGAAAAATGATGGATAAGGATTACAAAACAAAGCTCTTTATATACATAATTTTGTGTAGAAGAAGTGGGAAAATGACAAATTACAAGCTAGAGGTGAAGACATTAATACGATGAATTCAATATATTAAAAATTGAATGACGCTCCCTATGTCACCATTATATGGGTGATTACAGGAGAACAAAATACAATAAACACAACTATTAGATTTTGAATCAAGTGAATCATTATCTGTCTTTTGGATCTTACCATTCTTATAAAAAAGGAAAATTGAAGTTATTATGTTCCTTTCTTATTTTTTTCTAACTTGTTGGGGATCCCATAATAAGATAGTAACACCGTTGGTTGGTCAGCTGCACTGTCCAGGCCGTGGGGAGGATGTGAACACCCTTTGCATAATTTTGAAGCTCAATCTAGTTGTTTAGCTTTGTAGCTGCCTTCTTGAAAACCTCTGTCAAATGTTGTTTTTCCTTGTTCCAAGATGTCTTCATTCGTAATTGTAAAGGCTCTAGTTGCAAGGGATTTAAGGACTCTTTTCTGCAGTAGAAGGTAATGGGGAAGCCTATAAATACAAGTCTATATGTATATTTTTTTGGTAGAACTGGCATGCTAGGAAGCATCACATCTCTTTAGTAGAACATCTAGGAAAGGAAGAGATCCACCTACATCCAACTCCTTATGTATACAATATTATTTACATGTTATTGAGGTAAACACAGAATTCCACTAGATTTTTTACATCCGTTTTCCACCATTTTGGTTCAAGGCAGAAAAATTAATTAAACGCTTTTCAAATTTCTCCCTAAAGAGATTTGCAATCACAAGCGACAAGGGGGAGCCCATGGTCACACCTTCCATTTGCTCATAAACATTTCATTGGAAGCTGACAAAGTTGATCTCAAGCAGAGTTTAGCAAAAATTGTAGTTTCTTCTTGAGTGACCTCCCATGCTTCTACAAAACAAATCTTGGTAAATAAAGAGACAACATCAAAACTTACCATGATATCATTTCTCATTAACTATTCTTTGATGGAATTGAAAAACACATGAGTTCTTGATATCAGAAAAATTGTTTCTTACGAATTTGCAATCTAGTTTGATTGATGGCATACTTCAGCAATGTTGCACTTACCCTGTCGAAAGTGGATTTGCTCCTAGAGTTGCAGAGGACAAGCTTGATAACCACAAATGTAGTAAAAACTTCATGATTCTGACACCTCATCAAGAACACTAGGCCAACAATCTTGTGAGACGCATTTGAAATGAGATTTTAAGGTTATCATGCAAGATTGTGCAATCACACTAGATTTGCTAAACCTCCCGTGATAATCATCTCCAAAGAAAAGGTCCAAGTGATGAAGAGGCTCTATGAAAACCCAGTGCCATCGACACCAAAGTAAACAAATGAAATGCAATGAACGTAATGGATAAATCAGATTATCTGATAAAGATGATAGACGATTTCCACAAGAGAGACAAATCCAAAAGATCAAGCAAAAAACCCAATCAACAAGATTATCAAACAGGTTGAAATTGTTATCATGAGTTCCTCGTGATGCAATGATTTGAAGGATAATATAGTACCAAACAAGGATGTCATATCTAGAATCTATGGCTGTCCTATGATCGAGAAGAAAGGAATCTACTAAGGCCAACCGCAAATATCAAACACACACCAACCTATTGTTTGAAGCACGTTGGGCTAAAAGCTAATATCCCTTTAGAGAAAACTATTTCTCCAATATAGAGCACTACTCTTATTTTGTCGATTTCATCAAAGAAATGGTGGATGAGACGGATATTCTACTGATTTTTTATTGTTCCTTATTTATCAAGATTCTTTTAGATGTAATTAAAATCATTAGAGAGGTCACTGAAAAGAAACCACAATTTTTGTCAAACTTTGTTTGATATCAACTCTTTATGTTTCCAAGGGATCTTTTATGAGCAACTAGAAAGTGTGGCTATGGGCTCGCTCTCGTCACTTGCGGTTGCAAATCTCTTCATGGAAAAATATGAGAAGTAAGCTTACCTCTTTTAACCTTCAAGCGAAGTTGTGGAAAAGGTGTGTAGATGACACTATTGTAAATTAGTTACATGGAAAGTACAACCTCGGGAATTCAATGCTAACCAAAATAACATTTCTTCGATGACATTGAATTTAGAGAGTTGGAGTCAAACAGATCTCTTCCTTTCTTGGATATTCTATTAAAAATGAAAAATGATGGCATTTTGGCATGCCAGCTCTACAAAAAAGCACACACATGCACACTTATTTAAACAAACATCCTCCCATTACCAACCATCGCCAAAAGCAAGATTCCTCCAAACCCTTGCAACTAGAGCCCTCATAATTGTAGATGAAGGGTACGTGGGCCAAGAAAAAGAACTTCTGACAAAGACTTTCAAGAAAGAATGGAAACAAAGCTAAGTAGGTAGCTAAAATCTTCAAAAATATGCATAGGTCAAAAATATGCAAAGGTGGTGTCTGCAACCACACCAAAGTGTGGGCAATTTATCAATCAACCAAAGGCTTTTCTACCCTACGACAAGGGGATCTCTAAAAGGGTAGCAAAACTATTAAAGCAGAACAAAATCAATCAAAATTTCCTTCCTCAAAAAAATTGGTAGGATCCTTGGGACAAAAGGATTACACGTGATTCAAAATCTAGCAATGGTGGTTTTGTACTTTATGCTCATGTGATCAGTGTAGCATACATAGATATAGTCTACTGAGATGCTAGATTACAAAAGTAATACTTACAAAATAGTAAATGCAAGTACATACCATAACAAGTTATGAAACAACATCAGCTTTGTATTCCTTGAGATAAGTTCTATTACAACCTTCAAAAATTGAGGAGGACATGATACAATCGCCCTTTTCTTGACATACCATATGGTACTTAAAGGTCAAGACCAAGTCGTTGTTAGTTAACTCAACCATCACAATTGCCATAACTTAATAACTTTTAAAAATGTCGACAAAGATACTAACAGAACATGCCAGCTACACTTATTCAAAAATGATGAGCATTATTATTATTATTTTATATTCCAAGTGACTAGAGTTAGTGAAGAGTTAGATCATAAGTTAGTCATGGGTTAATTTGGGTTTTGGTGGGGAAAGCCCTAAAGAATGTATCTTACTTTTACAATATCAAAAACTTAATGCAAGAGATAGCCACCATTGTGTGAGAGCTCTTTAATCATAGTCGGATTTGCAAGTGCAATCCACCCTTGGGGAAGCAGGTGCCCCCATATTTCCTTTTATTAGAATTTTTACTCTATGTTTTGTAGTTTTGTTTTGTTTGTATTCATAACACAGCAAGTGGCATCAGAGCTTCAGTCAATTTTTACATCCACTACCAAAATGCCGAGAGGAGTTTATCCATGAAACAACTCAAAATCCGTGACCAAGAATGGGCTGAAGGATTTATTTACTGATTTTGCCAGGGAGGTCTAGAGGCAAATTTGAGATATTCAAATCCTCAAGGCACAGTCATTGAGGATGAGGAAGAGGAGTATATCAACCCTTGGGGGATGTTGATCAAGACCCACCAGACAATGAAGAGGAAGAGGCAGAATGCTCACACCATCCCTCGTTTAATCTACAAATGAAGATCCCACAATATGACTTTGGAGGTGGTATGGAGGTCCACACATGACTGAGCAAGCTCAGATTGGCTTTTAGGGTTCAAAAGATTAAAAGGCAAGATGACAAGTTGAATGTGTCCCTACAACATTTGGAAGGCACTGCCTACACATGGGGAGAAAGATGAGTTTTTTAAATCCAGTCATAGACTTTGTTGGTTTTGTTGATGCTTTGACTCGGAGAGTAGATCGCAACAGGGATGAGTTGTATGATACGTAGTTGATGCACTTCTTTCAGAAAGATATGTTTGTGGAGTAGTACACAAAAAAATCCAAGATTTGGAATCTAAGGCCAAGGTTTCTTCAAAGCTAGTGCTGAAGATCTATATTTCCAACTTGCATGTAGATATTCAAACAAAGGTAAGAATGTTTGAACCCGGTCTTTTGAAAGGACTAATATTGTAGCTAGAAGATCAGAAAAACATATTGATGCCCTAAAAAGGAAAATAAAAGGAAATATGTTTTGGAAGTCGTTCACCTTTGATAGCAAACTAGGGATGAGGTAAAATCTAAGTCTTCATTATTTATAACTCTTAGCCGTCAATCCGCCCCTATTCCTACTCTTGTAAACCCGTGTCATAGGTGTTCTAAACCATGGAGCAAAGGCCATGTAAGTGACACAAAAAGGTTTTATATGGTTGAAGATGTGTGTCAATCTGAGCCGGAGATGGAGTCTGATAATGAGGATAATGTAGACAATCCACCCTTGAGGAAGCAAGTGCTCCCATATTTCCTTTCATTGGCATTTTTTTCTCTATAATTTGCAGTTCCGTTTTGTTTGTATTTAGTATGCAGCAAATAACAATTCAAGCTACTACAAACAGCCATATATTGGTGTAACATTGAGGGTTGTTCAGGCAACAACTCATGAACATTGTGCAAATATCCATCACAACAACAAAAAATGTTCAATGTTTGCATGTTGTTCAGACAAGAAATCATGAAAATTGAACAAATCTCCATCACATCAGCAACAAGCACTCAACATTCGCAAAACACCTGTTTCTAATGACTAGGAAATTTGTATGGAGCAGGAAAATGTTCTAGCTGAGGAGAACAACTTTATGAAAACCCAAGTTTAAATGACTTGTGAAATTTGTATGAAGCAGGAAAAGGTTGTAGCCAAGGAGGACAACTCTATGAAAGAGATACACGACAGAATCTATAAGATTGGTGAAAGTCTTAATAATCAGCAACAAACACTCAACATTGGCAAAACACTTGTTTCTAATGCCTCGTGAAATTTGTATGGAGCAGGAAAACGTTCTAGTTGAGGAGAATAACTTTATGAAAACCCAAGTTTAAATGACTTGTGAAATTTGTATGAAGCAGGAAAACGTTCTAGCCAAGGAGGACAACCCTATGAAAAGATACGCGAGAGAATCTATAAGATTGGTGAACGTCTTAATAATTTAAACAAGGATGACGACCCAAGTTTAAGTGACTTGTGAGATCCACGATCTTAGAAGATTTCTCGAGACCATGATAAGGAACAATAATTGATGTTTTTTTATAAGAATTTAATGCATCATATGAAGAATCGATGCATTAAATTTAATATTGTAAATATTTAATGCATAAATATTTAATGCATTTGATGTATCTACATCTTGTAACTAAGAGAACATATTAAGATTGGTGAAAATCCTAAAAATCCAAAGGAGGATGAAGGCCCAAGTTTAAGTGACTAGTGGAGACCCGTTATCCATTATCTTAGAAGACTATTCTGGCCCACGTGGATGAAATGTATTTGATGTTTCATTAAATAGAATTTAATGCATTGTATGAATAATTGATGCATTCAATTTAATGTATTGAAAACATATTTAATGCACTAATTCATCATGTTAATGTCTTAATCTAAGTAGCCGATACATTTTGGATACGGGTACGGGTACGGAGTATCCAATACGCGGATACGGAAAAAAATTGGCCCCGGATACGGCCATACAAAATATATATAAAAATTAAAAAATATATAAATTCCAGCCTACTAAATAGGAATTAACCACATATTATGCATATGAAAAACAAAACAAGCTAAATAACCACAACAAACTACTCATAAATTCATAATTTCATTTGTCCCTACCATATCTAGTTGAGGTGTTTATTACATTTATGATTTATCTCATACATGCTATTTTTATCCATGTTTATGATGGCTTGTATTTGGTACCTTCTGTAGAATAATGGTGCTGCAAAAACTGTAATGATATATTAAATTTAAACTAGAAGAAGAGAAAAAAAAATTAAAAAAACACAATTTTGGGCCAGGTTATGGCCAGGCAGGTCGGGGTGCGGCCGGGTGCGTCTGCACACATACCCGAACCTGCCTGGCCATATCTTGGCCGTTTGAGGCACATATCCGGCTGTACCCATACCGGGTACATTTCATACTGGTACTAGGTGCCCTAGGGGTGCCGTATCAGCTACTTAGGTCTTAATTTTAAAGAAGGCCTGGTTATACATTTAATTCATCTAACTCTTGTAATTGGTCATGTTCCCACCCCTTGTACACGAAGTTAACTTTGTTGAAATCTCCGATTTGTAATCCTTAACCATCACTTTTCCTAAGGATGGGTCACAAATAATGACCTGCAATACTGATTAAGTTTTTCCTACACAATCTTAAAGCTTTGCAAAAAAACAGCAATAGTTAGCCAAGTACCCTCCTTGGATTACATTGGTGACGATATATTGTATATGTTCAAAGTAGACTTTGGTGGTGAGTGGTAAACACCCCTCAAGAAACTCTAGTGTTAGGGCATCACATTCATCCTCATCAACAATACTTCTATTGATCAACCATGCAAAAGAATGATAATGACAATATAATATACCCTCAAAGTTTATTTATGCAGCTTGTACAAGCATTCCAACTCAAAGCTTGGGCTACGGCAGCCTCTACTAATGCTCTCTCACCGCCCAAGTGTACTTCTAGCAATTTCTAAGTGGTATATCCTTGACACAACAACATCATAATTGTGTCTGACAAATATAGCAGTATTCATCCCCAACAACAAAACTATTGATGCTCCTACGATTGAAGATTTATTCTTTCAATAATTATGAACACATGGTTGTGACTCATCATCATATCAAAACAGAACTCAGTTCCTTGACCCCTTTTAGCAATCATTATGGAGGTCACTTAGTTATTTGTTGTGCTTCTCTACAGCTCATTGCCCTTATATTAATAAGGAAACTAATGTAGTCAACAAGGCCATTGTTCACACCTTATATGCATCCGATATCTTCACGTCATACAACAAAATATAATAAATCACCAAGTGTCTACTCAGTTCCCTCAACTTTTGCGTTTTATTGTAGGTTTCAACCTCTTGTCTCATGTTAATCCTACTTATTGTTTTTAAATCCATACATTAATATTTCACCAACATGTTTAAGTATCTGAGGATAGAAAACTTCTAACATGGGAGGATCTAATGCTTGAAACTCAAATCCATTGTGGAGCATCAGATACTCTTATTCCAAACTCTGGTCAGTATTCCAAGAAAGACAGTTCACCAAAGCATTACTGCAAACCCAATGTTTCTCCTAAAGAATTATAGGTGCCATGTAAGCAGTCTGAAAAATATCATCAAAATGCCATCTCCAAGGTAACAAAAGCATTTGAGATTACATTCTGCTTACTCCTAATTACGTTCCACGGGGATGCGTCCCCTATGTTTTTAGCTGTCCCGCATCGGGACATTTCGAACCTTGGCGATGGGTAGGAAACGTCCCCTTCCCGTCCCCAAACTTTGCAAATTTTAGGAAACGTCCGGGGACATCAAAAAAAAAAATAGGGGCGGCTGGACGTCCCGACGCGTTTAGGGGACTTCTAGCCATCCCTAAACGTCGGGACGCTCAACCGTCCCCGTCCGTCCCCTGCCGTCCCCTAAGCAAACAGCCTTAAAAAACACATTTTAAAAAAAAAACAAACTTTTAATCATAGTTACCAGTTCGGAAATCCGATTAAATTCGGAAGGGCAAAAAAATCTGAAAATTCAAAGTTCTCGAAAAATACGGAAAAATCCGGTTCGGAATATATATACTTGTATTATTATAAATTTATATTATTGTATACTTATATCATTATATATAGACAAATCATACAAAAAAGCATCCATCTACCATAATCATCATCATCATAATGATTCTTTCAAAAGATTGCAAGAAGTTGCTTGGTCCAAAAAGGTACAAAAATGGATTTTATGAAAATAAGAAAAATATTGCCATCAATGCGTAGAGCTCGAGAAAATATATACTTTTAGAGAAGACGACACCTAAAACGGAGCCACAGAATGAAAGTTATGGCACATGCAAGTTTTTGCTGCTACATCTTCCCGGACCCTTTCCAAAAATGGCAAATTTTTTTCCATACTTTTTCACCAAAAAAATATGCCAAAAAGGAAAAAAAAATTCCTGCAAAAACAAGGCCGAACCGAACCGGATTTATTCGGTTGCTTCAAAAAATACGGTTCGAACCGGATTTCATACAAATCCGGCCGAACCTGGTAACTATGCTTTTAATTAAAAGTAAAGCAATGCGGGGGCCCACAAGGACCCCCACTTTCATTTCTAAGTGCCCTAAACCTAAAACAAACATCAAAACAAAAAAGAAGCTCATTTTTGAATAACAAATTTATTGCATAAGGTAGTGTTCAAACTTCAATACAATCACTTGGTACAGGGAGGAACTGTCACATCAGTGCCCTTCCCCTGAAATGAATCATTCTGTTTATATGACAAAAGAATCAAAGAACCAATGATTTTCGGTTAAAACACAACTGTCAACTACAACTAAACATAACAAAAGAGTCGATAAGACACTACTAAAAGCCAACAAGAGATTAACAATAACAGAAAATAGTTGGTTACCAAAACAATGTTTATATTTAAATCAATGGTCTGCATTGATTAGATAATTGAGGAGATTGAAGATGAAATGGGCTGGTATATTCCGCTATTATAATTGAGAGAAATACTTTATATGCTATTAAATGTCACCCCTTTGTTTTGGATATCTTCAATCAAAGCTGCATGCTGGCTTCGTTCAAATGGTCAACAACAGACCTTTAAGAAGTCATGTGTGGTTAGTCTTAGTTATCATCCATTGGTATAATCTATAAGTTGTGAGAGAAATGAATAAAATAGTTCTATTATAAAGTATGGAGCTTATACTTGTAGTCTCTTTAGATTACATGACATTGATAGGATTCTTATCGTGTGATTTCAATTTTGAATTTTGAAGCCTGCATGTTGTTTATCATCCATCCTTAATAAATTTATATGCCACCACACAATTCAAACAGTTCTATCAACATTTACTTTATGGATGTCTACAAGAAAATATATTGTAGCGCTTTTCTTTCCATAGAAATACGCCACAAAATGCCAGACTTTTTGGTCTTTGATCTTGGTATATCATATTCTTGTTACAAACCAATTTTTTCCTACACGAATGGGGAGTTTTCATGCAAGAAGACAGTGAGGAATGCTTTAAGTTTAAGTTTATCAATGTGTTATACTTATCATATGAATATTTGAAATTTCCTATATTTTTAAGGTTAAATGATAAATCTTATGTGAAATCTCAATTCAACTCTAATTTTATGTATTAAGGTTTGCTTTAGCAATGTTATCATATGAATATTTGAAATTTCCTATATTTTTAAAATTTTTCCTTATTTTTTAATAGCCGTCCCCTGCCATCCCCTAAAAAGAGGCCTAAAAATTCCGTCCCGGAAACACGTCCCCTGCCGTCCCCATCCCAGAAACTTGGTGGAACATAGATATTTCCCATCATTGAATCAAACATTGTTTGCCATTAAAAAAGTTAACACTTTTATCTTCAGCCACAATCAAAGGACGCTCTATTTAGAAAAAGTTATCCCAGAACAATACAAGAAACTACATAGGCATTCATACTCCAGAAAGGAAAAGAATCATTGCCTTCTAGAATCCATTGGATTAACTTTTACTTCCAAATCTGAATGAGTAAAGTGGGTGAAACATTAACCCGAACTGCCTGCTAAGGTATCCAAAGAGCAAACAAAAGACTAAAATAACTGTCTCCATGAGAGGTTCAAAAACATTTGAAAATTAAAAATACAATATGTTAATCAGTAAATGTCAATGATGACCAAAAGAAGCAGGTGACAAGATGTTTTGCCACCAACGCGAAGAAATAAACTCGCAGATAGGAAAAAACCTGAAAACTCAATAGGGCATGCACCATTAAAAGTAGAAAAACAAGATCTTAGTCAATTAAGGCACAAAAGCTGAAAAAAACACATTTTAGATCGTCAAAAATGACAAACTCTGAAAACAAACTCCTGTTAAAACTTCATGGGCATGCCTCTTCTGGACCAAATTGAACAGAACTTTCTGCACAATCTAAGACAATCAACTCTGAAAACAATCTTCTGCAGAAATTTCACATGCACTCCCCCTCTTGACCAATCACCAAACTCGACAAATTATTACCTAGAAAGGCCACAGCAAGGCATACATACATATTAATATCAGGCCTCAAGGTTATGATGTTTATTAGTTCTTTAATTTTACATTCCATTTATGTGTTATTGCATACTACAACCTAGGTTGCCGGTTCCGGTATGAATAAAGGTACAGGGATAGGGTGCGATGATGGGCCAATTTATTTTGCTGTGTTTGATACAACTAAGTACAGCCCTACAAACAATATACAAAATATCAAAACTATAAAATTCTACCCAAATAAGCAAAATAAACCATACTATGCATATAATAGACAAAATTAAACACAAAACACTGCTGACAATTGATAATTCAATGCCAAATGTCATAATAAATCAAAATAGACTAACAGTCAGTGGTCAAACTACATAGCGCACATGTAAACTCGATATAAATCGTCAGTATTGTTCTTCATCAAGAGCACCGTCACCATGATGTAGAACCACATGTAGTATAGTAGTGCCACTCCTACTAGCTGTGTTGTTGAGGTCCATCTTTTAGGGTTTCTATTTTAGTTTTTGTCAACTTTTTCTGTTTTTCTTTAATTGATTTCAAATCAGTATTTTGATTGATTTTTCAGTCAAAGAATGAATGACACTATGGGTTCTTTCTGGATTCTCCCCAGATATACCCAGGCAGGCCGGGGCATACTCAAGCCAAACCGGACCCAAACCAGGACCTGGGTCAACTCGTATCAGGACAGGGGATGGATACATGCAGAAACCGGTAACACAGCATACTGCCATGGCATTCTGGAATGCTTTGTATTATCTCTAACTCTCCATCTAAGCTTGTCTCTAACCCTTCCTCTAAGCTTACTGATTTTTCTATTGTTGCAATGGAACAAGTTTCCAGGGTTTTATAGGCCATTCCTTCAATTGCAAGGAATTGTCTAAGAGAAGTAAAACTCCCAGAAATATGATTTTTTGGAAAAATGAATTCATTATGCATTCAACCTAACCTTTAGTAAGCCAGGCATACATAATTTTGTATCCTATATTTAGGATATTTAGGATACAATTTAGTTTCAGGTGTATTATGTTCAAGATACCTACATTGCAGCTAAGATGACCGCTATTGTGATTTCTCTGGAAAGACAAGGGGCATTCCCCTTCTAGATGTGTCCCCCCCTCCCATTTAGAAATTCAACGGCAACGACACAGTAAAGGATTAAGACGTTCTCCCTAAGTTTCACCCTTCAATACCACTGGTGACTCTTCAGAGAACTCTCGTCACAAAGAAACTGCCAAATACTTGTGAATTGTCATCCTTTGTTATAAGTGTAAACATGGAAATCATTTCATGGCTATTTGGCACTTTCAGGAAATCAATAATTCCTTAATCCAGCAAGATGTAAACTTGAATCAATTCCTTTTCCCATGCAATTGTATTTTATTTCCAATATGTTGAATCTGCTATATATTTCATTCAATGAGTGTTGTATAAATTCTTTCATTACTGAATAGCTTATTTACACTCTGGTCTCTGTGGGAGATTACTCAGACTCATATATAACACGTGTTTACCAGATAAGTTTGACCTTATTACTATGACCTAGCATATAAAGCTAACAAACCCATATATTTCATTAAAGGAATTTAAGATCTATATGTTTAAAAACATCTGTTTTCTGGCCTATGAAACTTAAAGGCAAAATTATTATAGTAATACTTGTTAGTGCAGTCTGTTAGTGGTATTCAAACGGTCAAAGGGCACGTTGTTCTACTGATAAAAATCTTTAAACAAGAAAACTAAGAGGAAACAAAAGCTGATTTTCAATCAACTTTCAGAGGATGAAAGTAGAAAGTGCACAGCCATTACAGATAAGAAATAAACAAAAGACAACAGCCCCAGAACAGTGATGTTCTTGAAGTTAACAGCGATGATATACTTTCAGTTAACTGTCCATAAAGAAAATTGTTTTGCTTGGAATTCTACTGCTTACTAGAACATTACACAAATCCCCATTGATCAATACAAATAAACCATATAATTAGAATCTACCAGTCTGACAAATGGTTAAGATTCTTACCGTACTGCTTGCTCAGAGAAGTGCTTTCCTGATTGTCGTTGTCGAAGCGTGTGCAAATCTCCTCCTGGACAATACTCCATAACCAGGCATGAGAACCTGTCCGTCTCAAAGTGAGTGTATAATGTGGGGAGAAAAGGATGATCCAGAGATTGCAGAATTTCTCTTTCAGTTTGAGCTCTCAGCAACTTTTTTCGGCTTGCCAGAGATCCTTTGTCCATCACCTTCATTGCAAAATAGCATCTCATACCACTCAATTCTGAAAGATAGACACTGCCTATGTCACCACACCCTAGCTTCTTAAGCAATCTGAAATGGCTTAATCCCAAAATTCCATCCCGTATCCTAACTGTTCGTATGGCCTCCCATCTTGGATCATTGGACTTGTGAGGCTTGTTGACGCTACTACTTAAACTGCTACAGGTGCTCTCATCACTGATCCCACTGCTATTGCTACCTCTACAAACACTGCTCTTAGCACTTTCAATAAAATCTCCCTTTTCACTTACTTTCCCACTTTCACTAGTCTTTGGTATGGAGTTAGCCACGCTGCTGGTACCATCACTTAATTTTGCACTTGTGCTATTTTTAACACTACTTGGTGCTGTCATAACGCTTGTGCTGTCATTGCTGTTGTGAGGACTGAGAGTGCTACTTGCAGGCAAGGAAGCATCCCATGTGCCTTTCTCGTCCCATTCAGATGATCCATTGTTTTGTTTCCTAAGACCAACTTGTGACAAGCCTTCTGGTAGATGACAAACACCTTCAGCTACCTGTGAGTTACAACAAGCTGATGGTGCAGAAGTACCTGTTACAGGTAATGCTCCAGTTACCTTGAACAGATCCATCCCCCCCAGCGAGTACTTCAGCTTATTTGCTTCCAGTGGCTGAGTGCCATTTACACATGATAATTGTTTCGCATTATCTGCTTCTGTGTTTTGTGGCATCATGGACTCTTCAATTACAGGATTTGGATTCCCTGATTCTGATGTTTCTCTTAAAGAATGATTTGTAGTAGTTCTGGCAGTTCCCTGAGAAAAACCCCCTACTCTGGTTCCACGTTTAAAAGAGGGTGATTGTAATGAGCGTGCTTCAGACAATGGATTACTCACTCCGCCCTTCAATGGTGGCTTCTGATTAGCTGTTTCTGGAATCTGAGAAATACCAACTGCCTTAGATGCTTGTTCCAATATAACTTTCTCTGAAGCTTGGGTGTTACACCCTAACTTTAACTGTTGTTTCACAAGTCCTGCTTCTTGTATCCTAGCAGTATCAGCCATTGCTGTTTGCGTCAAGCTAGTTGCATCTAGCACCTGAGTAATCCGTTCTACTGCTATGATCTTGAGAGAATTAGACTCTGCTGCCTGACAAGAGGCTGGCATGCATGACTGTTTGAATTTCGCTTCCAGTGATCTGGATGTTGCCATTGGTCAGAATCTAGTTTTCACACTGGAAGTCATTCATGCAAGGCCACAAATTGTATAATGCCTAGAAGATATCCTCAATTTTCATTCTCTTCTACCACAGTCCTCTGATTCGTCTAATCTCGACTCAAAAAATAGTGCTGCAATTTATCTGTAAGGTCATATGATATGTGGATTGAATTAATATGTAGTTTGCATCAAACAACAGTTAAGAAAGAATTTCCCTTTACTGAAATAATTACACTCCTGCCATAAGATCAGAATGTGAATCATCAATTTTCACAAGCTCTAAGATTATATTAATGAAGATAACCTTACCAGATCGAAACATGCTGTAATCAACCTGGAAAACTATCTAAACAAAAATAATCCTGACATGATTTGCCATCCATTCAAGTCATGCACGGAATACAGTTTGATTCCCAATACAAAATGCTTACAAAAATACAGTTAAAACTCATAGAAAACAGTATGTCCTGCCCTGCCCCACGTTCTGTTTATTGGAGATTGTAAACTGGAAACCAAAATATATGGCAATCGCATGAGATTTAAGTTCAACAGGGCATGGGATTGCCAGAATGACAGGCAACGGGGCTTTGTTCAAGGGAAGAATCAAAATAACCCATCAGCCAATTATACGACTCGACCAGATTTACTAGAGGATGTATATCAACAGAATAGCTAAATCTGTATTTGACCGTTCAACTTTCAGGGTCCACCATGTTCTGTCACTCCGTCAAGATGCACCTAAAAATTGGCTTCAAGGATGTTCAAAATGGCTATCACAGTTGAAGAACAGTAGCAGGTAGCATTTGCTGGGCGTAGATAGCATTTGAAGGGCATTTTGCAGATCTGGCTACCCTTACAAAATATTGTCAATGAGATGGATTTACCCCAGACCAAACGATTCAAAGCATCCATATAGAAAATGGTTGGGACTGGCATTGAAACAAAATAAACTAGACTAATCAACAAGAAACCCTAGAAACTTGGAACCAAGCTTCACTTCAAGGCATGCTGAGAAGAACAGAGGATAAAATTAGGTTTAGGGTTCTCCGTTCTTGTTGCCGAAGTTTACGAATATGCCTGAAATCTTTGTAACAAAAATACCAGCATCTGCGAGGTAGAACCTTTTAATTAGTTTTTAACATCACTGCGCTAAAAACGCCAAAAATGAATACTGTGGGCATTCATTTTTAGATCGGATCACACAATATGGCTAGGCTTTATTAAATTCACCGATTAAATTAAAAACTGTCATTTATCTGAAGTTTATGGATGAAATACTCGAACCCATTATGAGCAAGAGTGCATGGGTAGAAAATGCAGTTGGTATGCAGAAAGAAAATGAAAGATCGAGAAAATTACCTAGTTATGGATCTGGATGTGCTGCATGAGTTATCTGATACACGTGCGACTAGATATATATGTGATATGGGTAATTACCTGTGATACTGAGATCGCTGAGCAAATTGGGCGTGGTGCTGAAGATGAAGAGAGAGGAAGAGGAGGAGCTGTGCTTTTAGGGAGAAAAAGCAAGCAGCCTGGTCAAAGCTGGAGCACCTATAGTTTTGGTTTGAATAAATTAAGAAAGTTTCCCCTATTATATTTCACTTGTTGCATGGATCTCTGTAACCGAAAAAGAAAATGGTGCCTTGGCAATCGGAGGAGCGTGGTCCCCTCTTCATCGCCCTTTGTCTTCCTCATGTGCCAATATATAATATTCATTATTTTACCTTCTCCTTTGCCCAATTGGCATCAATAATGCATGACCTCCGTAAAACCCAATTCCTACTTGTAAAACACATCATTAATGGCTCCCTTTTTTTCCTATTCTTTGCGGGATTGATTATTGGTTTAAATAAGCTTGCAATTGGCCCATTTCTTAGTTGTTATAGGTTTGAGTTTTGTAAAACCATAACTCTTTTTGTGTAGGTCCATTTCATCTATATTTGGATTCCCTAATGTTTTTAGCCTTTTCTTTTTCAATATTTCTCGTTAGTTGTGTGTTGGTATACACACCAATAGGATCTTAATTTAAATTCAAAAAATTATAAATACATATAGTTCATTTAGAATATTGTAGTGTCCTAAATTTAGTCTAGGCACGTAGGAATATGGTATTTGACACTTATTTTAGTATATACTCCATTAACACATAGTTAACCAGATTAAAGGCACTTTCCTCTTCTATCTCGCACTCTATATTTATTAGGCGATAACCACTCTTCAACTCAATTCCTCGGAAACATTGTGTGTGTTATTAAACATGTCTAGACCTCCACCTAGCTCAAACTTGAGTTTTGTCACTCCTAGGACAAGTTCATAGGTCCCTGGATAGTATAATCCACCTCTTACAAATATGTCCCCTTGCTTTTTAATGGTCGTGTTTTCAAAAAGGTGCCTTAGCTTAGTCAACCTATGCTAGATTTTTGGGTCGATTGAATTGGAAAATTAATAAAGGTAGCCTATAAATACAAACATACCCTAACCTATTAGGGGCACATAATACTCACTTGGAAAAGCATCTAAACACACAATGAGTAGGTCAAGCGAAAAAATTGCAAACATTTGTCCCTTAGAGCACATCACAACAAGTTGTAAATTTGAAGAAATCTATATTGATGTATTAGATCAAGTGTTAAGCTAAATCTAAAGTAGAAGTGCATATTGCCAAGTTTGAGGGTCGAACCAAGGGCTCGTCTTGTATTATAAATATATTATGTTACATCTCATCATAGGTTTGGGGAACTACAATGGCTTGATCCATTTTCATGGTAGTGGTATGTAGTGCAACACTCATCACATCAAACGGGGTTAGTGAGCGGTCCAATCCAATCATTCATAACCCTTTTTAGGTTAAGGGTGCAAGATTGGTGTTTGAAGCGAGAAGAAACAATATTTGATTTAGAGATAGTCGTCACAAAGTTGCATATCCATAAAGTATGCACACAAACACATACAAGTAAACCTAGAAAAACAAACAAACACAAATATACAAAGGACGAGTTTTGTAGCCAGAGTCTCAAGACAAAGTACAACGATGGTATTGTTTAGGCATCTACAACTCAACCATAACACCTTTTCAAGTCTTGTAATTTATCAAGCAACTTGACAACTGATCCACTTTTACACAACATTTGAGCACTTTGTTACACCTTTCATATATGTATTTTAATTTCTCTCTAGTTCGATTGTACTTTGTCATATTCTAGTTAACATAAAGGTCAATTTTGCATTAAAGTAATTTAGGATTATTTAGGACTACCCTTTATTATTACTTGATTTCTTGTATTCATTAATATCTTATATTAGGCCCAAAACCTAGTTTGCAGATATTATGTTTGGTGAACCCACTCCTTTTCTTGAATCGTATGACCTAGGGTTTTAATTTTTCCACATTTTCATATTTATCTCAAATTAAGGTTTGACTTTTAGGTCTAAATTTTGATTTCCCCTTGTTATGTGACCGAAATCTAATTTGCATCATTTTCTCGGGTTTCATGATTATTCTCCTATTATGATATCTTGTTGAAAATGATCATATTTTTAAAACGCTTTCGTGTTTATCTTAGTCATATCGATTTCATCAAAAATCACTTTTTATTTCATAAAAATCATTGCTTAAATTTTTGAAATTAGGGTTTCTTTAGTTTCACCAAAATTGGTCTAACGAGAAATTGATTTATTTATTTTCAACAACCCTTAAAGGTTTTCCTAAAACAAATCGAAATGATGAAAAACCTCTTTTTATTTCCTAAAATTTATCATGGTTTTTCTCGAATAATCATGTCTTTGTTTTGACCTTGTCGATTAATTAATTTCAAAAAAATGTCCACATTTGAGTATGCATTTAGATCAAAAGCCTCTTTTAGGTTCATAAATTAGTGAGTTAAACATCATATGCTTGTTTTTTAGATTTAATAGAATATAGAATGAACCGAGTTACATCCATCGACTCCTTTCCTAATCTTGTTAGATCCCTAAATGAACCTTTATATCTTCTTTAAGCAAAGTTTAATCTTTAAAGTGCACCATTGATGAAATTAAAAACCAATTCATGCGACGTGACTTTACATCTAAATGAACTTTGTGATAAGCTCATACCATGTAGGAAACCTACTATAAATAACAATATTATGTATTTTGAGGAAAATCATCCATTTAAAACCTTATGGGAAAATATCTCCTAATTCCGTTATTAGTACGTCTACATAACAATCAAGTGTTATCTTATATAAGTTGGGTATATGAAGGTGTTTTTATGTTACCTCTTGTATGCACCATATTTCTTATGGTTCTAACCATTTCTTTTGTGCAAGGGTAGTCAATGCATTCTCCTCAAGCGGGTGCCTTAAGGGGCTAGTCGGGATATGAGTGTGATCAAACTTGGTCATGTGGGCTAGACCACATCCGCTTTAGCATATTTTAGGGTTTGATTCTTTTACATGGAGCAAACCACTAAAACTCAAAAAATAATAGGGTTTAACGATACCTAAGTGGGTGATGTGAAAAGAGGCGGATCCAAAATACATGCATGAAGCTTCATTTCAAGAGTCAAGGTCTTGCAAATACACAGACATCTTGACAAGATAGATATTAGACAATAATGAGACGAATTATTTGGCAAAGAACAATCCCAGACCTAAAGGGCTTCTTTTGACGACAGTATCAACTTGTATTTAGGCAATCAAATCGGATAAAATGATAGAAATACAAAGAATATGAAATGATGGGGATATAAAGTTAGATATATATACTATTTGAATGTTGGGACTCAATCAAAGATCCTCGGCAATAGGCTAGGGAGGATTAAACATGTCTTCCCAGGTAAAAAGTTGAACTTGTGACTTTGTTCCAACGAAACATCCATCTGTTTAGTGATATCGTCTAGATTTGGCGTGACAACGATGATGGAGAGGCTTAGCCTTTATAGTCAATGTTGTATTGTTCCCACATGAAGGGTCATTATACAATCGGTAGGTCAAAGTTCATGTTTGGTTAAATCTGCAGTGCTCCTAAAGAATGTCATCTAACATAAACAGAGGCTTACAAATAATGATTTATTATCCATGATTATTGATTCTAAAGAAACGAGGCAAGATTAATAAGAAAGATAATATAGGAGTTTTTAACACGGATCGATGTTGACCCAATGGATTGGTGTCAATCTAGGCGATCGATTTTGATCACTATAGAAACCAAAATTGATAAAAAAAAAATGCTTTCTAAATTCTATGATTCTGATGAAGAACAAAGTATGCTTTCGGTTGATGAGGTTTAGCCTTGATAATAGATTGTAAACGTTTTAAAATAAGATAAATGTACCTTGACAAGAAGGATATTGAGCTAGTTGGTGGTGTGCAAATTGATTGTTCAAGGGGAACTTGACACTGCAAGATGTTTGGGATTATTCATGGTTGATCCATGTGCAAGTTTAGATAGGTTGGACTTGTTATCGAGGGGTTTGAAAGTTGCGTGCTTGAGAGAAAATATGGGAGTTTGGGATCAAAATCGAGTCCTTTAGCAAGGACTCGGGTCGGTTTATATAAAATTGATGTCGCTTCAACGAATCATTATCGATCCACACTAATTGGTGTCGATCATGGATTTAGTTTTGACTACTTCTTTTCATGGGGTTTTCGGTTCTTAAATGGGGTTTTAAGTTGTTTTTAAGTTCGTAGGAGGGTTGTTAGGTTGTTCTAGTTTATTTATTTTTATTGATTTAAGTTTATTTTATGGTTGTAGGTGGTTGTGGGTGGTGAAATAGTGAATGTAAGTTGATAGAAAGGTGAAAATGACCGTGTGGGGTTACGAAGGGGTGTTCTAAAGTGCATACGCACATATAGGAATTAGGGTGACCTAATTTTGGTGTCTAAATTTACCCCTTTTAAAAAATGGTTTGGAATGGACAAGCCATTGGACAAAACGAGTGAGATTATTGGATTTGTGTTAGATAAGATGATAAATAGGTGATCCCCCTCAAACTAGGGGTCATCACGAGGTAGTGTGATGGTCACCGGTTTGAATGAATAGATGGATAGATAAATGCGAGAGCATATAAGATTGGTAGGATTGCATTTATAGATAGATGTATATAAATTTGAGATACCCCGAGACCGGGCATGAAATATAGTGCCACAAAGATGGGCTTATGAGACCAAGAAGTCGAGTGGTAGGTGAATTAAGGGGTTCTCGACTTATGACGTATGACTTATAGGAGGCAACGAGAAAATATTCTTGTGAGGATAAAAATTCCATAGGTTCAAATGATAAGATATGATTTGGATTTGTAGGGGGTCTTGGGGTCCAAAAAGAAGCACAATTTTGAAAATTTGCAATTAGGACAAGAGATCAACATCGATTGGTTAATCGACGATGATTTATAATGAATCGACGGCGATCAAGGATCAAAGCACCAATCGCGTCAAAGCACCTATATATAAGTGGCAAATGATCATGAGAGGTCATTATGTTCATTGTGTTTATTGTGATAAGTTTGTTATAAATTCATAATTGTTATTGTTTGAGAGATGAAGGCTAGTGGGAGTGGACGAGAGGAGATGACAACATCCCAAATAAAGATAAATGCATTTTTGGTATTTTTAAGTACACTTTTTGATATAGTGTGATATAGGATTGACGCCATTAGATAGGATCAATCGTGATCGCTATGATCAATGTCCACGTGACATGTTGTGTTCAAGTATTTGATTTTATTTTGCATTGAATTGACTTAACTAATGATATTTTTGTTATTTTGTAGATGCAAACGAAGAGACACTCATTGATGAGAGATAGAGTATCACCTTTACTAGAGTGGTTACGGGAGTATATAGGGGATGAGGAATGGAGATTTGGGAGGTGTTGGTATTAGGTGGATTTTGTCATTATAGGAGTGTTTACCAGATTTGGAGATGATGGTGGATTTGTTGGAGAGGTGAGACCTGACACTCAGGGCTTTCAGTTACAAGCGGGGGAGATGACGATCACCCTAGAGGATGTTTATAGGATCTTGTGGCTAACTATTCAAGGTGAGTTGATTATACCAATTTATGAGACAAGGAAAGGGGCAACAAAGATGAGGTTGCATGGGCATACCGCCCTTAAAATGACATATGTGACTAGGGGTTTTGGTTTTGAGAGTTATAGGGATGATGAGGTGGTCGGGTACCCTAACCATGACGATTATAGTGGGAATCAACTATTATGTGCTACCATATTCTTATAATGGTTGTTTTATGTGGCCTTGCACAAATAACAACAAATGTGATAGAGTTTTAAACAATTTTTACTTAGGGGCCAACTCTATATCGGGTACAGTGTATAAAGAATTATGGGATTGGTCGACAGGGAGGAGGTTTGGATTAGATGTGACTTTCTTCTTGCGTGTTGGGCCTACGAGCGCATCGAGTGGTTATGCCATGTGGGTTACCTTGGGCTAGGTGACACGAAAAAAGATTTTTATGTTGGATTTTACGTTGGAGGAGTGACTTTTCCCGCGAAGTTGTATTGCGGAGTTTAGAGTATTGTGTTGGTTTATTAGATGGGTTAGGGTCAAATGAATTAGTATGGTAGACATATGTGGGTTTCCTGCATGTCTAAGAGAGGGAGAGGGGCTAGGAATGATACAACAAGAGAGGTGGATCCGGGGTGAAGAGCCGAGTTAGTGGAGGTGGTTTAGGTTGGCTAGAGGTACGATGGTAGTTTGGCATGATACTAGATGTACCAAGAAACCCTATTATATACGGAGGAGGGGAGGGGGACATAAATCTTCCCGTGACTCAAGTGCGGGAGGTTCAAGAGATGGTAGAGGAGGAGGAGGTGACACCCATGGAGATAGATGATGTCGGGTGACACCCGAGTATGCGATGTGGTGGCGGTACGACAGATGGTGGCCCGAGCAACAAGGATTACAAGGGTATGGGAAAAGTGGGGAGAGGACAATGTGGTGATGGAGGAGGAGGCTACGAGTTAGGAAAAAGGATGTGCAAAGGCATAGTGGTGAGATTTAGGCGGTTGTTGAGTGATAAGGATGCTCAAGTAGAGCTGAGGTGATGAGGATGACGGGGTGGGTGAGTGAGAGGGATCAATAGGTGACTACCCTAGGGATGAATTTAGTGTGTGATAGGTACCGTTCGATCGGGAGCTTTTTAGGTGGTGTTTTTGTGTGACTAGTAGTATCTTTGGAAGTTTCGGGGCTAGTTAAGTCTAGATTCGAGGCACCGACGGGGACATGAGCACCCAGAGGGGTAGGTAGAGTAGGGACCGGAGGTCAAATGGGGCTACTGTGCACGTGACCATGGCTCAGTACTAGGTTGTATGAGAGGAGCTAAGGCATTATGAGGGAGTGGTAGGAGAGAGGCTACCCTAGGTGCCTCATTACACATAATATGTAGTGAGCCAAAGCAGAAGGTGTCACAACGGGGTTATGTGATGAGCACGAGGAGTGTTGGAAGTACTTGAAGGGATTATGAGGGTGAAGCAGGTGGTTTGAGGATATATAATGTATAGTTTACGATGTGATTTATTGTATGGGCCATAAATCCTAATCATTGATGAGATGTACATCAAATTTTGAGATATATATATACATATTATATGATATTTTTGGACATATGGATGTGTAAAAATGTGTATTGATGATTTTGATGTGATGTTTTATATGAGTTTGTGGATAGATGATGATGATTATGTTATGATGATGATGATTTATATTATTTATTGTGATGGTTTTTAGATGTGATTATATTGTTGATTAACGTATGGTGGTTTTTAAGATGTATTTCATCTTTTTGGCATATATGTAATGGTGAGTTTGACATAATGCACTTACAACCTTAATTACATGTAACATATAACTAACAATGGTTAGTCCATTTAAGGTTGTGTGATGGGTTTTAGATATGATGAGATATGTACTACTTTCTGGACATGGCTTGGATGTTGTATGTATCTTGTACAAGGAATTGTGTGCTCCTTAGAGGTTCTAGGTTGTTCCTCAGTTTTTTATTTTGATAGTGCGTTAGCTGATCAATGTGGGAAGCTTGCATCTTTTAAGGGAAATTTGATTGATGTGGGAAGATTTCTTGGGATGATAAAGGATTTTAAACATGTTTTTAGAAATTTGATCAATGTGGGAAGCTTTCAATTCAACGTGTTTTGAATTTGTGGGTAGCCATCCTTTAAGGGAGTGGTCTACGATAATATTTTGACTTTGATGGTGATAGTGAGCATATTTTTATAGTTGTTCTTCAAAGGAGCAATCTATAAGATATTTTTACATCATTTAGTAATTTTGATTATTTTAGCTAAGGGTGGGCCTAAGAAACCATCTGAGGAGGGTGGATTCGTGTACAAGATAACATGTGTATCTTTAACATGTGTTTTAATGGATAGGGTGAAGTGGGGGAAATGATCAAGGGTTACTTTAGTTTTGCAAGGGAATTTTCCATATGGAATATGCTACGAAGGTAGCTGTGGTGCCCATATTTAAGGCCATAGTAGATATATTGACAAAAAAATCCGGATGTCGATCATTACATAGGTGAGGGATTTTATGTGGTTGGTTTGGGGGAGGATTTTATCTCGGACTAAGGTTTTGTAGGTATATATGTTAATAGTAGAAAGGTCACAAGTGCAAGGCATTAAGAGGTTCATTTTCAAGTTTACCCTCAAGAGAGGCCAAACGATAGGCTCTAGATCCATATTTGTGAGTGATGATGTAGGTCTAAGTCAATTTGGAGTAAAATTTTTATGTTTACTCTTTTCCATATTTGTGATGTGTTGATTTTCTTTGAGGACAAGATCACCAACATTGAATTCACATTATTTGAGGTGTTTATTATATGCATGTTTGATTCATTCTTGATATATGTTAATATGTTTAAGGCGATTAGTTGGTGTTCGTCTAACGACTTAAGTCATGATAGACGTTTTTAATGATATTCTTCTTTAGGGATGAAATATTTAAGGAAATCATAGGGATGGGATTAATAATTCAAGGGGAGAACAAATTTAGTGTCATGTACTAAGGAGAAAGGGGTAGCACACATAGGGGTTTGAATACTAGTTCGATAGGCCCACAATGCAAATGGGATTTAATGGTGTCAATTTCTATTAGCTTGATAAAAAAAATCGGTAAGGATTTTGTTTAGGATTTTATTAGATGCTTCAGCTTGACCATTGGTTTGTGGATAATAGGGTGTGGAAAAGTTGAGTTTGATATTGTAAGTAATAATTTTTTTTTGAACTTTCTTATTTTTGAATGGTTTATCATTATCGTGATTTTTTATGAGGGATACCAAGTGACATATAATATGATGATGAATGAAATCGATGATATTATCTACTTTAGTGGAGATAAGAGGGATATCTTCCACCCATTTTAAAAAGTATTCAATTGCTATTATGATCAAATTGTGTCATTGTGATGATCGAGGATTAATAAGGCCAATGAGGTCGAGTCCCCATTGTGAAAAAGGCCATAGATCTTGAGCTAGTTAAAGAGAATGGTTGGGGATGTGTATAAGGTTGGAGTGTTTTTGACACTTAATGCACTTCTTGAAGTAGTCACAACAGCTCATTTAAACGAAGGCCAATAAGAGCCCATTCACCGGATTTGTTTATAAGAACGACTATGTTGTTAAAGTATTTTTCATATATTTAGTCGTGGACTTCTTGGATAGCTTGATGGGATTCTCGTGATTTAAGACAATCGGAGGAGAATGTGGTCAAACCCTCTTTTATAAGGATACTCCCTAGTATGACATAACAAGATGCGCATTATTGAAAATATCTTTTACCATTTCTAGATAGATTTGTGGGTATCTTCCTTGTGGAAAGATAGTCGTAAATTTGAGTGTACCAAATGTCAAATTAGCTATCTTCTATATGATTGATAGTTATAAGATCAATGCTGGTATAAGATGGTTGATCCAGTTTGTGTACAATGATGAAGAGTTTGGAATCATCTAGTGATAGAGGGATAAGAGATGTAAGGGATGCCATAGTATATACAAATTTATTGGAAGATCATAGAGTTGTTTGAATTTCATAATGATCCAAGAGTTTGAATATATCATCGACGATGGATTTATATTTTTGCAAGATTTCATTTTTACATTGATAGGTTCCTTTGATTTAATTGGTGATGAGCTAGGATTTGTCATAGATGTGGAGGCTTTATGCGCTAGAATGCGGTAGTTTGAAGACCCGTGATGAGGGCTTCATATTTCTCCATATTATTTGTGCATTTGAAGTTAAGTTTGAAAGATAGTGGAATAAGAGTGCTCCAAGGTGATATTATGACTATTTTGGCACCCCCTTGTCTACATTTGGACTCACCGAAGAACAAGGTCATCTTGATAGGGGTATTATCATGGTCGAGGGTGTTGATAGATTTAACATGAAATTGTTCACAAGGTAGTTGATTATTGGCAAGGGGAGCTTCCGTGAGTTGATCAATAATGACCTACCCTTGATGGATTTTTGAGATATAAATTCAAGATCAAAATCTATCATAAGCATAAGCCATATAGTAATGCGATCATTATGGTACAATTTAGATTTCATAGATTAAAATTTGTGACTACATGAGTTTTATGATTGAGGAGATAATGAAGGAGTTTAGAAGTTGTGAAGTACAAGGCAAAACATAACTTTTCTACTTTGAAATAATGGGTTTCGTAATCATAAAGGGTGCGGCTTATATAATAGATGGCTTGATCCTTACCTTGCTCATCTCGATGTGCTAGTATGGTTCCCGTGGATATGATCGAGTAATGAGAGATATACAGATAGAAAGCCCCCCCCTCGCCTGGAGGTGTAAGCACTAGTGGTGATAAAACATAATGTTTGAGGACCTCGATATCCAGTTGACAATTATCATCCCACTTAAAGTGGATTTCCTTCCTTAGAAGGTGATGAGATGGTTGACAAATGATCTGATAACTAAGAGATAAAATGACAAATAGACTAAAGTTTCCCTTGGAGGCATTGACTTTGGCAGGTCAAATTTATTTCCTCTAACAGATACTATAAATCCCAAGAGTTTTCTTGTCGACTTTGAATACATATTTATTTGGGTTGTGGCGAAGTAAGAACTATATTAGACATGTAAAGATCACATCAAGGAAAACTAGATGGTCCTTTCGGTGTTTGTATTTACCTAAGAGATCATCTACGTAGTCTTCTATGGTTTTATGGATGAGGTCAGAAATCTATATGTCATGACACATTGATAAGTTGCTCCTACATTTTTCAAGCCAAAGGGCATTACTCTATAGCACAAGGTTCCCCACATTGTGATAAAATATTTCTTATATTGATCTTCTAATGCAATGAGAATTTGATTTTAACCATAGAAACCATCCATAGGTCCTTTCATTAAATCAATAAGCTAATCAATGTTAGGAAGGGGAAAGTCATATTTGGGACAAGTGAGGTTAAGGTCTCAAAATTCTATACATATACGTAATTTCTTGGAGGTTTTAGTCTGGTATGATGTTGAAACCCATTGGGGATAATCAATGGGTTGGATGAAATTGGCTAAAAGAAGATGAAGTTATTCTTTGACTAACAATGCGATGTGAGGGTGCATATGATGAAGCTTTTATTTCATAGGCTTAACACCGGGGATAGCGACAATATTATAGATAACAATATTAGGGTCTATATGAGACATATCATTGTAAGACCATGCAAAGGCTTTATTGTGTTTTTATAAGAATGTGATGAATTCCTAAAGTTCTTGTGAGTCTAAGGTCTGACCGATATTGATAACGTGTGGTTCTTACATTGTGCCTATATTAACATCGATGGTAGATTCATTGAGAAGTGTAGGTGTGTAAGGAGGTAAGGATTTTTGGAGGTAATGATCCTTAACGCCCATATAGGTTAAGATAGTGGCGTCGTCGTGACAATAGAGAACCTTGATAGTGGGGGAATCCTCTTCATGATGTCGAGGTAATGTTAAGGGATGGACCTATACTTGTCATTAGATTAGTAAATCGGTGGTCCTAAAGTGATAAAATTGTCTAAAAAACTTTAGGGGGATGGATAAGGTATCGTTGTTATCGGAGGATATGTCTGATGATAATGATGTGGATGGTTTATATAAAGATGAGGCAATGTTTTTCGTGAGGTTTTCTCAAATATTCAAAGGGAAAGTCATGTGGGCTTTTCTTGTACCTACCTAGACCAAAACCTTTACTTGCACAATGGTGAAGGTAAGTGTTAGTGCAAAATCACAGCACCCCCAAATGAGTCGTCATATCTGCTTTTCTAAGGTAGATTCATTTGGTGTGATTCGCATAACATTGAGTTTTCCCCAAAGTGTGGGACTTTGCAAATGGGAAAAATCTCCAGATTAAAGGTTGGTTCATATTCCTTTATTTAGGTGCATACGTGGAAACTTGCAGAGGACCTATTCCTAAACCTAATCTAAGCTTTACCAAGGAGACATGGATAAAAGGAATACAAGAAATCAAAACTAAGCTACAAGGTGATGCACTGAAGAAATGATGAACATTAGTTTTACTGATAGATAGAAACCAAAAAAATACATACAATAATCAAGCACAGATAACCAGATTTATAATGAAAGACCAGATGAGAGCAAAGGAGACAAAAAGGATCTAGAATCAATCACAAACGTGTTTTATTGCTCTGCAGATTGATACAATGCATTACAAATGACTAGAAGGTAGGAAATGTATTGTAACTTAAATGGAAGGTCTGAACTCCACAAATTCCTTTGCCAGAAGGAAAGGGGAGCCTATAAAAACAAAAGAATTTCCAACCCTTTACAATGAGTCTCGACCCTGCTTTTATAGATTCAACACAGAAAGGAGAAAGAGAGAGAAGTGGGAAAAAGTTCCAAGCTCAACCACCGCTATCAATGCCTCCTACAAAATATGCCCCAAATTTGTCTTGACTGCATCAACCACTGGTTCGGTGCCTTGAAGGAGGAGGAAACGACGGAGCAGATCGAATCCGATCTGGTTGTTGGGGCAAAAATAGATCCTGCATTAATGGTCCCAAGATGTTTCTCCATTTTTATCCCACCTAACCTCTCCAAACTTAAAGTTTTAGATCTCCATGGTGTAGCGAGGTTGAGATCTTTCCAACGGTGTTAGATTTGCAATATTTTGAGCTTCGAGTCGAAAGATATGCCCCTCTGAAGATTTAGGGCAAATTAGGGCAAAAATCAGGTTCGCAGCCCAAAATTTATCTTTTCCCCCTTTTCCACAAAAATTGCAAAATCCAGAAAGCTCTCATGGCCCCGTCGCTCTGCTTGGACACATGGTACCCTCTGGTTGGCTGGGAGATGCACTTCAATTTTCATCTTTGTGCCTTTTTGACAAAAGGAAATTTTTCACTTTTTCCTTCGATTCCCGCTTCCCCACTTTGACCTTGACTCGGGCTCAAACGCTGACTTTTCCCTTTGGGTGGAGTTGCAGCCCATTTTGTAACTTTTACATCTTTGGAATAAAAAGGGAAAAATATAACTTTTCCCCCGATGGCTCGCCTTAGTCGTTGCTTGGTTTAGGCTTGCCACATGGTGCTTCCTCCATCGGCTTGCCCAATTTCTATGTTTTTGGCTAAGTCCTTTGCTCAGCGGGGTCATATTTCTTGATTGGGGACACACGGTGGTCTAGCACTTGTCTAGAAACCCTCTCTTTATTCGACCCTTGAGTTAGCGCCGTTTGGACACTTGGCACTCTCGCCACCGCCACCATGCATTGTCTATTCAAACCGACTTTGTCTCATTTTGAGACTGGATGCGTGGAGGCTTCGCGCTCACTTGAAAGCCCAATCAAGATTTGCCTTTGAAGGAGCATTAGGTTGACACTTGGAAGCCTCTGCAGGTCTTTGGAATTTTCGGGCGAACTAGCGCTTGTTTGAGCCTCCACTTTTGGATCTACCCTTGGAGATGCGTCGCTTGGACACGTGGCGTCTCTCACCAATACTTCTATACTTAGCCTTTTTAGGCCCACCATGTCTACCTTTTGACCTCTATTGACCATTTGCTACGTGGAGGGTTGGCGCGAGTTTGAGTCTCCACCTTGGGCTCCCATTTCAAATTTATGCCGAGACAACACCTAACACCTTCCTACCTAGTCGAAGAATTTTCAATGGCCATACAAATTTTTGGGGCTCTGGACGCGTGGAAGCCTAGCACTCGTTTGAGCTTCCCTTTTTGGATTCAATTTTAGAGAAGTGTTGTGTCGACACTGGCTCCCTCCGTTGTCTCCTTCATACTTAGTCGATTTCTGGACTCGTTCTGAACTATTTTGAACCCGAAGACTTCGGATCTTCACCGTTTCTTCTCTTTCTTTGCTCTTGCTTCTTTGTGACACTACTCATCCTCCTCTGACCTGTTATTCTATTTCTGAGCCCACATGTAACCTGGTAGATAGATTTAAGACACGGATCCGCTCGATAGAGCCATTTCTTCTCTTCCTTCTTGCACAGGGTCGTTTAGTCTTTCGCAGCCCCACCACTCCATTGTTGAGTCCTTTTGCGACCTGTTTGCAAGATTTAAACATGTTTTCTCTAGTTCTTTCTGTGTGGGGTCGTGGCTGATCCAATACTTTTCCCGGGGGTGGAATATGTATAACAAGAAAATTCGGGAAAAAATGAGCCCTGTATAAGAATGGAAAGTCTAACATGAATGGTTTAACATGTGGTTGATCATCGAGATGAGAGGAGGGGTGATCGATGCCTCCATTAAAGAGTTGTGTTTGAAGAAAAGGGGGACTAAAGGAAGCAATATTTCTACATCAAGCTCATAAACTCGTCTGGCATCGGGTCTCCCATATGTCTTAGGGGTAGGGAGTGTATTAAGAGCTAGGATTTGGTACTCTCCCAGCGAGAGATGTTGCATCATGTTTTTAAATGATTGATCATCCGGAAGTTTGGATGCGGGGAAGAGAAGATCTCATGTAGGTTTGATTTGAAGATATGGAGTTTTGTAAGGGAAACAAGACGTCGTTGGTCTTGTAGGTCATATAACAGCCTTAAATGGATTACGATCGATAGGGGCCATAAAGGTTTTACCTTCATGTTCGTATTTCAAGCATCAATGTAAGGTGGATGGGACACAATGCATAACATGGATCTACATATGTCTTAATAGTATATTGTATTGGAAATCACCTTCTACAAGGTAGAATATTTCATAAAGGATTTTTACACCTATTTTGATATGTAAGATAATTGTGCCCAAGGTGGGAGCAACAATATCATTGAAAGCACGTAAGACGGTGGGTGATTGAGCTACAATAGTGTCACATAATTGAATTTGTTTGAAAGAATGGGATGATATTATATTGATGCTAGCATCGTTGTCAATCATGACTCTTTTAACAAGAGTATCATTGATTTGGGTTGTGAAAAATAAGGAGATCATGATTCTCGGGTTGTAGTGATAAAATCTAAGAATTGTCGAATGTGATGGTTGCAAACATTTTCGGGGCACCAATGAGGTGGTAAATGGCTAGGGTTCATCTAATGGCCTTGAGATGGCTTAAAGGGCATATATCATAGCTTGTCGATGTTGAGGGAAGTTTTGGATAAGTTCATAGAGGGACATCTTAATGGGTGTTTGATGTAATTGTTTGAGGATGATATTTTGTATAGATTTTGTAGATTGGAGTCTCGAGGTGCAACAAGGATGGAGACCTTGGTTTTAGAGGATGAAAGATTAGACGGTTCAAGGAGAGCTGCAAAGATATAGATTTATGGCCTATTTTGATTTTGGGATTTCAAATCTTGGGTGTGGGCTCTCGTGGATATGTAAACAGTATTGATTTGGAAGAAAGGGGAATTTCTAGAGGAGGCTATGTTTTTGTTGGATGGGCCATAATGTGACATTTTAAGATTGATAGGTTTAAGGATTTTAGGGATAGGTTTGACTAGGTGTTTTAATCTTGTTGTTCTTGAAATGATAGGTGGACTAGAATGGTTTTTTTTTTTCTAGAGGAGTCCCTTATTAAAAAGCTTCTAGATCATGATGTGGAGGGCCTTACAATCTAGTGTATGGTGCCCTGGTATTCAATGGTAAGCACAAGCTACATGCTAGGAATTTATGGTTTAGTGCTCACGTTTAAGAGAATAAGTATGTTTACAATTATAAATTGTCAATAAATTTGTTGAGAAAACTCATATTTTTAGGATATTATATTGAGTGAGTTGTATTTACAACTCACGTAACTATCTTAGGAGGTGTGAGAGATTCGTGGGATCATTTGGAGAGATGTGTGGGATGACTATTGACTCCTAGAATCAAGGAAATCAAACTCTATATAATGTAATCTCTTGAAAGAATAATATGACCCACATGAATTATTGATCCGAATCTTATTATATGTATTTGATTTGAGTATATTATTGTGATTTAATTTACAGATGTTGACTAGTTTTAAGATCTAGTATCGTAGTATGATCGATCAAACATGTGACATTTGTGTAGTTCTAAAGAAGAGGCCCATGTGGTTCTGCTACATATAGCTATGTGAAGTTCTAATTCTTCTATTTCTTGAGATCCTTATGTACGTGTGGCCTATTATGTACATAATGTGTTGATTAAAACTTTCCATTCTAGTGATCGGGTTGCTCTGGAGTCTAGAACTTTGTTAGAGCACAAAATTGCAATCTACTTCGAATCAAGAAGATTCATGGTTTTGAGACAACATGGGATGACCTATGCAAATGTGGGTGTTTGCAAAGTGAGTTCAACCTTCGAAGAAGGTCGGCTTCCTCATTACATGGGTTTGGGAAAACCAACATAACACAAACTACCTCTAATGCTAAAACCACTCCTATAACTAATCCTAAACTAATAATTCGAGGGACCTGGGGAGAGATAGATATAAGAAGGAAATCCTAAGCTAACAGGGGTGGTGATAGCACCAGAAGAAAGTTTGATCACTCTCCACAAGGGGACGTAAAGGTAGATAATGCGGGAGGAAATTGTAGGCAAATATGTCATAGGCCAAAACCGTATAGATGCACCCTTCCCACCTTTGAAAACACACAAAGAATAGAGAAACATGCAAGTAAGAGACACACATAACCATGCCAAAGAAGGAAACATAGAGGCAAGAACACAATAAATGCAAGAATAGAGCAGAGAATAGCCACAATACTCGATTTTACTTATCAAATGATGCTAGTCATTTACAATAATGGTAGAAGGTGTAAGAATGCATTACATGGACCAAGTTTGAAGTCTAAAACTTGTGGGAAATCTACCACCATTTTAGTATGGTGCTATTATAACAAAGAGATATTATTTTTACAATGCATGAGATCTAAATTTATAGAGAAAAGAGAAGGAGAGAGAGGTACCAAAATGATGGATTCAACCACCAAGGACTGATCTCCAGTAATGCTTGCAGGAAGGTGTGGGCACCTGACATGGATTCTATCACACACCATCACATTAGTAGGTTGTAGAGAATGATGCCCATACCTCATTCATTCCAGTCGGTGGAGTGGTTGGCATTTAATTTTCAAAAAAGGGCGTGACTTATGTGCTTCCCGCGACTTTTCCTTATTGCGTGGCTTTGCATGTTTCATAGCTTTCACCATGGTTTTGAAATTTTTTGCACTCTATCTTTCAATGGACCACCAAGATGCCATAGGGATCTAACCTTCTTCTTACATGTACGAATCACATGTGTGGATATGTTCCATTGTCCTAGAATTCATAAGAAACTATGCAATATTATATTTAGGAAGCCCATGAGACACTAGGATAGTATTTCGTGGCTTCCACCTTAGTCACATTTCAACTCTATTTTCTTTTCCTCGTAGTGCCTTGTGGCACTTTGCCTCTTCACATTGTGGAATTTACCCTCGATTCCACATAATTGTGACTCATGGGATAATATGTATTACGGGGTCCATATGACATTGTGCTTCCAATCCGTGAAGCACTAAGCTTCTCATTTCTTTGCTTCACAAATTTTTTCCTTTGTTAATTTTCCAACCTTTCGCAGCCCGAAACACACTGCGTGCTTTGAATTGCCTTCGACCGAGAGAGAGACTATTTTGGTCTCATGAAGATCTTTGTTCAACTAAATTATGCCTAAGTCCCAAACTGATGCTTTTTTTATTTTGTGGGTTAGGATAACCCACAAAAACTAAGTTTCTACACTCAACGGATGACTAATTTAGTCTCTCAAAATTTCTTAGAGAACAAATGACACAATCCATTTTTTATGAGTTGTTCAAAATTGCAAGGGTGTAATTTTGGACAACATTTTGATGAATTTTAAAAGATGAATACCAATTGTCTTGAAACATCCATTGAGTATGGAGTCAAGCCTAACCTTGAAGAAATTGATCTTTATAATATGTCTCATGAATGTGCATGAACTAAAGCTGATCTCAGAGAGTCTTGAAAGAATGCACACTAGAAATTCACTCTATCTATCTAATTTCCACTATGAAACCTCTTGAACCAAACTATGAAACAACAATAAGACCCAAAAAAACTATATACAAACATGAAATCATACATGTTCCAAGTGGAACATGCAGAGTGTGCATAAACACTTCTTTTATAATATGCAAACCTATACTACCATACTCTAACCAAATATAAAGGGAGCTAAAAAAAACTTGAAATATGTTGGGAGAAGTAGCTTCCATTCCTTATAAAATTATAGCATGTAATTAATTTGGAGATGGACATGGTCTTTAATGAGATTGGAAAATTGTCTTGAAGTTGTTTTCCCCTCCATTCTCTAAAGTATCAACCAGAAGAAAAATAATGCCTCCTCAAGTTGTTTTAAATTTGGTTGGAGATGTTGCAAACTACCTTTAGAGATTTGATGATATTCCTCATGCTCAAATAAGCATGACTAGTGGAAACTCTATTTTTGGATCCAACCTAGCCAAGTATTTGATTGGGAAATGTCCGATCTGCATGGTTTTTCTATTTATTTGAAACTCATCTCGATAAATGGGGTCATCAGGCAGACTTTCCTCATGATGGATGTTTGCAAGAAGAATTAATTTTTTTCCTGCTTCTTCTGTAAACAACTCTGCTTCCACTATGGAGTGCAAATTCCCTCCTCATCAATATTTTCCCGCTTAGATTTTTTGCCACAATTTCAAGGCATGCAAAACAATGTGGGTCATTGCACGAAGTTGTTTCACCTTGCTCACTTTGAAAATCTACCTTTGGCAGCCCACATATGTCATTAACTTCAAGCTCATTCTCCTTGGATTGATTCATTTCATCCTCCTCTATATATTGATTAATTGGAATGGAAGGAGGATCTAAAAGTGAAGGAAGAATGATATTAACTTACAAATGTGGCTTCTTCACAAGGGAAATTAGATAAATAAATGGAGGAGAGGAGGATATTGTTATCACCAAATCACCGCACCCCCGAATGGCCTGAGAATGAGTGGGACATTTGGTGTGATTGGGTAACATGGGATCACCTCTCAAGTTGTGGGACTTATGGGATTGAGGTGAACCTCCGGAGAAGGTCGACTTCCTCTTCCTAAACTAAGCACTACACTACTCCTAATGCAATAAAAACAACTAACTAGACATATACTAACATTTCCAGGGGATTAGGGAGAGATATTGCATGAAATAAAACCTATACTAGAAGTGGTGATGCACCAAGAAAGGGGTTTGCTAGAAAAAAATTTGGCTTGCCAATGAAGAAAGATGAACATGGGAAGAATGGACATGCATTACAAACCTAACCGCATACAATACTTCATTTCCAAATAAGTATAACTCCCGAAACTTGTAAAGGAAACATGGGTTGCACAATGTACCTGCAAACATGAGAAAGGAAAAATGAAAGCAACCAAACTGATGCAAGGACAGATAATTAGCCATAAAACATAATTTGATTATTTCAAGCACTTGCACAGTGCATCATTACAACAAGGAGAGGTAGAGGTTACCATTACAATTTTTGGAAGGAAGGCTTGAAAGCCTCCAAATTCAAAACAACTCAACTTATGAAAAGAGGGGAAGCTTGGAAAAATTGTCTAATTCTTAAAAATGCATTCCCTTTACATTTTATAGTGTCATTTGAGCTATGAGAGAAAAAAGGAAGAATTCTAAATTCTAGGCAAAATTATAGCAAAAATGGTCTCCTTGAACTTACTTATGCTTGTGACCGGGAGCAACCTATGTTTTCTTGCATCATCAAAATGTACCCAGGAAAACCTCCACCACCATGCTTAATAAATTCAAAAATTTGAATTTTCCTCCATTTAATAAAAATAATATTTTAAAACCCTTTGGAGATCTTCCTCGGTCCACTTTGGTGGGACCCATAGGTTTAAAACCGCATGGGGGTCTTAGTGTGCTAGCTCAAGACATGGCTTACCAACCAAACTCGCCGAGCTAGGCCGACAAACTACTCCCTTCACGTTATTTGATGGCTAATGCTTTACATTGGTTGGTCTCACCGAGCTTCACTTAATGACTTCCCCATAGATGAAACGACTCACATTATCCTTTAATAATTAGCGGTTTTCTGTATTTACCGCCTCGTGTCATACATTGGTCGGCTAATGGCCCATCAAGCCCTTGAATGGTTCATTTAAGTTATTCTTATTGACCGAGCTAAGTGAACGTTTTCCAAGCTAAGTGATTGTTTTCCAAGCTACATGAACTTATGATTCAGGCTCTCCATTCAAAAGTGGCTTGTGCCTCTTGCTCATTTTGACACGTATGCCCATGTATCTTACAACTCTAACAACCACCCTTCAATATTCTACCAATCTCAACTCTTATTGGGCTCAAGTGTATGGCCATTACATTTAATCTTGAGCTAAACATCCTCGTTAAATGACTTTGAGCTTGTCTTCATGTTTCCTTAGATGATGCCTCATCACCACCTCGCCTCGATCTCGATGCTTGACCCGAAAAATCGCCCAAGACACGTTGACTTAATCAAATCAGATTTCAAAATTTTAGCCTACCCCGAACCACCGAACTTCATCCACGTTGAAAACCTTCAATCTTGAAAATTTGTAGCTCCTAATTTCGAGTTTTGGGTTTTCGGGCTTCAAATTTTCCTATGAACTTTCTTCAATCTTAGTGACCAAATGCCTAAAATCCAAAGTGCATCCATAACCTTGGTTTTTACACCATCCATGCAAGGCTTGACCCACCTAAACATTTCGAGCTAAGCTTCATTTCTTTTGTGCGATCATCCTTTCCCGAGCAATACAATCTACCACATGCTGAGCCGTTGATCCGATCGGGTTGTGCAACAAGTCATGTGTTGACTCAGCTCTACCAGATCCTATCTTTCCTTCCTCAGAAATAACTCACCTAGTATAGGTATGCCAACAAGCCCCTACTGTGCCTATGCACCAACTATGCATTCAACTCTGTCTCGATCCTTAATCTTTGATAGTGAGCACACATTGAGATCGTATGACGTTTCCATCCTTTGCATGACCACGCCCATATGTCAAGCTTACTATTTCTTCCAATATGAGTGCTAATGAGCTCGACCTATCTCACTTGCCCAGAGCCATTTAACATGCCCCAACCCTCTTGAATCGAGCCATAGCTCGAACCTTTCGCAAATATTGCGAGCTCCCATTTCCTCCTTGCTTTAGACCAACCCGAGCCAACGTTGAGCCCCATTCTCGAGATCTAATGAACCGAGCCATACTCCTTGGTGAATTCCATTTTCACTATGCTCCTTTGCCATCTACTTAATCGAGATGAGCTCGCTTTACACCACCTCGCGAGCCAATCTTTCCTTTAACTCGCTCACCGTATTACTCACTCACTTTGATTCACTATTTCTTCTTTGTCGATAAGCCTTGTATTTTCAATGACAGTTTAAACTCATAGCTCGAGATTGCTCAGAGAGTTGTGCATCCTTTGCATTGCCCCCAAGGTTTGGCTATGTGCATGACTCACCGAGCCATGTAGGAGATTGGTCTCCTCTCAATGTCCCGAACTTTATCAAGATAATCTCAACCAAACTCGATTACCTAAGTGGCCATTTCACTCACAAACTCGATTCTCATCATGAGCTCTATTTTTAATTATCAAGCTGGAAATTACCCGAGCTTACTCGCAAACATGTTCTCTAATTGACCCTACTCATAGCTTGACTTGGTGCTAACATTAGCTCACTCTGAGTCATTACTAATTGTGAGCACAACTCGCTGTCACTTGCCTAAGTCAAGCACACCTCAAAAAGACTCGACCCTACAAATACAAACTGAATCACACCACACACTCATGAGAGCTTACCGAGTTGCTCGATGAGCTATCTCACTCAAAGCCTATTTGGACATTTTTTCAACCTTGCCCTAAAATTTTGGGTCTCCCGAGTTTTCCCGCAACTAGAGGATCATAGAATACAACAAGACCTCATTAACATGATTTATCAATTATGATTAAATTATACCCATGATGACCTAAGTGGGCCTACTGGGGCCCATTCCTTGCTCTGAGAAAACATTGAGCATCCAAGATTGGAAAAGGAGAAAATAGTCCGAGATGATTCTTAAGCCTCATGGAACACCACACACATTCTCAAAGCACAAAATTTTGCCTGTAGGCCCCAAGTTCTCCTGTGAAGTCCTTTCCTATTCCAGGGTCCTATTTACCGACATTGTCCAATTTTTCCCTAAGGGGAAAAATTGGATAACATTTTGGCGACCTCTCGGGAATGCTTGCCTGCTAAGCACTAGTCCAGCAGCCTTCAACATCTATTGGGCATAGAGTCACTATTGCATCTGAATCGATCCCAAATAGTAAGATTCATGTTTCTAAGCTACCCGAACACCGGTGTATCTTGGATTCAAGTAAAAACTTGTTGTTCTAGACAACATGGAACTTTATTAAAACTTGAATTTTTTTTCCTCTTCTCGAAACTTCACCTTTGACATACTTGTGCAAGAGAAATGACAAAACACAACACACACAACAACTGAAAACCATACATACTTCAAATGAAACATGCAAAGTGTGTCATGCACTTATTCTACTAAAAGCAAACCTATTCCTACCCTATACTAACTGGAGGTATAAATAAGCTACACGAACCTCGCAGTGGGTCATTCAAAATAGCTTCCCTTCCTCACAATGGGAAGTCATGTAGATGATTTGACAATGAACATGGATAAGAATGAGAGTGAAAAAATGAAACAAGCCCAATTCTCCACTTGATTCACCTAAGGCATCAACTGGAAAGAGAAAGTATGCCTCTTTTAGTTGCTTTGCATTTGTTTTGTAGAGGCATTGCAACTGATCCTTGGGGATGTGAAATTCATCCTCACATCTGAAGTGAATGTGACTGGTTTTGGCTCCTCTTTTGGCTCTAATGAATTCAAATACCTTATGGGACACGGTCTAACCCATTGAATATGCCCACTACTCTGAGCTTTAACTTTAATAATGAAGTCCCCATGGAAAACTTCTGGAAAGTAGGGCTATCTCGCGAGATAACCTTCCTTTCGTTGCTTAACTACATATGACTATTCTTCCATATGAATGAATGGTGTTGAAGTGATGTATTCTTCATTCCCTTTCCCTTTGTTAACAAACTAAGTTCCTCCTCAACATGCAACTCTATGCCATTGCTTGCAACCTTTAATGAAGTCATTTTCGAATCGGTGCAAGCTCTTGAAGTTTGTTTCTCATGTAGGAGTTCCTTTTTATCATATTTAAGACAAAATTGATGTGCATCCTTAACCTCCTCATCCAACATGCAACCTAAAAGCCAAAGTCTTCCATCTGCTCCTCTTGAAGACTATCAGTAGCAATATTTTCAAAGATATTCTCCACCACCACAGGGTTCATTAGCCAAATCAAGCTCCGTAATTGAAAGAAAGAATCTCTCGATAATATCATTTCCATTCAAGGCCTCTAAATCTGACTTAGCCTCTCCTATATGTTCATCTTATTTTTTGTTCGATGAGAGATGTGGAAGATTCAATTCCTCTAATCTTGATTTAAGAGGATTTCTTGAAAAGCTAGGGTACTTCTGAATGTTTGTTTTAATGGCAACAATAACTTTGTGTGGAAGACTAGATGATGTGATAATGGAAATGACCATTTCTATAGGATCTCGATCATCAAAACATTCCTCCAAATCTGACAAATAGCTTGCCTCTTCATTCTTCGATCATGTGAAGGATGCAATTTCCTATACCATGGTGCTCTCTGAATTAGAATTTTGTTCACCCTGATTGTCCTCACTCTCAAACATGAACTTAGAAAGATCAAACTCATCTAGGAAATTTTATTGTTATAAAGATGGAGAGGGGAAAGGATTTGAAAGCTATGAACCTGTATTAGAGACCTCTGAATCTGCATGGTCTTTCTTCACCACCTGTAGCTCTTTGTGACCAACTGCAGTATGTGGTGATGACCTTGGTGGAATAATGCAATCCTCCAAAAATGCTGCAAGTTCTCAACATGCATGACAATTAGGATCATTGCACTCATTAGAATCACCTTGCACACTTGAGAGCTTTTCTCCATTTACTTGCACATGCTCTTCTCATGGTAGATTTATAACTAACTCTTGTTCTTCTACAATTGGTTTTTCCACTTGTGGTGATTCAACCTCCTTGATGATATGGAACCAATATGGATGCTACATTTTGAATAGGTAGACTATTGGTCATCATTTACTTGTGCTTGCTCTTGTGTACATTCAGTCTTCACCACCTGCTTTTGAGCTTCAACCTTGGATGGAGGCTGAATTAGGAGGGGAACTTTCTTGATGTTCAATCTTACAACCCACTCCTTCAAATTCTTTGCAAGCTCATCCTTGCTAAGTTCCTTAACATTCTCCTCTTCTTCTTCACTATAATCATATTCTTGGTCTTCCCAAAATGGATTCGGGAATGTAAGAGGAGAGGTGGGTTGAGCTGAATTGTTTCCTCCATTATTTGAGGTGGTGGAAGAGGTGCAACTTCTTGTATTGGTGGCCTTTATAGAAAAGAAGGAATTTTAGAAGAAAGAGGGGTATAAGATTCATGGTGGGATGGGAAGATAGGAGATGAAGAAATGGGATTCTCAACATGGGAAGCAAGTGAAAAATTAGAATTTGAGGTTTAGACTGAAATGATATTTGTTGGGAAATGGAAAGAGGACTATGAGGTGATGGTGTAGGACTTACCCATTGACAAGGCTTCCTTGCATCAAACTCATAAGCCTCTATCTCTTCAATCCAACCTTCAAGTTGAGGCAACATTTTAGCCATAAAAGCAATATTTTCCTACAGGCTGTAAAAATTTGGCATAGGGCCAACCCACGGACAAGGTACCCTGAAGCCAATTCTGAATGCCTTCATTTGAGCTGTGGCTCTAGACTGCACCATACCTACCTCCACTTTTTACATCTTAAGCTGTAACTCAACATCTTCATATGTGGAAAATCCTCCATCATCTGTATATTCCTACTCTTGAAAAGATGCATAGTTAGGTGAATAACCAAACTGGCCATGACTCTGCTCATAGGGATATGCATGTTGCAACTGATTTTCATCATAATATTGAATTGGAGGTGGATTGTAGTAATCTGAAGATGGATTTTGTAAGCTTGGAGGAATGTTGAACTGGTATTGTTATTGCTGCAAGTGGGAATTCCACTTTGGGAAAGAAGTCATGATTGCACAACTTCATGGACTGAATGAAAAATGGATGAAAAAGGAAAGTCTGCAACTTAGAGAGTGGGTTACTTAGACGCGTTCTTGGGTATACCTCCTAAGGCTGAAATTTCACTAAGATCACAACAACTTAATGAAACAAATTGAACACAAATACACACACTGTGAAAATATGACTCTTGTGCTCTCGTCGGGCATGCCAAAACTCATTAGTATTGGTAACACGATGGCTAAGATATTACAATGGGATAACTGTGAAATCTAGAGATTTCACCTACTATCCCACTAGGTGTTCCAAAAATTATTATCACCAAATAATTGCACCCCCGAATGGCCTAAGAATAAGTGGGACATTCAATGTGATTGGGTAACATGGGATCACCTCTCAAGCTATGGGACTTGTGGGCTTGAGGTGAACCTCCAAAGAAGGCCAACTTCATCTTCCTAAACTAAGCACTACACTACTTTTAATGCAATAAAAATAGCTAAATAGACCTATACTAACATTTCCAAGGGATTAGGGAGAGAGATTGCATGAAATAAAACCTATACTAGAAGTGGTGATGCACCAAGAAAGGGGTTTGCTAGATAAAATTTTGGCTTGCCAATGAAGAAAGATGAACATGGGAAGAATGGACACGCATTACAAACCCAACCGAATGTAATACTTAATTTTAAGATAAACACAACAACTCTTGAAACTTGCAAAGGAAACATGGGTCAGAAAGTGTACTTTGCAAACCCGAGAAAGGTAAAAAGAAAGCAACCAAATCGATGCAAGGAAAAATAATTAGCCACAAAACATAATTTGATTATTTCAAGCACTTGCACAGTGCATCATTACAATAGGAAGAGGCAGAGGTTACCATTACAATGTTTGGAAGAAAGGCTTGAAAGCCTCCAAATTCACAACAACTTAGCTTGTGAAGAGAGGGGAAGCTTGGAAAAATTGTCTAACTCTTAAATAATGCATTTCCTTTACATTTTATAGTGCCACTGAGCTATGAGAGAAAGAAGGAAGAATCCTAAATTTTAGGCAAAATTATAGCAAAAATGGTCTCTCAGAATCGCTTATGCTTGACCGGAGAAATCCATGTTTACTTGCATCATCAAAATGTACTCGAAAACCACTACCACCATGCTTCATAAATTAAAAATTTGAATTTTCCTCCATTTAATAAAAATAATATTTTAAAATTCTTCGAGATCTTCCTTGGTCCATTAATGGGACCCAGAGGTTTAAAGTCGTGCATTGGGGGGTCTTAGTGTGCTAGCTCAATACATGGATCACTACCCAACTCACCGAAATGCTGGTCAAGCGAGCTACTCCCTTCTCGTTATTTGATGGTTCATGCTTTACATTGGTTGGTCCTGCTAAGCTTCACTTAATGAATTCCCCATAGATGACATGACTCACATTATCCTTTAATAATTAACGGGTTGTCTGTACTTACCACCTTGTGTCATACATTGGTCAACTAATGGCCCATCGAGCCCCTCAAATGGTTACCAAGTTATTACTATTGACTGAGCTACGTGAATGTTTGTCGAGCTATGTGAATGTATGCTTCGGGATCTCCATTCAAAAGCGGCTCATGCCTCATGCTCATTTTGACACGTATGCCCCTATATATTACAACTCTAATGACCACCCTTTGTATCTTCCACAAATCCCAAATCTTATTGGGATCAAAGTGTATGGCCATTGCATTTAATGTTGAACCAAACATCCCCGCTAAATGACTTCGAGCTCATCTTCATGTTGCCTCATAGAATGACTCATCACCACCTATCTTGGTCTTGCACTTGACCCAACAACCGCCCGAACACACATCAACCGAATCAAATCAGATTTTAGAATTTTAGCCTATCCCAAACCACCAAGCTTCATCCATGTTGAAAACCTATGAATCCCGTAAATTTGAAACTCGGGTTTTCGGGCTTCGCATTCTCATGTGAAATTTCACCGATCTTAGTGACCAAATTCCCAAACTCTAAAGTGCATCCCTCACCTTGGTTTTCACACCATACATATAAGGCTTTACTGGCTAGAACATTTCTGAGAGAAGCGTCATTTCTTCCGTGTGATCATCCTTTCCCGAGCTATGCTAGCTTCCACACATTGAGCCATTGATCCGATTAGGTTGTGTAACAAGTCATGTTTTGACTCAACTTTACCAGATCTTGTCTTTCCTTAGAAAATTTTTCCTAGCATAGGTATGCCAATGAGCCTCTACTTTCCTATGTGCCAACTATGCATTCACTCTGCCCATTCCTCAATCTTTGATGCCGAGCCAACATTAAGCTCGTATGATGTTTCCATCCTTTACAAGATCCCGCCCATATGTCAAGCTCACTTCTTCCTCCAACATGAGCATTGATGATCTCGACTGCCTCACTCACCTTGAGCCATTTAGCATGCCTTGGCCTCTCGAATTGAGCCATAGCTCAAACCTTTCGCAAATACCCCGAGCTCCCATTACCTCCTTAGCTGGACCAACTTGAGCCAACACTGAGCCCCATTCAGAGACCCAAGGAACCAAGCCATACTCCTCGGTGAGATCCATTTGCATTGTGCTCCTTTTCCATCTATGAATCGAGTTGAGCTCACTACACCACTTGTGAGCCAATCCTTCCTTTGCTTTTGTGTATTACTCGATTTGATTCACTATTTTTTCATTACCGATGAGCCTCATATTTTCATGGTAGAGTTCAAACCTATAGCTCAATATTTCTCCATAGAGTTGTGTATCCTTCTCTTAGGCTTGGCCCCCTAATGTTTAGCTATGTGCATGACTCATTGAGCCATGCAGAGCTTGGTCTCCTCTCGATGTCTTGACCTTTATCGAGCTAATCTCAACCAAACTCGAGTACCCAAGTGGCCATTTCAATCACAAACTGGATTCTCATCCTAAGCTCTACTTTTAACTACCGAAATGGCTATATGCCAAGCTTACTTGCCAACATGTTCTCCACTTGACCTCGCTCATAGCTTAGCTTGACTTGGGTTCAACATTATCTCACGTTGAACCATCAAGCTACTTGTGAGCTCAACTCGTTGTCACTTGCCGAGTCAAGCAAAACTCAAAATGATACGCCGAGTCATTAAAAGACTCGACCCTCCAAATGTAAACCAACTCACACCACAAACTCACGAGAGCTCGGTGAGCTATCTCACTCAAAGCCTATTTGGCCATTTTTTTAACCTTACCCTAAAATTTTGTGTCTCCTGGAATTTTCCTACAACCAGAGGATCATAAAGATACAACAAAACCTCCTTAACACAATTTACCAATTCGATAAACTTATACCCATGATGACCGGAAGTGGGCCTATTGGGCCCATTCCTTGCTCTAAGAAAACATTGAGCATGATACGAAAAAGAGAAAATAGTCCGAGATGATTCTCAAACCTCATGGAACACCACATACGTTCTTAAAGCAATTTTTTTTTCATGTATGCCTCAAGTTCTCTCGTGAAGCCCTTTCCCTGCTCCAGGTGGTCCTATTTACCCACATTTTCCAATTTTTTCCCTTTGGGAAAAATTGGATAACGTATATGGAAGCACATGGAGTGGAAAAGTGAAGGTGGGAGGGAAAAAGGGAGATGGAGAGTAGGAGTCCTTAAGAGGAGTTGGCAAAAATATAGAACATGGAAATATGGTTGAGAAGGTGTTGGTTGAAAAGAAGGAATGATGGGGTTGCATGATGGTATTGGAGGAGTACCCCATTGATAGGGTTCCTCAATCATAGTTTTAGAAGCTCCCACCTTTTCAACCACTAACATTATTATAATCAACGATTCAACCATTACATCTAGGAATCACCAATACCTCTAGCTCCCCGTTGAGGGTTGTACCAAATTGGTAAAGGGCCACCCCATGGACTAGGTTGATCAAATCCATGTAGTTTAGATATCATGATTTTGTATAGATCATCTCCCTTTAACAAGCTTGCCTCCATTTGTTGTATCTTCCTCTAGAAATCAACATCTGCTATGAAGTTACCGTCATCATCTACATATCCCTATTCTTGCCAAATTTCATGGTGAAAAAAATAACCATATAGGTCAGTTTGGGCTGGGACATGTGCATATTCATCATGATAGGGCTCATAAAACTGATTTGAGGAAGGATTTTGAAAATATGGAGATGGAGGGAACTAATATTGCTCTTGAAAGTGAGGGTTCCAGTGAGGTAATGAAGTCATGATTGCACAACTTCATGAAAGAAGGAAATGAAGAATGGGAGAAGGAAGAGGTCTACAAATGAGAAATGGGTTGATAGGATTAGTGGAGTCACTAGATGTGTTGAAAAACTGCCTCGAAATGATGGATATCACCAAGAACACACCAAAATTGGAGATATGAAGTTGTAAAGTGCTTCAGTCTTGGTCCTACTGGGAATTCCAAAATTGTTGGAGTAGTGAAGGCCCCAAGGTGGCTAGAATGATGTAATGGGATGCCTTAAAAATAAGACCTTCAAAGCTTATCCGATCTCGGTGTGCCAACATTTTTTGAGCTCAAAATTGCACCCTTCCCGAATCAAGAAGATTCAAGATTTTGAGGCAAAATGGGATGACCTCTGCAATTCGGGTCTTGGAAAAGCGAGGTTAACCTTTAGAGAAGGTCGAATTCCTCATTACATGGGTTTGCGAAAAATATAGACACAAAATCATGCACTTTGGGTAATTATCTAGTCTTGATTGCATACTACTATTCATATGATTCCTAAGTAAGAATGGTACTAATTAACCCATGTCTTTGGCCACCTTTCTTTCCTTTATGTCACTTCTCTTGGTCTTACACCTCTGCTTGCTCGTCTAACCTTTTATACTTTGGCTATTGTCATCTTGAACACTAGTGCCTAACCCAGACACCAACGCTAGACACCCCCATCCAATCTAGGCACCCTTGTCCTCTTTGTACTTTACTCACACTTTTTGGGTCCTTTCTAGCTGTTTGAGCATCTTATCTTTTTGGTAGTTGGCCTTTTCGGGGTTAATTATGAAATTCAAGCAAGGGAATCATATAAATATAAAGTTATGTGATCATAATAAATGACCAAACACTAAGCATTAGCTATCACCACCTAAGGTTGCATCCATCAAAGGCATCTAAGAGCTCCATTGCATCCATCTAGATCCATCACAAGGGACACAAGGGTTGGTTTTATGCATCACACTTCATAGAGGGAAGTTCATTCTATTCCATGCACACATTTATTACATTCTACATCTAGTTACTTACTATCCAAGTGCGACTGACACAAGAGCAACCTAGGGCACAATTTCGCACACACACACAAAACTACATTAGGTTTGAGATGTAGTGCAATGCTTAGTTGTAAGTCAATTATTGTGGCATATGAGGACAGTCTAACCCCTTATTTTGCATCTTTATTTTTTAGGATTTGATGTGTATTTGAGGGTTTTACAGGTCTATGTTTCATTGTAGGTTTCTGTGACTCCAGTGATCATTGTGTGAATCTGTGGCGATAAAAGGAAAGAATCAACGAACATCTTGCGACCTTGAGAATTTAATTTTTGAGCATTTCTACAGAGCTAGGTGCTCAATCGAATACCGGCACCCGTGAGCACCTCTATCCCTCTCCAAGTGCCCACCCAATTTATATGTCTAGATTTACATTTTCTTGTGCTCTAGTGTGACAGCTTAGTGCTTCAACATTTTCCAGCTTCCAATCCTATACACTTTGACAACATTGTGAATCAGCTAAGGCTCCTTACTCTCTCTTTACACATTAGGGTTTCATTATTTATTGCTTAGTTTTCTTTTGTATATTTATGTATTTCATTATTGCATTCACTTATTTACCTTCCACTTAGAGCCCTTCTCCTCTTATTATTATGGCTCAATATTCTGAAGAATTTACTAAAGCCCATCTCAAAGCCCTTAATGATCATATTACTGAGCATCCCCAAGATCTAGACTTTCTTTTATATGCTTCTTGTGAGGAAGCTATGAACCTCGTTGAGTTTAATGCTTCTTCCACTATTCCCACCACCATTGCTACTCAACCACTTGCTTCCACTCTTCCACCCATTTCCACCATTCCTATTTTTTTCCCTACTACTAATCACTATACTACACCTTTTGTTTCTCATACATGACAAACTAAGACTATCGGCACCCAATATTTAGCCTCCCTTTATCAAGACCTTCAAACACAAATTCATCAATTACAGGAGACTTCTTCTCGTGTGTCTCCATCTTTGGATTCCACTCTATTATTGCATACTCCATTTGCGCCAATCGTATCCGCTACCCCTTTCCACCTAACTTCGTCATCCTAAGTTTCCCATTTTCAATGGGAATGGTTATCTATAAGAGTATCTCTGAGAATTCCATGTGGCTTTTCTAGATTTTGCGGATGATCACATTCTCCTAGCTAAGCTCTTTCCTCACAGTCTCCATGATTATGCAATGTGTTGGTTCTATGACCTACTTGTTCACTCGATAACATCTTTCATGCATATGGTTGATGTTTTTCTTACTTCTCTATTAACATCGACTCCAATATATCTTATTCTCAACTTGCACAACTTAAACAAGGGTCTAACAAACATTTAGGGACTATGTCTTATGATACAAAAATAACTTAGCTAAGATGTCTAATGTGCTTATGGACTCTAAGCTTTAGGACTTATTCATTCAGAGTCTATTACCGCCTCTCTATGATAGTGTTCTTTTCGAGACATATCCTTCATTCAATCAACTATGTCATACTCTTAAGCTTTGTGAAACTAATCTCTTATCTATATGCAAGCTTAAATATCAAGAACAAGCCTCATCTTCTACACATTTTCAAAATAAATCAACATTCAAACCATCAACCACCAAACCAACTGACACAAAAATCATTGTCAATGCAGTATCCACCACTAGAGAGCTTCAATCAGCAACCGCCTAGGCGTACATTTACAAAGTTAACCATTGCTCCACAAATTATATTACAATAACTGCTTGAGAGCAATCTTATTACACTTCCTCCCCCACTTGAATTAGACCCATCTCGTCCAAAAGGTTAGAATTACAATGAGAACTTTCATGTGACTATCATCAATGTGTGGGACACTCTACAAATAGGTGTTTCAAATTTTACAATCGTCATCTCAAGATCTTATCGATGAAAACACGCTTGAACTTCTAGATCCTACACCTTTAAAACCTATCAATGAAAATCATAAGCTAAAAATATATAACAATCCACTTCCAAAACACGACAAAAACCGATGAATCCTCGCTAATCATACATATCGCATGCGCCTCCTCTCGCATCGGGGCTCTTGATTTCCTAGTTTCTCATACTGACACTTTCCCACCAATAATTTATTTCTCTGACCATGATTATCATGTGACATTTTATTCTAATCAATTACACATTAGTGCCTCTATCGTATTTATCCCTATCAATAACATTGGGGTTGATTCGTCACAACCCATCAACACGTGCTCTATTCCACTTCTTGCTACTATTGGCTATCCCCTTTCACAAATTTTATAGCTAATGAACAACTCTTATGATGTTGTTAAGATCCATGTTACGATTGGTCCTCTTACTATGTTCGTGCCCTTCCTTGTGGGCCAAGCAGTTAAAGGGTGTGACATGCTCTTAGGTCTCAATTGGATCCGTAGGTCTAAGTCTATCATCTACATGAATCATTTGTGTCTAAAACTCATCCACAACAATCAAGTCATTTCCACCAATGGTGTACCCCAATCTACTCCATGGTTAGCATATCCTCTTGTGGTGGCCATTGTATCACCTAGTCCATCTGGCATGCCATGACCTTTAGAACTTAAGTCACACTCTACTCCTAGTTCACATGCTTGTACATAGCCTGTGTGGTCCCATTTCTCTACTAGTCTAGTACATCAGTCTAGGCCCATTTCTAGGATAACTCCTACATCTAGACATGCTTCATAGCCCTATTTTATTCCGTGTAGGTGTCCATCACCATCGTGTGCCACCTCACATAGGTCTCCATCACCTACACATTTTGCTACCCCAATATGCCCGAATATACTCATTAGTCGCATGCATACAGACTTCACTTACTTACCGCACAATGTCTATCTCATATACCACCACTCTTAGAACATGGTCACACACCTTCATCTCCATCAACATCAAGTGGAGGGTCTCTAACCTTCACTTTTATCGAATATTGTACACACCATTGCACACTTGGGGGAATCACACTTACCCCCACACCTTGTTTACCTTATCAACTACCATACATCTTACACACATCGTATTTAGTCTTTTACATTCATCCTGCATATCTACATCTATTTGCATTGACATTTCCCTATGTCACCCTCTTGTGCTTATGGTTCACACTTGATTGTTGATGGTATACTATATACATAAACCTCACACACCGCACACTATATACACCACACATTCTCACACATTTTTACACTAGACACATTCACCATGCATATCTCTAGCATTGCTTAGTAACACTACACATTACACATCTTCACACATCCTACACTTTTACACATATACATCCAATCTGCATCATCCTCACTCTGTGCTTTGTACACCCATCCATTACACACATTTCTGATTACATTATTACAAATTTTTACACATCTTACATTACACATTGCACATTCTCTATCATTACATGCTTTACATGTCACATACTTATGACATCCTCCCATGACCACATCTACTACACATTGCACATTTTTCTCATCTTATTCTATGCATTGCACTCACTACCCAACGATGCACTCTAGTCCAATGGTTCATACTCGATTGTTGAGGGTCCAAATCAAAAGTGAACCTCACCCCATCACACCTATATCATTCTACACTTTCCTCTTCACATTCAATCACACTATGTGACATATTTTGTCATTACTTTATTCATATATTTCGTGATATACACCTTGTGCTACATCATCACGCTTTCTATCATTCTATCTATATATTTCGTGATATATGCCTTGTGCTACATCATCACACCTTCTATCATTTCCATCCATATATTTTGTGATATACACTTTATGCTACATTATCACGCTTTTTGGAAATCTTCCTCACACGTTTAGTGATATACACTTTAGGCTAAATCATCACACATTTTACCACCTCATCACTTTTACTTTGTTATATTTAATCCTACACATCACATGATAACTTATAATCACCATCTTTCTTTTGCACACATTTCAAACCATTTCCCAATGATGCACTCTCATTTATGGTTCATTCTTGACTACTGAGGGGGCATAAAAAAATGAACCTCATTTCATACATACACATCCACTCAGGGGGCACGTTACTCCTATCATTCACACTTTGCATTCCATTCCGCCTCATCCACAACATACTACATATCTTGGTTGCATTTACTCTTTCTTATATTTACTTGTTACATGTTCATCTTATTATGCATCTTTGGATAGATATCTTGTATGTCATTATCTTTCCATACACACATGTGCATTCACTTGATTTCTAGTTGTGATCGCAGATTTTACAGATCCATTACATGCAACATGGATGCTTAGCATAGTACCTAGTACCAGTCCCAAAATGGCTCTTAGGGAATCCACTTTCATACATTACATGTGCTATTGTTTCATTTCATTTCATAATACACTAGTTTCTCATATTATACACGCTTTGACATACTTTCATCTTTCTAACATGCTAACGAGTGCTTCATGTGCAAATTTTTTATGCATGGATACTTGCTTCCATGATTGTTTGTTACATTGTTACCATTGTATGCTATTGTTTGCGGGATTTTCCCTTTGTCTTGTGTGCACACTTTTGTATGTTAGTGGCCATTATGGACTTGATTATCTTGCGACATCGTGAGTGATGTCCCATGTTTGTAACCCACTTTTCATTGTCTACATGTTCTTCTTGCATGCTTACACATTGTTTGTGTAACTTAAATTTCATCTTATACATGAGTGTTTGTCTTTCCTTACACTAACACTTATTTTCCTAGCTATTTGTGTGTGTGTGCCTTGGTCTCCACTAAGCACATTCCCTTCCCCATGTAAGGCATAGTTTAAGCACCGTGGTTGGTCCTCTTTTGGACCACATACTCCTTTACGATGTTACATGCACCCTAAACAAGGGGGCATCATATGGGTGAATTAGTCACCCCATAAAATGTTATACACAACACAGTGCTTGGTACAACACAGCTTTTCATTTTCGATGCAGGGCTCAAAATCAGACTTGGGTCCTTAGCATAGTGTCTTTTCCTAGATTTTTCAAACCAAGGGGCAATACAACGGTCTTTCTGGAATGCCATGAACTAGGGACACTTACACAAATCTTCGACATGTCATATAGGTTTTGATAGGGAAGAGATTCCTTTAGCTGGGAATTTACACATTAGATTTTTCGAGGCGAGAGTCCTTAACACATGCACACCACATGCAGTGGTGTTTTACACAATAGGAAACAATTAAAGGTTGGTGGATGACACCAAATAGTTCTCCCTACACTTCTTCCATTACATTGGCATGAGATCACCCAAAAACTCGCGCATCGACATCATCTTCAAGATCCTTTCAGACACCCCTTTTCCTCATCATGTATCAAGTGCACATGTTACTTTTTCACATTTTCACACTTTTCATCATTTCCTTACACACTTTTTATATATTTTGATCATATACATGCATATTTTAATACTTGTTAACTTCTCTTTTGTAGGTCCATCCATATGGGAAGTGGTAGTCAACATCACCACAACACCAAAAACAACAATAACATCACACACATCGACATTGACAATAGGTACATCACAACATCTACACATGCGTTTCCACCCTAGGTTCATTTTCATCATCACTTTTACACTTTCTCCTCCTTAGCATCCATGCTTCACTTTTTTATCACTCCACACTTTGTCTAGTCCCTCAACACATTTTCTACATCGATCTACATGGATATCAGGTACACATCTCTATCTACTTTATGTTACCGAGCTTTCCACTCACCAACATAAAGTGGGGGCAAATGTAGACACAAAATCATGCACTTTGGGTAATTATCTAGTCCTGATTACATACTACTATTCATATGATTCCTAAGTAAGAACAATATTAATTGGCCTAAGTCTTTGGCCACCTTTCTTTCCTTTTTGTCACTTCTCTTCATCTTACACCTTTTCTCGCTCGGTCGACCTTTTATACTTTGGATTTTTCATCTTGAAGACCAATGCCTAGCCCAAGATGTCGGCGTCGGCACCCCCGTCAATCAGGCACCCCCTGTCCTATTTGTATTTTACTCACACTTTTTGGGTCCTTTCTAGCCATTTGAGCATATTATCTTTTTGGTAGTTGGACTTTTTGGGGTTAATTATGAAATTCAAGCAAAGGAATCATATAAATATAAAGTTATGTGATATTAATTGACCTATGTCTTTGGCCACCTTTCTTTCCTTTTTGTCACTTCTCTTGGTCTTACACATTTTCTTGCTCAATCGACCTTTTATACTTTGGATTTTGTCATCTTAGAGACCAACGCCTAGCCTAGGACATTAACATCAAGCACCCCCATCCAATATGGGCACCCCTATCCTCTTTGTATTTTAATCACACTTTTTGGGCCCTTTCTAGCCATTTGAGCATCTTATCTTTTTTGGTAGTGAGCTTTTTCGGGGTTAATTACGAAATTCAAGCAAAGGAATCATATAAATATAAAGTTATGTGATCGTATTAAAGGACCAAGCACTAAACATTGGCTATCACCACCTAAGGTTGCATTCATCAAAGGAATCTAAGAGCTCCATTACATCCATCTAGATCCATCACAAGGGAAATAAGGGATGGTTTTATGCATCACACTTCGTAGGAGGGAAGTTAATTATATTCCATGCACACATTTATTACATTCTACATCTAACTTATTGCTCACTATCCATGTGTGACTAACACAAGAGCAACCCAGGGCATGATTCCAAATACCATAGAGAACTACATTGGATCTCGAGATGTAGTGTAACACTCAATTATAAGTCCATTATTATGGTAGTTGAGGATAGTGCAACCCCTCATTTTGCATCTTTCTTTTTAGGATTTGATGTCTCTTTGAGGGTTTTACAAGTCTATGTTTCATTACAAGTTTCCTGTTACTCCATGATCATTGTGTGAATTTGTAGTGACAAAAGAAGAATATCAACGAACATCTTGTGACTCGAGAATTTGGGTTTGTGAGTATTTCTTTAGACCCAAGCACCTTGAATCGGTGCTCGGGCACATGTGGGTGCCCTTGTCCCTCTCCAGTGCCCAGTCTAGTTTATCTCGCCTAATCTACATTTTCTTGTACTTCGGTGTGAAGGCTAGTGCTTTAGATTTTTCTAGTTTCTAGTCCTATACACCTTTAACAACATTGTGAATCAGCTAAGGCTTTTTACTCTCTCTTTCTAGATTAGGGTTTCCTTATTTATTGCTTAGTTTTCTTTGGTATATTTATGTATTTCATTATTGCATTCACTTATTGCTACTATAACATCATATTAGGCATTTATATTTCATATTTAGCTTAATAAAAAAACCAACATAACGAACCTACCTCTAATGCTAAACTACTCCTATAAATAATCCTACACCGAAAATTTCGAGGGACCAGGGGAGAGAGATTAAATAAGGGAAATCCAAAGCTAACGGGGTAGTGATAGCTACTAGAAGAAAGGTTGATCACTTTCCACAAGGGGATGGAAAGGGAGAGAATACGAGAGGAAAGTGCGGACAAATGAGCCACGACTAAACTCCGTATAAACTCACCCTTCCCACCATTGACAACACACAAAGAATGGAGAAACCTCTAAGCAAGAGACACACGCAACCATTCCAAAGAAGGAAATAAAGAGGAAAGAACACAAAAATGTGAGAATAGAGCAGAGAAAGAGCCACGACATTCAATTTTTATTTCTCAAATGATGCAAAGATGTTTACAATAATGGTAGAAGGTGTAAGAATGCATTACAGGGACTAAGTTCAAAGTCTAGAACTTGTGGGAAGTCAACCACCATTTTGGCATGGTGTCATTACAACAAAGAGAGATCATTTTTACAATGCATGAGTTCCAAATTTATAGAGAAATGAAGAGAAGAGATAAAGAGAGAGAGAGAGAGAGAGAGTGAGAGAGAAAAATAGAGACAGTGAGAGAGAGAGAGAGAGAGAGAGAAGAGAGGTGCTAAAATGATGGATTCAACCACTAAGGACTGATCATCATTGATGTTTATAGGAAGGTATGGGTGCCCCGACGCGTGCTTCTATCACACGCCATCGATTAGCGAGTCACAAAGAATGACACCCATAATTTATTAATTCAGTCGATGGAGTAGTTCATGTTTGATTTTAAAAAAGGATCGCAACTTCGTGCTTCTGTGACTTTTCCTTATCACACGACTTTGCATGTTTTGTGATTTTCACTACGGCTCTAAAAACTTCCACACTCTACATTTCAATTTCACCATCATGCCATAGGATTTAACCTTCTTCTTACACATGAGACATTGTATGTGTGGTTATGTTCCATCTGCCTGGCTTCATAAAAATTGCACAACATGATAATTGGGAAACTTGCATGAACACTAGGATAGTTTGCAACTTCCAACCTTAGTCACATTTCAACTCTATTTTTGACACATAGTGCCTTACGGCATTACCTCTTCACATCTTGGATTCTACTTGATGGACTTTACCCTTGATTTCGTAGAATTAAAAAACTTTGTGGGATGATATGTACTACGGGTTTACGTGACATTGTGCTTCCAATCCGCAAAGCACTAAGCTTCTCATTTCTTCACTCCATAGATTATGTCCTTAGCTGATTTTTGAAGCTTTATGCAAGCTTGAAACCCATGATGCTCGACTTGCCTTCGACTTGCAAGAGACTAATTTGGTGCCGTGAAGGTATCATGCTCAAAATTTCACCTAAGACCGAAAGTGATGCTCTTTTTTTGTGGGTTAGGAGAACACACGAACACTAAGTTTCTGCACTCCACGATGAATAAATTATACTCTCATGACTTTCTTGGAGAAAAAATGGCTAAGTCCATTTTTGATGAGTTGTTCAAAATTACAAGGGTGTAATTTTGGACACTAAATTTCATGCAGGGGATGTGATTATTGGTGTTAGAGGTAAGATTTAAACCACTCAATGTTGGAATCCATGTACTCATCATATTTATTCGATATACCGCTATTTATTTTAGATGTCTATGTGTGTCTTGGTGAGTCTTATTTACAAATATTAATACATGTTTGCACTTGTACGTTGATTTTGGATCTTGTTGTACAAGTTTTATCAAAACACCTTACCATTTGATACCTTAGAGATCATATTCCTTTATGCATTGGTTTTGTTAAGTTTTGTCCACTATTGTGATGATATTTTACAATTCTATAGTTTTGTCAACTCCTCTATACCTTGTATGTTTGCTCCATCCAATCAAAAAAATATCATACGCCACTCACATTCCAAGGTCATATTTGTGCCATTTGTCATTTCTCCATTCTCATATTTCTCTATTCACCATCATTCAGTGACCATAGTCAATCCACATGCATGTGAATCCGAGAATCATGCTCTTAGAATTTAATAGAGTCATTATTCTTTAATTTTTGATTTTATGTGTTGTTAAAATCTGATTCTTATCTTCTTTAGCATAAGATTTTAATTATTTTTTATAGAGTAATAGTCCAAATAAAACAAATAGTGTAAAGTCATGTGTTTTTTTAAGATTTTATTCTTTTAAAAGTGTCTAGCATATGTTATTTAAAATTATTAATAAAAGTCAAATTTAATCTTGTACACATTTTTAATAGTTGTCCATGGTTTATATGTCAAAATTGTAGTATTGTAAAAGTCAAAAACTAAAAAAAATTACCTTATGGACGTATTTTCGATGTAACCAACATTCGATTTGTAATCAATATACTATATGAGCTTCAAATTCACATTTTGCTCGATTAAGCGGTGATCTGCATGGAGGCATGAGGCAACAAAGGAATGAGGTCAACTAGAAACCTCTCACCATCCACAAATGATGGGGCCACATAATGGTGTTGTGGTAGTTTATTTCAGTTGTGTGTTGAATTTCCATTGTGTGTTATAATAAGAACAAATGATTAATTCTTGTTCGTACTTGTAATAAGTGAGTAAATTCCGAATGTAAATCCGTGATGTAAGGAGAGCTGAAAGAGTACTGTAACATCATGATATTTAGGTTATTGGTTGTCCTTGGAAAAAATCCCAATTGTTTTTTATTATTATTTTTTTATAGAGTAATAGTCCAAATAAAACAAATAGTGTAAAGTCTTGTTTTTTTAAACGTCATTCTTTTAAAAGTGTCTAGAATTTGTTATTTAAAATTATTAATAAAAGTCAAATTTAATCTTGTACATGGTTTTAATAGTTGTCCATGGTTTATATGTCAAAATTGTATCATTGTAAAAGTCAAAAACTAAAAAAATTACCTTATAGATGTATTTTCGGTGTAACCGACATTTGATTTGTAATCAATATACTATATGAGTTTTAAATTCACATTTTGATGAGTTAAGAAATGATTTGGATGGAGGTAGGAGGCAACATAGGAAGGAGGTCAACTAGCAACTTCTTGCCAACCACAAGTGATGGGGCCACATAATGTTGTTATGGTAGTTTGTTTCAGCTGTGTGTTTAATTTCCACTGCGTGTTATAATAAGAACAAATGATTCATTATTGTTCGTATTTGTAATGGGTGAGTAAATTTTGAATGTAAACCCGTGATGTAAGATAGTGACAAGAGCTAAAAGAGTACTGTGACATCATGATATTTAGGTTGTTGGTTGTCCTAGGAAAAAAATCCTTTGTTGTGGTTATTAGTTATCCACTGGAAAACTATGCTTTGTTTTGGTCATTGGTAAACCACTTTAAAAACCATTCGAGAGGTTGTTAGCTATCCTAAAAAAGAAAACCATCTAGATCATGAGCTTGCAAAGGCAAAAGCATGTTGCAGTCAAGCTAATTTTTATATTTGGTTTAGTGCTCATGTTTGGGAGAATAATTATGTTTACAATAAATTTTAAATAAGTTGGTGAGACAACTCATATTTTTAGGATATTATATTGAGTGAGTTGTATTTACAACTCACGTAGCTATCCTAGGAGGTATGAGAGATTTGTGGTTCATTTGGAGAAATATGAGGGATGGCTATTGACTCCTAGAATCAAGGAGATCAAACTCTATATAATGTAATCTCTTAAAAGAATAATATGGCCCACATGAATAATTGATCCAAGTCTTATTCTACGCATTTGATCTAAGTATATTATTATGATTTAATTTATAGACTTTGACCAATTTTAACATTGCATTGTAGTTATACCAGGAAGGTTTCCACCCTCGGGGATCGAAGGGTTTGATCAGTGATAATAATATGATTGATGATTGTATAATTTGTTCAAGGATCTTGGTGTAATATCCTGATGGAACTTGTTGTGATGTTAACGGTGTAAGAATTTGAATGTCATTTGATGGTTTAGAATTATGAGACACTAGGAGCACCTCTTCGTGGCACATTTAGGTTTAGGTTTGAGGGTAGGTTTAGATTCTAATATGGTGACTGTATGTTTTGATGAGGGGTGTGGTCCTAAGATAGAAGGTAGGAAATCGTATCGACATGTTTATCTTGTCTTGTGAGAGTTCTATCTTTTTATGTGGGTGACTTTCTAATTTCTATATAGGACTACTAAGGTGTTTAATTTGAGAGGTCTTGTGTTTGGGAGAGTTATTTATGATTTTGGAAACAAGATTCTCTTCTTGAGATCTTGAAGGGATAAGATCAAGAGTACTAGTGTGAGTAGATGTAGTTTAGGTGGGAAGTTATGATGTAGATGGGTTCGAGGTCTCACTTGGTAATGAGATCCAAGGAGTTTTATTACTTGATTGGTGTTTCAAATCCACAAAAATGCATGATACGATAGGTGCGGGTGAAAGCTAATTAATGATGTTGATGATATGAATGGTAGAGTTTTGGGACCGTATGAAATTAGTCTGAGGTTGATTATTAGTTGGGGATGGGTTGGAAAAGGTTGTTTAAATATGTCTATAGTTTGGTTAGGAGGTGCATTTGGATTGTCAAGTTGTAGCTCACCTCGATCAATGAGATCTTGGAGGACATTTCTAAAAGAGTGATATCTCTTAATGTCATGTCCTCAAACTTGGTAGTACTTGCAATAGTACTCACCCCTATACCAAGATGGTTTAGGGACATATTCATCGATGGGTCAGATAGGAGGGAGTTTTATCATGCAAGAAGCCATGATTTTTTCAAAAATAGATTTGTAAGAATCCTCTAGAGGTGTATATTTACAAGGAGGATGAGATTATTCAAATTTTGAGTGACCTTTAGATGCAACTTTCAAGAAAAATACATTCGTTGAACCCTTGGAATTGTCATTGTTGGAAGAGGTTTTAAAGGAAGAGTCGGGTTTGGGATTTTTAGATCGCAATTTAACCTTACCGTCCAAAAGGGCTTAGAGTTCTAACTTCCATGCCATGGTAAATGTTAGGTTGTGGAGCATGTTTTCATGTTAGATGTGTTGTAAATTTTACACTAAAATTACTATACACTCTTCATGTATCCTCACCGGGGTTTGGGGGTGGCAGGTCCTCGAGAATTTTTTTGGGAGTAACATGAAAGGTGGTCTTTTCATGTATTAATTATATGGGTGGTATTTAACCCATAGGTTTATGGGTTGGTTTTTGGCCCATGGTATTGGTACCCACGGTATTATCAAATTGCTGCCTCTTTGTTGTGATTATAAATAATTAGGCATACAATATGGAGTGATATAGACAGGAGTGTGAATTTAAGTGTGAATTTGAGAGAATTTATTGAGCATAGCTCCAAAAATATTCATGTTTTGTAATTGTGAGAAGAATGATTTGAGAGTGGATTACACTCTAATTGGCTTGTAATGAAATATAATCAAGTGTTTCTTAGTGAATGTATCCCACATTGGGTGAACCACGTTAAATCATGTCTTCTTGTTGTGTATTTTGTTTTTGTATTTTTTGTTCATAGTTCTTATTCTTGTGATTCTTTGGGATTGATCCGCATATGTATTTCTACTTATCCCTAACATAAAGGCCTCATCAAATGTTTGAAATGATTAGGTCTAAAGGGTGGATGATATATGCTTCGCACAAGATCGAGTGAATAAATTGATCAATTCGATCTAGGGTAGAGAGAAGGATAATTGATTGATGATTTCTCGCTATATAACAATGAAATCAATAAACAGATTCATCCTCGAATTGTTTGATAGCATATAAGTTGGTGATAGAAATCTTATGTGTGATATTAATAGAGAAGTTTTCTAAAAATAGTTGTGTAAATTGTGTAAATGAATAAAGAGAGTGTTGAGGAATGTTGTTATACCGAGTTAAGAATGGGTCTAGCTAATGACATTGAAATGTCCTTAGCATAAGATCTCTATCATAAGCTATATATGATAGTAGGCATGACGAAAGGCTATAATGTGTTGTTGCGAGATCTTCCTTGTTATAGAATTTAATGAACTTTGGAATTTCCTAGTGAAGAAGATAGTGTTTAAAAGGTACTAATGGGTTGATGGGTTCATTACAAATTTGTTCATAAGAGAACATGTTTTTGGTCCCATGGTGGCAACTTCTGGGCCGATGATTCTACTCATTAAAATTTGCATAGGATCATTCTGAGGAGGTTGGATATTTGAAGAGGAAGGGTTATCCTATCCATAAATGAGGGGGTTTGATTGTTGATATTGATGGTAGGGTAAAAGGGGATTTTGAAAAAGGAATGTTACCTGGTATACGGTAAGTCTACTTGAAAACTATCAAATGTGAATAAGAGTGGATATACTTGATAAGGATGAGGGATAGAAGTGTTGGTAAGGGGATGCAAAGGTTTTGTATTTTCTTGAGAGTAGATATAACCATATCACGGAACACCAATCATGGGGATGGTTGTGAAAATGGACGAGTACTTGTAATAACACTCGTATTGATAGGTGGTAAGGATGCGGGAATAAAAACAACCAAGTTTTGAATCAAAGATGTGGATGATTATGAGATAATGGGTTGAAATGTGACCAGAGGTGGTGTAGAATGAGGAGTATCAACAAGGCATTTGAGGGGAAGGAGAGGTAGAAGGTGTAGTGTTACCTATGGATGATGAAGCAACAATATGAGTTTGAGTACCACGAGGATTGGTGAGGATGCAAATGGTAAGGGTTCTTGTTAACTAACTATGTTTTGTGATGAGATAATGTTGAGTTTAAAGTTTACAATAGGAGAAAATGAGGTAGATGTGTATGTTTTTGTATGACTAGTAGTAGGATAAGGAGCAATCTATTCGAGAATTGATTGATATGATGGGTTGATGAGTTGGGAATGATCATAGGTAATGGTGGTAATAGGTGGTCGGGGTTCTGGATAGTAATGAGGAATGCGAATAGCCCAGGAGTAAGATAATTGTGGAGGGTGACGAGGTTAGCATCTAGAAGTCCCTCAAATGTTGGGTCCCTACTATCGAAGTATTGTGGAATGAGGTACAAAGTGGTTCTCGGAGTCTTTGAATTTATTACCCAAAATAAATCTCCTAGTTTATTTTGAAAACTTGCATTTCATTTTGGCTTTGGAATTGTGTTTTTAATAGAGCTCATAGGTTGTAGGTGCCTTCAATTTCAGATAAAAATTCCATGGTTACAGAGCTTTATGATGTTTCCTTGGATTTCATGATGTCATTCCAAAATGTTTGTAGAAATTCCTACCTCATAAAAGTTGAGGATTTTTGTGGGGGACTATTTTATGTTTTATAGTTACGGGATGTATGTATACATTCATGCTCTAGAGCTCTATGTCCTTACTTGGTGTTTCTTCGAGCCCCTCATGTAACTTGATATTCTCAAGTGATCATGAATTCCCCACCTCGGTTCCACCACATTCCTTAGTGGACTCACATGATACCCTTATAACTCTACATGCTCATGCGCAAGCATGCATTCCCCATCACAAGCTTTGCCACATTCTTTGGTAAGATTGCGGGCTTCCCTTTACACTCTTCATACTATTGCGATCATGTATCCTCTCCTTGACTCCCCGCTCTTCTTGCAATCCGAGACCAGATCTACAACGCAAACCAAGTGGAGACACATGGAGGAAAGTCAAAGTGGCCCATGCGGTCTAAAGTCTCAATCCCATGACCAATAAAATGATGAAATGAGTTGCCATTCGGGATTCTTGTAGGCATTTAAGCTCCACAAATTTCAAAGCCTTGACATAAAATGAGAAGGATTATAGTTCAAGTTTGAAAAATTCAGGGCAAGTCGGAAAAACGTGGCATGAGTTAGGGGATGACAAATAATATAGATTAAATGGTTCAATGAGGGCATGTGTCTCCATTATAGAAAAATTCAAGGAAGATGCACTCGATAAATGCGAGGTTCGCAGAATCAACCAAGGTTGATAAAACTTTCGAGTTTGTGGGGGTTTAAAACAAAAAGATGTCGGTGTGTAATGTGCAAACAGACCTTGATTCCCATAACAACCAATAAGAGGATAACACATGGTTAATGCCAAAGTGATGCACATATAGGCGGAGGAAATCACAAAGGCCAACAAGAAGCCACCATGTTTTGTATTCATGTGTAATGCAACTTACGAGAACTTCAAATCACCATAACTTCTTCCTTAGTGCTCAAAATCATGCAAACTTGGTACCATTGGAAAGATCTCATCTTGATATTTGTCATGAAATCAAGAAAACCATATTTTGGTGAGGTTTGGTGGGTGAAATAGGGAAAATATAGTTTGGGCATTAAAATGAAATTGCAGACGACTCAACCACCCGAGTTAATGAAGTATGGTGCTCCTTCCTTCTCCTACAAGAAAAGTGACATGGAGAAGTGGTTTGGTAGGGCGCCCATGATGGTTTTCATACATTCAATGCATCTTGTTGGTGGTTGAAGGAAGGAATATGAGTTTCCCTCTCTTTTCCCCATTGTTCTATATATTGTAGAATGAATCTCATTTGAAAAGGTGAACCCCCTCAAAATACGAGGGCATCATTTAGAGTGTTGCTCTAGGTGTTTTTGAGTTGTAGGCATTTGATTTTGATCCTTGTAAATGTCTTTGTGCCTTACTCCTTGAATGAAATGAATCATGCAACCTTATAAGGAAATACAATTCATGTTTTGTGGTTATTCTCTACTGTAGCTTGTGTTCTATTAAATTTTCTTACCTCTTATTTCATTTCTAGGTATGTTGTGTATGCTTTCTCACTTTCCGAGTTCATTTATGTTATGCATTATGTGAAAATGAAAATTTAAATACTATCTTAGAATGTGGTGCTCTTCTCTACCTTCTCCTTCATCATTTTCCACTTTCACTCATTTAAGAGTGTCCTCCCCCTCTTCTTGGCGCTATCACCTCCCCTTAGTTTAGGATTTACCATTTGTGCATCTTCCTCTCTCCCTAGTCCCTTGTAATGTTAGAGTAGGATTAGTTAGTTGCATTTCCTTTTCTCGGTAGTATTTTTAGCATTAGGAATAGGTAGAGTTAGCCTTCTCTGGAGGTCTATCTCACAGATGGAAGTTACACAACTTGGAGATAGTACCATGTCACCTCAAAGCCCTAGATCTTTTTGATTCAGGTACAGGTGAAAATTTAACCTTTTTCATCTTTAATGGTGGTGTTCCTTTAAATATCAATGCATAATATGATATACCAACATCTACACTTAAAAATATTCTTTATTTACTACCGAGAACCACACTATCCCTACTCATCATATTAAAGACATTTCCAATGTGTGCTTAGTGCATCTAGTCATGGAGGATGATGTTGTTTTTAGACTTCTTACTTCTTCACCGAAAGGAAAACACTTCAACAAATATAGAAGTTTGAGACTTGCCTCTATTCAAAATTGGGATGAGCTTAGAAAAACCATTTGTAATCGGTTTGAAGAGAAAGCGAGATAACATCTCCTTATTAGAGTAGTCGATAACCATTAAGAGGACTCCCAATGAGCTTATGGTTTATTTTAATTTCATTTTTAGAAAACATGGGACATAATTCTAGTTCTCTTAAGACCAACTCCACAAGGTGCTTTCCTTTATTTCTTAAGAGCATTGAATCCTCGATGTAACAATTATAATACAAATTATGGGGTGTTATATAATTACTCGATGCTTATCTAATAACCATTATGGCTGAGAATTGTCTAATACAAGCTAGAAAGATAACCCCTAGATTACCTATGCCTTTTTTTCCTAAGTTGCCCCAAGTTTCTTAGCAATCTATTGCTCCCATTCCCAAGAAAAGTTCCCAATTTGTTGCATCCACATCTTATTCTCCCTAAAGCAAAATTATGATGATGAAGTGAAAGCCTTGATAATTTTTTTTTCAAACAAAGTTATATCCTTGAAGAAATATAGCCCGATCTTATCAATTACCCTAACTAAGGGAAATATTCTAACCAAGGATTTAATCAAAGTTATCAACCCTTTAGAAATCAATATTTAAATCAACGATATGGGAAAAATCAATAAAATCTAGATTTTAGGGTCAAAATCCACATCTTCCGCTTTAAACAGTTGCTCCTACTCAGTCTCTTCCTATTTCTAACTCAAGTAAAGAATTGGTTATAGTGTAAAACAATGTGATTTAAGAAACAAAATGGTGCTTCCCATGCAATCAACCATATAATTAGTATTCTCCCCTAAATTAAAAGGATGATGACAAAGTTAGAGCCTTGATCAACTTTTTTTCAAACAAAGTTATATCCTTGGAGAAATAACAAGCCCAATATTATCAAAATTACCCTAACTAAGGGAAATCTTCTAACTAAGGACTTAATCAAAGTTATCAACCCTTTAGAAATCAATATTTAAATCAACGGTATGGGAAAAATCAACAAAATCTAGATTTCGGGTTAAAATCCACATCTTCCTCGCTTCAAACAATTACTCCTACTCAGTCTCTTCCTGTTTCTAGCTCAAGTAAAGCATTGGTTATAGTGTAAAACAATGTGATTTAAGAAACAAAATGGTGCTTCCCATGTAATCAACCACATAATCAGTATGTTTGTGCAAATGCATTGCAATCTCAAGCCCTTATGGTTCAAAATTCTTCCAATCAACAGGAAACATTAACACAAATTGTCAAATCTAACATGGAATAAATTGAAGAGGTTAAACCAAAGAATAATCTTATGTTTTTTGGTGGTGATGAGTTTTGTGTAATGAAGCAAGCTATAGATAGTTCTTGCAAGCCTCATACTCATGTTGCTTTGATAACAAAAGGTCTAAGAAGAGAGTATTGGATGCTCAACCTTCATCTCTTACTAATCAAATTGATCTTCTTCATGGAGGAAAGAATATTGGGAAAATTTTGAATAAAAATAGATTTACTTAGGTTCCTTACGGACATAGTTTGGAAAAATAAGTTCTTTCTTAACCAAAGGCACATGTTCCAACAATAGAATAGTCAAGAAAAGAGAATACCATACCTCAAATGAAAAATTCATTGGGCCTTCCTTTCAACGTTCTTGAGCATATGAATAAGACAAATGTGAATGTGGCAATGTGGGATGCCTCGGCTATTCCACCAATAAGATATCTCTTGTATAAAGTAACTCCCTCAAACCGAACCAAAATTCAAAAGGTTCATCCTGTAATGAACTTATACCAATCGGAGGAAAAACAAGTAAGAAAAGTTAAAAAGACCCCATATTTTTATATTTCCTTATTTTTAGGAAAACATTTGGCTCATAATTACATGATTGAATCACGAGCTAGTATTTTGGTGATGCCTAGGAAAATTATTGATATCGTCGGTATTAAGTACTACCTTGTTTTTAAAGGTTTTTTGCAACTTGATAGATCTCTTTGTTAGGATCCTGTTGCTGAGAAAAAAATTTAAGTTGGATAAATTTAGTGTCTCGATAAATGTTCATGGGGTTACGCCCTCTGCATTGAATGGTGCAACTCCTATTATTGAATGATAACTGATCTAATCCTACCTAAATGTTGTGGGTTATGATTAACTAAAATACGTGTTTTAGGAATAATCTAAGAAAGTACAACAATGTAATCACTGAAATATACTGAAATGTAAATATTAAATAATTTATTTGATATTTTAAATGAAATGAAATAATTGAAATAGGAGGAAAAGGTACTAAAATGAATTAGACTTACCTCATAGTAATTTGGGACTTAACAAGGTGATGTGATGGTGGAGCTAAGTTTCATAATGAATCTCAAAAAATTCTAGGAGTGGCGATTTGGCTGGACTAGGGCACTCGAGGATGAACAGGGGTGCCTGTGGGTGCATTGGTTTGAAATATGGGTGCCCTAGTTTATAGAGTGATTTAAACCGGGTCTAACATGGTCGCTAAACCTTCGCAATACTTCACCTTTGATTAGGTTGGTGTCACACTTTGTTTATTAGTGTCATTGTAAATCTCCAATGGATAATCTCCTACAAAACCCCACACAAAAGCATCAAACCCTAAAAAATAAAGATGAAAATGAATGGGTCGACTTTCCTTAGTCACAAATAGATGGACTTATGACTAAGTGCTTTCTGATACTTCTTAGATGTGATGTAGCTCTATGTGTGTTGTGTGTGCAATGGTATACTTAGGGTTCCTAACACCAATGACGCCAAAGTAGCGGCAACAACTAGATACAAATGGAGAATGGTGGATGGAATATAATAAACTCCCCTTTTTATGTAGTGTGTGATGAAGAATAGTTCCCAAATACAGTCCCTTTCCTTATGTAGATAGCTAGCCCTTAGTAGAAATAGTATGCCCATAAGATAGTATGTATGTTGTGCTTATATAGGGATCTCTTGCTCAAATTTCGACACTAATGACCTGACATGCCAACTAGTACCTAGGGAATAGGAGGGAAAACCATAAATACCAACCTTAAACATCTAAATGAGAACCAAGTGTGACGAGACCAGGGCACCTAGAAATGAGGGCTAGGGCACCCGAGGTGCCCTAATTCCTTTCTAGGTGCCCTAGTCAGAGACTAGAGATGACACTGAGTGAATAATGATAGCTAAGACTCCATGAGAGGTGACAAAAATTATGCAAGTAAGTGATGACCATTTGAGACAAAAAATGATGATGACTAACTAAACTGATGACATGAATAAGGGATGGGTCATTAGTGAATACTTTTCTTACGCAATATCCATATATAAAACAACATACTTGGTGGTATAATTATATTAGTAAGTGCGTGATTTTGTGACTACATTTTCCCCGACTTTATCTTGGTGAGTGAAAAGCTCAGTAACATAAAGTAGATAGAGATGCGTACTGAGATAAATATAGAGAAGACCATTATGTAGTAAAATACACATATGTGATAAAAAAGCATGCTAAAGAACCATATAGTGTGCCGAACCGTGGATCAATGTGTTGATCTATGCAATGTAGTGAAAAGTGTAATATTATGATGAAGTGCACTAAATAAGAGTGATAATTGTGATATTGGATGATTGATGATATCACCATTATATGATGAAAATGAGATGGGGTAGGGAGTGATCGAGTTCTAACACGATTTAAGTGAAGATGAATAACCGACCGAGGATTTGGGCATCCCGCCGCTAGAGAAAGAGTGTAGGGAGAAAAATGTGTTATTCTCCAACCTTTAACTACATCCTCAAGATCTAGCCATTGCAGATGGACTCAGATCAAAATTTTTGTGGTTTATGGATCCAAATAATTTTGATCAAACCGTTGACCCATGGTATAGGAAAGACACTCTTGCCCCCACTCCACAGGTGTCTCCATAATGTGATGGCTTCCAAGTTAGGTCATTTGGAAGCAAATATGAAATGTATGATGGCTTCCAAGTTAGGTCATCTGGGAAAGTAACAAATGTAACTCCCAAGTTAGGTCATCTAGGAGGTGCATGTGTTATATTATATTGATTGAGTGGTATGATTTCAATTGTTAGAGACTTGAACGCGTTAATGGATTGATTGATTGATTGGTTAATCCTAAAGACATTTTATGCTAGTTTCCCGTGTTAGGTCATTAGGGGTAATCGATGGTGAAATTTTGCATAGTGTATTAATATATGTTTGGAATTATCAAATTAGTAATGTTTGGTTGAACGCATGGTGATGTAAGGGGAATTTTAAGATGACCCAAATTATATGCCCCCCTTTCGGTGAAAGGGGAAGTAATGATAAGAATCAACACTGAGCTGAAAGTAAGCCCAAAATAGATATAATGTGATAGAAAGTGCCAAATGTGTATAGATCAAGTGAAAGACAATGTCGAGGAGAGATAATGTGTTTGTCATGCATATGATACAATGATAGGAAGAATTCTGAAAATAATGCTACAAATGAGGTGTAAATCAGAGTAGAAATGCTCAAGATATGGTGAAAATCATCTAGTGTGCATTAATTGAGGAAATGATCGCGAAATAATTGCTATAGTAAAATGGGTAGGTAAAAGTAACTATTAATAGTAGGGTGAAAAAGTGATTTTTTTCTTTTGCGCAAGTGAGATTGAGTTGGTAAGTGCATTATTATTCAAAAAAATTCATGTAGGGGTAGTCATTTTTATTGATTTTTTGCAAAAATGTCATTTGTACTTTTCTCGACGTTTTAGACTTGGACAAGAGCGATGAAGGTGCTAATGGCCTTTAGGACAGAATGCCCGGACCTAGGCACTGGCGTCCTACTCCGGGGCCCCCAAGATATGACTTTTGGGCACCCCAGTCTAGAGAGGGTGCATTTAGTCTAGAATCATGTAAATGTGACTTTGGATGTGTAGTAATGTTGTAAGCGAGTGATTTTGGAGTTGTATAGTGTTTTAACGCTGCGTTTGTTGTATTTTTGTGTTGTGCGAGGGATTTTCACTTGAAGGAGTTTCATAGGGGTTGTCATTTGAGTACTTTTTCTTGGGCTAGGTTTATCAAATGATGATTGGGATGTTATGGACTGTGAAAAACTGCGACAAATAGCTCGGAATGGGGATGTGCCCCATAATATGCCTATGTTGACAACATTATGTGAGAGGTGGTGTGTAGATACTTGTATGTTTTGGTTGCTTATTGGTGATATGTCCATCATGTTGGAGGATGTGTATCGCATCGAGAGTGTTAGTTATTGGGGAGAGAGTACGAGTTATGCTATTGGAGGATATGAAGAGACATATGTGAGCCACTAGGTGGTATTTTTGGTGACTCAAGTACTGCTTTGAGGCCCATATCAATTTGGATGTTGTTTTGAGGTCTAGTATTTCACACTTTCGTAAGTTCATTGTCGTAGTTATTGCTTCATCTATTGCAGTAAAGGGGGGAGGTGTGGGAATCTTGTATAAGATGCATGACATATGTCACCATATAGAGGAAGAGAGTACTAGATATGTGTGGGCACAATGTGCATTGGGACACCTATATAGATGTTCACGGGGTTCTTTATCACATTTTGAGATAGCCGTGAAGTTAAGGAGATAGCTACTAAAGCCAAAAGATAGCCACAAAATACTGGAACAAGCCATAGGTAGTACGGAGGAAAGCCGTAAGATAGGGACAAAGCTGCGGTACATTAGAAAAGTCGTGGAATCACTGAAGAAATCCATGATACACTTTGAAAGAAGCCACAAGATAATGTAGGAAGCCACTCGGAAGGCTTGACAAAGAGCTGTGGAATAAGTCAAAAAATATGAGACAAAAGCCACCAGAGGTGTGAATCAAAAGAAGTGACTCTTGGAATATTTTGTATTGTGTATATTTATTGTAATTAATCCATTGTATATGTGTGCATCACATGAGATAGAGAGTGAATGCCATATGAGATATATTGAATTGTAAGAGATAGAAAGATGAAATATTGAATATAGAAAGATCTGAATATGTAATTGAGACTAATGTAATGAATATTGAAATATGAATGGAGATTGATGTTTTGGAGCAAAATCTGTTGTGTGTTTACATTATTTCTATTTGAAAGTTAGAATAGTTTAATTTTCTCTTGTACATCACTAACAATAGGTCGAACTTCCTAAATCTCACACTATTGTTGAGGTTTAGGGTCAACAATAGAGACCTATATAGATTCACACAGGTTGAGTATGGAGGTGTGATAATTATTACCACGTTATTACATGTATGGGCTTACGAACACATAACAATGTTGAGGCCAGTTAGAGGTCCATGAGCAAAGTGGGATAGTCTAGATATATATGCGAGGAGATGGATTAGTGTGTGTGGGTGTAAGATGGACACTGATACCTAAGAAATGATAGATAGGATGGTGCATGAGGCTATGATATGGAGGCCATATCAAGACTATGGAGGATGGCCAGAGGACATTATAGATCTACGGTGCATACAAAGGACTATGTGATTAGAGGACCAATTCCCAGGTGTGGCTGAATTATTCCATGTAGAGAGGGTATCGTGAAAGTTTGGTATGGCTTAGGACATGCCCCTAGAGCTGTATATATGGTTGAGAGCTATGAGAGGACCTAGTAGGGCCAAATCTACACTAGGACCCATATGAGAGTAATTAGTACCTCCAGGCCATATGAGGTAGATGTGATGATAGAGCTGATAGACTCAGATGATGTAGGGTGTATAGAGGAGTGTCATGCATGGTGGGCATCACATCAATGGGTATTCTTGTTTCCATTGTTCCTAGACGTAGCAGGGTTACCACGATGAAGAGAGGGTGAGGGGTAAGAACATGCCCCAGATAATATGGTAGGGATATAATAGAGTGTGTGTATCTATATATAGTTGTGTAGTGTGTTTTGTTGTTTTCCTATGTGATTGGGATGGTTATCTAATGTGTTGTTCTATTATTTTGTAGGTGACACCTCTTGGTTTTTATAGTGGACACATCCATCTGTACCTTGACGTGGAATGTGTTGATCAACGTAATTGTAGGTGGAGGGATACTAGAGCATGTGGATGACATTGCAAGTGAGCATGCCCATTTTATAAAGCCAGTCACTATACATTAACGACATGTACGGTGCTACGAGCAAGAGGATGAGGCACACAAGGAAGCATAGTGAGTGAGAGAGGCAACAGGTGGTGGTCCTTTAGTGTAGGATGTGTTTGCACATTATATCGAGTTGTAATGTCTGTTTGCAGAGAATTCTCGAGAGGTTACACTACTATGGAGGCAGTGGAGGAGGGTGTGTGCATGTATACTTTACTTAATGCTAAATCAAATGAAGCAAGAACTACCACCTAAAATAGTTCTATAATTTAGCTAAAACAAAGCATAAACACCATCATGATAAGAATTAAACAAGGGTTAGATGTTAGCATTCATAAATACAAACTTTGAAACTAACAATGCTAAATATATAAATTCCTCTATTCTCTAACAACAAATAAATGAATGGACCTAAGTAAGCTCCATGGCTATCAAAATAGTTGTCCTTAATGTTCTAAGAACCTAGGAATGGGGGCTAATCAAAGTTGGGCTACAAGACCCTTTTGACACCTCCCATATGACCCAAGCACTTTAAGAAAGAGGCTTAACTCTTCAAGATGATGAACTCTCAAAAGGGCAAGGTGCAAGCTCTTAGTCTCTTTGTTATATGCTTTGCATTTGCTCTCTTAGAAAGTTTAGGTGTAAGTAAAAAGGTAGGTGGAGGGTTCTTTATATAGCCCAAAGGATAAAGGATTCAACACATTCTCATGAATGTGGGATAAAGGTAAAACATGATTAGGAATGGATAAGGTTGCTTTATTAAAGGTAACCTTACTTTAGAAGGGTTTAATACATGTTTAGCAAGTCATGGGAGTTGGGGTATTTTAATTAATCAAAGGTGATTAATTAATAGGTAGGTGTAAGCTTATAGAAGCCAATTAGAAGAATATTAGTGTGATTTAGGCTATTATAAGGGATTAAATCAATTAAATATTGGTTTATTGGTTAAATGGAAGGAAAGCTAATTAATTAATAATAATTAATTAGTCTAGGTAGAAGGGGTGATTTATTAACGGAAGGTCATTAATTAGGGTTTTTTGGATAGGAAACTTAATTAATTAGCTTAGTGTAATTAATTAATAATGATATGAAGGAAAATGAGTGCTTTTGACGATATGTCGTTGATTTGCAAGAAAGGGATAATTAGCGCAATTTAAGTATTTAAATTGCTTGGGGCGTAATTATAGGTGTCTATAGAGGGGTATCGAGGTTGTGACTAGTGACATAGAATTAGTGGTGGGGCATCGAGTTCTAGGGATATCACATCACCCAAGAGTGATATTGACGATGAGATTTGATTTGTATTAGTGTATATGATGTAGGGAGTTTCCCCTGGTGATGAGATGTTTTTGTAAGGATGATTGTACTCGATATATATAGACTATTTTATTAGTATATGATGATTGTATTTCAATGTGTATTGATGTCCTGATGTGATTGATGATGTATGATCCCGTAATTTATTGTTGTAATGTATGTGATGTGTTGGATGTTGTTGTTCATGTTTATTGATGTGTACTTGTACTATGATGTAGATAATGATAGACAAAAATGTGTAATGTGAATGATGATAGATAACATATGTAATTTGATTTGCTAGATATGATGTTTGATGGGTTAAGTGATATGTTTATTTGTTAAATGGATTTGTAATGCGTAGTTAGTGTAATGATGATAGTAGAATGTATGTGAAGATAAATAATGTATGATTTGTAAAATGACCTATCATGATGAATGCTTATTGATATGATAATGTGATGTGATCGTAATATGTTAGTGTGATCGGTGGCATAAACCAACCGATCCAACTTTGAATCATGGTGTTGTCAACAAACGTAGCGAGGCGAGGGAGGCTCTAAGCCGGTTGAGGAGATTTTAGATTCGGGTGAAAACCAAGATGGGAATCCGGACTTGTCGGTTTCCAGTAAGGATAAGGAAGCTACTAAAGGGGATAATAGTGATGAGGTGGTGAGAGAGAAAGCTCTGACTCTACAGATGATAAGTGCTCCAAGAACTTGGAGGATGCCATTGAGAGCTTGCATGCTCTTAAAACTACCCAATCTAAATTGTTTATTGCCCAGGACTCTGCTTTGTCAAAGTCTCATACTTTCATGCGGGAATTTGAGCATTGCAGGCTTGATACTAATATTAACAGACATAGGATTAGTATGGTCTCCATGGACTGAAGGATCTGATTGATAAAGTGGAAAAGTTATCTTCTTTGGTCCTTAGTGAATAGCTCAAGAATGCCAATGAGAGAATCCTGGAGATGGCCAAGGATATGCTGAAGATGAAAGAAGTTGTGTTCCAGATTCGTGATGTCCATCTCCTCAATGTTAAGAGCACCATCCACTATCTCAAGCTATTAGCTGAGATGATTCATTCCAGCTAAGGAAAGAGAAAAAGAAGGAAAAGGCCCCAAAGTGGAGATCCCTGAGCCAAACTATAAGTATTGGAAAGCTACCATCGAATCCCTTGTCAAAGAATGGAACAACTGTATGAAATCAGTGGGGGACCTAATAAAAGAGTGATGAAGAAAATGGGATATTGGTTTGCTGTTGTTAGTTCTATGTTGTTTTACTGTTAGTTTCTTGGCATTACTATTGTTAGTTATATCTCTATTTATCTGCTGTTTAGATACTTTCCTTTATGGTTGTATCTCTTTGTTGTTTGTCTTGTGTTGCTTTTGGGTTTTTGGTTGGGCTTCAATGGTATTCCCTTGGACTCTTGGTAAGGAACTGGTAACATTTTGTATTGGGTAGGGTCCCCTCAACCCTTTTTACCTCTAATTAAAAAATATGTTAGTGTGATGAATATGGGAGGAAAGGAGATTAGTGATGCCCCCATGTATATATGATTAGGTTAATTTAGGTAAGACCCCTCAACAGATCTAAAATGAACCATGTAGAGAAAGAGTGCGTCATCGGGAAACGATTGAGTGCACTAGATGAATCGACAAAGCACATGATGAAAAGTTCTTATAGTAAAACCCTCAAAAGTTGTGTAAGAACTATAAGAACACAAGTGCATCATCGGGGTTAAGGTGATAATAATCACCTACAAAATACCAAGGTGACGTGAAGTGGTGGAAGCATGTGGTATGAAAGTAGGGTAAACATATGAACCAAACTGGATATCATCTAGAGGATTGATGGGATGGGTGAATACAAAGGGTCATGTAGTGATCAATGTGAAGAAATAACATGATGTGGTGGATGAGATGGATGAAGTGGATGTGGTGGTGCAACGATGGATGGACGAGGTGGAGAGCACATATGAGTGACAACCTGTGGAAGTGGACATATAATAACCTAAGCATTAGATGGAGGAGACAACTCATCCCAATTAGAAACATGATGACGAAGCAAATGAGAGATGAAATGCCAACATGAGTGAGAGACAAAAATGATGCCATTATCCTCTAATTATTGCAATCTATTGTGAAGGGAAAAGTAATCATTGTCCCTATGGCCATTAATGTGATGATAATTACAATAGGGTTGATCATGCTGACACTTGTAGATGATGCTATGGTTGATGCTGATTAGAGGGCAAGCAAATCAGATACTCGATAAGTAAAACACACATCACATCATGTGGTCGAGCATGATGAGAGAAGTGTAATGGCTCACACAAAAGAGATTGAGTAGATGGTGAAGTAGTCTGTCATGGAGGAGGACGAGAAGGGTGATTTTTGATGTAGTAGATTGATCTTGCTTGTTAGGTAGAGATGGAAATTGTGTGGGTTTTTAGCTAGCGGTAATGGAGAAGAACTAGATGATATAATAGTAGTAGTAAGGAGTGGAATATCAATAACATGTGTTGAGAGAATATCTTGTTCTAGATCAATGAATTTATAACACAAGAGTATGAATGACTCACATGTATCATATTATAATCATTTCTTGAGAGTAGGAGTTAGACCATGACAAAATATGAATTACTTCTCAAGATCAATAGGTTGGAATACTAATTGGTGCATACAAACATTGAATCATAAGATGTAATCCTTGATAGGTTCGAGATGCACCTTGATGTAAAGTAGGTATATGATCATAAGTAACTTTAGGGCCATTGTTGATGATAAAACAATGGAGGAAGGCATCCTCCATATCATAGTAAGTACTAATAGACCAAAATGGAAGATGAGTGTACCATTGTAAAGCATCATCAATAAGACTATGTTGAAAGGCCTTAAGCAATAATCTATCATTATAATAGGAAGCCATAGCCATGTGGTAATGTTGGATATGTAAGTGAGGGTCACCAGTACCATCAAAACATGTAAATGCAGGCGTGATAAAGTCTTTAGGAAATGCAAAATTATGAATCTTCTTAGGAATAGGGTTACCATGTAATGAGTTGTTGTCAATAAAAGCATAATAAGCCCTACTTTCTAAAGTGAGAGATTGAACCTGAGATTGTAATTGACCGATGACATGCATGAGAGATATGATATCCTATGAAGGAATTATAGAAGATTACAATAATGTATTAAGTGGTTGTAACTTGTTATTGTGAGTGATCATATGAATATCAAGAGAAGATAAAGGAGATTTTGATGCTAAAGGCACAATAGGATTGGGTGTCAAATAAGCTATAGTAGATGATATAGATGAATATCCATAGTAGTGGTATGACTAGCATAAGAAAAAACCCTAGAAGGTTAGGCAACCGATAGAGACATAACGATAAGAGAAGATACACTAATACGTGGATATGATGTGATAGGAGGAGATAAAATGGTAGAAAAAGAAGAATAATAGATGGAGATGACTCATGAAATATGCTGATACAAGCTCGGGAGAAAGTAGCAATGGAGATTCACACTTGATAGAATTAAAAGTAGGAGAATCATGGCTATCAATTGTGTCTTCAACATCTCCTAAAGACTTAGATATGAGAATGCCATTAAGTGTACTATTGATAGGATCATCAACATAATATGAAGGTGTATGAGAACTAGTATGTGATGAATGATGAGAAGCAATATAAAATGTAGGAGAACCATGAGATGGAACTATAGAAGTGGTTTGATGAGGAGAAGATTCAATATGAGAGCTATTGTTAAGACCTAACATGTAATCAATAAGAGAATAATCTGGAATGTCCTTAGAAAGATCAACAGGAGGATCATTAGTAGCCGTATAGCATGGTGTAAAACAAGTAAATGCTATCAGATCCAAAATGATACTAATGCTAATGGGAGAGTATTCAAAACTAGTAGGCACATATTGTTGATCGTCTAAGAGTTGCTATTGAATATCATCTGACATAGTAGGATTACTATAGAGAGCCATGAGCTCAGCGATGACGACCTCATCATAGATAGGATTGATGCTAAAATGAGACATGATGGGCTGAGAAGAAGATGAACTATCCTTAGCCATTAGGGTTTGAAGTGGATCTTAGGGAAAAAATGTTCTAAAGTACGTGTTCACTAAAATGATTAACTAAAATATGTGCTTTAGTAATAATCTAAGAAAGTACAACAATGTAATAACTGAAATATACTTGAAATGTAAATACTAAATAATTTATTTGATATTTTAAATGAAATGAAATAATTGAAATAGGAGGGAAAAGGTACTAACTGAATTAGAATTACCCCACAATAATCTAGGATTGGAAAAGGTGATATCTTGTGGGCCGAGTGTCGTATTTAACCTCAAAAATTATAGGAGTGATAGATCCGGCGGACTTGGGCACTGGGGATGAACAAGGGCACATGTGGGCACCACTGGTCTATGGAGTGACTCAAAAACTAGGTTTGACATGGTCACCAAACCTTCGTAGTACTTCACCTTTGATCAGGTTGGTGTCACACTTGGTTCGTTGGTGTCGTCGTAAATCTCTAATGAATAATCTCCTACAAAACCCCACATAAAAACATCAAACCCTAAAAAAGAAATATGCAAATGAATGGTTTAGATTGTCCTCAACTATAAAATGGATGGACTTATGATTGAGTACTACACTACATCTCAGACCCGATGTAGTTATATGTGCTTTGTGTGTGTAATGGTGTGACTAGGGTGTCCTAACACCAATGATGCCAAAGTAGCGGACACTAGCTAGATAAAAAATGTAGAATGGTGGATGGAATAGAATAGACTCCCCTTCTTATGTAGTGTGTGATGTAGAATTGTGCTCAAATCTATTCCTTTTCCTCATGTAGATAGCTAGCCCTTAGTAGAAATAGTATGCTCATAAGATATTATGTATGTTGTGCTTATATAGGGTTCTCTTGCTCAAATTTTGACACTAATGACCCAACATGCCGACTAGTACGTAGGGAATGGAATGGAAAACCATAAAGACTGACCTCAATTATCTAAATGAGAACCAAGTGTGACTGGGACTAGGCACCTAGAAATGAGGGCTAGGGCACCCAGGTGCCCTAATTCCTTCCCAGCATCCTAGTAAGAGACCAAAGAAGACAATTGTGTGAATAATGACAACTAAGAATCCCGAGAGAGATGTATAGAAATGTTCAAGTGACGACTGTGTAAGACAAAAATGATGATGAATAAATGAACTGAAAATAGGACTAAGGGATGGGTCATTAGTGAATATTTTTCTTACGCATATCCATATATAAAACAACATGCTTGGCGGTATAATTATAGTAGTAAATGCATGATTTTGTGACAACGAGTTGGTCAAAGAGGTCGGGGATCACATAGGAACACTCCACCGATATGTGATAAAATGCTTGTAGACGGTACAAGGGAGGAAATTTCAGCGATGTAGGGTGAATGAGAGAATTTAGGAAAGGAATGGTATTGTGTGGAGTAGGCCAATTTTAGAGTTCACACCTAATAACCGAGTAGTTCAACATTTAATTTGGAGAAAAGCAATGATGAAACTATTAGTGAGATGGAAAAAATTAGACACAAAGTTCTTACATTCATATATTAAAGATACAAAGCTCTTTCTTGATCACTATGCTTACAAAGTGCATATAAGAGGGAAAAGAGGAAACATGAGAAAGGTAAATGGAAGAAAAATATATTTCATTTCTTGTGTAGTGATGAGTACAAAGCTTGAACAATCTATCACAATTCACAATTGCTACAAAAATTTAACTTTTAGGATCCTTGCAAATGGAGAATCCATCCGAATTTATAGCAATGTGAATTGACCTCTCATCTTCCCTCACATAACTCTTCATGTTCATATTCCACTTGTGACTTTTCATTTGCCATTAGAAAAGAAAAATTAAGTATTTCTCTTATAATTTTGAGAAAATACTTTTACAATTTTGAAAATATGTCACTTAAGTGAATAGGACAAAATATAATGATGAAGCCCAAAGAATTAGAAAGGAGAGAGAAGGAAGAGGGAGAAAGAGGGAAGGAGGGAGGAGATGAAGGAAATCCACTCCTTGTGATGATCTAATTGAATGCCTTGATGCATTCATGAATTATGAGTGGAGAACTCTGACACTCCATATTGAAAGAAGCCTCCTCCTAAATGGTGAAAACTTGCAATCTTGAGCTCTTTTGCATCATGAGAAACCTCCCTTTGAATGATAAAAAAATGCATCCCATTAGGCACATCGAGTGAAGAAGTGAGAAGCACTTGATCACTAGAACTATAGATAATGAAGGATGCCCCAAAATACTTGATCAAACCATGGGCAACTACCACTCCTTTGTAACTGATCATGCATATGAATGAAGACTTGGGAGAACTTGCTTGCCCTATGCAATTATGATGTTTTCCAACTGGAGCATCCTTAAGAGCTTGTTGTGGAATCAGTTCTTTATCAACTGCGGGAAGCTCGAGCTTATGGAAGACATGCTCAGACACTTGGATGCTTTGCAATGAATTACTCCCTCTTCAATTAGTTTGGCTCACTTTGGACAACCGAGCTCGCTATACTTTCTCACAAGGGGAGAGTGGCCTTGAACTTGATTGAAGATTTACAACAATGATCTCTAAAGCTCACAAACCTTTTTGAATATCCTTTTGGACTACACGATGCTTCTCATTTTCCACGATGCACCCTACAATATCCTTCTTTACTTATGTACACTACTATACAAGCTGTTGCACACTCATGTCAAGATGTTGCAAAGTAGAGAGGTGAATGGAGATAGAGACAAATACAACTTCCAACACTCGAAATGAGGGTTTTCTATTTTAGAAAATGCCATTTTCACTTTCTTCACTTTCGACCACCCTTCATGTTGTCTTGGTTTCTCCCCGTGAACACTTCTTTGAAGAATTTGACCATTGTAAGAATTTACTATTTATAGTAAGTTCTCATGTAAAGACTTATTGTTTTTGGAAAGTTTCTTTCCCAACCTTGGATTTTGACAAAACCACCTCCAATGGGATATGTTTTGTCTCATGATCTCACGTACAAATTTTTAACTCGATCCGATCTCCAAAACAACGGAAATAAAATCTTATAAAATGAGGGCACGAAGTTGAGTTTTATTTTACGTAAAAATACAGTTTGCATTTTAGTGCTATTACTTGGGTTGTGAGGGTTCCTAGAAATGGTGAAGACAGAAAAAAACCCCACTTGATCTGCACCGATTTGTAAGATACGAAGATTTTTCCTTTGCGAGGTATGAAGTCAATCTGGCAAAAAAAGTGTCTGGAGCCTTTAAAAAATTACATTTTTTTGGAAATATTCTTTACTGTGATCATGGAAATGTGGACGGATGAATGTAAGAGGGAAAATGGAGGTGTAGGATTGTGGCATATTTTTTTCATAGTTAGGGTAGAAATGTAGCAAAAGTGGGGGCGGGGAGAGCGAAAAATGGGTAAGTGCTAGGGTTTATGATTTGAGAGAGAGAGGGAGGGGGTGATTTTTTCCCCTTTTCCCATTGGAAAGGGAATAAGGGACACCAAAAGTGCTCATTAGCCCCTAGGTGACAAGTGGCGACATGCATTGGTGGAGACAGGGCCGGAAAATGAGCAAAAAGTGCTTACAGAGACCTCCCAGGGTCATGTGGTGAGTCCAAGGGATCCAAGGTGAGGGAGCATAATTTCCTATCCCCATTTTCCCATTAGAAAGGAAAAAGGGAAACCAAAAGTATGCCTTAGCCTCATGTGGACATGTGGCATTGGAAAAATTTCTAATTGTGAGAGCGTTCTTGAGAGAAAGCTTGAAAACGAAGTTTCTGGAGCTCTCGAAGGTATTTTTTGGAACTTATTTATATTTTTTTGACTAGAAAAATCATTTGGAGAAGAATGAGACAATTCTAAAGGTTTGTTTCTTCTCAAAACTCCTTTAAAAACCTTTTCCTTGGAATCATAGAGTGTACCCTCCAAAAATGAGCTGCCTTGAGAAGTGCCAAGGGCATGTGAAAAATATGAATGTCCCATCTTGTAGAGGATCCTATTAGATTTACAATGAGTGCTTGTTTTCCTCATAACTCTTTATGAAACTCCTGTAATCGTCTGCTGTAGATTAGGTACCTATTTTGATCAATTTCTCCACATGGGGGTTGAGATTGGGTCATATGGAAAACCAAGTGGAAGAAAGGGGGAGGGTGAATTTTCTTGTACCCCTTGTCCCCTTGGAATGGGATGGATAGAAATCAAAAGTGTGCATTAGCCTGGTGATGACAAGTGTCAAGCATGCAAAGCGAGGAGAGGGGGCTTAAAAACTAGTAAAAGGTGTTTATCAGAGGCCTTTAGGGTCATATGATAGGTCCATGAGGCTTAAGGTGGGGGGAGGCACATAATTTTAAAACCCTTATTCCCTTGAAAGGGATAGAGGGACAAAAAAAGTGTGCATTAACCTCATGGTGACATTTGTCACTGAAAGTTTTGGCTAAGTACGAAGCTCGCACTTTGGAGAGGAGCTTGAAATGACATTACCGGAGCTCCTGGATGAATTTTTTGGCACTTATTTATATGATTTTGAGTGGAATTTTTTTAGAAGGATAGGATGGGTATAAAAGTATGATTCAAATTGAAAACTCCTCAAAAATTGTCTTTTCACCGAGACTACCAATTTTTCCTTTGAAGAATGAGTTGTGAAAAGAAATGCATGGGTGTTGTGAAAAATTTGCTTTTGCTAAACTTGCTCTTGAATCTCCAAATCTTTCCTAAATATTCCTAAATCACTTGTAAAATGATCTTGGCTCATGAATAAAGTTGCTCGGTGAAGTTAGGAATTGAACTCAACTCGAGAATGTGCACTCGCTTGAGAAAGACTAAAAATAGCCATTCCCAAGCCTACTAAAAGATCCACCTTGAAAGGCATTGTCTTGAAAGACTCCTTTGAACTTGTTTTCTTCTTTTCCACACATGGGAAAGGGTGAGACCATGGACATAGAAATTACATGGATGGGGATAAGCATGACATAGGGGATGGATTGATCTAGGTGATTTAACAAAAATAATTATTTTGTAAAACCCTATATTGTAATGTAGCATCGATAAATAAAACAATGAAGTACATAACTGACCTAAGAAATAAGCTAGAAAAATATGAAACCCTAGGTGCAAGAGAAGGGATGAATTACTTAGTTGATTTCAAAAAATATCGAAAGTGTATTAAGATGGAAAATTGGTAAACTAGAAGTGCAGACTATCATAACCAATGCCAGAAAAATGTAGAGGTGTTAGAATAAGCTTGATTGGGGTGCCTAGAACAGTCGGGGTGTCTAGGTGTCAGTAATCCTATTAGGCACATATGACTGCGAAAGTGGCTAGAAGGTGACTTCTTATGTGTCACTTCTATGCCGCTTCCCTTCGTTATTGATCGCTTGTATGTCACACTAAGTATGCAAGATTTGTCAGTGACCTACAAATAGGAAGAACACCTACTAAAACCCAAAACACATAAAATCCTAAAAATAAAAAGATGTAAATGGGGAGTCAAATTGACCGTGGAGGTCACACTTACGATCTGGGTGCTTCTACTACATTTAAGAATCCATGTAGTTCTACTCGTCCATGTAGTAGAATCATGCCCTGGGTGACTCTTATGCTAGACACACTTGAATAGTGAGCAATAACTAGATGTAGAAGATGTAAATAGATGTGTGCATAGAAAAATGAACTTCCCCTCCTATGAAGTGTATGCAGAAATAATAGTCCCTTGTCCCTTGTGTGAAGCTAGATGGATGATTTGATGCTCTTAGAATGCTCTTAGATGCAACCTTAGGTGGTGATAGTAAATTCTTAGTGCTTGGTCCTTCATAATGGTCACATAGCTTTGTATTTATATGATTACCTTGTTTGAATTTCATAATTAACCACTAAAATGTTAAATCATAAGAAAATAAGATTCCCAACGACTAGAAGAGGCCCAAAAGGGATGAGTAAGATACTGAAGAGTCTAGGGACACCTAAGAGGACGTGGGTACTGAGCGCTAGTATCCTGGTGGGTGCTAGTGTCCAGACTTAGAAAAGCTAAAGTATCAAAAGTCGAATAGGAAATAGGGTGTGTAAGACCAAGAAGGAAACTAGAAAGAAAGTAAAGAGGCCAAAGACAATGGTCAATTAGTAATTTTCTCGCTTAGGAATCATATGAATAGTGGTATGTGATCAAGACCTAGAAATGTACCCAAAGTGTGTGATTTAGTGTCTACATTTTCCCCCACTTTATGTTGTTGAGTGAATAATTGATAACATAAAGTAGATAAGATATGTGTACTTGATAACCATGTAGATCGATGGCAAAAGCGTGCCGAGGAGACAAGAAAAAGCGTGGAGTGATAAAAATGAAGCATGGAAGCTAGAGAAGAGGAAGTGACTGTCGTACCCAAAATTGTAAGGTACTGTACTACCAGAACAACATGACATGTGCCCCAATGATGATACAAGTCTCCTCACAAGGTGTTTGGGATCCGGAAAAGCTCTCCGAGTGTGCGTTAACATCTCACATGCCCCGCTTAGCCCCCGCATGCTTTGTTTTTCCCTTTTTCCCCTCGTTTCTTGGCCTTTTTCTCTTCAGTGACGAAACCACCGCCCTGCCTGGGCGACGGTCTCGTGACCGCCGCCCTGAACAGGGCGGCGGTCCTGTAACCACTGCCATGCTTAGGGCGGCGGTCCTTTACGCATTTTCCAGAAAGCTCTTTTAACACGACTCACGTAAATTCAATGTTTTACCAGCTTTCTTTCACCGCCATGAGCTTGCATTTATGATTCTAGTTCCCTGGAATAGTGTTTTGCCATTGTTTATAGTTTAAGAGTTCTATTTGGATTTTACCTTGGGTAAATGCAAATGCTATAAATAGTTGGCTTGTGCTCAAGCGAATGGCCCCTCAAAATTTGCCTCTGATTTCTCTTTGCAATAGATTTAGTTTTCCTTTTGCTTAGAATGCTTAGTTTCTTTCATTACATGCTCAGTTAGCATTGTTTTGCAGTTAGAAAGCCACATATCCATCTTGTGCAAGTGTTGTCATTACTTCAGGCCCCTCATTCACTTCTCATCTTCTCATTTCAGTAATTCAGTCTTTTATTTTGCTTAGGATTCATAGTTTAGTTCATTGCATGCTTAGTTAGCATTGTTTTACTATTGGTAAGCCACAAATCCATCTTGTGCAGGCAGTGTTGTTATTTCATCCAATCCATTGGAGTAGAATAGCTTAGGAAGCCATTAAAGTTGCAGGTTTTGCTCCTCAAACATGATAGTTTCAGGTTCTGGATGCTTTATGTTGCATGACTCATGATAGATCCCACTTTAGGAAATTCATAAGCCAAGCTCTGTACTCTTGCACTATCCCTCTCCTACTCGCATTATATTCAATCATGTCTTGAGCTACCTTTGTCCCAATATCTACTTCTGTTGATGCTAGCATTACACGCTTTTTTGGATCCACGTGAACACGAAGGAACGAGGAGATCACACTGAGGGGACAAAATCACACACACCAGTGATTCACCACTGTGCATTACTGCGAAATCCAGGTTCTAGCTTTCAAAGTTATAGTTAGGATCATATCAAATAGAGTAGTTAATTTCTTTATTTTAGTTATTTCTACTCTTGATATTGCCGGAAGCTATGGGGATTGATAGTTTATGAGAAACTATGATTCACTCCTCACTTCTGAGGTAGGATCGAGAGTCTTGCACATAGATTAGATAAGCTATTTTATTGTTTAGAATAGATCTACAAATTACACTGACAAATAGCTACACTCGGTTATTTTGTTTGTTTTAAATTGATTATGTTAGTTGTAATTTCTAGATATTTTAAATAGCTTCTTTCTTAAATTCGTAAAGTTCATCAGAAAACACAAAAAAATAGAGAAATCATATATAGATATATTCGGCATAGTTAAGTTTCATTTCTTGTAGTATTTTTACATTATTGCTTTTGTATGACAATCACGGGACCTAGAGAGCCTAGAGAATACGTATTTGAGCCAATCGTGCCTCAACCCAATCTCATCACAAATGATAACTGATATAGATCAAAATCTTAGGATTCAAGTCTTTCGAACAACGGTAAGCTTGCGAGGAATCAATTCCCATTGAATGGGTTAAATGTAGAAGATGACCAAGCACACATGTTTTGGTCAAATCAACCGAACTACTGATTACCTAGACAACATTCATATGGATTGTAGAAAGGTTTGAAAGAGAACAAACCTTTGGTTGTGATCCTTTGGTCCTACGACCCGGATGTAGGGAGACACTCTTTAGATATAGATACCAGCCTAAGAATCCAGGTTGCACGAATGCCTGTAGGGTATTATGAGAAAATCACACAATTATTGATCCTAAATATAGAAGTTGAGAAAGCATACGATTACTGGATATTAGGGATTAGGACTTGATTTCACGCATGACCATAACGAGTCCACAACAACTAAGAATCTACGGTTGTGACCCGAAATCCCGCATGCCCAACAAATCCATAGGAGAATTAGACATAGACACTGGCCTACGCACAATAGTATTCTAGTCTACCCCACTTCCACCTATCATCATTGAACCATTATCCTTACTAGACACAAAGAACTAACAAAGCTAGGGAATTGGACTAGGCCGAGAATCATCCATAGAATTGACTACATTTACCATCCACCATATGACCTGTCAGAAAAATACACAAAACTATCCCGGGTCACTTTCCACGTATTCCACAACCTATAGATCGAATCACGCCAGAGCTCGATATTGATTGGAGCCTTCGAGAAGTCATCCTTGCTGACCGATCTATCACACCAGTTCAAGTTAGGAGGGCCTTCTTTGCCTTAGACTCGTAAATTCCGCTAGTGCGTATTGAAGACATTAGATTGCCTAACTAGTTTGTCTGCATCTCACACATATTCCATACCCACCGGCTATCTCGGCACGACCTCGGGAGGTCGGGTGCGAGGAAGAGTCACTTGTAGATTCCCATGCTCGCATGTCACTTTTCTGTCGTACAAAATTGGTGAACCCGACGTGAAACAAACAACTTTTTCACCTTCTCCATCTCATTAGTCATTTTCTACCCCATTAACCATCACTTTTTCTCCTTCCCATTATTCTGCGGGTATTCATATACCCCCCAAATATGTCAGGATTCGATGCATATAGCAGACCTCTCGTGGGTCTTGAGGCATACTACGCCTAGCAAAATAGACAATCATCACCCTCACTCTCAGTATGGGGTGACAACTTCTCAACTAACCAGTTGTCAACACAAACTCCGAGAATCAGATATAACTCATTGTTTCAAACTGAGGAGTTATATCAGCTCGCTCAAACACAACAAACAGAGCCTTCAGGCTCGAACAATATGACATTCACCGGAGAATCTGGTTCACCTCCTCAGATGCTACTTAGACCATAAATTAGTAGACAATTAGACTCATACTGAGATTTAGATGATGAATATTTGGTATGTTATGCCAGGAACAACCAACGTTCTCGAAGTATGTATCCACCTATAGGAGGTTTACAAAAACAACCCGAGGTCTCTTTTCAAGAAAATACCTCTATGCCACTGCATATAGGAAATACCCTCGAGAAACTTGGCAAGATAGTGATCAGTTCATAGCGGGGTATCACGTGCCTATACAAAACCATGGTATACAACAAACACCACTACGGAAAAACACTGTGACTTCACCAAATGAAATCATTTCAACGTTAGTAGAAAAGGTTAGAGGATTAGAACTTGCCCAAGCAAGTCAAAATTCACAATTCATGCAAACAGGAAGTTCCAATCCTCCACACCATCCTAGCCAAGTAGATCTCCTCACAGGAGTAGGCACGTTAGGCATGACTCCTCAGTATTCACAACAAATGCCAACTAGACCCACCATCTCTAGCTGCTGTTCCTCCCAGTCTAAATACAGAACAATCCATTCTGGGCAAGGTACCTCGTCATACTTAAACATATACTCCAAATCACCACAAGGGTATATGTTCTCCTCTCCCGGCATGTTTTCTCAAACACGGGGATTCCTTATGCCCTGTCGATGCATACTGCGCCATACCAACAAACCATCCCACCACCGCTCCCTCAATAGGCACCGTCGATGGTTGAAACATATCTGATAGGGATGTACTCGGAATATTTGAAAGAGCCCTTGGATTTCACCATATGAAGCGTCATGCTTCCAAGACCTCTTCCCGATTTGCCCAAATACAAAGGAGAGGGAGATCCAATGCGCATATCAAAGCTTACGCTTCTGACCATTCGAGAACTACTCCCATGGGATGGGGTTGTTCTTTAAAATATTCCCAAAAACTTTGGAAGGCATCGCTCTCGATTGGTATTATAGAATAATCGAGGCTTCCATCCATTCGTTCAAACAACTCATGTCGAGTTCATCAAGGCCTTCGACATGAACAAATTATTAAGAACATGAATCAGAGAGTTCTTACACATCAAACAAGAACACAACGAATCATTGCCCATTTCATCCAAAGGTGGCGTACGAGTTCTTTATTCTTCGGCAAGTGCTCCAAATATGGATCAAATGGAACTATGTGATTTATTCCTTCATTCACTTAACAGAGAAGTGAAGGAAGAAGTCTAGAAGTTCCCATTAAGAACTTACGATGAAGTACTTGAGAGTGCTCTTGAATAGATCAAGCAACAATCGATAGTGGTCATGAAAACATATGGAGCAAGCGGAGGTTAATCACCCCCGACCGAGAACACTAAAACTTATCCTACTACTATGAACGTCAATCAAGGACCTAAAATCCTTAACAAAAATCGGGGTGTAACAACGGATGGAGTAACCGACCAACCTAAAAAGGTAAATGTTATCAATACTCCATCACAAACTTATAACCAACGAAATAACAACTTTACCCAAACAATCAATACGGTGGATTTTAACCATCCACAACAACAACAACGGCGAAATCCCATACGGGGTCCAAGCCAAAATTCAACTAGGTACCAAAACCAGAATTCAAACTAAAAACAACAAATGCAAAATTTTAATAGACAACGGTTTGATCAAAATTTTGGGCCTGATACACATCAAACCAACAAACTAGGAATTACAATCCTAATTTGTCTTGTGGTTTCCACAAAATTCGGGGCCATGACACTAGAACATGCCGTGACTACAATAAATTCATACAACATTTGCCGATGAACAAAAACAACTTTTTATGGATATGTTCTTAGCAGATCCTACGTCACCAACGTCAAATACCTTTTCGAAGCGGTTTCCCTAAAACGCACCCTAAAGATCTTTAATGATCCACTCCCAAATCATGATAACAACAGGCTAAATCTAACTGGGACGAACAAGGGTGTAATGACAGGAAATAGTTATCATGAAGCCTTGACCTCGCTAAATCCATTAGTTGCGCCACAACTAGGAAGTCAGCGACGACCTAAGCTAGTCGGTTTAGTGGAGTTAGATCTTTAAGCTACCCGTCGAAGCTATAACAAGGATGCGAGAGTATTTCTCTCAGCCAAGTCCAAGCCACCTCCCAGAGGCGGATGACGTCCAACAAATCGTAGCAAAACCTATGGGTGCCTATGATTTAATTAACGACCTAACAAAAACCTTCTCGCACATTTCATTCTTAGACTTACTAAAGAACTCTCCTGCCCATAGGGCTGCTCTTTTAGAAGCATTAGGTTTAGGTCATCTAATTAACATCACTCCACCGCCTAAAACACAGGTGAATCATGTGGACTTTGATGTTCATCCTCTAGGGCAGGTAGATAGGGATGTTGAATTCATATTCGAGATAAAAAAATGCCGACAGATCTTTGAGATCACATGCCGAGGTGATCCAAATTTACATTAAGTATGGGTTTATAACAACTATGTAAAGCGTGCGATGGTTGTGATGGGGGGGAAGTTAACATAGTCCCCTTCTCTTTCCTTCAAAAGCTAGGGTATGGAGAAACCAATTGTTCCACAACTCGAAATACATTAAGGGGATATGATAGTCTTAAAGCCACCTCGGTTGGAACTATAATATTACCGGTCACCTTAGGACCCAAAACCATCTTGACTGAGTTTTATATTATAGATTGGGAAACTAAATATAATATGATCCTCGGCCAACCATGGATACACCACATGAAGGCAATCCCTTCTACACTATTTCAAGAAGTAAGGTTTTTACATTTAGGAAAGGTATTCGTGGCCAAGGTGATCCAAAACCAGGTTGATGTACACCTAGGTGACTTAAAGAAAAGACCAAGTGTACACTCGGAGTTTGAGCTCCCAACAAACCAAATTAATAAACCTACCGATGCAAAAACAAAAGAAAAGTTGGTACCTACGACGAGATATTGAAACTATGAGCCTAGCCAAAGTAACTGAACCCCCAAAGATGAGGCTAAAAGCGTAGAAGCGGTATCATTAGGAACTACTGCGAAAGATCGTTGAACTATTAGAAAATGATCTACCAATATTCTTACCATTCGATTCAGCGGGCATAGGATATTCCCTAGGCATTGGCTCTCTTCCATGAGAGGATCTCGTATGGTGGAAGTAGAATATACAAACACAACAGATATCCCACTGTCCATATTCCCAGCTAAATATTCGACACTCCATTTTTATGGAGCTAGATGCTTTTACGGAGTGGGGGCAGGTGTAATCTTTACTTCCCCTGAAGGAAAAGTCTTACCTTTTGCCTTTAAACTAAATTTCGAGTGCACAAACAATGACACTGAGTACGAAGCCCTCCTCCTTGGCCTCATCTTAGCTAAGAGAATTGGTGTTGATAACATCAGAGTCTTAGGAGACTCGCAATTAATAGCAAACCAAGTCTCTGAGGTATATGAAACCAAAGCCGAGCACTTACAACTTTACAAAAAAGCTGTATTAGATTTAAGTAAGGAGTTTGACTTCATATCAATTGAAGCAATCCCACGAGAGAAAAATCTTCTCGCTGATTCAATAGCAACTTTAACGTCACGTTTTACTCCAAGCAATGAGTTAGAAGATACCCGTTTCATGGTATCCTTCGTGATTAAGCATTGATAAAGACAATGACAAATTCTCTTTTAAATGGAAATGAATCTACTATTCTAGACCGTGTTGATAGTGACATAGCCACTTTGGATTACTTAAACACCTATGTGGCACTACATCTCTCTATTATATGATAGATTTGTCCTTAATCCCACATTCATCTTCCTACTTCGGAAATCCCATGGTGGATCTTCCCTCACAAATGGAACCTAGTATATGCACGGTAGGAAATGGGGATGATTTGGATTTACCTCCAGTACCACTTGAGTTTTAAGAGGGTAATGCCTCTTTGATCAAAGAAACAATTGATATTAACATCGGAACGGAAGACGAACCAAGATATTGAAACTAGGGTCCTCCTTAACCCCAAAGGAAGTAGAAATACACACTCGGATCCTCAAAGAACATCGAAAAGGCGTTTGCATTTAATTATAAGGAAATGACAGAGTTGCACCCCCACATCGCGGTATACAACCTCGTCACTAAATCGATCTGGCCGATTAAACAAAAATCGAGACCCATGAAACCCAAGGTAGCTCTCATGGTAAAAGAGGAGGTAATAAAACTCCTCCAAGTAGGATTCATCAAGCCAGTCGATTACTCCCAATGGGTATCTAACATCGTTCCCATTCTCAAGAAGAATGGAAAGATACGCATCTGCATAGATTTCCAAGACATCAACAAAGCGTGTCCTAAAGACGACTTCCCATTGCCATCCATTGATGTCATTGTTGATGCAACAACTGGGTTTGAACTTTTGTCTCTCATGGATGGATTCTCGGGATACAATCAAATCAAAATATCTGAACAAGATCAAGCTAAAACCACATTTATAACTCCTTGGGAACTTATTGTTATGCTGTCATGCCATTTGGTCTCAAGAATGCTAGTGCTACATACCAGCGAGCTATGACATATATATTTCACGATTTAATTCATAAAATCATGGAATCCTACATAGATGACTTGTTGGCTAAAGCCAAGAAGTGTTGTGACCATCCGGAAGTACTCCGCATCATTCTCTCACGGCTAATAGAGTACGGAGTCACGCTAAATCTAGAAAAATGCGTCTTTGGTGTAACAGAGGGAAGCTCCTAGGTTACATCATATCGTCACGAGGGATAGATGTTGACCTAACCAAAATTTGGGCTGTCCTCGAAATGGTTCCACCATCGAATGAATCTGGAATCAGGTCGTTTCTCGGAAAGCTGGGTGTAATCCGAAGATTCATCCGGACTTAAGTTTCACCATACATCCAATCAACAATTTACTCAAGAAAGACTATAGCATTGATTGGACTAAAGATTACAATAAAGCTTTCGACACAGTTAAGCGTTTCTTGTTGTCACCACCTACGCTAATGCCACCTAAGCTAGATCACCCGTTAATTTTATACTCACGAGCTACCAATGTCTCGCTAGCCTATATGCTGGCTCAAGAAGATGATGACAAGAGAGAACGCGTGATTTATTTCATTAGTCAAACGTTGCTCGACTATGAAACACGTTATACACAAGTAGAATGAGAATGCCTCGCCATAGTCTTTGCAACCAAACGCCTAAGACACTATATGCTAAATCAAGAAACAAGGGTCATGGTAAAAATGGACCATTTACGAACTTTCCTCACACAAGGGTCCTTATCTAAGAAGGCTGGACATTTTATAACCTTAATGGGAGAATTCAAATTAACGTTTGTAAATCAGAAGTCGGTTAAAGGACAAATCATCGCAGATTGGTTAGCCGATAACCCATTAGATGGAGGCGATCTAGTAGATTTAGATTTTCTAGATGAGTGCGTATACTACATCGAAACCCGACCCTCTATTGCTAAGTGTCCCTAGTACGCGATATCATTAATTACATCATAGACCATATGTATCGGAAGGAGTTACACTATGCAACAAAGAAGGCGATTCGTATTATTGTAGCTAAATACATCATTATAGAGCAAGTGCTCTATCGAAAAGCGTTCGATGGGATGCTCCTAAGATGTGTCGACATGGAAGAATCAAAGAAGATTCTCCATGAATCCCACAGTGGAATGTGTGGAGGCCACTTCGGTGGTCATGCCACCGCTCGTAAAATACATCGAATGGGCTATTTCTAGCCTACTCTAGAACACGACGCAATGATCTGATTCGTGCGCAGTGTCATAAGTGCCAAGAATTCTCCCATGAGATCCATATGCCGCACAAGCTCTGCACCAATCACCACTCCATGGCCCTTCTCTACATGGGGCATAGATTTAATAGGGAAATTCTCTCCCTCGTGCATAGATGGCCATAATTTTATAATCATGGCCACCGAATATTTTACCAAATGGGTAGAGGCTATGCCTCTTACTCTCTATACTGGTTTTGTGATCGCCAAGTTCATTTTGAACCAAATCATTTGTAGGTATGGTATCCCACAAATAATTATCTTCGATAATGGAACTTCTTTTAAAAATGAAGAGGTTCATGCGAGCTATGCAAAAAATTTAAAATAAGCCATCATATGGCTTCTTTGTATTACCCTCAAGCCAACGGCACAGTGAAGCAAAGAATAAAACACTAAAAGCCATTCTCCTTAAAACAGTGAAAGAAAACAAATGAGATTGGCACTTGAAGTTATATCCGGCCTTATGGGCCCACCAAACCTCAATAAAAACACCAATGGGAGCAACTCCTTTCTCACTAGTATTTGGGGCGAGGCGGTTCTCCCACTCAAGGTTGAAATACCCAGTCTCCGCATTTCATTACAAGGGATTCTGGATGAAGATGCTTACAGGGAAGCACGTCTCTCCCAATTAGAAATCCTAGATGAATCTAGGTTAGATGCTGAGCAACGAAATAGAGTCTATGCCGACCGGATGTGCTGGAAATATAACAAGAAAGTCTATGAACGTGACATATATGAAGGTGATCTAGTTCTAAGGCTAGACAGCAGGATCGACAAGAAGACCGGTGAAGGAAGGAAATTCCGGCCTAAATGGTTGGGCCCATACCGAGTCATGAAGGACTATGGAAATGGTGCATACCTCTTATATATGCTAGAAGGTGAGGAATTTGGTGAAACGGTCAATTCCCTGCACCTCAAGCGGTTCTATGCGTAAGCAACTAGCACTACTTATATATCTATCTACATTGCATTTTCATATAGATTAGGATCATATTGTCCACTTGTTTCGTACACAAATTGTGATCAAGGAATCTATTCTCAAAGCAATTCATTACAAATTCATGATGTTGTTGGCATAAACTCTTTAATCATACTTCTCCATTTTCATGATATCATCAAATTATCTTGGAATCATTTTATCAAATAAAGCTAGACATGACAAAGTCTAAACGGTAACCATACCAAGATCTGTAAGTTTATTCTCACTGTTGGTTTCTTCTTAGGGTAGGTGTCTTGCCTATGGTCTGTTCTAGAAGCTTCATGGTGTCACATCTATCCCATATGTATATCTCTTTGGAAATAAACACATACTGACATTTTACTCAAGCAAACAAGTCAAACATTGATCAAACAGAAAATTTTAGTTTTACACATTTCCTTGCCCCACCAACCTTTGGTGATGAGCTTGTGTCTCTTACTAGTGATGTAGGGTTGGGAAAGGATGGAAATGCCCTTACTCACCTATGCTTTTGCCCACGGTGATAAACCCACGCTTCTTACTAGTAGCATGGGGAAAAGTGTAGGGGGTCCTCTTGACAAATAAATGCAAAAGGTCATACACAAACAATTCAAACTTTGAAACTTTGAGTCAAAAACAAATGAATCAGATTTCAAAATCCCAAGAGAGTTAAAATCCTAAAAACCCAGATTTTGTCTACTATGTGGCCATATACGGGTCTAAGTCTGGATAAACCACAAAGCAAGTTACATCCAAAACTATGAAGTCACTCGGGTGGAGTAGACTTGTGGTGTCCTAATTTGGTTCTGCCAAAGCTTTGTCTATCTTTCATCACTATCATTTCACTACACCTCATAACTTGCACCCTTCCCAACTCTTGGTTATAAGCCCTCACATCTTACTAGTTGCGTGGAGTTGGGGGTAGGGCGCAGGTTTATCTATTCATCGTCTTTGGTTTATTTTCATCACTTTGCCAAAAAAATATGAAGTATCTAAATTGCTTACGAAACTAGGATTCAAAATCACATTATATATACATCATCATATATCAACATCATGAAATACAAAAAGGAAAGTAAAACACTTGCATCATTTGTTCACCATTGCATATATTCTAAAAGAAACATATAAACATACATCATAAAGCATACATGAGGAAGCTGGAAATAGAAAGAAGGCCATGAATGCCAATATTTTGATCCGAATGAATGCATATATATAAATAATCAATGTTTATATACAATGCCATCATGCACTAAGCATGGTCAAAATGCTCAAAGAGCCCGGATATACAAAAGAATATATAGTACAAAATCTCCGAGAGCCAAGTGGCTTCTCAATCCCTCAAGACCCCTCTCAAAGGTGCACGCCCATGCCTAGGACTCCGTCTCGCCACCGGCTTTAAATGCACACGGAGGGCTCGGGATCTCGAGGGGCATCCACAATCTCACCACGAGAATGGCTCCTCATCAAACGCTCAACCGTCCTGCACTTCCGCTAACTCTGTGCGAAGGGTCGATACCATCCCGACAACATGCCATGCGATCGGAGCGAAGACGTCGGTATGTCTGCCAGCTGCTGAAGGCTCCCCAACATCCACGGATAGCTCTGTGCGGGTCCTCTCCATGGGGATCATCAAGATATTAGTGCATACCCTGCGTATCAAGTCTCACCACTCATCGGCGTTCTCTGCACCCAAGGAGAAAAAAATTAGAAACCAAACAAGAAATTAAAAGATACAAGATAGAAATTAAGGAGATCCTAACAAAGAAACAAACACTGGAAGGGAGAGAGGGTAACTTACTTGGATCACTAGGCCTCCAAGATGGATCTATGGGATCAACCCCCACCACAGATGCCGCTACTTCGACTGAGGGGCTGCTCCTGTGGCCGGGCAATGTAACGCCCATGCAACAAACTCATCCTCCCCATGGCCACAGAGAGTGGCTCCTCGAAACAAGAGTCACCCTCTCTACACTCTGCTCGACCCTCTCCGCTGCGCATGATATCCCAGGTATCGTGCCACTCAGATCACTATCCTCGCCTCCTCCTCTGTCTCCCCCACGTAAACTCCACAGACTCGGAGTCTACCTCAATGGGGTCATCGCCGCTATGGGTAGGACTCGCGGTAATCTAAAGTAAAGGTTCCTGAGGTGCACTGGCTCTCCCTCTGGCAGGAACTATCCTCCTGGCTGCAATAGGAATGCCAGGAGTAACCACTGTCCAACCTCGGCCTTTAGGCCCCCCTCTGGCCTCTCGGACTGATCTGTATACTGGCACCACTGGGGGAAGCATACCCATGTATGGTAAGCCAAACTGCTGAGGAACACGGCCAAAGGGGTGCATCTCCACTCACCCCACTCTATCAATAAGCTGCCCTGTTATGGAGCAGGAGATCAAGGTAAGAGCCTCCTCGCCCCATATGCCTGCCATAGTCTGGTATGGTGTGGCCTCCATGTCGGCAATAGTCAGGGAGGTAATCGGGCGATGAGGTGCTCTAAGCACCGACATGTCTCTGTCCATCTGGATGCCCTCACGGCTCCAAGATCTCGCCACCTCCACACCCCGCCATAAGGGATGAAATGCTCATAGACCCAACTCATGACTACGGTCGGGTGGCTCAACAATCGCCCGTAAACGGACCACCCCGTATAAGTTGTGGTAGGTGGTCCCAAGAATATCTCGCTCCCAAGCATATATCCAACCATGCCCCTCTATCTCGTGTAATAATGGGGGACCAAAGCGGTATAGTAATGTATGTCCTCCCTTGTCCCCGATCGGTCTCGAGGCAAGGATCCCAATAATGGCTTTGTAAAGTAAGGGGATGGGAAAAGAAGGAATAGATCGAACTCTCACCCCCTTCTTCGACCCCGTGGAGATGACTGCATCTCCCATATATGTGGCCCACTGTGTAATTTGTGCCCGTGAGCCTGCTGTCTCTAGGGTGAGTCGTCTCCCGATGATCGGGACCCCCAGAATACGATAGACGTCCTCCAGTGTAATAATCCACTCACCGCGGACCCCTGACAATCGGAAGGTGTTTCGATCTGCATCCCAGTATGAGAACAAGTCACAAAGGATGTGACTAGACGGTGTAACATGGGGCACATGTGAAATGCGTAGTATCCCAGCCCACTGAAGAGTGTCCTCCTCATCCTGTGAGAGGGCATCTAGTACCCCTGGGAGCCAATCACACTCCCTCTCTTGACTCCATCGATATACTCCTCTCTCACCTACATACACCCAAAAACACACAAAACAAAGCAAGTTAGCATCCAAGTAATACTAGAAAAATCATGAAAGCACGTAGAAATGCTAAAAATACAAACACAATCTCAAAAAGAGGTTCCTTTTGCATTCTATGCAAGACCGCTGCCTTGAGCAAGGAGGCGGTTTGTAACCACCGCCTTAAGGGCGGTGGTCGTGTAACCACCACCCTGAACAGGGCGGCGGTCATGTAACCGCCGCCCTGGGCAGGGCGGCGGTCGTGGTCCGAAAACCCACGTGGGTTTTTAAGCTTAAAAAACTTAAAAAGTGTAAAAAATGACCATTTTACCTAAAGACAAAGCCTACCCAGTAGGTGCCCCCTAGGTGGACCTTTTAACACTAACATTTTCAAAAATTACCCCCATGACAAAGTATTTAGCATTTCAAATTTAAGGGGGTAAAAAGGATAAATTGAAGAAAACTAACTTGTGATCTCACGGGTCGATGTTCCACACGTGGAGGCATGATCACTATCTCGTCATGGATGTTTTGACTCTACTCACACAAGAAACCGTCACCGTGGGTCCCAGAGCTCAAAATCAATCAAATCGACTTGCACAAATGAATAGGAAAATGGGCCCACTTTCATATATATAGCGCCCTGGTTCATTTTAAATGACTTTTCACAGGTTTGGAGCACCGACGGAGGTAAGTTCCTATCCCCGCACAAATGGTACGTTCTCATTCCCTATTATTTTAGCATTTATTTTTCAAACTATTGTGTCTATCTACACTTGAGTTCTCTTTTCGTTTTGCAGGTAGCGGGAATTTTGGATGGCGTCATTTCAACACACGGATGTATCAGGTATAATTTCTAACTTCCCATTTTGGGACCGCCATACTCGAACCCACCATTTTATGCCTCTTCATGGCTAAAATGCTTCTCTAAGGGGGCAATATGTACGTACCCAAAATTGTAAGGTACTATACTGCCAGAACAATGTGACACGTGCCCCAATGATGATACAGGTCTCCTCGCAAGGTGTTCGGGATCCAAAAAGCTCTCCGAGTGTGCGTTAACATCCCGCATGCCCCGCTTAGCCCCTGCGTGCTTTGTTTTTCCCTTTTTCCCCTCTTTTCTTGGCCTTTTTCTCTTCAGTGACGAAACCGCCGCCCTGCACAGGCGGCGGTCTGTAACCGCCGCCCTGCTCAGGGCGGCGGTCCTTTACGCATTTTCCAGAAAGCTCTTTTAACACAACTCACATAAATTCAATGTTTTACCAGCTTTCTTTCACCGCCATGAGCTTGCATTTATGATTCTGGTTCCCTGGAATAGTGTTTTACCATTGTTTATAGTTTAAGAGTTCTATTTGGCTTTTACCTTGGGTAAATACAAATGCTATAAATAGTTGGCTTGTGCTCAAGCAAATGGCCCCTCAAAATTTGCCTTTGATTTCTCTTTCAAAAGATTTAGTTTTCCTTTTGATTAGAATGCTTAGTTTCTTTCATTACATTCTCGAGTTAGCATTGTTTTGCGCTTAAAAGCCACATATCCATCTTGTGCAAGTGCTTGTCATTACTTGAGGCCCCTCATTCACTTCTCATCTTCTCATTTCAGTAATTTAGTCTTTTATCTTGCTTAGGATTCATAGTTTAGTTCATTGCATGCTTAGTTAGCATTGTTTTACTGTTGGTAAGCCACAAATCCATCTTGTGCAAGTAGTGCTGTTATTTCATCCAATCCATTGGAGTAGAATAGCTTAGGAAGCCATTAAAGTTGTAGGTTTTGCTCCTCAAACAGGATAGTTTCAGGTTCTAGACGCTTTATGTTGCATGACTCACAATAGATCCCGCTAGGAATTTCATAAGCCAAGCTCTGTACTCTTGCGCTATCCCTCTCCTACTCACATTGTATTGATGCACGTGTCTTGAGCTACCTTTGTCCCAATATCTACTTGGTGATGCTAGCATTACAGATTTTTACGGATCCACGTGAACACGAAAGAGCGAGGAGATCACACCGAGGGGACAAAATCACACACACCAAAGGGGATTCACCACTGTTACTGCGGAATCCGGTTCTAGCTTTCAAAGTTTTAGCTAGAATCATATCAAATAGAGTAGTTAATTACTTTATTTCAGTTATTTCTACTCTCGATATTTCCAGGGAAGCTATGGGGATTGATAGTTTATGAGAAACTATGATTCACTCCTCACTTCTGAGGTAGGATTGAGAGTCTTGCAAATAGATTAGATAAACTATTTTATTGTTTAGAATAGATCTACAAATTGCACAGACAAATAGCTACACTCAGTTATTTTGTTTGTTTTAAATTGATTATGTTAGTTGTAATTTCTAGATATTTTAAATAGCTGCTTTCTTAAATTAAGTAAAGTTCATCAAAAACACAAAAAAATAGAGAAATCATATATAGATATATTCGGCATAGTTAAGTTTCATTTCTTTGTAGTATTTTTTACATTATTGCTTTTGTATGACAATCACGAGACCTAGAGAGCCCGAGAGAATACGTATTCGAGCCAATCGTGCCTCAACCCAATCTCATCACAGCGATAACTGATATAGATCAAAATCTTAGGATTCAAGTCTTCCAAACAACGGTAAGCTTGCAAGAAATCAATTCCCAATTGAGTGGGTTAAACGTAGAAGACGACCAAGCACACACGTTTTGGTCAAATCAACCGAACTACAGATTACACTAGACAACATTCATATGATTGTAGAAAGGTTTAAAAAGAACAAACCTTTGGTTGTGATCCTTTGGTCCCACAACCCGGATCGGGAGACACTCTTCTAGATATAGATACCACCTAAGAATCCGGGTTGCATGAACACTGTAGGGTATTATGAGAAAATCACACGAGTTATTGATCCTAAATATAGAAGTTGAGAAAGCATACGATTCTCGGATATTAGGGATTAGGACTTGATTTCACACATGACCATAACAGTCCACAACAACTAAGAATCTACGGTTGTGGACCCACAAATCCCACACCCAATGAATCCATAGGAGAATTAGACATAGACACTAGCCTATGCACACTAGTATTCCGTCTACCCCACTTACACATATCATCATCAAACAATTATCCTTGCTAGACACAGTAGCTAACAGAGCTAGGGAATTCTGGACTAGGCCAGAGAATCGTCCATAGAATTGACTACATTTACCATCCACCATATGACCCTATCCGGAGAAATACACAAAACTATCCCGGTCACTTTCCACGTATTCCACAACCTATAGATCGAATCATGCCAGAGCTCGATATTGATTGGAGCCTTCGAGCAGTCATCCTTGCTGACCGATCTATCACACCAGTTCAAGTTAGGAGGGCCTTCTTTGCCTTAGACTCACAAATTCCGCTAGTGCGTATTGAAGACATTAGATTGCCTAACTAGTTTGTCTGCATCTCACACATATTCCATACCCACCGGCTGTCTCGGCATGACCTTGGGAGGTTGGGTGCGAGGAAGAGTCACTTGTAGATTCCCATGCTCGCATGTCACTTTTCCGTCGTACGCTGACCTTAGGGGTGAAAGATTATATGTATATGTCACGTTGTACATGTTGTCAATGTTGCTTGATGCTTGATGGTGTGAGTGTTACTTCCCATAAGGATGAACCTACAAAAGATAAGAGCAAAAGAGTAGTCAAAGTCGTGTATGTGATAAATTTGATCCAAATATGTAAAAAACATGTAAAAGTGTGTAAAAATGCGAAAAGGAACATGTGCACCTGATCCGTGATGAGTGAAAAGTGTAGAAATGATCCTAAAAATGTTGTAGAAGAATGATTTTTTTGGGTGATCTCACACCAAGAATGATTTTTTGAGTGATCTCACACCAAGTGTGAGTTTTTTGCGATCTCATGCCATGGAAGAAGAAGTGCAGGGAGAAAATTCTAGTGTTATTCTCCATCCTTTGATTGCTTCTCGATGATTTTTACACCACTACAGATGGTGTGATCCTATTTTTAAAAATCTGATCCGTTTTGATCTAGTTTGATTCAATGTGAAAATAGAAAAAGGAGAAAGCAAGTATGTTGATTCTTTGGAGGACTGTGTATGTACCGAGAAAACTACTATGTAAACCGCTGAAAACTGTAACTCCCCATGGTCATAGGTTCTAGGAAGGGTTAGGGGCACCCAGACACTCATGTCTATGTCTCAAAGCTTGGCGTCTATGCTTTGCTAAAGATCCAAGTTAGATTTTGGGCCATTTCAAAGACTAAAGACTATTATGTACCAAGATTAACCGTGTGTTGTATTGTAAATGTGAACTAATAATGTATGGGGTGACTAATTCACCTAATGATGTCCCCCTTATTTGAGGTGCATGTGACGTCACCAAGAGAATGCAGCCCAAAGGAGGAATGAACACTAATCTATGATTGATATCTTGTAGGGGGAAGGGAATGTGCTTGGTAGAAACTAAGGCACACACAAGAAAAGTGGCTGAAAACAAGTATATTAGTATGAACAATGATAAATACATAGATATAAGATAAAATGTAAGCTAGCAAGCGTGAAGAGAATGTAGACCACTAAAAGAAGGTTTTAAACATGGGAGATCACTCACAATGTTGCAAGACAATCAGGACCGAAGGGTCTAAAAGCATACAATGTGCACATAAGACAAAGGGAAAAGCTCACAAACAATGACAAAAATGGTAAAAACTTGAAAAATAGTAGCAAGAAAAGTAATAGCCAACCATGATGGCAAGTAGACCCGTAAAGAAAATGTTACACATGAAGTACCCATTAGCATGTTAGAAATATTAAATGTATGTCAAGGTGTGTATGATATGATATAGTAGTGTGCTAATATGAATAAGTAGTATGAATCAAAACAATAACACATGTGATGAGTACGAAGTAGATGCTCCCAAGAGTTCTTTGTGGGACTATTAAGAGGTAGTGTTCTGAGCATCTATGCTATGTGTAACAATCATGTAAAGGATACATTCACAACTAAAAGAAAAGTGAACACGCATGTGTATATAAAAAGATAATGACATGAAATATTTTTTTAGCATGTGTAACAAAGCTTACATGTAAGCATAAGTAATAAAGAGTAAATGCAACCAAGATATGCAATATGTTGTGAGTGTGAATGGAATACTATGCAAAGTGAATTATAGGATAAACGTGCCCCTAAAGGAATGTGGATGATAATGTATGAGATGAGGTTCATTTATAAAAGACCCCTCAACAAAGGAAAAATGAACCATATAACAAGAGTGCATAATTAGGAAATGGCTCTAATTGTGTGCTCGAAAGATATGATCGACTAAGAGTAGAGCATGAAGAGTGCAAGTGATGTGGGCTGAGGTTCATTTCAGATTTAGATCTTCATCGATTGAGTATGAACTATGGAACTAGAGTGCGTCATCGGGTAATAAGTGCAATGTGTGATAATAGATGCAAGAAATATATATTGTGAATGTATAATGTGCAAAGTGTGTATGATGTGTGATAAGAGCTACTAGAAAGAGATGTGATGAATGTATGTAGTGTGAAGCATGCAGTGATGTGAGGTTCATGAGTGTTGTATGCCCTCAATAGTCAAGTGTGCACCATAGCACAAGAGTGTCATATAGGGTAATGATGATACGAGTGTATCAAGATGAGTAAGATGAGTACAAAAGACTATATCCGAAGTATGAAATGAAATAGTAGAAGTGCGAGATAGATGATAATGCTAGAAGGGGGGAGGAATAAAAAACATGATGCCCCCAAGTGTATGATGATGAGAATGATCAAGTAATGTTGTTTAAGAGATCATCATTGTCATGGTCAAATCCGAATGGAGATGCATCAGAGACTTGGTAAGCAATAATATGTGGTTGATCATGTAAAGATCCATTGTGGCGTAGATTATACATGCCCATTGTGTATTCTTTGTTAGTGAAAGGTGTTGGTGGACATCTATGTGCATACCAATGAGTGAGATTTTGTGAATAGACGAGAAATGAGTCATTGCAAATAGAAACATAGCTGAAGGGCATAGGAAATGTGATATCAATATGATCAAGATCTAGAGTTCCCCTAATGTAGTCAAGCCAAGACTGTCCAAGAGTAAGTGGAGTAGTGTGAGAAGTGCATGCAACAAAAACTAATAGATGGAAGACTCAAAGACCGTAAACAATAGTAATGTGAATATATCCATGATATAAATGAGAAGAACAAGACGGAGGGATGAGATCCTATAGTGTGAATCCAAGTCGATCCAAGCCATGTCATATGTGCAAATAGTTTTAGAGCAAGTGGGATCAAATGGAATGTGATGTCAATAAGAGTTATTCATGAAAAGAGTTCATGTGAAAGGAAGAAGTGCATGTATGGGTGCATCATGAGAAGATGAGATAAGTGGTATGCCATCTAATGTATAAACACCCCAGATAAAACACTATAACATTAGTGGCGAAGGGGTGTTTTGAATTGATATTCAATAGGGCCAATAACAACAAAATTATCATTGAAGTATGAATCATCTATCTCGATAGGAGTAAAATTAAGGTTGCACAACTTGTCATCAATAAGTTCAACGGTATCAACCTTGTCATCAGAATCATCAACATTGGAATTGTTATGCTATATAACAATATCAAGGATATTGGTAGGAGGTGAGCTAGATGCGAGAGCGAGAGAGAGTCTCAACAAGAAAAGTGGAAGTACCAAGTGGAGAATACATGGTGGGTGAAATGATAACAATAGTATGAGTGGAAATAGACGGAATTCTTACGGCTATGGAAGAAGGTTGTGAAGCACTAGATTGACCAATATCATATGTATCAATGTGACTATATGGAAAGGGCTAGGATGGAGGGATATGCATAGTAATAATGGGGTCTATGTGGTAGAACTTGAATGGGTCAGGGTCAGAAGAAATGGTATGTTCATAGCCATCATGGAAGAATTTGATGCATCGATGGACATTAGATGGGACAACATACATTGCGTGAATCAAAGGTCTACCTAATAAGAGATTAAACTAAAATGAAGCATCGATAATGAAGAATACCATAGGAACAACCTTAGGCCCAAATTGTATAGGTAATGTGATAGTGCCTAGGCATGAGCGAGTAGTGGAATCATAACCACGAATGAGAGTGGAATTTTTAGCAATGAGATTATTATTAATGCCGAGTTACTTTAAAAGAGAGTATACATTTGATATAAATGGTGCCAATAATAATGGTGATAAGCAGAGGTGCACATGGATTATCAATAACAGATGGTGATATGTCCTCATCATTAAATGATATAACATGTGGTAAATTTTTGAGAGACTGAATAAGATGTGTGAAGGCCACCAAAGAATTATTGATTTCAATGTGAATAGACCTAAGGGTAGCCTCTAAAGTATGATGACAATTAGGTGCATTGCGCAATAAGTCATAGAGTGATATTTTGGCCGATGTATTCTTAAGCTTCTCAATGATATCATAGCCCTTCAAAGTAGCAATATAATAGCCATAAAAGTGATAGGTGGTGGGATAGAAATTGGTGGATTCGTAGGAGGATGAGTACGACAAGTGGTGACTACATTAATAGTTGGATCATCCGTACATGCGTAATAAAGTGAGGAGGATGCTAAGTACGAACTTGCATAAAATTAGCACCATGAGTAACTATGCCGAAACCTTAGCTAGAGTGAAAGAAATATATGATGATTAATCCATGAATTGAGAAGAAGAATACATACTCAGAAGGTAGGGTTTGAAATGTCGAGCTCATCAAATGATTTAACAAAAATAATATTTTTATAAAACCTTATATTGTAATGTAGCAACTGATAAATAAAACAATGAAGTATGTACGTACTCGACCTAAGCAATAAGCTAGAAATATATGAAACCCTAGGTGCAAGAGAAAGGATGAAGTACTTAGCTGATTTCGTCAAAATCCTAAAAGTGTACTTGAGTTGGAAAACTAGTAAAACAAAAGTGCATATTGTTGCAACCAAGCCCAAAAAATGTAGAGGTGTCAGAATAAGTGAAATGGGGCACTGGAGCAGTCGGGGTGCTGGGCATTATACATCCTGTTGGGTGTGTGTGACTATGAAAGTGGCTAAAAAGTTATTTCTTCTATGTCATTTCTATGTCATTACCCTTCATTGTTGATCGCTTATATGTCATAATAAGTACGCAAGATTTACATGTAACTGCGCAAATAGGAAAAAAACCTAAAAAGCCCAAACCACATCAAATCCTTAAAAGAAAAAGATGTAAATGGGAGTCATATTGACCCTAGAGGTTAGTGACATGAGTGAACTTACAATCCAGGTGTTGCACTACATTTCAGACTCCTTGTAGTTTTTCATGTGTCTGTGTAGAATCGTGCCCTATGTGGCTTTTGTGCCAAACCTACTTGAATAACGAGAAATAACTGGATGTAGAACATAGAATTAGATGTGTGGATTAAAAATGAACTCCCCCTCCTATGAAGTACATGCATAACCAACAATCCCTTGTCCCTTGTGTGAAGCTAGATGGATGCTTTTATGCTTTTAGAATGCTCTTGGATGCAACCTTAGGTAGTGATAGTATATGCTTAGTGCTTGGTCCTTCATAATGGTCACATAGCTTTGTATTGATATGATTCTCTTATTTGAATTTTTTAATTAACCACTAAAAGGTTGAACCATAAGAAAACAAGATGCCCAATGGATAGAAGAGGCCCAAAGGGGTGAGTAAGATACAAAGAGGTCGGGTTTGCCTAGGAGGATGGGGGTACACAGGCATTGACGTCTTGGTTGGGCACTTTGTGTCCAAAATAAGAAAAGTTGAAGTATCAAAAATAATATTGGGAAATAGAGTGTGTAAGACTAAGAAGGAAACCAGAAAGAAAGTAAAGAGGCCAAAGACAATGGTCAATTAGTACTTTTCTCGGTTATGAATCATATGAATAGTGGTATGTGATCAAGACTCGAGAAATGTACCTAAATTGTGTGATTTAGTTTCTATACTTGGGAAGTTCTCGGGAGTTTACACACAAAATTTTTGACACTGGGTCCGTTGTCATGCTTAAAAATATGAAAATTTCATGTTGCACATTTGCATGACAAAATATGATAGGAGTGATCAAGGATCTTGATATGGCCCTTCATGTTTGTCCAAGTCTAACCATAAATCAAGATGTGTCAGTCATTGATTTTCCTCCCTTGTTTTCTATTTGTTTGTCAAGATATTTCATAGCTAAAGTGGGTGGTTATTTGTCTTCAAATTGGTCTCATATGCTCCTAAGAACTAGATATGGTACTAGATTTACCATAAAATACGAGCCTATATTTTCCTATCATGTTGATTCTTATGACCCTTCTCCTCTCTAATCTAATTATCTCATACATGAAGATCAAGAACATGAGTATGTCTCAATAGATCAACCTATTCCTCCTTGAATTCCTGATATTTTATTAGATGAATAGGCTAAGGAGAATTATGAATTTGATCCTTATGGTACAACTCTATAATCTGGACTTGGAACCTATTGCATTCTTGAAGAAAATTTTACTTTCCCCACATCACTTAAACAAGAAGATCATGCTTCTAGATTATGGAAATTTTAATTTGATTGTTCTAGGAGTAGAAATGGAGTTGAGGTAGGTGTGGTATTAATTTCTCCAATGAATGGGAAATTATTCTTTCTCATAGGTTGTAGTTTGCATGTTATAACAATGTAAAATATGAAGCATTGGTGCATGATCTTTTTATTGTAGATAAAAGACAAATCAAAGCATTGAAAATCTTTGGAGAAATTGAATTGGTCATACACCAAGTAAGAGGGTAATCTGCCACTAAGAATAAGCTTTTGAAATCTTATTAACACAAAGTTTGGGGTCTCTTAGAGAGTTTTTATGCTCTCATCATGTAAGTGGTGCCAAGAAAATTAAACAAAGAAGTGGACCAGATGTTGGCCCTTTGATTTAATATAAATTGAATTAAATCTTAATTATAGAGTAACTACTATAGTGTATGATATATAAGTAACAAAATATAGTAAATGGACAAATAACAAGCATGTAATAATATAAAACCCTAAGCAAGAGAGAGGAGTTGATTTAATTGATTTCACACAATCTGAAATGTTCAGGCGGCGGTGAATAGTTGGAGCAGACTGCAAGCAAAATCATTAAGGATCACTTTGAGGTTAAAAGACCCAGAAATGGACAAGACACGAGTGCTCACTAGAGGATGGGAGCACCCGAGCACTAGTGACTGGATCTGGGTGCTAGTGTCCACCCGATGCTCAAGTTCGATATTTTCTATGCATGAGGAGGTTCATTGTTGATCCCTATTTGTCACTCTGGTCTCACCTCAATGTTGTTTATTGTTCTATAACCTGAAAAATAAATGTCTAGCTACACATACCCACAAACCACATCAATTCCTAAAAATAAAGATGTAGTATGTGGATTCAAACTGACCTCGGAGGTCATCCGAAGAGTGACCTTAGTCTTGAGTGATGCACTACATTTCAGAATCCATGTATTTTTATGTGTAAGTGTGTGTAATGATGCCTTAGGATGCTCTTGTGTAAGTTGTACAATGGTAGCTAACTAGATCTAAAATGTAGAAACTGTATAGAATGTTTGAGATGTAATAGAATAGACTTCCCCCTATGTTGTGTATACAAAATTTATGAAACACTTGTCCCTTTAATAGATGTGCTAGATGTATGTTTTATAATGCTCTTGTGTCTTTAAATGCAAGCTTAGGTGATGATAGGTAATTCTTAGTGTTTGGCCCCTTATTTGAGAGCTATAACTATGTATATATATGATTTCCTTGTTCGAAGTTTGAAATTGACAACTCGAAGGATGACCCATAAGTGTAAAAGATGACCCAAAAGTAAAAGAGACCCAAAAGAGTAAGAAAAAATCAAAGAGGGTCAAGAGCGCCAGGGTGATTCTATTTTACAATGAGTGCTAGTGTATGAGGCCATAAAAGATAAATCAGTCAAATATTGACAGGTTTGTAGAGTGTGTAAGGTCAATAAAAATATAAGAGATAAAGAAAAAGGACCAAAAGAAATTTTCAATGACTAGTTTTCTTACTTAGGAATCATGTATATAATATTATGCTCTAGGACCTAGAAATATACCTAAGTTCATAGATTTTGTGTCTATATTTTGCCCCCACTTTATGCTATTGAGTGAATACTCGATTACATAAAGTAGATAGAAGATGCGTACCTTATGATCCTATAGAGAAGTGTGCAACCGATAACATGCCGAGTAGAAAAGTGAAGTGTGAAATGATCACGATGTGAATCATGGCAACTAAGAAAGGGAAGTGGACCCTAGGGGTGAGGCGTATGCATTGTAGCATGTTGGTATAGCTTGTGCTTACTCGATGTGAGATACTTCTTATTACGTATTAAGGATAGACCTGCAAAAGAAGAGCGAGAGAGTAGTCAAATTTTTGTATATGAAAAATTAGAGTAACATGTGTATAAGTAAGTAAAAGTGTGAAAATATGTAAAAGGAAAGTGTGCACCTGATGTATAAGAGTGTAAGAGATAGAGAAGTGTCTAGATTTGTTTGGAGTTTTTGGATTTGTTTATGCATGGTGAGGTTTTGGGTGATCTCACACTAAGAGCGAGTTTTTGGGTGATCTCATGCCAAGAGAAGAGTGTTGGGGAGAGAGGTTTATCTTTTATCTCCTTTCATGTGATTAAGCAAATATAGAATTTATAAATTCCTAAATCTGATTGCAATGTAACAATAAATGAATAAATAATGGAGTACAAAATTTGACCTAAGTAAATTATGCTACGCCCTTAACCTATTGCTTGTATTAGGATATGAGTAGCCGACTTGTGGCTTACCATATCATTTTATTATATAATTTATAATTTTTCATGCTTAATATGTTGGCCTTGGTGATGGCCATAGCATATGAATAGTATATATAGGGGATATAGGTAGTATTTCATTATCATTTTGAGCATTTGAGTCTTATTATATGGTTTGGAGGTTGCCCCCTTGAAGTGGCGAAGCTATTATAATTGAATATTGAGATCATTATTTTGAAATATTGTGTTATTTGGTGTTATATTGTTGCTCTTAATCTGAATTATACAAGTAATTTCATTACAAGTGGTATCGCTGTGATCTGGGCCAAAATTAGGGCAAAAACCTTAATTTTTTTGTTTCGCCACATATTTTGAACCAAAGCGAATTGGTGGGAGATATTTTTACCAGAGTTGTAAAACATTTCAAGTAAGGTTCCTTGAAAATTTCATACTTATTAAATTTTTTTCAAAAGTTATTACAAATTTAGGGTTTTTCATAAAATCTCCCTAGGGTGTAAATTGTGGAAAATTTTCAAGTTCTTTACATTTTCGAAAATATCTCTGAAAAAATAGTATTAGTATATTCTCTAAGTTTTTTCCTGTTCTACCTAAATTATATCGAAACCCTAAACCCTAAGGTTTGACATCACAGCGGGGCCTTTCACAAGAGCAAAAAGAATCAAGTTACTCCGGGTAAAACCCCGATAAAGATGGGGTAGTGATTGAAGAGATGTATTTAGAAGGGGTAAATATAGATTCCTCAAAGACTAGGGTTTACCTCAATTGATCATAAGGTGAGCCAACTTGAGTATGAGCTGCAAAATGTACAATCTAAGATGGCCTCTAAAGGAGACAACCCAAATCAATCATCGGTTGGATGATATCATGCAACATGTAAAGGGTAACCAATATGGCCCAAATCTAGCCCATATCAAGAAAGGAGGACCTTCGGTTCAAAATCATGGAAAAACTAACCATATTGGATCACTTTTCCAGTCCAATCAGAATCTAACTTATTCACAACCACAGAACATGATGCTGAAAGGGGATATGCACAAATTTGATGTTAAGGATCCCTTGAATTAGATAAACCAAATAGAGAACTTCTTTGAGTTACATCAAACACCATTAGGACAAAAGGTGACATTGGCATCCCTATATCTTGAACTCGACCAATTTGTTTGGTATCGATGGTTATGTGCTCAGAGGCAGAAGAATGGTCTAGGTGTCACTTGGACAATTTTTACCGAGGAGTTACAATTGCACTATAGTTCCAGTGTTTTAGAGAACTACTTTAGTCAATTAGCAAAGTTACAAAGCAAACATGATCAGTTAAAGATTATGTGCATCAATTCCAAAACCTATCCTTAAGGGTGGAGAATATTCCAGAAGAGAATCTGAATGACCTGTTTCTTGGGGTCTTAAGGACCACATCGAGCATGAGGTACGTATGTTTAATCCACTCAAGCTTTCTGATTCTATTATCATGGCACGTCATGTAGAGGAAAAATTTCTTTGTAGTAGGAGGCCACCTTTCATTAACACTAGAGACCATAATATCTCTTCCCCTTCATTTGCTAGGCCAATTAGACTGACTCCTCAACAAATGGAAGAAAAGAGAGCAAAAGGATTATGTTTTAACTATGATAACAAATATGGACTGGGACATAAATGTGCTGAGAAGAAATTGTTCTATATTGATAAAGATAATGAGGATGATGAGGAAGCTGAAATTATAGGAGAGGCTGAGGAACCAATAGAAGATGAAGTAGAGGATCACCAACCTACAATTTTTTTCCATGCATTTTCAGGTATTAGTACTCCTCAAACACTCAAGGTTATTGGCTATCTCAAAAATAGAAGGTGACGGTGTTGATTGACTCGGGGAGTACTCATAACTTCATAAATAGTAAGTTAGCTGCCCGCCTCAATTATTTTATTTACCTAGCTCCAGAAATGCAAGTTATGATTACGAGATGGTGGGACAGTCAAGTGCATAGGAAAGTGCCATAGTATCAAGCTTTCCATGGGAGAATACATGTTAGACTCACCTATGTTTGCTATTTCTATGGGAGGGGTAGATATTTTTTTGGGTGTCCAATGGCTCACAACCTTAGGTACTATAGAGATGAATTTCCAAGAATTGTTCATGCGATTTCATTCAGATGGAAGGACAATACAATTAAATGGGATGGTAGCTAAGTCTCCATAGATTATTAGCTCTCATCAGATGTAGAAGGTTCTCATAAAAGGAGTGGATGGCTTTATAGAAAAGCTATTTTCCATAGAAGTACAAAATATAGAGTCTTCAATGCCACCCGATCTTCAAAATATTGTGGATGCTCACTCATTTGTTTTTGATGCAATTCCAAAGGGACTACCACCAGTTAGGGATCATGATCATGCCATTCAGTTTATTCCAGGAGCCAAACACCTAACATCAGACCATACAGATACCCATATTCCCAGAAAAGTGAGATCAAGAAAATGGTGGAGGAAATGTTGAAGGCAGGTATCATTAGGCATAACGAGAGTGCATATTCTTCACCAGTGGTCATGGTATGTAAGAAGGATGAAACATGGAGGATGTGTCCAAATTATTGAGAACTCAACAAGTACACCATAAAAGATAAGTTTCCTATTCCAGTAATTGATGATTTACTTGATGAATTGCATAGTGTTGTTTATTTCACAAAAATAGATCTTCGATTGGGGTACCATCAAATTAGGATAAAAGAGGAAGATGTTCATAAAATGGCTTTCAGGACTCATGAGGGCCATTATGAGTTTTTGGTAATTCCTTTTGGTCTTACAAATGCGCCCTCAACCTTTCAAATCTTGATGAACACTATTTTTAGGCCGTTTTTAAGGAAATTTGTATTAGTTTTCTTTGATGACATATTGATTTACAATGTAAGACATGGGAAGAACACTTACAACATGTAAATAAAGTGTTAGAAGTTTTGGAGAAACATACTCTATATGCAAAGCCATCCAAATGTTCTTTTGGTGTACAAGAGGTAGAGTACTTGGGTCATATTGTATCCCATGAAGGCATCAAAGTTGATCCTCAGAAGATCAAAGCTATGGTGGAATGGCCAAGGCCCAAAAATCTCAAAAATCTTCGTGGGTTCCTAGGACTAACAAGGTACTACAGAATATTTGTGCGGGGATATGGTAGAATAGCAACCCCACTCACTGCATTGCTAAAGAAGGATGCCTTCCATTGGACATGATGTAGCCACTAAATCCTTTGAGCAACTAAAGGAAGCCATGTGCAACACCCCAATTTTGGCTACTCCCAACTTCTCAAAAACCTTCATTGTTGAATGTGACGCTTCAAGATCAAGATTGGGAGCAATTCTAATGTAGGAAGGAAGACCAATTGCATTTGAGATTCACCAATTCAAAGGAAAATATTTGCTCAAACCTGTCTATGAGAAAGAAATGATGGCTATTCTTCATGTGGTCAAGTAATGGAGGCCCTATCTCATGGGTAGACACTTCAAGGTAAAAACTGATCATGATAGTCTCAAATAATTTTTGGAGCAAAGGTTATCATCTGAGGAACAAAAAAGTGGGTAACAAAAATGTTGGGTTATGATTTTGAAATCATATTCAAAAAGGGTAAAGAAAATGTAGTAGTTGATGCGTTGTCTAGAAGGGATACATCCGCAGATGCCTTACTATGTGGAATGTCCATGTTGACGGCTGATTGGGTGGATGAAGCAAGATTGGAATGGAATCAAGATAAGGATACACAATCTCTAATACAGAATATCAAGCAAGGATCTATGACATATAACAAATTTGAGTGGAAAGGTAATGCCCTATGGTACAAGGATAGGTTATACTTGAGTAAAGATTCCGAGTTAAAGCATAAGATTCATGCGAGCAACATGCCTCACCTGTTGGAGGACACTGCTTTTTTGAAGACATATCATAGAATAAAAAGAGAATTATTTTGGGAAGGACTTAAGGGGGATGTACAAATTTTTTTATCAGAGTGTTTAGTGTGCCAACAAAAAAAAGGGGAAACAATTAAGACACCAGGTCTGTTGCAACCCTTACCAATTCCTAGCTAGAGATGGGAGGAGGTCTCCATGGATTTCATCACCGATTTCCTTGTTCAGAGGGTAAGAATGTTATTTTCATGATTGTGGATAGGATCACAAAATATGCCCATTTTTGTGCCCTATCACATCCATTTGCAGCCAGTATAGTCGCAACTATTTTTTTTGAGACAGTTCAAAGGCTACATGGAACCCCAAAGATAATTGTAAGTGATCGTGATCCTATTTTCACAAGTAATTTTTGGATGGAATTATTTTCATGTTTGGGTACTCAACTAGCTCACAGTTCATCTTATCATCCTCAAACTGATGGGAAAATAGAAGTGGTCAACAAATGCTTAGAGGGGTATTTACGTTGTTTTGTATCAGATAAGCAGGAAAGGTGGATTAAATGGCTACCACTAGCAGAATGGTGGTATAACACATCTTTTCATACCTCTTCTCAAATGACCCCATTTTTAGCATTATATGGTTACCATCCACCTTCTATCACTTCCTCCTTGAGGGTGCAAACTAAGGTCAGAGATGTTGAGGAACACATTCAACATCAACAACAGTTTTGGCTAGTTTGAAGGAGAATTTAGCATTAGCACAAAATAGGATGAAACAACAAGCAGATCAACACCGTAGTGAAAGACATTTTGAAATTGGTGACTAGGTTTTTGTACATCTCCAGCCTTACAAATAGATGTCCCTAAAGCAACAGAAAAAGGAAAACAAACTTGCTCCTAAATATTATGGCCCTTATCAGGTTCTACAGAAAATTGGTAGTGTTGCTTATAAACTAGAGTTGCCTACATCTTCACAAATACACCCAGTATTCCATGTTTCATGCCTGAAGAAGGTTATTGGACAAAAATTTGAAGCCCAGAAAAGTTACTAGAACTTGATGAGGAAGGAAGAATCATTTTGGAGCCAAAGAAGATTATGTAAACACGTACTAAGAGGCTGAGAACCAGAGACATTAAGGAATATCTGATCAAGTGGAAGAATCTGAGCATAGAAGACACAACTTGGGAGGATGAAGGTTTTCTATAAATGACATCTAGGATTATTCAACATTGAAGAAAACATTGGTTTGAAGGGAAAGGGCATGTTACACTCTTAACCTATTTCTTGTATTAGGATATGAGTAGCTGACTTGTGGCTTACCATATCATTTTATTATATCATTTATACTTTCTCATGCTTAATGGGTCGGCCTTGTGATGGCCATAGCATATGAATAGTATATGTAGGGGATTATAGGTAGTATTTCATTATCATTTTGAGCATTTGAGTCTTATTATATGGTTTGGAGGTTACCCCCTCGAAGTAGCGAAGCTATTATAATTAAATATTGAGATCATTATTTTGAAATATTGTGTTATTTGGTGTTCCATTGTTGCTCTTAATTTTAATTATACAAGTAATTTCATTACATTTTTGGTGATCTCATGCCAAGAGAAGAGTGTTGGGGAGAGAGGTTTATCTTTTATCTCCTTTCATGTGATTAAGCAAATATATAATTTATAAATTCCTAAATCTAATTGCAATGTAACAATAAATGAATAAACAATGGAGTACAAAATTTGACCTAAGTAAATTAAGCTAGAAAGTATGAAACCCTAGTTGAAAAGAGGAGATAAAATGAATTAGCTATGTTGCTATGATCCTGAAGGTACACAAAACTAATCAACTAGAAAATCTAAAGTGTAGATCACAGTTGCAAAGAAAAACCCATAAAAATGTAGAGGTGTTGGAATATATTGGATTGGGGTGCCTAGAATGGGTAAGGGCACTGCGGCGCCATGCAGACACTGCTCTATGTGTTTGTGACTATTCAAACACTAAGAAAACTTCCTTCTGGGGTCACGACATGTTTTTTGTCCTTCACTTCTTGTCTCTAGTATATCACACAATGATTACCTATGTCATTGATAACCTACGATAAATAAATGACCTACAAAACCCTAAAAAGGAGTCAAATCTTAGAAATAAAAAATGCAAATAAGGGGTTGAAATATCCTTAGATGTCAAAAAAATGATCTTACAACCGGGAATTGTACTACATTTCAAACCCAATGTAGTTTTGTGTGTGTGTGTGTGTGTGTGTGGGAATTATGCCTTAGGTGACTCTTGTACATGTCACACTTGATAATGAGCAAGTAGCTAGATGTAGAAAATGTAGATAGATGTGTGCATGAAAGAATGAACTTCCCCTCATATGAAGTGTATGCAGAAGAATGTAGTCCCTTTCCCTTGTGTGTGGATACTAGAATGGATGCTTAAATGCTCTAGAATAACCTTTGAATAAAAACTTAGGTGGAGATAACAAATGCTTAGTGTTTGGTCATTTATTATGGTCACATAACTTTATATTTATATGATTTCTTTGCTCGAATTTCATAATTATCCTTGAAAACGCCAAGTACCATAAAGATAAGATTCCCAAACAACTAGTAATGACCCAAAAGATGTGAGAAAAACATAAAGAGGTCAAGGGCACCCAAAGGGGATGGGGGCACCCGCCCCCTGACATCTTAGGCTAGGCATTGGTGTCTAAGGTGAGAAATGTTGAAGTATAAAAAGATAGATTGGGAAAACAAGAGTATAAGACCGAAAGTGGCAACAGAAAACAAGCAAATATGGCCAAAGACATGGGTCAATTGGTACTTTTCTTAGTTACTAATCATATGAATAATAGTATGTGATTAGGACTAGATAGATACCCAAAGTGCATGATTTAGTATCTACACCATGATTTAGGAAAGTTCCTGCTATTGGAGAACCGATCTAAAAATTGTTGTAAACTATGCTTTGAACCGAGAAAATGATTGTTTTACCCCTAGGACACAAATTCCTAGGGGTACACAAGTGCCCACCACTATTATCCAGGTTTGGGCGCTAGTGTTTGATATGTTTTTTTGACCCAAGTCTATTTCGGGCCAATCTGTGGACTATGTGCCTATGTTGTTTATGTATTGTGTTATTCCGTACTATAAATATGAGCTGTCAGTAGGGGTGATTTTTCACCCAATAGATACCCCCCTCATTTGGGGTGCATGTGATGATTGTAGGAGAATACGGTCCAAAGGAGATGACCCAATACCAATCTAAAGTGAACTCTTACAAAGGTAGGGGATGTGCATGGTAGAAACCAAGGCACATGCAAATGAGATGGACTAATGACAAGTGTTATTATAAAAGATAACATGTAATAGAAGAAAATGTAATGAACAACTAGGAAGACAAGATGGACCGTAAAAAGTAGGTTTCAAACATAGGACATCACTCACAATGTCACAAGGCAATAAGGGATGAAGCGGTCAAAAGCATACACTGATCAATCAAGACATAAGGCATAGCCAAAAAAAAATAGAAAGCAAAGAGTAACACATAGCCATGGTTGTATAGATCCTACAAGACAAAATGCTACACATGAAGCAACCATTAGTATTTTAGAGAGATAAATAGTATGTCAAAGTGTGTATAGATTAGTGAAAAGTAAAGTGACTATAAGGAGAAGTAGTAAATGTTGTTACAAATCAAAAGCACCCCGGATGCAAATCAAGGTTCTAAGTTGATGTTTAGGGCATCCAGTGTGATTGCACAACATTGAAACCTCTCTCCAAGTGTGGGACTTGTAAGATGAGAGAGGAATCTCCAGATTAGAGGTTGGTTCCTCAAACTCCTTTGATTAGATCTATTATTTGCACAACTGCAGAGGTTCAGATCCTAATTTTATCCTAATTTGCAAGGAGACAGGGATAAGAAATGCAAAAATTAAAACTAAACTGATAAGGGTGATACACCAAAGGAGTGGTGAGCACTTCTTGCTCATGCAAATTGACACAAATCAGAAATTGCAACATAAAACATCATGCACAGGTTGATAAGCTGTAAACAAGGGTTTGAAATGAAGCAAACAACACATACAAAGGACTAAAAGCATTCACAGAGCCTGCATTGTGATTTTCAACATCAAAATCCTTGTATTCCAACACCAAAGAGGCAGAAAAACCTGTTACAATCCCTAGAAGGTCTGATACTTGCCAAAATCACTTGTTGAAAGTGAAAATAGAAGCTTGCTGTGCAAAAAAAGTGTTCCCTTTGAAAAATGAGCCAAATCTGGCTTTTATAGTGCATGGGTCGAGCCCAGGAGAGAGAAAATGTGAAAAAATGTGGGAGCCATTCCCCATTGACCAAAATGCATTAAAAACAACATGGAGGTCCTTACAAACCCATGCCCTGACATTTTTGACTATGCTGGAGAAGAATGCGACCCGTTTTGCATTAAAATTGGTTGTTGAAACGTCAATTCTATCCATGGGCGTACCAGAAGAATTTTTTGATTTTCTCCCTCAAAAATTAAGCAAAATGTAAAATTTACCCCAGAATCATGTAGAGAATTTTACCAGCTTTCCATTGATATAAAGAACGTGAAAATCCGAGCTCTGGATCGAAAGTTATGGCCGTTTGAAGATTTAGGGCAAAAACAGGCCCAAAACGGATCGGCGGGAAAAATTTCGAATTTTACCTCTTTTTTGCATTTGGAATTTTTTTCAAAATATCCGTGCTCCACCACCTCCTGGGACACGTGGCAGCTTCCTATTGGCTGCGGGCTTCCAAGGGGAAAATTTCCCACAAAAACTCCGCCGAGCCATAACTTGAAAAATATGAGGAGTTAGGAGGAAAACTTTACCTTTCTGGAAAGCTGAGAGAGAGCTCTATCCAATGGTGCCATTTCCAGAAAGATTTGAGTGCCTGAAAATAAAAAAATGGAGACTGAGGCACAAGAGAGGAAAGAACACAAGGAGTTAGCCATCCAAAATGAGCAGGGGCACATTTTGGATAACATAAATAATGTGATAATGGAACATGTGATGTATGAAGTATAAGAGTAACAAAGGTATATGCACCGAGGATCCTCGATGGGACCGGTAAAGAGATGTGTCGAGCATCATGCATCGTGTATGAATCTATGATAGGTCCTACATTCACCTCAATATACCAAGTGAATGGGCATGTGTATATATAAAAAGATAATGTCATACTAAGAACCCATTTAACATAAGAAACAAAGTGTAAAATGTAATTAGAATAAGCTAATAAGAATAAATAAAACCAAGATATGCAAAGTGTTATACGAGTATGATGGTGTGTTGTAATGTATAAAATGTGAAGATGGGGAGGGGCAGTTTCCCCCCAGATAGATGTGCATGAGATGAGGTTAATTTAGAAATTCTCCCTCAATAGTCAAGAATGAACCATAGAACAAGAGTGTGTCATCGGGAAATGAATGTGTTGCATGAGAGTAGATGCTAGAAAAATATATCGTAAAACACTTAGCGTGAAAAATATGTGATGTGATTTTTATTTAAGAATTGTACCCTCAATAGTCAAGTATGAACCATGGAACTAGAGTGCATCATCGAGAAATGAATGTATTATATGCAATTGAGAATAGATGCTAGAATAGATATATCGTGAAGCACAAAGCGTAAAGTGTAGATGATGTGATGCTTGGAAAGATAGGCATGAAGCATGAAGTGTGAGTATCCAAGATGTGATAAGTGGGGTTCATGGAAGAATTACACCCTCAATAGTCAAACATGAACCATATAACAAGAGTGTGTCATCGTGTAATGAAGTATGTGTTGCATGTGTTTGAGATTGTAAGATAGTAAAGATTTATCATGAAACATGGAGTATGAAGTGTAGTAAAGGAGATAAGAGTAGGTAGTATAGACATCAAGTAGTGATGAATAGGGGGAAAGTGTGATGCCCCCAAGTGTGTATATTAGGAGCTGTTGGAAAATAGATGTGATCATTATAAGAAAGAATAGCCAGAGTATGTATAGTGCATGAAAGGATGTGTATCGTATATATGAATTAGTATGTGTACCATGAATAGAAGGATCCATAAGTAAGAATGAGTAACAAAGCACGTATGGAGTATGACAAGAGCGTAGAAAGATGTAACAAGGTGTGCCCATAGTATAGATATGAGAAAGTATTATTAGAAAGATTGACGTGAATTGCAAATCAAGAGTAATATATAGATGCGTATGTGAATAATATGGATAGATAACTGACTGATTAGAGCATGTGACTATGAGGGGAGAGAGTTCGATGCCCCTCAAGTGTTTGAGAATGGATATCTATGTGATGATGCAAGAGAGACCATGCCATGATGGTGGAATTAGAATAGGTAGAAGATTGGCAAACACAAAATTTACCAAAGAATAATGTCAATACGGTGAGGGGAAAACCAGATAGAGTCTAAAATCTGAACTAGATGAATAAGAAGTGTATAAGAAATAAGAATGTACCCATTAGGAGAAAATATAACAGGTGTAACATTGTGCATGTTAGAAATAATGGAAAAATTAATTACAAATATAAGGATCAATATGTGAGTCAAAAGACGTGTAACATATGTAATGCTATGAGGCTCATTAGTAGGAATGTCAAGCAACGAATGTATAGAAACAAGATTTATCGTAATCAATAGGTGCGATTTAGGAAGATCATAAATAATAAAGTAGTATGAATTATCCCATATGACCTTAGATAGAAAGTCAAGAAGATTGGAAACACTAAGCATATGATCAATAGAAGTGTATCAAGAGTGAGACTTAATAGGAGGAGTATCATGGGTACCAATAGATAATTGATCATGTAAATCAATATCACTAGGGTGTATCCTAAGAGGATAAGGATGTATAATGTAGGTAATTTCATGAACATCATGTGTAAGAGGCATATCACAAGGAGTAGCAACATGAGGTGTGGAATCTAGTATAACAACATCCATATAAGAAGGTGTAACAAGGGCATTATGTGTTGTGGCATAGGTAGAAATAAGGGTATGCATAATATGTAACTAAGGATGTACTAGAAGGATAGTATAAGGAACATCATGACAAATAATGTGACATAGAGCATTAAGAGTGTAAGATCCCATTATAAGGGGAAGAGAGATTGTGCCTAACACTTGCCTAGGTATATTATCAAATCCACAAATACAAAGAGTAGATGGATTGAGATGAGTATAAGAAAGTCCTATTTGATGGAAAGGATAGAGTACACATGTTAAGAGCACATTCACGATCAACTAGGACACACTTAAAAGAAGATTATGAAGTTGAACCTAGATATTCAATAGGGATGTATTGGAATAAAAGGGATGGGAAGCCATAAAAGATCCGATAGTCAACATGTAAGGAATCAGTTAACCAAACAATTTAATATGAATTGAATTAAATCTTAATTACAAAGTAACTACTATAGTGTATGATATATAACTAATAAAAAAATAAATGGATAAACACCAAGCATGTGATAATATAAAACCCTAAGCAAGAGAGAGAGAGAGAGATGAATTAGCTGATTTTACATAATCTTGAAATGATCCAGTAGGTGAATAACTAGAATTTTTTTGAAGTAGCATCGTTAAGGCTCATTGGAGATTCTAAGACCCAAAAATGGGCAGGACAGAGCACCCAAACACTAGTGTCTAGATCTGGGCACTAGTGTCCCCATATGCTCGTGTTCTGATATTTTCTATGTAGGAGGAGGTTCATTTTTCATCCCTATTTGGTGCTTTGAGATTTCTTCAATGTCGCTAATTATTCCCGTAACCTACAAAAAAATCTAGCTATACATACCCACAAACCACATCAAATCATAAAAATAAATATGGAGTATGTAGATTCAGAATGACCCCAATAGTCACCTAAAGAGTGAAATTAGTACACTACATTACAATTCAAAATCCATGTAGTTATGTGTGTAATGATCCCCTAGGATGCCCTTGTGTAAGTTACACAATGATAAAAAAATAGATCTAGAAAGTAGTAGATGTATAGAATGTGTGAGATGGAATAAAATAGAATTCCTCTCCTATGTCATGTATGAAGAAGTGATGCAACCCTTGTCCATTGTATGGATGTGCTATATGGATGCTTTATAATTCTCTTGTGCATTTGAATGCAAGTTTATGTGATGATAGGTAATGCTTAGTGCTTAACCTCTTATTTGAGAGTTATAATTATGTATATATATGATTCCCTTGTTTGAATTTTGTAATTAACAACCGGAAGGCCAACCCATAACAACCTTAAAGTAAAAGATACCTAAAAGAGTAAGAAAGAAGAAAAGTGGGTCAGAGCACTCATGAGGGACAAGAGTGCTCATGTGCTTCGGTCCTATAATGAGCGCTAGTGTCCAAGCCATAAAATATAAATAAGTCAAATACCAATAGGTCTCAGAGAGTGTGTAAGGTCAATTAAAATATAAGAGACAAATCAAAAGGCCCAAAAGACATAGTCAATTAGTAGTTTTCTTGCTTAGGAATCATTTATATAATAAAATTCTTTAGGACCAAGTAATATACCCAAGTGCATAGATTTTGTGTCTACACCCTTGGGTCACAAATTTCATTAGATTAAGATCTCATTCAAGGAAAATGATGAAACCAAGTGGCATGTATTTTATAGTGATGAAAAAATTGTTTAGTTCATCCAAAATGAAGCCAATTTTTCCACAAAGATGCAACTGATTTTATGACAATTATGGTGATCAAGTCATTCATTTGAGGAATTTGTTTTCCTAAAGGACTGCTTCACCCTTGAACATATTTTCATCCTTTATGATGAGTTAAAAGGGGAAGAAAAGAACATAATAAAAAGGCAAGAATACTATCATTTAGCCACTACTGCATAAGGTAAGGAGTTATTGCTTAGAAAGGTATGTGATGAAGATGAGAAGAAAGATTTCATCTCCTTGTGTTAATATTTTAATGATCTCTTCTCATGGGACTATGAAGACCATAAAGGGTTTGATTCAAACATTTTCCAACATTCCATTGATATTGATCTTAATGTCAAGATAATTAGACAAGAACAAAGACATGTAAATCCAAAAATAAATCCCCTCATGAGGAATGTTTTATCTAAGATGATTAAGGGAAAATAATTTTTCCTATCAAATACTCTACTTAGGTGGAAAATCTAGTTATGGTGAGGAGGGATAATGAAGAAATCAAACTTTGTGTTGATTTCAGCAATTTGAATAAAGCTTCTCTAAAGGATAATTATCCTCTACCTTCCATAGAGAAATTTTTACAAAGAGTAGCAGAAACCGAAAGGTTCTCAATTCTTTATGGCTACTCATGTTTCAATAAGATCAAAGTCGAGAGGAGGATCAGTTTAAAACTACATTCATAACCGAGTGGGGAACATATGCATATGAAAAGATTCCCTTTGGTCTATTGAATATAGGTGCCACATTCCAAAGAGAAATGGATATTGCTTTCAAAGGGTACATCAATGAGTTCATCCTTGTCTATCTAGATGATATTACCATTTTCTCAAAGGAGAGTAAAGATCATATCAATCATCTTGAGAAAGTCTTTGAGATATGTAGGGAATTTGGGGTCTCTTTGAACCCCCATAAATGTAATTTTTTAGTTCATAAAGGCAAGCTCTTGGGCCACATTGTTTTGAAAGATGGTATTGCTATTGACCCAAAAAAAAATCTTAGCCATCTTACCTATTTCTATGCCTACTCACAAGAAAGCTTTACAATCATTCCTTAAAAAGATTAACCTTGTTAGGAGATTTATTCCTAATTTTATAGAGTTGGTTAGACCCATTACTGTAATGCTCAAACAGGATTTAGTTTTTAAGTGGACAAAAAAGGAAAAGAGAGCCTTGCCAAGATCAAACAAGAAATTTCTCAAGATTCTACACTTATCAACCCCAACTAGTCCAAGGATTTCATCCTATATACATATGGATCTAAATACAGTATTGCTTCTATTTTGACACAACATAATAATCAAGGTTTGGAACATTTAGTAGCTTTCTTAAGTTAAACAATAAAGGATTATGAATTCAAGTATAATCACATTGAAAAATAGGTCATTTCCATCATGCGAGATCTAAAGAAATTTAAGAACATGCTTTCCACTAACCATACACAAGTTTTAGTCTCACATTCAAGTGTGAGAGACTTAATCATGGGAGCATAAATCAATGAGAAAAGAGTTGGTTGGGTGACCAAAATCATGGAGTATGATGCAACTATTAAAGCCACAAAGCTGGTAAGAGGAAGAACACTTTGTGAATAATTGGAAATAGAGGCTCAAAATGATTAAGAAACCTCTTTCTTCATGCATGCATGGCGAACTTCCACACAATGCTCAAAATCCCTAGGATGAAGGAAATCCAATTGATAATCACAATTAAATTAATATCATGGCAACAATCTTATCCACTAGTGCATATCCTTTTGGCCTTATCAAAAGAAAAGGAATGCATTTGAGATTGAAATCCATTCCTTATGCATTAATTGGTGGGATTATTTTCAAAAGGAATGTATTGAAGGTGAGCAAGTGAAAAAAATATTGGAGGAATTCCACAATGGTTTATCTAGTTGAAAATTCTCTACTAAAGCTACATCAATGAAAATATTGAAGGCGAGAATACTTCCGCCCACACAATTTGTTGATCCTCATAAATTGGATTTAGATAATGTGCTTTCTTTATTGGTAAATAGAGGTTGGATACCCTCCGAATTCATCCAATTTGAGCTGATCAACTAGTCTCCCAATGGGGCATGGATTTCATTGGCATGATTAACCCTCCAACGAGTGTTGGTCACAAGTGGGTTTTGACAACAACAGATTACTTTACTAGGTGGATAGAAGCTGTGGCACTCAAGGAAGCTACTAAATTAATCATCCTTGATTTCCTTGAAGACATTTTGACAAGGTTTGGGGTTCCTCAAACCATCATCTCTGATAATGTAAAAGCCTTCCTAGGATCTAAATTTTTGATTAGGCTCTTGGAAGTGGAATATACTTGAAGAATTCTTCCAACTACTACCCTTAGGGAAATGGTTTGGCAGAATCTACTAATAAGAACTTAATCAAAATTATGAAGAGAACAATGGCTATCAATAAGAAGAAATGGTACACAAAGGTAAAAAATGCTTTGGCTAATAAAATCACAATAAAAAGGTAATAGGTACATCTCCTTACAAAATTGTCTATGGTAAGGAAGCTAGACTTCCATTATCACTTGAGTTTCCTTCACTAGAGCTGGCCCATTAGTTGGAATTTGAAGGTACATGACTAAAGAGAAATCAGAATGATAGAACTAGTTGATCTTGAAAAATTAAGGAATTATGCCATAATCAGATTAGAAGAGCATTAAATATTAATTATTATCCATATTTTGCATCCCCTGTAAAATGGAAAACCAAATGGATAAAGTGTTGGTAGTTGATGGAAGAAATTCTATGTAAATCCTCGTGGTGAGCTTTCATTCTGCGAGGAAGTTCTGAGCCATTTGGATATAACATGAAGGAAGTGTTACCAGATAGTAATAAAAACAATGTTACCGACCGGTAACTAGAGGAAAGCTCCACATGATAGGAACAACCATTACCGGTCGACAACACATACGACCGTTATCAACCAATAACAAAAATGGCCATTACCAAGCAATAACAATACTATTATGCGGCTGGTAACAAAATACTGACGCCACCAATAGCGTGAAGGATCCTGATAGTGTATGGCTATTACCATCAATAACATGTACGGGTGTAACTAGTTGGTAACATAATTGTGTTACCAACCAACGACATTAGGATGATAGCCTCTTGATAACACCGTGATATCTATACGATCATTCCCGACGACAACAACATAAGGTGTTACCAGCTGGTAATAGAAACTAATTCGACGAAAAAATCTAGACCAATTTATTCTCGACTGAAAACGTGAAAAAAATTTACCGACCAATAACATAAATGTTGATTTCAGCCAACTATAGGAATATTGAAGATGGACCTCATATTAGGTGAGGTAGGTGGGTGAAAAGATAGCTCAATAACTAGTTTTAATGAAGTATGACACCCATGTATTCTTCTACTAGAAAATTACCCTTGGGAAGCATATTTTCATGGCTTCCCATGTATGTTTAATGAAGTAGGTTGGTTGGTGAAGCAAATTCGAGGTTATTTGTTCTATATATTGTAAAATTTACTTCATTTGGAGGAGACTTTCTGAAAAGAAAAGAACTTTGACAAATTTTTCCGCAGAGCTATTAGGAGCTAAATGCCTCAAATTTGGGCTTATTGTAAAGAATTTATCCTTGTGCCCATATTATAATGGAGTGTATTTTTCTAAGCAATAAAATTGGTATTTTGTGGCTTTTCTTGCCCTAATTTGAGTTGTATTGCATCTTTTTCTTCCATTATGTTTGTAAGTATATTGTGCATGTTTATATCTCTTTACAAGACCTTTAATTTGTTATGCTTTATGAATATAGGGAATTAAATACTGTCTTAGATTGTGGTACCTCCACTTGCCCTCTCTTACCTTGTTTACTCCCTATTCTTCACTCACTTAGATTGTCTCACCCTTTCTTGGTGCATCACCTTCCTTTAGAGTAGATTTTTTTATGCATTCTTCTATCCCTATCTCCTTGGAAAGCATTAGGGTAGGATTAGTTTAGTTTTCCATTCTCTACACTTTGGAGAAGTTGGCACTAGGTTAGGAGAAGAAGCCAAATTTCTTTGGAGGATTATCCTACTTACAACGTCCCACACTACAGGATAATCCCATATTATGCAGGTTACACTGATTGCCTCAAACACAAATCACAAGCAATTAGGGGTTCTATGATTTTACATTAACATCAACCAAAAAGTGGTTTGATAGGAAGGTTGGATCTCAAAATTTCAAAATGGGTGATCTATTCTTGAAATGGGATGCAGATAGAGATAAACCAGGGTGACACTCTAATTTTGATGCAATTTGGAGTGGGCCATATATCATTAGTTCTTGTAAAGAGGCTAACTCTTTTGAGTTGTGCAAATTTGATGGATATGCATTACAAATCCCAGTCAATGTGATTTATCTTAAGCATTCCCATTGAATTATTTCATTGCATCTTGTACATATTAGAGTAGTTTTAATTCCTCTAAGTGTTTTTCAACATATTATCTTATTGGTAGTATATATCCTTTCCCTAAGTTCTTTACACATTTTTTCTTATCTTTGGGTGGATTTTGTTGTTGCACAATAATTCATGGAGGAATCAAGTGAAGTATGTTGTGGGAAGAGTTTCAAAGTTTCAAGCATCATTTGCAAGGCCCGACAAATCAAAGGTAGAGAAAATAAAATAAGATTTTGGGATAGTTTGACAAAGCATATCCAAAATACCCAACAAATTAGCTTTCGAAGTAGAACATAGCACTCGCTGCATTTTTTCATGATTTTAAGAGCAATGGAGTGGAAAATCCACTTTATTTCAGCATTCTACTCTCATTAAATCCAATTCGTGATATTTTTCATGAGTAGGTGATCGGTTCAAACAAGGTAGATTAATACTAAGGCCGACGTTGTTTCATGTGGTTTCATGGATAGAAATTTCAAGTTGAAGATAAATTTTGAATTATATCAAGCTCAACTCCATGCCCAATGGTGCTCTAGGTTACTGGTCTTCTTATTTAGTAGGAAAATATCCACATGTGAGCTCTAGAAATCACCGATTAGTAAGAAATTATTAAAAACTGAAATTATACATCCTTTCGTGTGTCTCTTTTACAAACCTCAGAATGTGACATGACTTGGACAGCCCGGATGACTTGAAGTCTAGGTGCTTCTCCAACGTGAGTGAGCCCTTCACCGAGAGAATGATCGATTTAAAATTTTCAAAAAGGGATGTGGGGATGATGGATTTATGGATAGACAAAGTGGGGTTATGTGGACATTAGGATGAGATCAAGGGGATGCTCATGAAATAGGAGTGCAAGAGATCCGATAGGATTTCTAGCTTGTTCTGAAAGAGGGGGTAAGGCTCTATTTATAGCTTGAAAGTGAGGCTAATTCAAAGGTTACAGGGTAATCATGGTTTGGAAAAGTAAGCATGATTAAGTGAGTGGGAGACATGAGGAATGGACCTGAATTATACATGAATATTTAATTCACAAGTGGGGGACATGGGGAATGTTTAGCACGTGAGGAGGATTAAGTTTAATTAGGGACTAAAAGGATTAATTAATGAACTAATATTGATTAATTCAATGTGGTTTTTTGTGGGAAATGGGATGGGAAGATTTATTGATTTAGAAGAGGTGTGAAATTTGGGTATCTACATTTTTCCCTATTTGGAAGGGTACTATGAAAGTAGTGTACTTTTAAAGAAAGTAAATGAAATGGATGAATATGCCCCAAGTGGCTAGATTTAAGGTTTTAAAGAGATTCTTATTAAGGAATGTGTTCATTTTATAAGAAGTTATTTAGAGGAAGAAAAGAGAAAGCATCCTCTAAGAAAAAAGTGGGACCGAATTTTTCTTGTGAGAATGGGGGAAGAATTCAATCTACTTTTTCTAAAAAAAAAGTAGAGCAAAGGTTTGTTTGTGAGAATGGAAGGTGGTAGATGATGAATGTTATGGTATCATTGAATACAAAAATACCATGGAAAGATGTGATTAGGGAAATATGTGATGATTCCCCCTCGAGAGGGCTGATGAGAATGGGGTGTAAGAGAATGGAGTGGCTACAATACAAAAATGGGGAAATATTTTAATCAGCCTTGAATGCTAGGTGTGAAGATGTGTTGAAGGACGTAATGATTGAGAGTGGAAAGAGAGAAACAAAGGAATGGACAAGAGTAGTGGTTGATTATGGGTAGGTGAAGAATGAGGAAAGAAAATTCAGAGAGGTGAAGGAGATAAGGGTATGGAATAGAGCGGATGGAGATGGAGGAGGAGAAAAAGGGAATGAAAGAGGTGGAAGAGAATAAGAGAGAAGGATGATAGGAGAAGAAGGGAATGAGGAAGGATGAACAAGAAGAAGATGAGATGAGATGAGAGAATATGACAAAGTAGAGGGTGAAATCATAAAAAGGGAGAGAGAGGTGCAAAATGAAGGTAGTGGAATATAAAATATACAGTGAAGAGGTATGGATGAGATAAAGGGAGAGAAATGATCGAAAATGAAGGAGATGAAGAATTTAAAGAAGATGAAAGAGATGATAGAGAAAGAAGAAAAAAGAAACTATACGAGATCGAAAGATATGGAGAATATCGAGACATGAAGAGAAACAAGTACACAATGGCTGAAAAGGGTAGAGGTGGTAGAGAAAAGAAGGGGAGGGGAGGAGGAAGGTGAAAATGATGGGAAAAGAAGATATGACAAATCAGATATAGGGAGAAGATTGAATGAACCAAGTCATCATGGGGAAGACCAAGGTAAATAATATGGGACACACCGCATGGAGATGCATGTGGAGGATGAAGGGATAAAAAGGATTGGATAACAAGAAAGAGACATGGTAATGATGGGGAAGTAAGGAGGAAGAACAAGGGAAAAAGAGGAAGAACATATAAAGAGAAATGGATACAAACACGAAGAGTTGGAAGGAGGAGAGGATAAGAGAGGAAATGATGTAGAAGGAATGGAATCAAGAATAGGGATATTCAAAGTGAGAGTGGGTAACATCAAACATGTAATGAGAAGAAAGAGGGGATAAATGACATGGAATGGAAAATCCATAGAGATGTGTGAGATGAGGATAAGAGGATTACAATAAAATATAAAAAGGATGTATGATGAGGAAAATAAAGATATTGACAAGGGTGATGGGAAGATGGAGAGGTGGCAAAGAAGTGACAAAAGGGTGGAGGTGGAGAAAATGGAGGGGAGGAAAGAGAGAATGGGGGATAGAAGAGGTAATGCCAATGAAAGAAAGTTAGGGGAAGACCAACAATAATTATTGTTGGTGAATAATGGGGAAAGAATGGAGAAGGATAAAGAGAGTGAAAAAGGTAATGGAGAATGATGAGGAGTGATTTTTAGGGGTCGACCAAAAATAATTATTAGAGTGGAATAAGTGTGTTAGTATGGGTATGATGGATGAGGAAATGGAATATGATGATGAAAGAATGTTAGGGGAAACCAACAACAATGATAGGTAGACATGGGAGTGGATATGTGGGAGAATTCAAGAAGATGGAGTGGAAAGAGTAAAGAAATGAGGAGTGATGATTTGTGACAAGATGAAGGTGAGGAGAGGATGCAGAGGATGAGGATGAATGAGGTGAAGGTAAAGAAAAATATATGGAAAGAATGGAAGAGAGAGATGAAGAACGATAGAACAAGGAGGGGAAAATGGGGGAAAGGGACATGATTATGAGTTGAAGATGGTGGATGTAATATGAGATATGATAGTCGAGAAAGGGTAATGGTAGGAGGAAAATTTGGTTAGTAGGGGAGACTAGGAGGAAGTAACGATCAATGAAGGAATGATGAGTGAGTAGAAGGTGAAGTCTAGAATGAAAAATCCATCTTAAGGGGAACCCTTAAGTAAGATAGTCATGTGGTGGAAGTGATTAAGTAAGATTTCCAAGCAAGGGATGATGGAGATGAAGAGTGGGAAAACAGGAGGTGAAGTTGGCAAGAATGTAGGAGGTGGTGAGAGGATGTGATGATGGGGAATGATGAGAAAAAGTGAAGGGTGAGGATGTGTAGTGATGGGGGAGTGCAAGATGAAAAATCATCCTTAAGAGGAACTCTTAAGTAATATCGTCATGCCACATGAGTGGTTAAGTAAGATCGCCAAACCAACAATGATGATGAATGGGAAAGAAGAGACAACAATGTAGTGTGCATGGGGATAAAACAGTTAGTTAGAGAAGATGATGACAACGAGGGAGGGAAGTATGGAGGGAACTTGTATGGATGGGGAAGTGCAAGATGACAAATCATCCTTAAGAGGGACTCTTAAGTAAGATTTCCATGTTGCATGAATGATTAAGTAGGATCGCCAAGCCAAAGATGAAGAAGAAGAATGATGGGAAGAAGGTCCACAGTAAGCAAAGAACTGAGTGATTGATGGAGGAGGTGGAGGTATGAAAAGATGGACTGAAGGGGAACCCTTAAGTAAATTTTCCATACTATGAGAATGTGTAAGTAAGATTACCAAGCAAAAGATGGATACTAGGAAGAATGAGAAAAGAGGAAATGGTGTATGCAAGAATGGAATGAGGGGTGAGAGGTGGTGATAACAAGGAAGGAAGGAAACAAATGAGTGTAAGATGAATGGATGGAGGAAGATATATAGTGAGGAATAAAGATTGTGAGGGGAATCCTTAATTGGGATGCCACTGTGGTGGGAGTGATGAGACAAGTATGTCAATCAGAAGAGGTGGAGTGGAAAGATGTATGTGGTGGTGATTGTTGTATGAGGAAAGAGGAAATGGTGGAGAAGTTTCTACAATGGGAGGATCTGAGGAAGAGGGTATACCTCAAATAAGAGTCCCACATTGTATGGATGGTTAAGTAAGATTGTCAAGCTGAAAGTGGAAGAATGGAAGGGAAATACATAGAGTGGTGAAGGGGGACACAAATTTTGAGAAGGATGATGTGGGAACAAGTGGCAGGAGGGTAGAAATGAGGAGAGAGGATAATTGGATAAAATATAGGTTAACCACGGTGGGGATGAGGTGTTGTAGGATAGTGAACTATGCATGAGAAAGATCCTCAAGTAGGATTCAAAAACTGCAACAATGATCAAGTAGGATTCCCAAACCGGAAAATGTATTAGTAAGGGTGAATGGTTGGGGTGAAAATTAAATTTTCAATCAAGTAGGAATATACTCACATGAAGAAAGCATCTTAAATATATATAGGATGCATCGTGATATAAAATATCATGATGAATAAACCGTAACATGCATGAGGGCATAGATGAGGCCATGAAAATATATGATGCCCCGCACGATAAAGAAAATGTAAGAGAGCATAGACAAGGGCCATCAAAAGGATATGATTCCCATGTATGATATATAATCATATAAGAGAGTAGTTATATACAACAGAATCATATTAGAGGGAACATCAGGATACATAAAATCAAGATGCCCCATGTAATATATTAAGACACAAGATAACAAATAAACTTGTAACTAATAATTCAACACAAGAAATTTTCAAACATGTCCCTAATGTGTTCCACAATGATGATTGATTAGATGTGCCCCCAAACAGGGATACAATGATTCAAAATGGATTAGGTCATTATCATCAAACAAGGAAACAATGAAAGCCAAAATCTGCCCCAATTGAGGATTCACACAAGGAGAAGTTATATGGGTGTTAAAGTCATAAATTGGTTGGGGAAAGGAGTTCAAAGTTGGAAATGTGTTGCTTGTTTGGACATTTTTCTTAGGATTTCTTTGATTATTTGAATGCTTTTGGGATTTTAAAGAGTTTTCTAATGTTTTTTTGGATTATTTGAGATTTTTCAAATATTTTGGTATTTTTGACATTTTACGAATGTTTTTGGATGTCTTGAGATTTTATGCTAGAATGCAAACTTCTTATGAGAAGTGATAAGCCATGGTATCATCCACATGTACATTATTCTTCGTGCTAACTTATGATTCAAATAATACAATTTTTTTCACTCTATTGCGTGACTATGCTAGTGATGAGATGATGAAAAATAATTCCAAATCTGTTCTTAACTTTGTATAACTAGTAAGATGTGAGGCCTCATCACTAAGAGTCAAAGATGTGGAATGTATATAATGAATATAGAGACAAGTGTGAACAATGATCCATTTGGGAAATTTTGACTCAATTCCTCTTAAGGTTACTGAACCAATTTCGAAATGACTTTCACTTTATAGGTCACTTACTAGACTTAGACTATTACATGGCCTACTTGATTGGTAAGATTTTGAGGTGAAGGGATAGTTCTCTCTTCACTTAGGCATCTAAATTACTTCTTGGGGATTTTATAATTGTAAGCACTTTCAGATTTATAAGATTTTTTTATTTTTGTAGTGACCCCTTATGCCTTGCCCCATGCCACCAATAAGAGGCAAGAGTTCATCACCAAAGACAAGACATAGGTGAGTATTAATAATTTTATTGATTTTTATGATTTTTCAAGTATGAATGACCCTCTACACTTTGCACCATTCCATCAGTAAGAGGAAAGGGTTCACCACCAAAGACAAGACATAGACAAGTAAGGGCACCTTCCTCCACTCCCAATCTCACACTACTAGTAAGAAGTGTGGGCTCAACACCAAAGACTATGAAGGATGAAAGGTGTGACAGTTAATTATTCATAAGTTATTTGATTGATTGACTTGTATTATAGTGTTTTTATTTGGGAAGGAACATCTACCCCCAATCTCAGCCCCACACGACTAGTAGGATGTGAGGGTTCAACACCAAAGATTGAGATGGGTGGTCAAATGAACTAGGTACATAAGTTTAGAGCATTTTTGTGAAAGAGAGAATTGTTTTAAGGGGATATATTACCATCAATAAGATTTTAGGTATGACCATAGGCGAAAGAAGCCAAAAATGGGAGAAATTATAAGAAGTATGAGATAAAAAGACTTAATAGGATCTATATTAACACTTGTCTCATGATGATGAATATGAAGATGTGATTTTTATAATGAGAATATCTTCCAATGGAGTGAAAAGTTTAAAATTATTTGGAGATAAGTCAGACACAAGGAATGTACATGTGGTTTATCCTAGGATAGAGAGTACCTCAGGAATAAAATTTCTTTAGATGAAGTGCATTCATTAGTTCGTCAAGTTCTTGACCATATTCAATGGCCAACTTATAGGCTCCAGAGCCAAATTTAGCTGTGATTACATAGGGTCCTAACTAATTAGGTTCAAATTTTCCTTGTTTTTCTCATTATTTGTTGTGTTATTTTGATTTTCTTTGAGAACAGGATCACCAACCTTAAACTCTCTAGGATTTAATTTTTATGATAGTTATGTTGTAGCTGGTTTTGATAGACTTGAAGGTGATTAAGAGCATTAAGTCATATTTCATTGAGAAGCTCGAGTTCATTAAGTCATGATTTTTGATAATCATCTTCATTGATTACATATTTAAGAGATATTCTTAAGGATGAGAGTTCAACCTCAACAGGTAAAATGGCTTCATAGCCATAAACAAGGGAGAATGGGGTGGCTCCCGTAGGTGTGTGGTAGGATGTGTGGTAATCCCAAAGAGCAAGGTAAATTTGGGTGTGACAATTTCTTCCATGTGTATCAAAAATTTTTTCCATGATGGATTTTAAATTTTTATTGGTTACTTACTTGGTCATTACTCGGGGGTAGTATGGAGTAGACCATTTAAGTTTGATGTGGAAACATTTGGCAAGGTATTTTACAAGATGGTTTTTAAATGATTTTCCATTATCCATGACAATGGAGGATGGAATGCCAAATTGACAGATGATATTATTAAAAATGAACTTTGATATTTGGCTTCCAGTAATGTAGGTGAGAGGCATAACCTCTACCCACTTGGTGAAGTAATCGGTAGACGGTAATGATGAACTTATGTCCATTAGATGATGTTGGTCTAATTTTACTGATGAGATCAAGCCCCCATTGAGATAAGGTCCAAGGTGTTGTGATTGGTTGTAATGATTGAGAAGGTGCATGGATAAGGTTGCCATGTTTTTGAAAAGCCTGACATTGTTTGACAAAAAGGCATGCATCATTCTCCATGGTGGGCCAATAGTACCCAACACGTAGGATTTTCTTAGCTAGAGCCATACCATTTGTGTGTGCTTTGTAGATACTAGAGTGGAATTTAGTTATAATTCTAAAGGCCTCCCTTTGATTAAGACATCGAAGTAGGGTGCCATCGTAACCTCATCCATAGAGAGTGTCTACTAAAATGGTATAACAGAGGCTCACATGTGCTAAATCACATCTTTGTTTAGGTTTCATGTTGGTAGGGAATGCTTTGTCACAGATGAAAGTGTAAATATCATGGTACCAAGGATTTTAGGACCCATGATTTCACATACCATAGTAATTTCAAGTAGATTATAAACAGGTGTTATGAAGTGTTCTATGAGAAAGTGTTCTGAGATTAATTGGATGTGATTTCTAACAAAGATCTGATAGTTCCCATAACATATGTGGATTTATTATGAATTCTAGGGATTTAGTCAAAAATAATTAACCAAAAACAACTTTAGAGGCTATCTACCATGCATTTATATGGAATAAGATTTTCATCCTTGACATAACCTTCGTTTAATGATAAGTAATGGGTCACCAAATATAGCCAACTCTTTAAGGTTCCATGATATAACAAATTTTGATACCACTATGAGAGCTTCATACTCTACGATATTATTGGTATGTGGGAATGCTAATCAAAATGATTTGGGGATAACATGTATGTCAGTGTGATAATTAAAATACCAACTCCGATCTGTGGAGGTTCTAAGATCTATCAAAGAATAATGTCCAAGCTTGTGTTATATCTATGTGTAAGAGATCTTCATTAGGAATTGTAAAAAGGAGTGGTTTTGGTCTAGGAAGAGGTGCCTCAACAAGTTGATTTGTGAGGGCTTGTCCTTTAATATCTCTATATGGAATTAATTTGACATCAAAATCACTAAGTAGAATGATCCAAATGGACATTCTTCCCGTAAGAATGGGCCTAGACATGAGATACTTGAGAGGATCAACCTTAGCGATAAGTTTAGTTGTATGATTGAGCAAGTAATGACGTAGTTTATGGAATGTGAAAGTGACTCCAAACATAATTTTTTGATTTTGGAATACCTTACCTCATGCTCAATGAGTGTTTGACTAAGATAGTAAATTACCTGCTCTTTTTCCTAATCATTATGTTGTGCTAGTAAATATCCTATGGCAAGTTCAATGGCAAATGTTTAGAGAAGCATGGGTTTATCTGTGACTGGTGACATAAGGACATGTGGACTAGAGAGATATTCCTTTAGTTTGGAGAAAGAGTCTTGGCAATCTTGATTCCATTAGAATTGTGCATATTTCTTAAGTAATTGATTAAAATGATGACACTTATCAACCAATTGTGATATGAAACGTCAAATGGATTGGATTTTTCCTTGGAGACTGTGTAATTGTTTGAGATTCTGGGGAGGCATTTCCATGATGGCTTTGACCTTTGTGGGATCAAATTCTATACCTCTTTAGAGACAATGAATCCTAATAATTTTCTAGAGGTCACACTAAATACACATTTCTTAGGATTAAGTCAAACCTTATACTCTTGCAACCTTTGAAAGATGCATCTCAACACACCTAGATGACCTATCTGTGTTTTAGATTTGGCTAGAATATCATCAACGTAGTTTTGCATGATATCATGTAACATATAATGAAAGATAACCATCATGGCTCATTGATATGTGGTGCTTGCATTTTTCAGCCCAAAAGGCATGACCTTATAACAAAAGGTGCCCCATGGTGTTGTATATTTTTTTTTGTGTCAATCTTCTTCAGTGATGCATATTTGATTATAGCTAGAAAATCCATCCATTAAGGAGAGAATTTCGTGGCTTGCAATAGAGTTGAAAATCATGTATGTTTGGCAGGGGAAAGTCATCTTTTGGACAAGCTTTGTTAATGTCATGAAAATTTGTGCATACCCTAATGCCGGAGTTTTCTTAGATACATGCACTATATTTGATATCCATTCAGAATATCGATTGGTCTTATAAAGTTTTCCTTTAATAGTTTTTGAAGTTCAACCTTTACAAGTAATGCTACCTTGGGATGTATTTTACGTAATTTATATTTTATAGGATTTGCATCAAGATGTAATATGAGGTGATGTACTACAAGAGACGGGTATAATCCTGAAATATCTTTGTAGGTCCATGTGAAAATGTCTTGAAATTTGATGAGGAGTGCCGTGAACTCTACACATTCTTGGTCGAGACAGACTGATGCCGAGTTGTAAAATTTTTGGTTGTTCGAGTGTACCAATGTTAATATATTTGGTTTCCTCAACCAACATTTTGAATGAATATTTTTCTAAATTTTTTTCTAGTGGTTGATGTAATCCATTAGTTTAAGGTGATTTAGAGGAATTAGTATTAGGGGAAACACATGGTTTTTGTTTGAAAATTTGAGTCTTTTTACTAATATGTTTTTGGGATAGTGTGGTGACGAGGTTTTTACTATGGGAAATTTTATTCTTCCACTTCTTATTTAAGGTTTCATAAGGTAGAGGATTGGAATATTCTAATTCTTTGCCAAAGTAGGAAAATTCATCAAGGTTAATATTAAATCCTTTTTATGATCAGAGAGGGGAATTTGATTACGAGTTCCAAGGAACTCTTCAATGGCCTCATCATTTTGAAACATATCCATGGCCACATGATGTAATTAATCGTGATAAATGAGAGTTGGGTGAAGAATCTCAAAATCAATGACGTTGATGGAAAAATGTTCAAAGTGGAGATTTGTTTATGTAAGGTTTTCATGTGTAGACCCCGCATCACTATCATAATTGGTATCGTCGTCATAACTAATATTAATATTGGAAATGCATTAAATATATTGAAACCAAGGCTATGTTTACCATGATTTTTAGTAGAAGTGTCTGGATCTAAGTGACCTTGTTCATTCTTACGATTCCTTTACCCTTCCATTATATGTTTCTCATTATTTGATGAGCTTTGGTAAATTGGGGGCTCATAATAGGAAGTGAGTTCGTCATTGTATAACCAAGATCCCAAGGAACTTGGAATATGTTCTTCATCAAGATAACTAAACTTCTACTAAACTAACTGACCAAAGATGTAAGTGGGAGGGGTTATGATATGAGAAGCATTGGGTTTACCATATTTTTGTGGGGATTTACTAATGTAAAAATAGTTCTCAATGTTTTAAAATTGGTATTCAACACAAACCTTATCAATGATTTTAAACGTATGTGTCGAAGAATCGATAGGTACCTCGCATGATGTAGATTGAAGTTTATTAGGTTTAAAATATGGAGATAATGGGTTATAGGAAGAGGAGGGTGGATTAGAGGAAGAATCTTGATTAACATAAGGATGTGACATTTTAAAAAAGAGGTATTATTAGAGAGGAGGATGGTTGTTAGATGAAGAGGATGGTTGTTAGATCAAGATAACTAAACTTCTACTAAACTAACTCGACCAAAGATGTAAGTGAGAGGGTTATGATATGAGAAGCATTGGGTTTACCATATTTTTGTAGGGGATTTACTAATGTAAAAATAGTTCTCAATGTTTTAAAATTGGTATTCAACACAAACCTTATCAATGATTTTAAACGATGTGTCAAAGAATTGATAGGTACCTCGCATGATGTAGATGAAGTTTATTAGGTTTAAAATATGGAGATAATGGGTTGTAGGAAGAGGAGGGTGGATTAGAGGAAGAATCTTGGTTAACATAAGGATGTGACATTTTTAAAAAAGAGGTATTATTAGAGGAGGATGGTTGTTAGATGAAGAGGATGGTTGGTTAGTGGAAGAGGGAGGGTTTTTAGATGAAGAGGGTTGATTAGAAAAAAAGATGGATTAATAGATGAAGGTTTTGGAATATGTTTAGGAAGTGTATCTCAGTATCAATACACGTGATGTTAGAAGAAGTATTATACGTGGTGGGGAGGATTTTTCTTGCATGATGGACAATAGTTAGCATTTTTATACCATCCTTCAAGGAGTTTGCAATACTTGAAGGGTTGGGTGTCATGGATGCAATGTAAATTCCTTATCCAAGTGGGGGAATTTAATACACTGGTGGTATGTGGATGGAACAAATTTCATGCCTTGAATTCATAATCGATCGAGTTGTCTAAGGTGACTGGTCTAACCATAAGTGGCAATGTGATTGTGCCTATGGATTGTCTTTCATTATTATCATATCCACGAATGGTTATGATATCATTTTGTAAGTTTTCTTTGGTGTAACCAAGACATCGTAGTAGTTTCATGGAGAAAATGTTTAATGTTTCTTTTTGATAGATAATAGTTGGAAAAAGGCTCCAAGGACCTATTATAAAAGATATTACATTAAGGTTCCACTTGAAAAAAATGTCCATAAAAAAACATATAAAAACCGGACAGAGAGTAAAAAGGCATTGACCCAAAGGAAGCCCAACAGAAATAAAAACCAACAGCAATGAGACCACTCCATCAAAAAAAAGTTAGCAATGAAGCCTCATACACACTTAGCCCTAGTTTGCAAGATGTGACCAACACCATCCCCCTAGAAATCATCCTCATAAGAAGAGGTGATATCCACCGCCTCTTTTGAAAACATTTTTACCTTTATCCACAACAATTAACCCCTGAAGGGTCTCAACCCTATTCTCTAAAACCTTCACCTTGACATTTGTCCTCTGCAAACCCCGCAACAAATTCCGATTCTAAGCTTTTACCTAGCTAACTATGTCCTCGAGGGCCTCAATCTTACTAGTGAAGAAGCTAAATATTGTATTTCCTTCCACCAGGCTCTCTTTAGGTATGTTCTCATCAGCAACCCCAACAAGGTTTTGTAAAGCAGTCACCACATCCACCTCCTGCATATCTCTATCCTTCATTTCCTTTAGCCTAATTCTATTGGAAAGAGAAATATGGTCCTCCCAATCATTCCCCAAATGAATACCGACCCCTAGTCTGCAAATTCAGCTTTCCTAACTTAATCAATATAATAATTAAATCTTGATGAAGAATGACCTCCGTTTTCTCCTCTTTACATTTTTTAACTGACAAATTCAGGGAGTTAAACAAGTAAAAGGGAATACTCATTCTCCTTCCTCTATGAAAATGGTTCAAGAGCATTAAGTGTTGAGAATGCATCTTCTGGTACTTACCATCCAATGTTATATACTTCATAATGTAGAAACAGACCTTGGCCGACCTCCCTGACAGAGATTTCCGAGCAATACCATCTTCCATGAAACAAATCTTCTCATCACTTTCTAGAAAAATATGCACTTCCTCTTGAAGATGAGATCTATCCTTGAAAAATTAACATCTTCCACAGTCCATCTTGGTCATATTACCAATGAAATCCTCAGACACCAAGAAACTCACACCCCTTATAGAAATAAACCCATTATTCCAAGCCAAAGCAAACTCTGAACAAAATAAGAAATACCACCATCCTTAAACAAATCTCAAAGAAAGGAATTCCTCTCCAAACTAGTCGATGAGGATGGGTCCACCCTAACCCTAGCCCTAGCCATCTCAAACTGACTATTGAATTAAACTTAGAGAAACCTACATAAAAACTTGAACCAAACCTTTGAATAACCATTCCCAACCAACGCGTGCGATGTTATGATTGTGACAATAAATCTCACCCATGGTGAATTTATTTCCCCTGAGGCACAAATCCTATTCTCACACCCAAAATTGTCTTTCTGCATTTAACATGGCCTTCATACTTTGGGGTAACTCCACATCATCCCACCACCACCTTCTATGATGGATTTGAATACCGATATTAGCTAACGTGTCATCTTACACATATTAGCTTCCCGAAACACATGATTAAAAATAATATTTTTAAAATTTACAAGCATAGTCTTAAAATCTCTTATAATAGAATCTATATTAATATGGTGCTTAGAGAATCCTTTCATTGCATTAATAGAAAATGTTCAATGTTTCTTCATTGTCAACTAGTACATGCTTAATCTTGTGATGGGTGATAAAAGCTTCTACGTATAAGGACTAATTGTTAGAAAGGTTGGGGTTAAAAAGGTATGCAAGAACAAATGATAAGATAGGATTTGGGGTTGAAATATTTGCAATTAGAGATTGAAATTGTTGTGAGTTGATGTTATGTGGGACACATACATCATTCAATGCATGTGTAAGAATACATTGTAATGTGGGAGAAGATTTTAGTAATTCCATGACAAAAATTTGTGTGTGGTCTTTTTGAATTGCTTGATGATGTTGAATGAAGACGTAGGTTGGGAAGTGGAAGTGGTTGTGGATTTAGATGTTAGATGAGGAGGTGGTATAAGAGAAGAAGTAACAAATTGTTTTTGGTAGAGACCCACATTTTCTTCCTCGTATAGTGGTTACCATGTAGTCAGATTTGATTTTTATTGTGGCCATTAGATCTTGATCATAGTTTATCATTGAGATGACTAAGTCATACTCAAAATTGTTTAACGATTTTCCCTTGTCCTTTGAATTGTCATCATATTTAGGAAATTGGTTTTTGAAAACATTTATCTTTTCATTAGGGGTTTTGGTATTAGAGGTTTTTTCAACCTCTATAACTCCACGTTTAATCAAGTCTTGTACATAATGGTGGAGTTACATGCATAGATATGTAGAATGACCTTTGATGCGATGGTATTCAAAATATTTGTTGTCTTTATACCAATTTGGTTTGGGTTTCCCTTCTTCAAAGGGTTTTATGATGGGATATGTGATCATATTGGAACTTGCCAAGTGACGAAAGACACTAGATAATATTTCTCCAAGTGGAGTGAATTGTTCACTTAGAATTCTCGAGGAGAAACCTCCTTACGAGGAAGAAATATTGGTTTTTTGTTGGGTTTATTTGTGTTGGGTGGATTATTTTTAATATTTTAAATGTAATGAGAATTGGTAATGCCATCATTAACTACATTTCTATTTCGATTGAAGAATTTATATTTCTCTTGATTTTGAGGTGTGTCCTTGGGGGGTTGGTCCCTAAAGGGTGGTTTAAGTAAGCCCTTAGAAATGAGGGATTTCTCAATTTGTGTCCCTTTTCAATAACTTATTTTAAATTGTTTAAACAATTTATCTGCATATGAAATGATAATTCCATGTTGAGATTTGGGATGAAGATGTTGATCAATTGTCTCTTTGGTATAGAGCAAGGGAATCTGCTTGCAATCTCTTGTCAACATTTTAAAAAGGATGTAAATTTCTCGTTTGGCCTTTTCTTAGTATTTAAATGGTTAAGCATGGTCTCCTTAGAGTCCAAGTTAAAGGAGAAATATTTAACAATTTTTTATGATAGATCTGCGAAAGTCACGATGGACCCTTTGGAAGATGAAGGAACCAATATAAGGCATGTCCTCCTAAGATCTTAGGAAATAGACATAAAATATATACATCATGGTAAGCTAATTCCTGAAATTGCATGAAGAATTATTTCACATGTTCGCATGGGTCACCTTTTCCTTTGTATTTGTCAAATTTGGGGGTTTTAAAGTATGACGGAAATGGTAAATACAACATCTCTTTATCAAATGGGTAGGGGAGTTCTTTGAAATTGAACTGTTTTGACTATTTTTGTAACCACTGAATGGTTTCTTTCATATTTTTCCATTCTTATGCGAATGGAGAGTCATGTGATGGGGTATCAAGGACTTTGTGAGTATGTTGTTTGAGATTGTGATCATGTGACTTTTCATTGAATAATTTGACATTTGAAGAGTTATTTCGTTTAGGGTCATTTGTTGTTTCATTGTGGTGACTTGATTCACCATTGTCTATAAGTTTGGTTAAGTTTTCTATCCTAAAATTAGGAGGTAGCTTTTCTCCCATGGCTAGGATGTAAAGTAGGTACTCATTTTTGTTTTGTTCTAATAGTTTATCTACCTGCTCTTGTTCTTCTTGACTGATTTTAGGTTACATCACATCTTCATCATCATTTTCATGGTCTATATGACCAATTAGAGATTCTTTTGATGGCATGTGAGTACCATGACTAGATAGCTATGTGCTTGATTAAGCTTTAAAATAAGCTAGAAGTTTAAGTGAACATGATTTAGCATGAGCTAGCACGGGTTTGTTTTAGATTTGGCTTGAACAAGATCTTAAGTGTTGATGGAAAGAGTAAACTCAAACAAGTTAACTCAATATGGGTGTGATATAGCTCAAAACGAGCTATGAGGGGATTTGTGTTGGATGTAGTTTAAATAAACTCGACAGTTGATGGCATATGGAGTGAGCTCAAAAAAGTCACTCAATACTAGTCAGATATAGCTCAAACAAAATATGAAGGATTCATTAATAGAGTAGCTTAAATAAGCTATACAATTGATGACATATAGAGTGAGATCAAACAAGTCACTCGGTAGTAGTTAGATATAGCTCAAATAAGCTATGAAGGATTTTTTTGTGTAGGAGATTAATCAAACTCGACAATTGAAGACATAAAGAATGATCTAAAACAAGTAAGTCGATATAGGTTTGATATAGATTAAAATAAGCTATGATGAATTTGTTTCTTAGTTAATGAGTTGACATTAATGTAATATTTTTATCATGTCTTATTAATTCAATCATTTGTTTGATATTGAAGTGGTTTTGAAATGTTTTGTGGAACACACTAGGACTTAAAATTTAAGATAAATATAATTGTATCATTCAATTTTAATGATAAGAACAATGCTAAACTAACTTGTTTACAAACAATAAACAATCATGTTCATATGATGTTTTGGTTCAAAAGGAAGATCCATCGGGAATAATCATTGTTTTGTAGATCATGCAACATGCAATATGTTATGAAATGGGAAGATGCAAACTCTTATCACTCCAAATAGATACGTGTCCTATGATATATTCTAGTATTGATATACCTAATTCATGGGGATAGAATTGGTACAGGGAACCCTTAGGATACTAGAGGAGACTCACCAATTCTTACTTACCTACTTCAGAGTGAATCACCACGTAGGATTTTGAAAAGGTGGAAGGTGATGAGGGGAATGGAAGTGTGTATGGTGTCCTTATTACTCCCTAAATATTTATAGGGATGATGCCCAGACTTCATTATTACAAATATTTAGGCATTACTTATAGTCATCCCAATCACGACAACATTTCTTATAAGCAGGGACCAGAGGTGAGGTATATACTTGAATGCTTTTGAGATTGAGTCTCAATGTGCAATGCAAATGTAAATGTTGGTGGTGCATGGTAATGAAGTCCACATCACTAGTGTAGCGTAGGTGGTGATGAAATCCACTTCCGCTACGTGCAAAGACAAATGATGATTGGTGATTAACAAAAAAATTTCGGTCAAACTTATAATAAAAGCACTAACTGAAAATGAAAACATATATGAGTGTGATTATTTTGTTTTTTTAGCAGTTTTAGAAATTGTTCTTTGACTAAGGTAATTTTGTGGGAAGGTTGTAAAAGATTTTTGTTTTTGGAAAAATTCCAAGCAATGCGTTCCCGCACGAAACAAATTAGTAGTTTTCCTATGATAGAAGTGTTAGAAATGATCATGGCCACTTTTTATTTTCCATATCACTTGAAGGCACAAGAAAAGTGTAGGCATGATTGTAATCAAAACGGAAATGGTTAGAAATGCAATTGAAATTTATTAATCATCAAGGAAAAGAAACTAAATATAGTAAAAAAGATTAGAAGTGTTAGGAGAAAATAGATGATCATGGCCACTTTTGATTTTCCGATCACTTGAAGGTGCAGAAAAGAGCATACAAGGTCGCGATTGAAAACAAAAATGGTTAGAAATGCAAATCAAATATAACAATAATAAAGGAAATGAAACTAAATCTAGTAAAAAAATTAGAAATGTTAGGAAAAAATAGATGATCATGACCGCTTTTGATTTTCCAGATCGCTCAAAGGTGTAGGAAAAGAGCATACATGGTCGTGATCGAAACAAAAATTGTTAGAAATGTGACTAAAATCTAGTAATGATCGAGAAAAGGAAACTAAATCTAGTAAAATGTGGTGATTTAATTAAATTAATTGTGATGGACAAATGTGTGAACAAAAGATATTAGTTCAATTTTTTTAATGTGTCTTTGGCTAAGGAGTCCTACAAAAATATTATTAGTTTTCTAAGGCAAAAAAGAGAAAATGACAAAAAATAACACATGTGCATTTTCGATTCTCAAATTGCTAGTAAATAGTGCGAGAGAAGAGCATACGTGTGGAGGGTTGTGATTAGCCTCACAAAAAGGAAAAAATGACAACATGTTTACAAAATTCACCAAAAACATTATTCAATGATGGCAAAGTGATTAAATGATAATCAAATGGTTAAAAAGTGACACCATGTGGTCGAAATGTCCAACATCCCTAGATTCATAACTTTCACGATTTGACAAAATGTTGGAAAACGCAAGTGAAAGGGGTGGTTTGAAGCAGTATATGTTTTGATAATAAGTCTTTGAAAATGGAGGAAATTGACCAAAGTGTCCTAGAGTCTTACAAGATCAAGTAGATCCATTAGTTTAAGTTACCGAAAAGATGATAAAAATAATTTAAAGGTCTTACTTCTTAGAAAATGACCTACTTATATAAATAATAAGCTAATTAATTACTAAAATCTTGGTTTTGAAAAAGAACTAATGATTTTTTTGATGGAATTTTTTTGAAATGATTTTGTCACGTAGAAGGTCTATAATAACAAGTTTGACGATTAGCCTCAAAATGATAATATAGTAAAATAAAAGGGGTCTAATCCAATCTAAAAGAGGTAAGACAATTATATGAATTGATGGCACAAAAATATTCTAAGTGACGATTGAAAACTACCTACACCTCAAAACAAAAATCCTAACTAAAGGAATTAACTAGTAAGATAATAATCTAATTAACTACTCAAATAAAGGAAGTCTTAGTAATTAATTAATTAATAAGAAGTGTTTAAATATATTAGGCTAAAAATAGCATATATCCTAAGTTTGAAATACTATGACGAATATCAAAGGGAGGAGAAGGGCCTTGAAAAACTCTAAAACTTATATGTGATACTTGAAAATCTAAATTTGTGACCTAAGTATTATGTGGTGAGGAAGAGCAAATGGAGCTTGGGATTGAGTGTCTAGCTAAGTAGGAGAGGCTCATAAGGGATGGGTGAGGTGGGATGTCTATTTTAGAGATTGGGGTGGCAAGGATGGAGGCAAGCGGGGGCTCATAATGAGTTCGAGGATGTGTTGTGTGGAGTGAGGTCGATGAGCGACGTGAGGTATATCTACATGAGGATTAGGGTCTATGTGTAAAGGGATTGGTGTGGCAAAGTAGGGAGATTCATAGCTAAGGGAGGGTTTTGTGTTGGGGGTGAATCCATGTAGGTGGGTATGGTTGGGGATGAGGGTTTTGCAGGCGTGATGACTCGATGAGTGGGTCCCCTAGTTAAGGGTGGGGGGATAGGTCTAGGGTCGTGTCATGTCAGGTCACATTGATCTATTTAGCAAGTTAGGGGGTTTTTTGTTGGGTGTTAGGGAGCTGAGGGGTAGGATAATTCAATGAGCAGATCACCGAGATGAGAGGATAGTGGGAGAGATTTAGGATCTAAATAAAAAGTTATATATATTTTTATTTATTGGATTTTATATGTGTTTATTTTTAGGTTTATATAGAATACAAGGAGCCTTTAAAAACAAAAGAATGAATCATTATATATCTAGAAAATGAAGAAAAACCCCTAAGACTAATACAAGACTACAAGATCTTAGTTGTAACCAAGTAACACACCAAACTTAGCAGAGAAAACACTAATATTTTTTGTGTGCTTATAGTACACACATAAAAAAATTTAGACTTCTAAAAATACCTATAAGAAAGTGTTAAGCTAAAAGTGAAATGAAACAAAAAATATCAAAATAATCAACAACTATAAATCAATATTTTTTTAATGAATTTTAAGATGTTTTAGCATACCCGCATGATTACAGGAGAATTAAAAAAACAAAAAAGAAATTGGTTATGAGTTGTTAGTCATTGGTTCTTGTTTTTGGGTGCTCCCGATACTCGCATGAGATAGAATAAAGCAATGAAAAACAACTATAACCAACCAAATAAAAATGTGAGACACACTAGAATATGTATGCAAGAGTTAATCAATATTAGACAAAATGGTTACACGAATGATTATCAAGATGTGAAACAAAAAGGGAATGATGAATAAATGGTTCTCATCAGTGAGGGTTCATGATGTGATAAACAACACTTCCATTACTATTATAATATGCACAGACACCAGAGACACCATGGAGAAAAATCACTTCCCACGCAGTGTAAAAGTTATCCAGAGGATGCCATATGGTATAAAAAAATGAAATGATAATAACGAATATCGGAAGCAAAGAATGGATAAAATAACGATTCATGAAGCCAAAGGTAAAAAGCATGGGTAAGTCCCACTGGGCATACTAGAATGTGAGCTATAGAAATCACCGATTAGTAAACAAATATCAAAAATGAAATTATACCTCCTTTTGTGTGTCTCTTTTACAAACCTCGGAATAGGCAACGACTTGGGACAGTCCCAAAATGCTTGAAATGTAGGTGCTTCAACAAAGTGAGCAAGACCTTCATTACGGAAATGATCAATTTAAAATTTGAACCAAGGGATGTGAAGATAATGGATTTATGGATGGAAAAAGTGGGGTTATGTGGACATTAAGATAGGATCAAGGGGATGCTCTATGCAACAATAATGTAAGAACTCTAACATGATTTCTAGCTTATTCGAAAGAGGGGTAAGGCTCTATTTATAGCCTAAAAGTGGGATTAATTTAGAGGTTTTGGGTAATCATGATTTAGAAAAGTAAGCAGGATTAAGTGAGTGGAGGACATGAGGAATGGACATGAATTAAACATGAATATTTAATTCACAAGTGGGGGACATGGGGAATATTTGGCATGTGAGGAGGATTATGTTTGATTAGGGACTGAAAAGGATTAATTAATCAAATAAAATTGATTAATTCAATGTGGATTGTTGTGGGAAATGGGATGGGAAAATTAATTGATTTAGGAGAGGTGAGAAATTGGGGTGTCTACACCCCAAAATTCACCATACTGTTGCCCAAAAGAACTCTCCTGGGATATTTTGGAAACTTGTATTTCATTGTGGATTTGGCATTATGTTTTTAACAGAACTCACAAGTTCTAGGTGATCCTCTTAAAATTTAGAGAAAATATCCATGGTTGTAGGCTATATGATGTTTCTTTGGATTTCATGACATCATCTCGTAATGTTTACAAAAATTCCTACCTCTTTAAACTTGGGGATTTTTTCGGGGGACTATTTTATGTTTTGCGGTTGCAAGATACACATATGTATTCCAGCTCTAGATCTCTATGGCCTTACTGGGTAGGTCTTTAGACCCCTTGTGTAACTCGACATGCTCAAGCGAGCATGCATTCCCCACACCGAGCTCTACCGCATTCTTTAGTGGGCCCACGGGATTACCTTGCAAATTTGCATGCTCATATGAGTATGCATTCCCTACCCCAAGATCCATTTCATTCCTTTGCATAATTACTAGATACCCTTGTAACTCTGCGTATGCTCATGCGAGCATGCACCCTTGCCACGACTCTCCTCTCTTACAATATGATACCAGATATCCAAAACAAACCAAGAGGATACACATGATGGAAAGTCAAAGTGGCCCCTACGGTCCAAGGTCTCAATCCCATGATTAATCAAATGGTGACAGAGTCACCATTCGGGGATTCTTCGAGGATTTTAGGCTCCATGATTTCAAATCCCCGAAATAAAACAAGGAGGATTATAGCTTGGTTTTGGCAAAGTCAAGGCGATCTAGAGAAATATGGCACGAGATAGGGGAAAAATATAGAATAGATTGAGCAGCTCAATGAGGTCATGCATCATCATTATGGTGAAATTCAAGGAAGATGCACCCAGGACATGAGGTCCACAGTAATCAACTAAGGTTGATAAAAAATTTAGGTTTTTGGGGGTTTAAACAAAAATTAAGTGATGTGTAATATGTAAACAAACTCCAATCCCCCCATAACTAATAATAGGATGATACATGGATAATGTCAAACCAATGCACACGTAGGAAGAGGCAATCAAAATAGCCAACCAAAATCCACCACATGTCACATTCATGTGTAATGCAACTTGTATAACTTTAAATCACCATAAATTCTTCCTCAATGCTCCAAATCACTCAAACTTGGTATCGTTATAAAGATCTTGTCCTACTCTTCATCATGAAATCATGAAAATAATATTTTAGTGAGGTCAAGGTGAAATAGAGAAAAGATGGTTCAGGCATTAAAATGAAATTGTAAACAACTCAACCACTCGATTTGTGAAGTATGGTGCTCCTTCCTTCTCTTACAAGAAAAGTGACATGGTGAAGTGGTCTAGAAGGGGTGCCCATGATGGTTTTTAAACATTCAATACATCTTGTTAGTGGTTGGAGGTAGGAATATGAGTTTCCCTCTCTTTACTTCCTCTCTCTTCCTCATTATTCTTATTTTAGAATGAATCTCATTTGAAAAGGTTAGACCCCATCGTAATACAAGGGCACCATTCGAGTGATTCTCCATGTTTTTTTGAGTTACAGCCTAAGATTTTAATCCTTAAAAATATGTTTCTTCCTTACTCCTTGAATGTATTGAACAATTCAGCCTTATAAGGCAATAAAATTCATGTTTTGTGGTTATTCTTTACCCTGACTTATGTTCTATTTCATTTTCTTACCTCTTCATTCATTCAGTACGTATATCAGTGTATGCTTTATCACTTTTTAGGTTCATTTATGTTGTCCATTGTGTTAAAATGGAGATTTTAATGTTCTCTTGGACTATGGTGGTCTTGTCGCCCTCTCATTCTTCATTCTTTTTAACTTTCACTCATTTGAGAGTGTCCTTCCCCTTCTTCTTCTTACTGCTATCACCTCCCCTTAATCTAGGATTTCCCATTTTTGCATCTCCCTCTCTTCGTGGTCCCTTGGAATGTTAGAGTAGGATTACTTAGCTATATTTCCCTTTTCTTAGGAGTAGTTTTAACATTAGGAATAGGTAGAGGAGCTGGCATTCTTTGAAGGTTAGTCTCATAATACAAGTCCTACAACTTGGGGACAATCCCATATTGCCTCAAAACCCTGGATCTTCTTAATTCAAGTACTGGTGCAAATTTGAGATACAACAGTAAGTATCTAAATGAATACTAGGAGAGCGTGGGGTCTCTTGTGTTGTTTATGTGGATTTTTATGACATGTTTGAAATATTTGTGATGTTCTAGATATGATATTATTGTCTAGTTAAAATCATGAACTTAAAACATGCAATGAAAGAAAGATGGTTATTAAAAGAATGAAAACTACACAATCAATAAGATATTTTTACATTATTTAGATTAATTAAAAATGTGTGAAAATAAAATATGGCTTGCAAAGAGGTACTGAGAATTAGCCTACTACGGCTAGTTTCAGGTGTGTTTAAGGTTGAGTCCTCGATAGACCCAAGGGTATGAGCGACCATAATGTGTGTGGTGTTGGTATAAGGCATGATTATTTGGGCATATTCCCTCACTTCATGGTCCCATAGTGATAAGGGTGTCGAGTACTTAATCAACATACCACCCGCTAATTATTTATACTCACTGTAACATTGAGTTGGCTTCCCCCTTGGTGATGAAATCTAAGTAGGTATACTAAGAGGTAAGTGTTAAAAATGTAGATTTTATTTATACATGATCTAGTTGTGTGTGAGGGGAAATCATGAATGTAAATTTTTAACCCCTATTTAGACTAGATGAGCAAGCAAGAATGAAGGTTATTTTTAAGACCCGAAAAGGAAAATTGATTTCAATGAGTACATGACACACAAGATGTGATGTTGGAAAAGAAATTTAAAAAGAGAGGAAAGATGTACCTTTGTTTGCTAAATACTCCTTTTAATTATTTTATGTATTTTTTGCGAAATACACCAAAGGACTCCAAGTTGAAAAGTTAGTTAATTTCACAAAAAATGAAAAAAGAAATGGATTATACTATAGAAATTCAAATTTTAATTAAAAATGACTATGGTCCAATCGGGTGTATCGGAATGTTTTAGTAGATTTTAGGGTCTGATTATTTTACATAAAGAAAACCTCTAAAATAAAAAAATAATAGGTTTAAATGACACTGTGTGGGTGATACAGAAGGAGACGAATCCAAAATATGCACACAAAGCTTCCTTTCCAAATATTCGTGGTCTTGTACATACAAAAATAGCTTGACAGATAGATATTAGACAACAATGTGATGAGTTTCTTAAGAAAGACCAATCCTAGGAACAAAAGGGCTTCCTTTGATGGGTGTCAACTTGTATTTTTGAAATGAAGTTAGATAAAATGTTAGAAATATAGATAATATGAAATAATGGGGATACGAAGGTGTAGATATACATTGTTCGAATATCGAGACTCAATCAATGTCCTTGATAATAGGTGGGGAAAATTAAAAACATATTCCAAGTCATGATTGGTCTCGTTGCTTTATTCCAAAAAAATCCAGCTACTCAAAGTGATATTGTTTGGATTTAGTGTCGTGGTGATGATGTAGAGGATTAAGTCATAGTTAATGTCATATTGTTCTCACAGAAGGGTTTTCGTGACAACCACAGATAGTCAAAGATTGTGTGTTTGGTATGTACCGCTCCTAGCAATGTAATCTAACATAAACAAAGGCTTACAATAAATGACTGATTATCCATGATTAGTGATTCTAAAAACAAGGAAATATAAACAAGAAAGATAATATAGGAGTTTTTGACATAGAGAAATATTGATCACCGTAGAGACTAGATTTGATAAAACGTGCTTTCTAAAGTCTATGATTATGATAAAGAACAAATTATGCTTTTGGTTGATGAGGTTTAGCCTTAATAATAGATTGTAAATGTTTTAAAATAATATAATCTTATCTTGACAAGAAGGATATTAATCTAGTTGACTAGGCATACAAACTTATTGTTCTAATGGAAACTTAACTCTATGAGATGCTTGAGATTCTTCACACTTGATCCACCCGCAAGTATAGATATCTTGGACTTATTTTTGACAGCTTTAAAGGTTGGATGCTTGAGAGAGAATCGGGAGTTCAAGACCAAAATAAAATTCCTTGGGAAAGGCCCGGTATGGTTTATATAGAATCAATGCCATTTCAACGGATCACCATCGATCCACACAGATCAAAGCAATCACGGGATTTAGTTTTAACTACTTATTTTCATGGGGTTTTTGGTTCTTAAATGGGGTTTTAAGTTTTTAGGAGGGTTGTTAGGTTGTTTAGGTTGTTTCATTTTATTTGTTTTATTGATTTAAGTTTGTTTTATGGTCAGTAGGTGGTGAAATGGTGAATGCAAGTTAGTAGAAAGGTTAAATGACCATGTGGGGTTACAAAAGGGTTTTTAAAGTGCATACAAACATATGTGAATTTGGGTGACATACTTATTGTGTCTATAAAAACATTTTAGAGATGTCACTATTCACCTTATTCAATTTATACAAGCCTCGTTTCTTCCCCTTTTTCACACATTGCACACATTATTTCCCCTTATCCCACTATGTCTCGCCTTTGATTCCTCTTATTATATGTTATTATTCTTGCTCTTAATCAGCCTAGACCTTCATCATTCATCATAATTTTATTATTGGAATTTTTCCCCATAATTTTCAACCTTTGACCTTAGGGTTTCCCTCAAGGATGATGTCATTGCCCTTGGATGATGGATTCTATTTTGGATTTTTCCTAGTTGATGTCATTACTCATGGGAAATGGTGTTAGCTATATATGTTTGACCAAACTACCATTAAATTCACCACTCTTACAACTACTTGTTTGTTGGGGTTTGCAATCAGTGTTGTATAGATAATATATCAGATCTAAGCATACATGCAAATAAAAATGAATATTCTACCAAAAGAAATATACAAAACAAGAGATATAAATCAACACCAAATTTAACGTGGTTCACCCAGTGTGGGCTATGTCCACTAAGAAACAAGCCAATCTATTATCCAAAGCTTTGAGAAGATATAAAATTGAAGATTTACAATCTTCTACACCTCTCAGATGTACAATACTTTCTTTCTCTCAAGATTTTGCTTCATCACCAAGAATTATTTCTCTCACCAAAATTTTCAAATTCTTCTTAATTCTTATTAATACTTACTTCTAAACCCTAGCTCTCAGGCTTGTATAGTCATTTATAGACTTAGGGAACTTAGCCATGTAATTACAATCAATAGATATACTTTAATGCTAAAAATAGATCTAATTCCCGAGAGTTAATTAAAACATCCTCGCATAGGTAACTCGATGTTGGTTCACCCTAATCGATGTCGGTTCCTCCTTGTTTGACTTATGCTGATTATGGGTGAATGATGTCGGTTCCCCCCTAACCGATGATGATTACTGTGTTTTCCAGCAAGTTTCACATTACATGCTAAACTGAAGTAATTGAGCTCCACAACTCAACAATCTCCCACTTGGAGATTAATTACTGTACCATACATGTACAACATCATTCTTGGATCCTTCCTTAGCTTTGTTTCTTCCTCTTCAAGTATCAAACTTGAAGACCAATAGAAGCAGAGTGTAGCTTCAACTTCTCTTTTGCTAATGGATTCGTTAGCATATCCATAGGGTTCTCACTCATATGAATCTTTTCCAGATTCAATTATTCATCCTCCAATACCTGCCGTATGAAGTGATACCTCAATTGAATGTGTTTCGTTCTCAAATGAAACGTTGAGTTCTTTGCTAAATGAATTGCACTCTGATTGTCACTGAACATTTTACAATCATCTTACTCATTTTCCAACTCTTCAATGAACCTACTCATCCATATCATCTCCTTGCTAGCCTCTGTAGCTGCAACACACTCGCCCTCTGTAGTAGACAAAGCCACAACCTTCGCAATCTTGAAATCCAAATAACTACCATCCCACATACCGTGAAAATATATCTAGTAGTGCTCCTTCTACCATCCAGATCTTCACCATATCCGAATCAACATAGCCACATAATTAAATATCCAAACCTCCATAACATAACCGCATGCTAGATATCCATTTGAAATACCCAAGTATCCATTGACTACTTTCCTATGCTCTTTACCTAGATTGGCCATATATCTACTCACCACTCTTACTACCTCGTGCAATGTCCGGTCCTGGTACAACCCATGACATACATGGAAATCCCAACTATTGAATCATATGGAACTCATGTCATGTATTTGGCCTCTTCATGTGATGATGGACACTGATCCTTGCTTAATTTGAAGTGTCCAGCCATAGGTGTACTAATAGGTTTTGCATTTTGCATGTTGAACCTTTTTAACACCTTGTAGATATAATATTCTGAGATAAATATAATTTCTTGTTTTTCTTGTCTCTATGTATTTGCATGCCAAGGATTATTTTTGCAGCTCCTAAATCTTTCATAGCAAATGTGTGAGCTAGCTTTCCCTTAAGCTCACCAATGTCCTACATACTAGATCCTGCAATAAGCATATCATCCACATACAAAAAAAATAATATAGCTCCCATTTTAAGCTTCTTGAAATAAACACAATGGTCGATTCACATCTCAAGTAACCATGCTCATGCATAAAACTATCATACCTCATGTACCATTGCCTTGGAGCTTGCTTGATTCCATATAGGATCTTTTTCAACTTGCACACTACTTTATCCTTACCCTTGAATTCATACCCAAGTGATTGCTGCATATAAATCTCTTCATCCAAATCACCATGAAGGAAAGCCGTCTGCACATCTAGTTGTTCTAAGTACAAATCTTCTATTGCAACTAAACTCAATACAGTACAAATAGAAATCATCTTAAAAACATGAGAAAATATTTCACCAAAGTCAATACCTACTTTTTATGCAAATCCTTTTACTACAAGCCTTTCCTTGTATCTTTTCTTTCCACCCTCTTCTTCCTTAATCCTGTAAACCCACTTGTTCTATAATGTCCTCTTACTTGCTAAAAAATTAACCAAATCCCAAGTCTGGTTCTGTTCCAAGGAGTCCATCTCCTCATCCATGCCATGCTCCCACTGAATGTGGGTCTTATCTTGCATTGCTTCTTCAAAGCTCTCTGGTTCACCATTATAAGTCAATAATAAATAAAATAGAGAAGGTGTAAATATTTCTGGAGGTTTACTTACCCTTTGTGACCTTCTCACAGGAGTTTGGGGTACCAAAGGCTCAATTTGGACCTCTTGGAAATTTGTATCCAAATCTGATAGTGACTAACACAGTCACCTCAGAATCGATGGCGGTTCTCGCTAACCGATACTAGTTATGATGACTAATGTCGATCAGGGGTCAACCAACACCGGTTAATGTGTAACCTTGTCGGTAATACTTTTAAATCCGAGAGTTCATTTTCATTCACAAACTTCTCAACTGGTTCATCCTTGGGTACCAAAATTTTATTCCTATACATTCTCTTTTCATTCCATTCAACATCATGACTCCTAATAATTTTAGAATTATCTAAATCCCAAAAATAGAAACCGAAATCACTAGATCCATAACCAATGAAAGTACATCTCTTGGATTTTAAATCCAACTTCTTTCTATTTTCCTTATCAACATGCAAAAAGATTTTGAACCAAAAATTTAAGAAAAGAAAGATCTACCTCTTTTCCGATCCAGATTCCTTTGGTATTCCTCCATCTAGTAAACTTGAAGGCCCACGCTAATAAAATAAACTCAGTATCAATTGCTTTTTCCTAAAACTACAAGGATAGTCTAGAATGTATCCTCATACTTCTAGCACGTTTCATGATTGTCTTGTTCATTATTTTTGCAACACCATTCTCCTGTGGTGTTCTTGGAACCATTCTTTCTCTACGTATCCCATTCACCGAACGATAATCATTGAAACCTTGCTACAAAGATTCACCACCATTGTCGATCTAAGACACTTTAACTTAGAATTTTATTCATTCTCAACAAGGGCTTTCTATCTTTTAAAAGTCTCAAAAAACATCAAATTTATGTTTACTATAATAAACCCATACCTTTCTTGTATCATCATCAATGAAAGTAACATAATAATGGGATTCACCATGAGAAGCTACCCGAGCCGGGTCCCCACACATCCGAGTGTACAAGCTCCAATTCGCTCCTTCTTAGTTGACCCAACTTTGAGAAATCTCACTCTCTTTTACTCTCCAAAGACACAATGCTCACGTAAAATCAAGATCTAAACCTTTTAAATCTGATAACATACCCTTACCCTTTAAGATCTGCATTTCTTTTTGACTCATATGGCCTAGCTGCTTATGCCGCATGCATGCATATGAATATGAAGTAGATAATGTAGAAAAGGAATTAGTAACACAGGTAGATAAATATAACATTCCTACCTTCTTACCTCTTGCCATAACAAAAGAACCCTTGGTGACTTTCCAAGAGTCTCTTATAAAAGTAACCATGCAACCAGATTCACCTAGTTGCCATGTAGAAATAAGATTCCTCCCGAGGTTTGGCACATGCCTCACATCTTGCAATACCCATGTATTTCCATTCTGTAATTTTAGATGAACTTCCCCTTTACCAGTAATACTTTGCAAGGTTCATCATCACCCAAATAAACATGCCCAAAATTACCCTGGACATAATTTTTGAAATAACCCTTATTAGGGGTTGCATGGAAAGAAGCTCTTGAATATAAAACCCATGATTCAATTCTATTATCTAAATAAATAATAAGAGCATCTTGCATTACCTTTGATGTAGCAATATTTTCTTCTTTACCTTTGTCTAGTTGTTGGTTCTCTTTGTCCTTTGACCAACAATATTTCTTTACATGTCCTTTCTTTCCAAATTTTAACAAGTAATTCCCTTACTTCTGCATTTAGATCTACTACCCCTTGATTTTGATTTCCCATTACTCTTATTCTTGGATATCTCCTTATGCCTCGCTTTTATTTCTACATTTAAAGCATTCCCAGCATGATGATTCCTATGTACATTTCCCGCGAATTTCTTCATTCAAGATTATACTAACCACATCATCAAACTTCAAAATATTATTAGCAAATGTTGTATTACTAACAACCATTACCAAGTTATCCCAACTACCAGCATACAAAGAACATAAGAATAAAAGTACTCTTACTTCTTCATCAAATGGCATAGAACCGATTTTAATCGATTTACAATAGATTGAAAATCATTCAAATGACTAGATGTAGATCCACTTTCATGCATCTTATAATTGAATAGTTTCTTCATAAAATAAAATTTATTTGAAGCACTTGGTTTTTCATATAAAATATCAAGAGAATTTATTAACTCTACCGTAAAAGTTACTTCTATAATATTAGAAGCCACAGATGCTATCGTGCTCAATCTTATAGATCCCAAAGCCTTTGTGTCAAGAATCTTCCATTCTTCATCAGTCATTTTCATAGGTCTAGACTTCTCATCCAATGGTAAATATAAATCTCTTTGATACGTATAATCCTCAATCTGCATCTTCCATAATTGATAATTTAGGTTGTCAAACTTCTCTACCTTGTATTTGTTTTCTTCGCCATTATCAGAGCTCCCACTCAATCGTAAAACCTCTCGTGAGTAAATATGTCAACACACAAACCCAAAAAAAGTTTTGATACCACTTGTTGGGGTTAGCACAACTGGTTATATAGAAAAATATCATATCTAAGCATACATGCAAATAAAAGCGGATATTCTACCAGAAGAAATATGTAAAACAAGAAATATAAATCAACACCATATTTAACGTGGTTCACCTAGTGTGGGCTACATCCACCAAGAAACAAGCCAATCTATTATCCAAAGCTTTGACAAGATATATAATTGAAGATTTACAATCTTCCACACCTCTTAGATGTACAATACTTTCTTTCTCTCAAGCTTTTGCTTCATCACCAAGAATTCTCTCTCTCACCAAAATTTTCAAGTTTTTCTTAATTCTTGTTAATACTTACTTCTAAACCCTAGATTTCATGCTTATATAGTCATTTATAGACTTAGGGCACTTAGCCATGCAATTACAATCAATATATATACTTTAATGCTAAAAATAGATCTAATTCCCGAGAGTTAATTAAAACATCCTCGCACATGTAACTAACATCGGTTCTCCCTAACCGATGTCGATTCCTCCTTGCTTGACAAATGTCAATCCTGGGTGACTGATGTCGGTTCCCTCCTAACCGATGATGGTTACTATGTTTTCTAGCAAGTTTCACATTGCATGCTAAATTGAAGTAATTGAGCTCCACAACTCAACATTGTTTATAAACAACTTGTGTATAATCACTCTTACTCTCAATATTTCGTACTTATTAGCTAAATTTGGATTCTTGGAGCTTACCTCTATTACATTTGGGTCACCATAGTGAGTTAGGACTAGAGATCTTCATGTTGAGAATTCCACTTCTTGCTACACCTTTAACCCTAGTTCATATATCAAGATATGGATAGCTGACTTATGGCTAACATAATCTCTTATCATGTCATATCATAATTATTTATGCTTTCATATACTTAGTGGGCCGGCCTTAGGGATTTGGGTAATATAGTAGGGTATATATAGGAGTTAGAGAGTATGATATTATCATCATATTAAGCACTTGAGTCTTATTTTATGGTTTGGAGGTTCCCCCTCGAAGTGGCTAAGTCATTCTACTTACATATTGAGATCATTTCTCTATATTTTAGTGTTCTTTAGTGTTTTATTATTACTGATATTCAGATCTATCTAAGTAATTTTCATTACAAGTGGTATCATAGCTTGATCGTGGACATCACTACCTCAAAAATCTAATTGTGAAGGTTCAAATATATCTCAAAAATAGTAACAATCTTTTTTTTTCAATTTTTCTTGGTGTTGTGAAATCAGTCAAGTAAGATCCTTTCCAAAATTCCAAAATTTTTGTCTAGTTTTACAAAATTTATATCACTTTTAGGATTTTTTTGTAAATTTAATACCTAGGCTATAATTTTGGGAATTTTTATAAGTTTCTTATATTTTTCAGAAATCTTGCCAAAAATTATCTAGGGTTTGTTCTCTATTTATCTATATTCATCTAATAACCTCAAAAAATCCAAACCTTAAATTTCTACCCTAACCTTGGTATCCCAAGACACAAACCCTACATCATGACAAGGAGATAAACTAGAGGCTAAGGGAAGGGTCAAAATCCTAGTAAGGAAGTTTTAGATTTTGAATCTTCAGCTTCAGGGGCATAAGAGCTAGTGTCCCAACTTGAGGACATGGTGAAAAACATGTCAAACAATGTGTAGGAAGAGTTTGGTCATAGCTTTAATGCAATGAAGGGTGAAGTAATGTCAGAATTGCAAAATGTAATTTGAGTCATTAAAGAAGGAGTTTCAATATTTGAGCTTATGCCTAAAGTCTAACAATAATTTCCATTTGAGTTATATGGGTTCCTCAAGTAATGCACACTTTAATTCAAAACACACCAACCTGGGTGGATCCTTTGCACACACCACTAGATCTTATAACCAATGCCTTATAATTATTTATAAATTGAAGATGCATAAGCTATATAGGAATGATCCAATCACTTAGATCAATAAAATGGAGATTTTTATTGATCCAAATCAAGTTCCTAATGGATAGAAGGTGGTAATTCCTTCCTTGTACCTAGAACTAGAACAATTCATTTGGTATAGATGGATGTGTAAGAAAAATAAAAAGAAGGGTATCTCTATTATTTGGTCTATGTTCATTGATGAGCTCTAAACACACTATAATAATAGTGTTACAAAGAACTATTTTAGCTAGATCACCAAGCTACGACAGATAAGTTTAGTCAAGGATTATATCCAACAGTTCCAAAATCTATCCTTATGAGTGAATGACATCTCAAAGGATCATCTAAATGATATATTCTTGGGTGGACTCAAGGATAACATCCAACATGATGTTTTCCTTCTTAATCTAGGTTTGATATCAGAATCCATGATCATTGCTCGACGTGTGGAGGAAAGAGATATGGTAAAATGAAGGAGCTTCACTAATTATAAAAACACATGAATCTAGAACCATATTTTTGCCAACTGAGACAATTGGATCCTCAACAAATTGAAGATACAAGTAAAATTCCTATGTTACAATTGTGATAACAAGTGGAGAAAAGGACATAAATGTCTTGAGAATAATTTATTCTACATTGAGGGTCCTAATGAGGAACAAGATGAGGAGGAAACAACTGATGTAGAGGAAGAGGTTCTCAAGATCGAGGTTGAAGAATCTCAACCAAATATTTCTTTTCATGCCATTTCAGAATCATCACCCCACAAACACTCAAGGTTGTTGGGTTTGTGAAGAAGAAAAGGGTGATAATATTAATTGACTCAAGAAGTAATCATAACTTCATCAATCATAAGTTGGCCATATGCTTAAATTATTTTATTTATCCAACACCATAATTTTAGGTCATGGTTGCAAATGGAGGTAAAGTTAGTTATTCAAAAAAATTCATAAGATTAAGCTATCTATGGGAGATTACCTACTAGAGGGCCCCATGTATGTCATTTCAATGGGAGGAGTAGACATTGTGTTGGGGGTCCAATGGCTTACTACTTTGGGAATGATGGAGATGAAATTCTAGGATTTGTTCATGTGGTTCCATTTTGAAGGAAGGAATTTTGAGTTGCATGGGATGAAGGATAAAACTTCATAGTTTGTAAGTTATGATCAAATGTAGAAAATGCCGAGGAAGGGTATAGATGGGTTTGTGGGACAATTATTCTCAATGGAAGATCAACCATCAAAAGGATATATACCATTAGATATACATGCCATGTTAATGAGCACTCAGTTGTGTTTGGGGATATGCCAAAAGGGTTACCACCTAAAAGAGATCGCGATCAAGCTATTCATCTCATAATAGAGATCCAACCACCCAACATTTGACCTTATAAGTACGCTTATCTCCAAAATATTGAGATTGAGAAGATGGTACAAGAAATGTTGGATGTAGGTATTATTCATCATAGTCAAAGTGCTTACTCTTCTTCAATGGTGATGGTAAAAAGAAGGATGAAGGTTGGCATGTGTGTCCGACTATAGGGATCTCAATAAATACATAATGAAAGAAAAGTGTCCTATTCATAAAATTAAAGATTTGTTAGATGAATTACATGGTGTTATTTATTTTAAAAAATTATATCTTTGATTAGGATACCATCAAATAAGAATTCGTGATGAAGATATTCATAAACAACATTTAGGACACACAAGGGCCACTATGAATTTCTTGTAATGTCATTTGGCCTTATAAATGTGCCATCTACTTTCCAAAGTTTGATGAATTCAATCTTCTAGCCATTTTTGCGGAAGTTTGTCTTGGTATTCTTTGATGATATATTAATCTACAATAAGACTTGGGAGGAACATTTACAACATGTCAATAAAGTATTGGACACTCTTGAACAACACAACATTTATGCCAAGCCATCCAAATGTGCTTTTGGGGTAAGAGAGGTAGAATAATTGGGTCATATTGTGTCTTATGAAGGTGTAAAAGTGGATCCTCATAAAATCCAAGCTATGGTGGATTGGATAGTTCCTAAAACCCTAAAAATATCAGTGATTCTAAGGGATTACGGGTTATTATCACATATTTGTGAAGAATTATGGGAATTATAACACCATACACATCCTTATTGAAGAAATACTCTTTTCATTGGATTGAGGAAACAACCAAATCATTTGAATCAATGAAGAAGGCCATGTGTACTACTCTAATTTTGGATATCCAAAACCTTCATTATTGAATGTGATGCTTTAGGGTGTGGCATATGCATAATAATTATACAATATGGCTACCCCCTTACATTTTAGAATCATTAACTTCAAGTTAAGAACCTATTTATACCAACTTATGAGAAGGAAATGATGGTTATTCTCAATGTTTTCAAACAAAGGGAGACTGATCTCATAGGTCATCACTTCACGGTAAAGAAAAATTATGACAACTTGGAATACTTCTTAGAGAAAAAAATCTAATCTAAATAAACACAAAATTGGGTCATTAAGATGTTGGGATATGACTTTGAGATCATTTACAAAAAGGAAAAGGAAAAGAAAAATTGGTAGCTAATGTACTATCTAGAAGAGATGAGTCCACAAAGGTATTATTAAATGTCATGTCCACACTATATGTAGATTGGGTAGATAAAAAAAGATCCGAATGACAAAATGACACATAAACCCAAACTCTCATTTAAAATATCCAATAGGATCTGAACACTAAAGAAAAACTTGTGTAGAAGGGGATGCATTTTGGTATAAGGACCAATTATACTTATGCAAAAAATCTACCCTCTAAAATAAAATTCTATCAAAGCTTCATGCTTCTCTAGTGGGTGGAAATTTTGGATTCCTAAAACTTATCACAAAGTTAAGAAAGATCTATTTTGGTAAGGTATAGAAGTATATGTCCATAAATTTTTGGCCAAATTCTTGGTGTATCAATGTAAAAGGGTGAAACTATTAAGTCTCTAGGATTTTTGTAGCCTCTATCTATTCCCAGTGAGTGGTGGGAAGAGGTTTATGTGGATTTCATCATAAGATTGCCAAATTCTGAAGGGAAAAGTGTAATTATGGTGGTGGTTGATAGACTCACCAAGTATGCTCATTTTTGTGCTTTTCCACATCTATTTACAATGAATACAATTGTCATATCTTTTACGGATACAATTCAAAAGCTACATGGAACAACCAAGATTATAGTAAATGATCGTGATCCTATATTTACCAGAAAATTTTGGACCAATTAAATCCATGTTTGGGTACTCAATTTACTTTTAGTTCATCATATCATCCCAAAATGATAGATAAACTATAATAGTAAATAAATGTTTCTAGGGGTATCTATGATGCTTTACTTCAGATAACCAGAGAGATGGGCTAAGTGGCTACCACTTGTAGAATGGTGGTATAACACTTCATTTCACACTTTATCCAAAATTTTCCCATTCCTAACATTATACGGTTACCATCCACCACCCCTCACTTCCAATTTAAGGGTCGAACCCAAAGTAAGAGTAGTTGTAGACGCAAAATTATGCACATATCACCACTTTATTATGGCTTTAGTATGTTGTTATATGGATGAATCTTAAGTAAGAAAAGTACACATTGGTGACACTTTCCCTTTTCCTTGTTTGTTCTTGGATTGAACTCTATTGTGACTCTCTCTATACTCGCTTAGTTTTGTATTCACTTATTGTTAGGTCATATAGATCCCTGTCTCTGTCTATTTTTTCACATAAATTATTTGTGGTTTCATCACGTTAGCACCTACTCTAGACACTAGCGCACAATCACTTGTGTCCCCTTTGGGTGCTTCTATCCTTCTTATCCTTATTGCACATTTTATCATTTGTGGTTGGCATTATTTCTTTTCTTATCCTTATACCACACTTCTAGTAGGCATTTTTGTCACTAATGTCAATATTCAAACAAGATATTCATATATATACACAACATGATAATTATTATTCCTATCATATATAGTTACTATCACTTTCATCTAAAGGAACAAAATTTTGGGATACATACGCTACATAAGAAGGGGAAGTACTTGAACTCCATAGAAGACATTTACATCAAAGCTAGCTATAGGATGCTATCTTGATGTCATTTGTGTGAGGGAAACCGAAGGACACTATTCCACACACAAACACAAAGAACTACATGGACTTTGAAATGTAGTGCACCGCTCAATACTAAGTTCACTCTTCAAGTGACTACGACGCTAGTCTCGATTTCACATATTACATATTTTTATTAAAATATCATGTATTTATTAGATTGTATAGGTAGCTAGGGTTTGTTTTTAGTTTATGGGTATGAGTGAAACCCTAACAAAAAAATCAAAGTGACAAAGAAAATATTGAAGCGAAGGCCCTTAAACCCAAAAAAAGAGAAAATCCTAAATATTCACATAAACACTAGCACCTAGAACGGACACTAGTGCCTGAGCACTCATGTATTCCTATTGGCACTTCTTTTCAGCTCAGTTCAAATTCCCAAAACTCTTTTCAAGCCACTATGAAATCATTTCTATCTAGATCCAGTAGATACAAAACCCTGACTACCTCCAGATTACACAGAAATCAACTAAGTCATCTATCACTCTCATTTTCTTATATTTTTACACTGTTGGATGCTCAACACTTGTATATCATTATATATTACCATTTGTATATCATTAGTGACATTATTTAATCTGAAATCAAGATTTAATTATTTTTAGATTAAATCATTTGGTGAACCCGCTCCTTACTCGAACCCCTTGTCCTAGGATCTACCTCCCCATGGCTCCTAAAAGATACCCCTCCCTAGATCACCATATGACCTTCATGGGCATGAAACCAATGCTTTATAACCTAAAGAAGAATTTGAATTTCTAGATCTCTTGCAAAATACCAATATAATCCCCTCGTCATCTAAAAATCCTTGCATTCGAACCCTCTATTCCTAAAAACTCTCAACTTCCGACTCTTGCATTATCTTCCTATTCAAATCCTTCATGAAGATTCTCCCCATCTACTGTAGCCATGAATGATACCCCATTATCTTCCCCTTGTAATATGGATAAGAATAACACTAGTGTAAATTATTTACATACTCGATACTTGTCTTCATGACACTCTTCCTTGCAAAAATGTGGATGATAGTAAATCTTTATCTGCTAATGATAATGCATATCCTAACAATGATGTTCATTGCATTAAAATTGTTGAAAGTGAGCCTACACCACATACGTCTTCTATTTCCGACATTTTTTCCAAATCTTTCCATGCTAAACCTAATGATACTCTTAATGTCTCTTTTACTACTTATGTTGATCATACACCTATTGACTCCCCACCTACTACACCTCTAGAGCCTTCACATACATCCTCTCCTTTGACATCCCATTCCTCTAGACTCAGTCCCCATGATCACTTATAATGGAAAAATTCAACACCTAAATGTGCCTCTAACTACACAAAACATTCCTTCGCAAGATATCCTTTCCCTCATGCATGTTGTTGGTGATTTACAAAGAAAATTCCATCACCTTACCCTAGAAAGTAAATATTATTATGCTTTTGTTGACCATAATACCCTTCCCGAAAACCCCATTCCTAATAAGATTCAAAATTTTGTTTTCCCTAAGGGTTCATTATGCCTATTTACTCATGTTTTGATGGCATGAGTAATCCTTATTTACATCTCAAATATTTATGCTTAGCCATGGCATTCTATTCCAATGATAGATTTGTACTAAAAGCCTTTGATCATATCCTTGTTGATACCGCTCTCTAATGGTATACTCACTTTACTCAATGGATCTATTAATAATTATTATGATATGGAGGATGATTTTCTGTGATGTTTTCTTTCTAATAATGGGCCTAAAGTTACATATGAAAGGTTGGTTATCTTCTTTACACCAAGGAAAACATAACCGATCTTAGATTATATTTTATGCTTTAATTCCTCGCTTTTGCACAATTTATTATTTCAGCCTATTAATTTAGAAATACAATATACATTTTTTCATGGCTTAATTCATCCATTGAATTAAAAGCTATTATATGAGACATGTGATTCCATTACTCTTATTTTCTATAAAGTGATTTATTTAGAAAAAGACTTAATTATGGATAATGTTATAACACCTACTTCTAATCCTTTTACTCTTCCATTTCCTATCAAAATCCTTCTTTACCACCCATTGTACCCCCTTTATGGTCACCATCTTCTACTCCAAATAGGCATCCTTCCTCCACCATCATGTCGGCCTCCACCTAGACCTTCCTCTCCTCCCACGGTGAACTCTTTTCAAGTTTCACCATATTAATGGCCACCGTGAAAATGATTGCTATGCCCTCCATGATAAACTCCAACTATTAGAAGATAATGATGTTATTATCTTCCACACCCATTCTTGTGTTCACTCTCTATCTCCTCCATGTTGATGATCCTCTACCAATATTAATATGTCTCATTCACCACCTCTTAAGGTCATCCTTCACCCTCCTAAAGTTATCCTTCGTTTGCATCCACCGATGTCCCATCTTCTTCCACCTCCTCTCAAAAAAATCCTATCATCATCACTCCAAATTGGCTTCCTAAGCAAACCACTTCCACACCACCCACCATTCCACTTCTTACCATTGGCAAGATTTCTACTCACATCCAATTTGGCTCTTACCCACATGGTCTCACTACTTCAAATGTTCCTAATGTATGTTGCCGACCTCTTTTATATGGTAGATGATTCACATTTCCATATGATTACCCGATGATGCACTAATGTTCTTAATATTCATACATGACTGTTGATGGCATTGTTTAATGAACCTTATTATCACACTAGGGGAAATCCTACTCTCTTCCCTAACCTCATCACATTCAATACTCTATGTATTTACACATTCCACTATTTTACGCTTATCATTTCATATTTATTTTACCAACCTCCATTCCTATGTAATTATCTCGATCACATCACTATCTATATCTATTTGCTACTCATTATTATTTTTCATTACATATCTACCTACAATATAAAATATTAATTAATTACTTATATAAGTACAATTAATGTTATAAAACCACTTACGCATCATACCAAAATTGTAACAAAACAACATTTATCAAACCCATCATATCAACAAAGATACATAGAACCATCAATGCATACAATCATTTCCAATAAAACACAAAATCATCATATAATACACAATTGCTATTGATACCACATAAGAAAGCAATGCATTATATATATATATATATATATATATATATATATATATATATCCCAATTCTAAAATCAAAGTTACAAAGATAAAATCCATGAGGCAAGCCCCATGTCTCAAAATACATAATAATATATCAAATGTCATCCGCACTCTCACTATCTACACCCGCCAAATCTCTAGAAATAGAAGTTTCACCGCAAACTCTACACCGGTCCTCAAGACCTATATCTCTAACTAGCTTTGCAAGATGACATTATTAGCCACCTACTCTACATATCAGCTCTGGAGCTTCACATATCACTCAAAAACATCTTGAGCTAGGCCATATCCTCCCACCGCCTATCTTGATTTCTCCACCTAAGCACAAGCCTCATCCCGCTCACACAACAATACTTTACATGTAGCAAAATCTTATTTCCAATAGATCAAATAAATGGGCATGCTCCCACATGATCACATCTACCCACTCTAGAATCCCTCCTCCCATGAGCACATTTAGGGTACGTTTCACGTTAATGTGCATATGGAGGTGTCCACAATCAAGATCCAATAAGAATCTCATGCACTCACATGACACATACATCCTATTAACAACAACACATCATCATAAATATCAAACTAATTAATGAATAAGAAAAACACAATGTACGATAATTACACTCTTCTCGCGCCATTGCTACATCATCTACCTCAGGAGTAAGTACTTGACCCCTAAATCCTCCACCTGATCCTCCAACTGTTGCATCCACCACCACTAGAAATAACAAAACCCATTGATGTGTCCCCTACCACTTCTTATATGCCTATGTGTTCCCGTGTCATCCACCTGTAATGGCCCTATGGTTGGATCCATATCATATGGACATAGGGGCACTAGCCATGTGTTCTCCTCACTGGGCCCCAAAGATCCATCATGGTTGTCTCAAAACACTAATAGATTCACACCGTACATATGGATCCGGGGCACATCCTGATACATCCTAAACTACTGCGATACTCACTCACCCCGGAAAAAATTTACTACTCCTAAAACCAATCCTTTAACCACATGGTGTGCCAAATATACCATAGCTCCACACCATCCTCCATAATATCTACGTGGCCTCCAAATAACCACCCTAGGGCCTATTTGATCTAACATCGACCTATATGTGGTCATGTAAAGCCTCCTACTCTAGGTCCCTACCCACCTCGCTACAAAAATATCTAACCGAGCCCAATCGGGCCAGGGCCCTCTAAGTGGTCTCACTATAATAATGTGCTCATATGCTCATATGGTCTCACTATAGTAACTCCTATGCCACCACCATGATCCTCTTGTGTAAAATAATATAAATCCTTTTACAAATGGGATAACACACATCGATCCCATGTATATCTAGTACCACAATCCTCTATGCTTCGATAGATATCATGCATCATGTACAAAATCCACACTCCACCACCCTCCACAACCGCGATGAAGCTAGAACTGCTGTAATAAATTTCTGCAATCATAAAACCCCAAATCTCACAATTACATCCAAGATGATATATGTCCCTCCCCACACTTGAGACCCTGTAAAGTAACATTGTGCCGCCCTCATCTGACCATGGGAATCTACCATGACCATAATCTATATTCTCTCTCTTCGACCACCGACAACCTCAAAATACTATATAGATCCTCTAATGTCATCATCATCTTTCCTTCCAATAACCGAATGTACACATGTTCACAAACCATCTCTCGAACAAAAATTCAATAATGCCATGTTATGAAGTATCTCCTCAACCTAGTGATGTACCAGTAGCCGAAACGGTCCAATATGTCCCGATCATAATCAATCAACCCCAAACCAAATAATGTACTCAAGTGAAGACCCACACTGAACTCTTTGTAATGTATCTCTCTACAAAAACTAAAAAGTAACATAACACAAGATTGGAAAACACAAATATAACAAAATTATTTTTGAAACCATCTATTACTCAAACAAGAGCATAATTTATCCCTTGACACTAGCTCCTAGGAACTAGACACTAGCGCCCCATGACATGTCACTAGAGCTAGGAACTCGGGTGCTAGTATCCTGAAGGACAAAAATGCCCTGTTCACTTCCATCTAGGTAAGAAATGCCCAATTTTACACAATTTTTTTTTTTCTAAAATGGTAAAAATAGACAATTTCAACACTAATTTCCAAACTTGACCATACATACCAGCTCCCCAAAGAGTTTGCGTAGCTATGACAGTCACCACCCCTCTCAAATTTCATCCGGCTTGTCTCTCTTATACGTGACATCCTCGTCACTTAGAGCTCCAAAAAAACTCACGGAAGGTTCAAATGAAAATACTATTCACCTTCTTCAATTTACTATATATAGTAATTCATCTATTATTTTACACTATAGTTGTTCTTTGCTATCATTCTTCCAAATAATACTAGCACACGGTTTGGATCATATCATAAGCCTTGTTACCCTATTTTCTCTCCACTTGCAGATATGGATCACGGTTTCAACTAGCACCATACTATACAATACTACACACTCTATTTTCCATTCTAGCACATACACTATTCTATTCTTACACATACCTTATCAAAATTACCGTAACTCCTACATTACTTGTCGATACTTCTATAATTCTTAACACCTTTACTTTTGACACAATTTTCATTTCTCCACCCATCGCCCTTTTTTTTGAAAGGAGGCATAAAATTGCTATCATATTATAATCCCTCTCGGAATACAACATAATCAATTGACACTCTTAATACATTATTATCTCATTTTTGTTCGTCTTTGTGAATTGTAGTTACAATTATTCTATATGGAAATCAAATATCCTTACTATTCCCAATTTGTTCCCTAAATGACCTTATCTCGAGGGAAAAATGAAAATATCTCAATGATAAATATTTTGAACACATCTTATTCAAGAAACTCCTACCATTTGAATCAATCAATCAATACAATAATCACTAGCTACTATCGTCCCTAGATGACCTAACTTTGGAGTACCATTACATCACTATCACTTCTAGATGACCTAACTTGGAATCCATATGATATTCAAATTTTAACACCCATTATCATAGGAGTGGGGGTAATGATACATCATTAACTTCCCTATACTACTCCTATGTGGGTTCTTCAATAAGAATAAACACTTTTCAATCGAACAAAATAGTAAAAATTGGTCCTTATATGTTTACAACAAGTAGGATCTTTTGGGGAAACATCATGAAGGAGAGAAAAATAAACCTCTCTACCCAACACTCTTCCTCCGGTAGGAGGAAGCCAAAATAATTTAGTTATTTACAAATCAGGTTGGGAATCGATCACTCCCTACCTCTTCCATCATATTTGTTAAAAATCTCCAATATCATCACAACTAATTCTACAGTTGCTCCTTATAATGGTTGGTTATCTCCTTCTACACCACATGGGTCAAAACACTAATCCATGGTTCACCACACTAAAGGTCTCTATATCCTAACACACTTTGTAACACAACTTCTCCAAACCATATACATATATGTTTATTACTTCCTTTACACTACTTGAATTTCATTCAAATGGCATAAAGGGGGGAAAATGTAGAAAAATTTATGCACATATCACCACTTTATTATGTCATTATTATGTTGTTATATGCATGAATCTTAATTAATAAAATTAAACATTGGTGAAACTTTCCCTTGTCCTTATACGTTCTTGTATTGACTTCTATTGTGACTCTCTTCTACACTGCTCAGTTCTATATTCACTTCTAGTCCGGGTGCTCATGTCCTCATTTTTTTGCACTTATCATTTGTGGTCAACCTTATTTCTTTTCTTATCCTTATGCCACACTCCTAGTCCGACTTTTGTGTCACTAATGTTAAAATTCAAACAAGTGATTCATTTATATACATAACATACTCATTATTATTTTGGCTGGTAATTTCAAAAGGGGATTTCCTATCTACTTACTATCATTACCATCCAAAGAGATTGCATTTTGGGTTGCATACATTACATAATAAGGGGAAGTGTTGAATTCCATAAAACACATTTGTATTAAAGATAGTTATAACCCACTATCTTTACATCATTGGCATGAGTGAAACCTAAGGAAACTATTCCACACACAAACACAAAGAACTAAATGGAGTCTGAAATGTAGTGCACTGCTGGTACTAACTTCACTCTTCGTATGATCATCAAGGTTAGTCTCAATTCACATGTTACATACTTTTATTCAAATTTCATGTGTTTATGAACTTAAGCATGTAGCTAGAGTTTGTTTTGTATTTTAGAGGTGTGAGTTGGTGTCTCCATTTTACCCCTAAAGATGAGACTACCCCATGTTGGAATTTTTTTGTTCTTTTAAAATAATAGGTCTTTTTGTTTTTTTACCGCTGAAGATGTCTCAGCATTATGTTAAGATATTCCTAGTGAATCATATGAGCCAATTTTGACAAATACCCGTATGTCAAACTTATTTTATCTCTTTGCCAAGTTTTGTCTCATGGGAATTTTTTATTTAATTATTTATTAAATAAATAATGCCCTGTTTGAAGTAAATTGTGCTCCAGTTGAATCCTATTGATGTTTTGCATGCCAGTATTCACACATCTCAATAGGGTTTTCACCAGGAATGAATTCAGAGCCTTGTCTGTGACTTCTGGCAACGTTTTTCACTTTTATTTATTTCTTTTATGTTTTTCTCTCGATTTTCTCCGCAATTTCTTTTATAAAATTCCCCTAGGTCCTGCTCCTTGGGGTATAGTCTGTTTAATTGCCTAAAGCATCTGGAGATCATCTACTGACGCAATACTGTAAGGAATCAACCTCAAAATGTAAACTTCTGACCAAAAAAGATGAAGTCATGCACAAAAAGCCTCTCCCAAGAAAGTCACAATTTTTGGAATAAATAGATCTAAGTCAGAATGGGAATTTTGGTAATGCGTGAGACATGCATGAATTTATTGCTTTCCTTGTAGGGTACTTTTTCCCATGAAGTCAAATCCACTTAAGCCGCAATGATTGGTAGTGGCAGGCAAAGGGGAATTTCTTACATGCCTCGTGCATGGTAAAAATTCCCATTATGAAAATAAAACAACTTAAGTGAAAGAGGGATTTTTGGATTTGTAATGTAGGTTTGAAATTCCCATCAAAGTTGACTTCCTATTTTTGGAAATTACCCTTTCTAAAAATGTGACCCACCTTGGGTGAATAATAAAGGCATTTAATAACATTTATTAATGGTTAATTCACCCAATTTTGGTGCCATAAATAGAAGGAAAGTCAATGCAAGTGGAAGAGCTGAGGAGAAGTCAAGGATGCATGCTAAAAATAAATAAAATAAATTTATTTAAAAGCAACCAGCAACATGCAAAATTGGGTGCCCAATTTGGGTGAATAAACATGATTGTTTATTAATTAAATTACCGATTTAATAGGCAGGAAATTATTTAAAATAGTATGCGAGGATTATATAAGTATGGGCTGCCATAATAAAGAAGTAATTAATTATTTTTGATGAGGATTGCAGCCCAGACAGGTTTTGGCACCAAAAGAAGGAGGATTTTGCATTAAAGTTTATTTTCCACTGCCAAGAAGCTTCCAATTTTGGCGCCTAGGGTTGGAAGAGCCTAATTTTGGTCATTCTCGAGCATCTCGCATGCCGGTATACATGCCTAGGTGAATTAAATAATAATGTTACTTTCTTTGCATGCAAGCAAAACCTCAAATTTTAGGGCAACAAACTTTATATGCAGATTTTGGTGATAAAAATCAAGTATTCGTGCCATGGACTCCATCTTTGTCTGAATAAAATTATAGGTATTCATCACAGGTGCTCAAATCAATGTCAAGTACATTGAATATATCTTCCAAATCTAAAGAATTTTCTAGATCTACACAAATGGATCCAATTGCAAAGGATTCCGACAGAATTAAAAGAAAAAGAGCTCAGACAAAGATTGTTCTAGCCATGTTGAAGCATGATGAAAGAGAAAGATCAGCAGAATCATGCATAGCTTCCAAATTTGTTGAAGTCAATGATATAGACATAGGCCCTGAACCTATCACCGATTTAATTGATAGATCTAGATCTCATAATTGCAAAGGCTTCTGACAAAAAATCATCCTCTTGTTTCTAATGCAACCCGTGTAGAAGTCAGTGCATGGAAAATTCCTTCCAGGATCTTGTGCATGTGCTCCCAATCTTCCAATTGAAGCCTTCATTGAATTTACTTATATTTTCATTCACCCAAAGTGCTTTCTAGAATTAAAATTTCTCATATGTAATTAAAAAATAAAAATGATGAGTTTTTTCTGAATTATTTACGCATACATTGACCGGGTGCATGTATCAAGAAAAATTGCAAAAGCTTCAAGGATAGAAGGAAAAAGCAGGTCAAAGGCAATACTCGCAAGTAAATCATAGTCATCTATAGCTTCCATATCCATTTTTGTGAGAATCAAAGGTAAAAGAGTCAACCGTATGTAGAATATGGAAGAAGAACAAGACTGGGAGGGTTGTAGCTTTCTTTTTATTTATTTTCCTCTTTCTTTTATTTTCTCTAAAAGTAATCGAGCAATCAATTAAAATTATAAAACTTAAGTGATTAGTTTAAAAATAGTTACTTGAAGAAGTCAATTACTTGGAAATAGGTGGTAGACATGCAAAATAGAAGGTTCTATTTTCAGTTATAAATCATGCATGTCATGTAAAGAGGAATTCTAGGAGGAAGATTGCCATTGTTTCTCTTTTCATGGATTCTCGCATGGGAATTCATTTAAAGCTTCCTATTTTTAATTTCCTTTATACACTATAAATAGAGGAAGAACTTATGAGTTAAATCATCTGAATTTGTAATTAACATTCTTGTGTTTCCGATTTTGAGTGAAACCCCCGATAGCTTTCTGCAAGTAGAGGAATAGAGAAGATATTTCCGAAGAACTTTGTGTCAACGGTGCATTTTTCTTCTTATTTATTTCTAGATCTATTCATAAACTTTGTGTTATTATAGATCTGATCTGAAACTATCCTTTGCTTTAAATTATGTATTTAAAGATCTATTTGTTTTATCTATGTGCATGTGATCAACTCTATGAACTATTGATTGGGTTACACATCTTCTCTCCTTTCTTCTTGCCTTCTATTATTTTCCTCTTCTACAGATGTTTCTTTTCTCTTACAACTATTTACTTGTTGAAAAACTATCTAGCTATGGTTTATGAGCTATATAGTTAAAGTAATAACAAAAATATATATTAAGACATATAACTCGACAAAAAATTACACTGGGAGCCTCACCGGTAAATGAGAGATTTCTTCATGAATGCCTAGGTTTTTAGCTATGCAAAAAATCTAGCCAACATGAGTGAAACCCTAACAAAAAAATCAGAGTGAAAAAGTAGATATTGAAGCGAAGGACCTAAGACCCAGAAAAAAGAGCAGATCCTGAATATTCACACACATACTAGCGCCCAAAATGGAAACTAGCACTGGGAACTTCTTTCCTCCTATTGGCACTTCTATCCAACATAATAAAAGTACCAAATTTTTTACAAGCCACAGTGACATCATTTCCAGCCATATCCGTAAGATACACAACCTCGAATACCTCCATATTACACGTAAATCATGCTCAACACTTCTATATCATTTTATATTGCGATTTCTATATACTTAGTGACAGTAGTTATTCTGAAATTAAGATTTAATTCACTTTATATTAAATCAGTAGTTGAAGATCACATTCAACACCAACAAGAGGTTCTCTCTAGCCTAAAAGAGAACTTGGTCATGGTATAAAACTGCATGAAGCAACAAGCTGATCAACACCATAGTAGAAGAAGCTTTGAAGTTAGATACTTTATTTTTTTGTGATTGTAGCCATATGAGAAACTATATTTGAAACAACATAAAAAAGATAAAAAAATTTCACCCAAATACTACTGGCCTTATCAAGTGTTGTAAAATTGACAAAGTTGTCACATATAAACTAGAGCTTCCCAACAAATAAAATACATCTTGTTTTCCATGTTTCTTGCTTGAAGAAGGTCATTGGGCAGAAGGTGTCTTCTTAATTAGTATTACTAGATCTTGATGAAGAGGGATGTATCATCTTGGAACCTGAAGGAATCCTACATACATGCACTAAGAAGTTGAGGACAAGGGTCATCACTAAGTATATGATTAAATGGAAGAATTTGGACATTGAAGATGCAACATGGGATGATGAAGCATTCTAAGAGAAGAATATAGAGCTGAAAACATTGGGGATGATGTTTCTTTAAAAGGGAGGGCATGTTATGCCTTTTACCATAGTTTTTATATTAGGATATGGATAGCCAAATTGTGGCCAATACAATCTTTCCACTCATAGAGATTATCTCTCGGCATTGTCTCCGGGGATGATTATGCTTTAGTTTTCACACACATGTTAGATGTAAGTATTTCTAACCCTCTTTAGTCTCTTATTTCACATGCATATAATTTTTTTATTGTTCATTTCTATAGATTAGAGTAGATGTATGTTTTCTTTGGTTTATTGCATTGTCTTATTGTTACTATGTCCCTTGGATTTATCCACCCCTTGGTTGTACCCTATTTATTTCAAAATCCTAGTAGGATACCTATCTTTATCTTAGTTATAGGCCTTAAAACCTATAACTATCCTAGGGATAGGGCTACTATCCTCTAGATTTACGATATTAGCACTCATTGAGCACATTTGTATCTACACAATGTGGCTGGTCTTATATTCAATCCTTATATTTGATAACCCGGATGAGAACCTCTCTTTTATAGTCATACACTCTAGTGAACCCGATGTGAATCTTACTCTACTTAAAATTAGGTCATATCAATCCTTTTATTTTTGTGCTCTTATAAAGGCCATTGACTATTACACAATCTATTTTGTTTGAATTTCCATCATTTCATCCTTATGCCAACCGCCCCTATGTGCCCTCGCATGACCGATCCTACTTACATTCCAACCATATTTTTTTGAAGACCATCTACTATAATCCTAATCATGTCTCCTCTTAAGATATTCTTATCTATCATTTAAACATCCTTTGGGTTGCTCCTTAATTCCTTCATCTTACCTTGAAACTTTAATTCATGTAAATATCTTCAATGCCTTTCACAAATAAACACCATCACCATCTTGCTATACCACAGTTGATATTACCTAAATTTTTATCTCTCCCACCTGATGTTATTGCCCCTATGCACGAGAAAGGCCAATTATATTATAAAGATATCCCATAGCTAAATATAATGTATTAGAAACTATAGGGATTGACCCTAGGAAATTTTTTAAAAATATAAACAACAATGAACACTATACACCCAATAAATAAGTGTTGGTAATCAAAATTTCCTAAGGTATGGGTCTTATAAAGTAATGATCTTAAAACATCATTCTAAACCCATTGACTATCGTAAGTATATTACAATTGGAACAACCTCTACTCAACCCCCAAAAATGTATTCAAAATAATAACACCGACACTTCTTCAACCAATGGCCCTAATCCTCCAATTGATCCCAATCTCTTTACTATCAAATTATTGGATCAAGCGCCACTATGAAATCATCAACAACCTATATCATATTCCAACTACAAAATTAAATCCTACAAATGGCCTCATAACTAACTTAGATTCTAATAAATCCTAATCATGTTGTCACCTCCTTTACTTCTAGATGTTAATGTGAATTGCATTGTAGACACCCTAAAAATACATACTTATTTCTAGCCTATCCTCAATTATTCATATCCCCTTTAGAATTAATTAATTAAATTAATTAATTCATACTTTGAGTATTTATCCCTTTAAGATTTAATTCAATTAAATCTATCACATTCCTTTAGAATTAATTTATGCCTAAACTATGATTTTATGATGTTTAGCTATTTTTAATTGTTAAAGTGGGTCAAGGGTCCCGTATCCTAAAAATAAAGGTGACTCCTAATCCTCGACAATGTACTATTATCAAAGCATACTACTAATGCTACTTATCGATTGAAGGGTAATATTCATGCATATTGAGAATCGGCTTTTTTGCCTTTTTTCTTTCTGACCTCTTTCCACTACCTCGGATCTAAGGAAATCACTATCTACATAATGTGTACTTTAGAGTTTTCAAGAATAGGTTCTATATTTGAATCCGATATCTTTGATCCATCGGAGACATGACCTCTTTTAACTCTAGAAGTCGTCTTCTTTTCATCTTGTTGTTATTTTCTTTCCTTCCTAACAAAATGTCGAGACCCACCATGAACAGACTTCTCCTCGCACGCATGAGCCTAGGGCCGGGGATGAATGTTACAACTACTGAAAGAGGGTGAATTTTTCTTCTTCTGAGAAATATTATTTTTTCCTAATTGGCAAGAAGTTCTAAGATGTCTGTGTGAGTCTTGCAATGGTGACATTGAAATGCTCAGTATTCTCATATTCCAATGATTAATAATGTTGTTTATTCCCTAATTTTAGTTTAATATTATCCTGAAACCCTTGCTTAGATCTATTTTAGTGCTTACTATGGAATTTGTGTGAATCCCCAACTTGGCCTTAAAGTGATCAATTTTTAAAAGCTTCCCCAATGCGTTACTGATGTCTTCTAGAGCATACTAAAATGGAGAGGGAGGTTTGGAAGTCGAACCCACACTCGGCATCTTAGAAATCAAAACATTGTTTGTATAAAATTTGGGGTACTAAGGAGTGAGGAACAATTTAGAGTTACCCCAAAACCACACCATCTAATATAAATTTATTATAATCCTCTCGCATTCGAAAATAAACGATGAAAAACCTTTAGAGCAGAAGCAAATTGCACATTTTTTGGTCTAGTTTTCATGGACCCACTGGATAAGGCCGAGGTTGACAACCACATACCATTAAATCTACCAATAACTTTCCATCATTGCGATAAATATTTTAGATGGGAAAAAATTTCAGGTCAGTTTCTAGACTTAGCAATGATGGTTCATCCGCAAGATCAATAATGTATGCTCGGGAGCCATACAAAGTGGGGACAGATGACCGAACCACATATTTGAAAGAGTTGGTCTTATGGGAAGAAGAGCAAGAGAGGGGAGCTCCTTTATCCTACTTCTAATTTTCAACCCCTCCTCTACCGGTGACACCACGGCTCGATCCACAGTTTGGGTTGATGGGAGGCTTTGAACAGACATTTGTAGAGGAATGCTCAAGGTTATTGGAATCAAGACCTGCCCTAACTTTTAATTCCTTCAAGAAGGCCACCCTATCCTTCTTACTCATTAATTCTATGTCTTTGATATTGGTCGCATCTTTTCGAGTGAAAAGAAGACCATTCCAGGTCGCTAGTATATCTGATTCGCTTCCTTCACTCAACGCTTTGCTTGGATTGGAAGAAATATTTCGTGAAAGGCTCTCAGCCATCTGCACTACATCATTCCAGTTTCACAAATCCTAATTTAGCTTGTTCATTACGCCATTCTTTTTTTCTCCTCCAATCAATCACATCTAATTAATGGCCTTTAGCTAATTTAATTATTATTTATTTGATTAAATAGTTATTTTCTCACTCACATCCCCTAACTAATTAAATTAGTTATTTAAATAGAAATAAATCTATTTTCCTACTCATCCTCCACTTGGAATCCACTTCACTATCCTAGTCACCCCACTCAACTTCACTTCTAGAATCCTATAAAGGCAGGGGAATCAAATTTGCACATACAACTACCTATTTGAATAATAATTTTTTTACTTCCCCTTAATGGATATTCAATCCATTCAAACTACTACAACCTCCTCCAATGTTATTTTAAGAATATGCATTCATGACCTCATTATGAATATTCAACCACTCTATGGCCTCTCTTACAATTATAAATAACATGCCATATCCTTCACAAATAATCCTTGGAATCTTTGCATCAAACCTCTGCTAATTTTCCATTTGATATCTACATATTGAAAAGCTTTCCTTGTGTCCAAATTTTCTCGTAGCATTGTCATTTATTCATTTGGAGATTAATTTAGAGCATCCAAAATCCAAATATCATAAGAAATTCAACAAGTCATGTGTACTTCAACAATTTCATCATCGAGGTTGCAAGAGGAGCTTGAAGAAAGGTTTACTAGCTAATTATTTTCTTATCTTTCACTTCTGCAAGTTTTTCTTGTATACATTTCTGACATGCTCGGTGGACCAACCAATTTTTTTATATTTTTTAGATTAATATTTCTAATCTAATAATTTTTGTGATTTGTGTGTTTTTTAACCTTGTTTTTCAAGTTTCAAGCTTTCAAGTGCAATAGAGGAGAAATTCCAAAAAAACCAAGTTTCTGTCCATTTTTAACACATTGTCCACTTCTAGAAAGCATGCGCTAGCGTAGTACTATGTGTGCTAGAATCACTTGAGGAGTGCGCTAGTGTATTACTTCACATGCTAGAATATATTTTCATGCACTAACATACATCTCTATGTGCTACCATAGTACTATATTTTTCTTACACACGCTTGTGTGTTTATGCACGCTTTAGTGTAGGACTGCTACCACTACACTAGCATTAAGTGGATTTTTCCTCTATTTTGACATATTTTATTTGTTACATAGATGCATTCACCTACATGCACTAACATATCCAATCACACTGGTACACCTTATTGCACGCGCTATTGTATCATTGTATGCACTAACGTGTTGTCTCTATGTTTTTCTTACTTGTATATTTTTCCAAAGATAATTTTGTTCTAACCACTATTTTAAGTATATTTGAATCCATTTCTTATAGGTTTCTGATAGCTATTCAATTTAATTATTTATTTTGGAAAAAGTTATCATTTTTACTCTAACTTGTAAACCACCACATGTGCTCTTTTCTCGCACTGTTCTAAGTGATCTTGAAAATAAGAGATGACGTCTTTACTTTTTGTGTCTTGAACTTGTGGTTTTTTACCTAAGGAAAACTACTAATTCATGATTTTCATGACCATATCTCTCGAAGGTTTCATTTAAATTGAAACTACTAACTACAGTTGTCTTTTTTTGAGGAGTCAAACAAACCTTTATCACCCTCTTTATTAATTTTTATAAAACTCTCTTAATTAATTTTTCGGAGACGAATTTATTCCCCCTTTGACTATAACTATGGGAAGTGCATAACCAAGGGCCATAAAATAATTGTGAAGAGTACCACAAGAACCCCAAAGTAGTTGACACCTTGAGTGAAGTGGAAAATGAAACAAAATCCCTAGTGAATTGAGTAGTATACCCTTTGTGAGGATTAGAGCCAAAACTATCCATAGTGGTGGCCTTGATTTGATCCTTTGAGCGAAGTAAAATCTGACTTATCATATCAAGAGGGGTAAAGTAAAACTTGGGTAATCTTTGGTATTTAGGGAGAGAACCATTTCTATAGGAATCCCCACTTGACCAAGCTAACTTAAGCTTAGAGGCCTTCCTTAAACAACATTACTTTCATATACTCTACGTATCATTAAGTTTGTGTTCCACACTCTTATCACACATGATCAATTTCAATCTACAAGTCTCTTCCATCTTAGCATTCAATTTGCTAAGGTTTGAGTAATCAGACCTTAATTACCATACTCTTCTATATTAACATTCACTTTGCTAAGGGTTGAGTAATCTAATTTCATTTCTTTAATTCTCTTCTATCTTAACATTAACTTTGTTAAGGGTTGAGTAATTAATCAATATTCATCACAAGTCTCTTCCATATTAACATTCAATTTGTTAAGGGTTGAGTAATTAATCGATCTTCATTACTACGCTCTTCCATCTTAACATTCACTTTATTAAGGGTTGAGTAATTAATCAATCTTCATTATTGTGCTCTTCCATTTTAACATTCACTTTGTTAAGGGTTGAGTAATTGATTTATCAAAATTGTGACACTCTTCCATATTAACATTCATTTTTTAAGGACAAGTAATCACTCTAAATTTCCAAACTCTTCTATCTTAGCATTCACTTTTCTAAGGGTCAAGTAATCATAATTTATTTTCTAAACTCTTCCATCTTAACATTCACTTTGCTAAGGGTTAAGTCATCGATTTTCATTGTTAAAATCTTCCATATTAACATTCACTTTGTTAAGAGTTGAGTAATCAATCGTATTTTCCCTAAACTCTTCTATCTTAACATTCACTTTGTTAAGAGTCGAGTAGTCAATCAATTCAATTTCCTAGTCTTGTATTTTGGCATTCACTTTTCCAAAATATAAGCACATCAAAAAAAAAAGGAAGTTTCCACTCTAGAATTTGGTCCGAATTTACAAATTAAAATCTAAAAAATAATAAACTTTGATATTTTGTTCATATGAAAATTTACATATTTATAAAGTTATATGAGCTTCTATTTTCATGGAGTCTCAAAATCATCCTCCGAAATAGGTTAGTTAGTTCAACCATTCAACCACTAACCCATTTACGTACAACTTATATATATATTATTGTTACAATAATAATATATTAACTATCATACATATGTAACTAAATATTTACCATTCGGTAAATACTAAATATGGGAGCACTAACAAATATTATTTCCTAACATTCCCCCTTAGTGTGAACATGGGGAACATGTGCCTTTGTACTTATACCTTCTCATGATCTCGTGATTTTAATAGGATGATCACAAACCTCAAGCATGATTTTGTAAACGGTTGACTAAAAATCGAGAATGGTGGTTTCGCAATTTGTTTACCACAAACCAAAAGGTGATGGCTTTGCGAATGGTTTACCAATAAACAATAATAGTGGTTTTACAATTGGTTTACCAAAAATGAAGGTTTTAAAGTGGTTTACCTACAACCACATCATGATGTGCCAAGTACTATTATACATCCTCATTAATATCTCACTGCAGGGAATAACATAGGAAAATATGATGAATTCTGTTGCTCATACACACAAACTAAAAACTAGAAATGGAAAATTGGATCATGTTCCCCCATCAATGTGAAATTTCCACTTAGTAAACACTACAAACATACACGCAACAAAAAAACACACCGCCCAAACTGAAAGCAAACACACACACACACACACCAAAAATGCCACCATAATCGATATGTGGCCCCACCATTGGCGATCGACGAGAGGACACTACTTGTCCTATATCCTCTTATGCCTCCATCATCCAATATACGTGGTGCTAACTCAGCGGAAAGTGAACATGAAGAATTTTTTTTTCTACATTGATCTTACTGTTTTCTTTCCTCCCGCAACGTGAAACACTTTATTTTTCGGGACGCTGAGTAACACCAAAAATGCGTCTGTAAGATTATTTTTTTACAATATTTTGACAATGACTCACAACTGATGACATTAAATACATACAAAACGTATAAAATAATGACCCACTATAGAACCTAATGACTCATTTTGACACATAATGATTATTCAACTTAATGACAATTACTAACAAGACAATATTTGACATATAACTTGATGACACCTATATGATAACTCAAATATAAACAACACTTTGTTTATATAATTACAAAACAAAAATTGTGGTATCAACCACACTCAAATTAAAAAGAAACTTTAAAAATTTAATCTTGACTATAAGACACAACTTGACTTATACTAAACCGATGACTATATAAAAAATAAACTACAACTTTGTATCAAAACAATGAACAAAGACTACTAAACTCTTAATAAAACATTAAACAAAATTAAGACTATTTTAATGACTACACACCATGCACACACCGAATGAGGGAACTGTTGAAGGGATCAATCTAATGCCGACATTGAAGGGATATTTCTGAGCCACTAATCTGTATATACTCATGGAGAGTTCGTCCAACACGTTACATCTATCTCCCATTGTCATTGTTAAGCCAAATGAGCCGGATGTGACATAATTAGATGTTGAGATAGAACCATTTACAAGCAGTGTGCACAACTTACGACATTGGCATGTAGGGACCACAGCTTCTCTACATTAATGATCTAATGGACATTAATGAATTCTTACTTGATCTTCAGTGAATAGTTGTCGATAATATTGCAGATCAAAACTGAGCATTTACTTAGGAAAATGATACAATATTGTGGGGCGACAATAGGAAAAATTTAATTTACTTATTGTATTCATAGGAAGATCCTCAAAAATAAAATGTAGTCTTTCAATCTATACTACACATAATTCAAAGAGGAGAAATGACATTGGTTGGAGCAATGCCAAACAATCTAGCTGCCCCTACAAACAAATCACAGATCCATTAGATTATCATCCCACTCGATGCCAAATCTAGAATTTGGTCCGAGTTTACAAATTAAAATCTGTAATATAATAAAATTTGATATTTTATTCATACGGAAACTTACATATTTATAAGAGTTATATGAGCTCCTATTTTCATGGAGTCTCAACAACTCATCCTTCGAAATAGGTTGGTTAGTTCAACTATTCAACCACTAACCCATTCACATACAAATTATATATATATTATTGTTATAACAATAATATATTAACTAACATACATATGTAACTAAATATTTACCATTCAGTAAATACCAAATATGGTGGCAATAACAAATATTATTTCCTAACATCCACGCTACCCCTTTTCATACAAAATGGTGGGAACAAGAAATAAAGATTATGATATCTTTGGTAAAAACAAAAATCCTTTTCACATTGATAGCTCTAATGAGGAAGCATAATAACATCAACAAAACAACCCTTCCATAGAAGAACAAGCACAATTTTAGGGGATCTTATGAAAAAATAAAGACCAATTTATTCTCTGTCTCCTTGAAATGGGCATAAAATTTCCTTCGATTTTGACGACGTAGTATTTGAAGAATTTATGAAGCTAACCCAAAATAAATAAGGATACTCCACATAAACCCAATAAGAACAATGAGGCCAAATCAAGTAAGATTAAAAATGATAACAAAGGAAATTCTAGTGCTTTTGTGGCCACACCAAATCACGCATTATTAGACCAAATCAATGAGATGGCTAAGCAATTATATTTAATGGCCTCCAAAGTCACCAATGAAATGCATAACATCAAAACAATGACTAAACTTGAAACAAAAACAACAAAGGAAATTTTTGATAATGTTTCAAATAATCCACAAATTAATTCACCATTTACAAAAGAATGACAAATAATGAAATACACTATCTTTAGAATGCAAAAAAAACAAAAATAATTTTACTTTAAAGAGATTTGCCCTTATCCATATGATAAGGACATATTGTGATTACCTTTTCCTATCTCTTTCAAGTTCAAAAGGAGTTTTTATGGATTTTCATGGGGTAGCCTATAATGTTGTATATCTTTTATGGATATTTATGAAAACATTGGGTGGAAAAGATTTGGATTTATTCCTTCATCTCCCAAAAGGTTTGATCACCACTTTTACGGACCTCTCAAAGAAATTTGTTAAGCATTTTTCCTTTAATTTTGATTCATAAATTACCATGACGGATTTACGTAATGCAAAATAACTAATAAATGAAAACTTTGCACAATTCTTACAATGACGGAGAGGCATTACTAGTTGATTCCAATGTTCAATTCATGAGAAACAACTAGTAATTTCCTTTATACTAATCCTTAGAAATGTATTGTATTTCATATGTAGATGTATTGCCTCAATAGTTTTAAGGAAGTTATCGAGAATGAGACTCAAATTGAAAAATACCTCATCACCAAAGGATTAATTAAATGTCCTTCTAAGGATAACGCCCACAACACTCATCAAGATAAAACCATGTACATCAATCACAATCACAATGTCATCAATGATGGTGTCATTAATAAACGTAATGTACACAATGTGTAGAATAATCAAGAAAAACATACTAAATCAAAAAATCCATTTTGGTACCTAGTAAAGAAACCCCCTCCTCGTGATAATAAGGGAAGAAAATTTACACCATTAGGGGAGATTTTTTCAAGTGTTTTATGATAACTGATAAGTTCCAACATGGTCACTTATCCTATCAAAAAGCTTGGGTCGAAGGGGAACCAAAACCATCTTGGTACAAGGAAAATGAGTATTGTGATTTTCATCACATCGATGACCATCCTACATATCATTGCATGAGGATTCACCACTATATTCAAGACCTCATTGATAGTGGAGACATCGTGATCAAAATCCCACCATCTAATAAGAAACCTAACAAAAATTTAAAGGTGTTCTCAAACCCTTTACTAAGCATGGAGCGAATGGACAAGCTATTGAAAAAGGTCAATCATCAAATAATGTCAACTTTAATTCAATCATATCATTTTTCAAAGAACTACCCAATTCCATTGCTACCATTAAGTTTCAAGCTCCTACCAATGCAGTGACCATAAGATAAAAGAAGGTTTGAGTGTCTACAATGAAACAACCATCAACCTCCTCTATGCCTCAAGTGTCTATCAATCCTATAGTTCCTAACAAATCCTAAACCAAAAACTAGTACTAAAGCTTCCACATCTAGTTCATATGACCTTTTAAGACAATTGGAGATGACACCAACACATATATCTCTCATGGAGTTACTCAAGTAATCACCCGCTCTACAAAACATTCTTACTCATGCTTTGTAAGAAGCACGTGTCCCTAAGGACATTAATTCTCAACAGTTCCAAGCATTAATGTCCAATCTATCACTAAACAACCCTATATTATCATTCAATCCTCAAGACCTACTAAAAATAATCTTCATAATAATAACTCTTTGTATATTGAATCCTATATCACCCACCATAAGGTTAAGAGGGTTCTTGTTGACAAGGATTCTACTTTAAAGATTTGTTTATATGAAACAATAAGATTTTGTGGTCATATAAAAGAGATTCTAGGAGCTAATGTTATAACAATTCGTGGTTATGACAACAACGAATGAAAATCTGTTTGAACTATCACCCCTTTATATAAAGTGGGCCCACTTATGCTTGATTCTCTTTATCATGTCATTGAAATAGAGACTTCATATAAAATCCTTCTAGGTTGGCCTTGGATACATGTAATGCAAGTTGTGCCTTCCACATTCCATCAATGTATCAAATTATCGCATGATTGAAAATAGTTTACCTTACTCACAGATGTAAAAATCTTCAAATATTGTAATCTTATGGAAGTAAATTACACTCATGTAAGTTATTGTCCTTCTATGGTTATATCTATTAAAACTTGTGTCATACCCGTTACTACTAATCGTATCGATCTTGACAAAATTTTCAATCCCAAACTTCTACATGCAGTTCACAACCATCTACATCCAACTCACCACATGAACTCAAGTTTTATCATAAAGGTTTTAGTGAATATACTCTAGAGAATGCATTTCATGTTGGTAAGATTTTGTTGTCTCCACGTAGCTACGAATGACCCGATGCACCTCACCTAAAATATTCTCCTATCTACGTACTTGTAAATACCTTATGGAAACAATATGATTATTTGGAGGATGAACACATTCATGGATCTGATGGATCTTGGTTATATAGGATTGGATGGTTAATTATTACAAATCCACCAACTATAATAAAGCCCAAAAAAATGATTATAAATATGAATTGGAAGGGCAAAGGACTTGGTCCATGAGAAAAGGTTGTCTCAAACCCATATTATATGAAGAAAATATATATCATCATGGTTTAGGTTATGAAACCTTTGAAAAGAGGCTCATAATATTTGACATAATGACTAGTGAAGAGGACTCTAACTCCAAAGTTGAGACAAGTTCCACACATAGCCTTTTCAAAGACCTCACTAAAACTAACCTCTTCCTCGAACACCTATCCATTTGTACCATTGACATTGATATTTTCTATCCATCCCTTATCCATCAGGACCAACAAAATCATATCACCATGGACCTCTTTTAGAATGATGAGGCCATCAGGAGTTTCTTTAGGACTCAGACCCTATTCCCTTATCAGATCACAAGAAGGGTTTTGATATAGACCTTGACGCTTTAACCTACTTCGAAGAGGAAATTGAGTACTCTAGTCCATAAAAATAAAGAAAATTAAAAATAAGAAAAATAAAAACATAATCTCTTATAGTGAAAACCTCATCGAGGAAAAATTTGAGAAATTAAAAAAAAAGAAAGAAAATAAAAAGAAAACAAAAATGGACGTATCTCCTGGAAAAACCTATTCGAGGTGCCAAAGAGAAGAGAATAAATTTCAGATCACCATATAATCTACACAAACCTACAATGTCATATTTTCAAGATAATAATAAATCAAAATGTTGGTAGAGGATACTATCATGATCAATATCAGAACAAGTGATAGTCCTAAACTGTTACAACTTGGTGTGAGCTTATCCGAATCATAGATTGAGACATTCACAAAAATCCTCACAGATTTTAGGATGAATTTGCATGTTATCATAAGGATATGTTAGGGTTAGATCCTTCTCTAGTCATAAAAACTTGTGGTTTTCCTAGACACGAAACCTATAAAATAAAAATTGAGAAAAATAGATCCTAAGGTCGTATTTCTAGTTAAGGAAGAACTTGAAAAACTACTCAAAGTTAGATTTATCATATCTATAGATTAATTAGAGTGGATAGATATCATGGTGCCTATTACAAAGAAGACACCGACATCCATATTTTTACTGAATTCCATGATATCAACAAGTTTGTCTAAAGGATGAATTTTCCTTGCCAAATATAGACATGATCATTGATTCTACAACAAGACACAAAATGTTATGTTTAATGGATGCATTTTTAGGATATAACCAAATTCATATTTCTAAGGAGGACCAACATAATACAACCTTTATAACACCTTGGGGTACATTTTGCTACAAGGTCATGCCTTTAGCCTTAAAAAATAGGAGAAACATATCAACGTGCACAATGACTAATATTTTCCATGATCTACTTCATGAGATTATGGAGGATAATGTTGATGATATTTTGTCAAGTCCAAAACCAAAGTAGATCATCTAAATTTTTTCGTAGCGTATATTTGAATGACTAAGAGAATATAAGGTTCATCTCAATCTAAAGAAGTATGTCTTGATGTTACTTCAGGGAAGCTCTTGGGATTCATAGTCTCAAGGAGGGGAATTAAAGTTTACCCTACTAAGGTAAAAAAATTATGGATATGCCTCCACCATTGAACATATGTCATCTACAGGTCTTCAAGGAAATATTTATTCTATTTGACACTTTATATCTCATCTTGTAGACAAGTGCCATCATTTTAACCAACTTCTTAAGAAGGATGTCTAGTTCAAATAGACACAAGAATGTTAATATTATTTCACTAAGTTGAAAGAATACCTATCAAATCCACCAATGATAATACCACATATTCAAGATAAACCTATGCTATTATACACATCTACTAATAAAACATACCATCGGGTCTTTTTTCTCAACAAAATGATAAAGGACAAGTAAAAATTGTTTACTATCTTAGTAGAACATTGATTGACCACAAACTCAAATATTATCGGTCAAGAAAGTATGCTTGGCAAGTTGTATTCACTTTTCATAAGTTGCGACATTACCTACTCAACCATACAACAAAGCTTATTGCCAAGATAGATCCTTTAAAATATCTACTCTTAAGACTTGTCTTGACAAAAATGTCTAGTTGGATTGTACTCTAAAAAAGTTTGACATAGAATTTTTCAATACAAAATCCATAAAAGTGCAAGCTCTAGCAGATCAACTAGCCACAATGTAACTTTTGGGCTCCAGGAACACTTCATTTTCAGTTCCCAAATGAAGATCTCTTATACATTTATGCATTCCCTTTGAGGAATTTTTTTTCGCTCTTACAATATGCATGGATCAGGAGTTGGCATTGTGCTACACACATTGGATAGTGATATTATACCCAAGTCATACCGCATTGGTCTCCCATACACTAACAACATCATGGAGTATGAAACTCTAATAGAAAGTTTAGGCTTTGCCATATCTCAAAGGGATTAAAGAGCTGATAGTATTTGGATATTCTCTCTTAATAATCAAGTAAGTAAATGGAGAATATCATGTAAAAGATGATAAAATTATTCCTTATAAATGAATGGTTGATAGTCTCAAAGGTTACTTTAGGATGATTACATTTGAACAAGTTCCTCATGCATAGAAAAAGCAATGGATGTCATGACAGCTATAATTTCCCTTCCTTAATTTGATATAAATCAAACACACAATGAGTTTCTTATCGAACATCTTTTGGTTCCCACATATGATCTTTCGATTCCACCATGGTGTGTGAAATTTTTGGTCATGAAAACCCTTGGTATCAAGACATCTATACATTTATCCAAGAAAAACCTATCCCCCAAACATGAAATTTTCTAACAAATGAGCCTTAGCACAACATGTTTCAAGCTATACCATTCTCGTAGATACCCTACATAAAGAGGCTAGGATGGGTCATTCTTAAGATATCTCAATCGACGAAGTTAATCAAACACTAATCAAAGTTCATGTAGGATTTTGTGGTGCACACACGTGTGACATGGTCTTACATGAAAAGATATTCCACATGGTAACTTTGTCAAGAAATTTCAAGCATGTCAGAAATTCCAGACAATAATTTAATTCATTCACCCATGTAAACCCTCCAACCTATCACTTCACCCTGGTCTTTTTCTAGATGGGGTTTGACTTAATTGATAAGATAAAACCTAAAACCTCCGTGATGGCTACACCTTTATCATTACCACCACATAATATTTTAACAAATGGTTAGAGGTCATGCCTCTCACCTATGTCACATGGTCAAATATTTCCAAGTTCATCCTTAATCACATTATTTACCATTTTTCCATCCCTGACATCTCTTTTCATAGACAATGGTACATCGTTTAAAAAAAATAATGTCAAGGAGATAGCTTAAAATTCTAAACCTACATACAATGGGAAATTCCTTACTACCCACATTGAAATGGTCAATTAGAAGCTTCTAATAAAAAAATCAAGTATTATAAACAATTGTTGATAAACACGGTCCACAATTAACACATACAACTATATCCCACCCTTCAGGCTTGTCAAACCTTGTTCCAAAATCTAATTGGAGCCACTCCTTTCTACCTTTTATATGGTTTTGAATCCAAATTAACCATAGAATTTGAGCTCCCTTCCCTCTATGTGTCACTCCAACACCTGGTGCATGAAGAGGATTACCAACAAGCACATCTTGCTAAGCTAGAAATTTTATATGAGAGGCATGTTCATGTCTTGGATCACTTGAAAGTATATCAGAGCTGACTCGATAGATCTACAACAAGAGAATAAAACCATGTGAGTTCGAACTTGTGACATTTTTCTTAAAGAGAACCAAAAGAACACTACCAAAGAACACAAAAAAAGGCAAGTTCGAACCTAATTTGTTAAGACCCTACATTATTACTACCAAGTTTGGATCCAGAGCATATATACTATCTGATAAAGATGGAAAAGAGCTTAAAGATCCCATAAATGTGGTTCATCTAAAGAATTTCTATTCCTGATACTTTAAGATTACCCCTAGTGTTGGGGGCACATCAACACAACCACTTGTTTCATCCTTTCATTATTTTTGCTTCATGCTTAATCCTAGCTCATCTTGGTTTGTGTTTCCTCTTAGTTAGGATGTGAGTCTTTTACTATGCCAGTCATATTAATCCATTTCCATTTTATTCCATCCTGTGATATTCGTTGGGATTGTTAATTTGCGCCACACTTATCACGGTTTAAGGACAACTTTCCTTTTTTTGTTGGCATGAAAAAATAAAAAAATCATATAAACTCAAAAACAAAAAAAATCAAAACAAAAAAATAGTTTAAAAAATGTTTCACAAAAACTCAAAATAAAATTTCAACATAGTTATGCAATATAGCCATTTAACTATGATCATAATCATTGTTTTAGATCATCTTACGACTATTGTGTTTCTTACCCTTGACAAGCATTTGTGCTTATGGGCGAGATCATCAATTAAACCCTTCATGTGTATCCTCACTTAGGGAAAATTTGGTTTTCAAGATTTTCCTCGCATACATCCTTGCTTGGAAAACCAATCAAAATACATTTTTAGATCAAAATTCAATGGGATCTGATAAGAGTGTCACGAGGAGTAGTTACTCCACTCTTTGGTCCAATAATATCCTCTTGCATATATCATTGGTTAGGGGAATTCATAGATGCTCATTCTTCATTATGAAACACATTAGGGTGGTGGTTAGATATCTTTAATAATGATTGTGTTGTATTGTTTACTAAGTGTGTCTAGATTGTTCTCCATTCTCATGCACTTGACCAATTACTGGAAACAAGATAAATAGGATCATTGTTTACTTTGTCTTATTAATTTTGCTTTTTGAATTTGGGTTTGTTTTCCATGTTTGTTTTGGAATAATTTTAGGTATCACATTATTAACTAAGGTCATTACTAACTTTGTTGCATTAAATTTTATTTTTATTTTTTGTTTGTGTTTCATTCTTTGTATTTGTGTTGATCAATTATCTATATTTTGTTGATCAATTGTTTGTATTTAGTTGTTATCTTAGCTCATTTTACCTTGATTTTTGGGCTTGTTTTCAAAAAATTCTTCATTTTTTTACATAATCAAGGTGTCTATCAATTACTTGTATGTATGGGGTTTGTTTGCACTCTTGTTATTGTTTTGTAATCTTTTTGTGTGTGTTTTTCATCATGGTGTTAATTTAATAACTTTAATAGTACAACAGAATTAACACATTCCTCATCATGAATAAAAGCTAAGCTACAAACATACATGCTAAGCTACATGTAATCATCATACATCCATATGAAAATCATCATCTACTCTAGTATATCATCATATAATCATCTATCTAACTACATCACATGGAAATCAAACAATCTCATCATCATATGCCATGTCAAATGTCCATAATATATACATCATAGATTCCAATCTCAAAACATCGTATAAATAAAAAATGTCCATGTACACTATATCAAAAAGTTCCTTCATCATGATACACAAACAAAAACATATATAATATATCATGTTGACAGTCATGGATGACTCACGCCCACAATGGGATTATCTAGTCTATCATCCCCACCTCTCAATGGTGGAATTTGCACTGACCTAATTGATTTGAAATTCCTCTAAGATCTACCAAATCTCAAGGGTTTACTACCCGCTCTCTGGATGTAATATGGGGGTCTCAAATCTACTAGAACAACTACCTCATATAGGGCCTGGTAGTACCACATCTCTTGTGATATGTCTATAATGTCATGCATCACCTCACCCAAACCACCTACCACCGCCACGTGTGGGGAATAATATCTCTTCACAATCAATTGTTTCACATGTACAAAAAATTGATCCTCTCTATAGTCCTATGTTGTAGTTACTACCTCCACCCATCTATATCTATGGTCCTCTAATTTAGGATCCTCTATAGGATCTATACCATAATGAATGATACATATCTCTACAACACAACTAAATATATCTCTACAAAGTGACTCACCGCACCTATGTTATAAGCTCAACTACTAATGGACTTGTGGATGGTATTTGTGCTGTGACTACACCCATGTAATCTACTACCATACATCCTACCCTCTTATGGATAACCATTTTTCACCGTGTACATCTCCATATCCCCCTCCAACTCCTCAACCTTTACACCATTTATTTCAAGATAAATTTCAAGCTATGGAAACCACAATTATATCCCTCACAGATAAAATCCAACATCTCAAGGATGCTTCTCAAGCCCATGCCACTTCTTCTTCTACACCTCATCCTAATCCCATGTCTACTACATGTCCTTATACAAGTGAAGCTAAAGTCTTACCGCTAAAAGAACCTCTCAAGTTTGATCTAAATGTTAAGAAATATGGTATTCTTCCTAAGCTCCTCAATCACTAGTTGATCAAATTTCCATCTACTCATTACTACCCTCCTTATCGGCTTTGCAAAATACAAAGGTCACCCATTTTTTAATTATCACATAATTAATGACATTATGACAATGATTGATAAACTTTAAAATGAAGAATTGGTCACCTTGAGCATCGGGTTTTATTTCATTTTCTACAAAGCATCTCGATACATGATCCTCTCCAATTATAAAATCCCACCGGGCTCCCAAATCTTATCCCTCTATGTCTCATGAGCATCATGCCATAAATAGTAATGTTCCTTCTCTGGTAAGTCAAGATCCATCTATCTAACCCAGTGTCATACCAACTTTAAAAATACTTACCCCATTACCTCCTCCTATCAAGTCTTCTACAACGTTATCAATTCGAAATAAGAAACCACCATTAAAAATACATACCCCATTACATCCTCTTATCAAGTCATTTAAAATGTTAAAAATCCCAAATAAGTAACCACCGTCTAAGGAAACACCACCACTTCCCTCACTGTAAGCTAAGATCCCTCACCAAACTCCTCTAATTTAATGTATAATTCCTATTTTCAATCAAGATAATGCTTATTGGCATGGTATTTATCACATCATCACATAGATCTCCATGACTCGTATAATTGAGGGCATCATAATTCTCCCCTCTATCACTGTTGGTTGTCTTCGGTATCTTCTTATAGCTTCTCTACTACATTTCACGCTTCATGCTCATTATAAATCTTTCCTAGAATTCTCACATCAATGGACCATCATTTCAAAATGATACATTCTAGTTTCATGGTTCATACTCAATTGTTGAGGGTATAGTTATTAAATGAACCTCACATCATTTACACTCCATAATTAGTGCTTCATGATACATCTTTTCTATCATCTAATCTCACACAATACATTCATTTCCTGATGATGCACTCTTGTTCTATAGTTCATTATTGACTGTTGAGGGTGCATTTCTAAATGAACCTCATTTCACACACATCCACTAGGGAAACACACCTCCTCCTATCTCGCATATTTTACATATCACAACATACCATCACATGTACATTTCATTAACACATATTGGTTACATTTACTCGTTCTAGCTTATACTACTTACATGTTACACTTTATTTCCTATGCTAGTTATACCCTAAGTATGTAATTATATTTTTCTATATATACATGCACATTTAACTTGGTATCTTAAGGTGAATGCAATATTTTTACTGATTCTCACATGATGCATGATGCTTGGTGCTACTCTTTACCACCACCATTGAGGCTCCCAGGCATCTACCTTTACCACTCTCATACTCTACAAAATCACATATTCTTTTGTTTCATTATTTCGTACTTGTCATTACTATCACTTTACTCTTCACTTTTATATACATGCTTTGACATATTAATTATCTTTCTAACATGCTAATGGGTGCTTCTTGTGTGACATTTTCCTTGTAAGACTCTTACACAACCAAGGTTATCTATCACCTTTTTCTTACTACTATTTGCTACTATTTTCGGGCTATTCCATATGTCTTGCTTGCTCATTTGTTTTTTTTTGCTGCTTCAACCCGGATTGGCTTGTGACATTATGAGTTGATTAACTAAACATGGACTAAACTATATAGTATATAGATAATTAATATAAGATATGCAAAAATATAATGAAGTAAATAAATGTAGTAAAGAAATATGATAATGATCTATGAAAAATGAAATACTAAACCCTAATGTGCAAGAGAGAAGAGGAAAAAATCAACGATAATGATGTTTTTGAACAATCTTGTAGTGATGCATAGAAAATTAGAAAGCAAGAGTGAATGTGATAGGGTCCCATAAAAGGATAGATCTGGGTGATATGGCTAGACTGGAGCACTTAGGAGAGGACTAGGGTGCTCATGGGCACTTTGGTAAGAAAACCAGGCACCACGATCTCGGGAAAAGGTCTTGAGCTAATATTCATAGGTCATGGAGATGATGATAACCTTCACTACTTGTCACATTAATTTTCTGTCTTGTGTCGAATGTTCCAAATATTTCGAGAGGAAGAAATGACTTGCAAAAGACCAAAAGGAAGTCTCAAACCCCTATAGAAAGAAGATGTAAATGAATGGGTCAGACTGACCTCATCTGCCATAATAGTGGGCTTACTAACTAACTGTCGTACTACATTTCAAACCTAGATGCGGTTTTGGTGTGTGTGTGCATGTCATTCTCTAGATGTTCTTGTGCTAATCACACTTTGAGAAATAACAAGAAATGGATAAATGTAGAAAATGTAATAGAATGTGTGCATGGAATAGAATATAATCCCTCACCTATGAAGTGTGATGTAGATGTCCTAGCTTGTGCCTTAATGATGGATCTATGTGGATGCCAATGTAATAGATGGATGCAACTCTAGATAGAGTGACAGTAATCGATGATGCTAAACCCCTCATTATGGTCTCATAAATTTATATTTATAGGGTTATCTTTCTCTAATTTCTTAATTAACCCCAAAAGGCCGACCATAAGAAAGATAAAGATGAAAAATGGCTAGAAGAGGCCCAAAAAGTGGTGGGAAAGTGCTAGAAGGATTGAGGCACCCCCAGGTGGGACCAGGGTGCCCATAAGCATCCCAAGACTAAATCTAAAAATGTAGTCACAAAATTATGCACTTTAGACATTTACTTATCCCGGTCTCATACTACTATTTAGAAGGTTCTTGAGTGAAGAAAGTACTAATTAACCCCCATCATTTTGGCCATATTGTTTATTTTATTTCGTAATTTGTGACCTATTGCACTCATATGCCCAACCATTTTATGACATTCCACATAATTTTAGCCTCAGCTGGGGTGCCCAGATTCAAGTCCTAGGGTGCCCATGGGCACCCTGGTCCTACCTGGTGGTGCCCCAATCCTTCTAGCACTTTCCCACTACTTTTAGGGCCTCTTATAGCCATTTTTCATCTTTATCTTTCTTGTGGTTGGCCTTTTTGGGGTTAATTAAAAATTAGAGCAAGAGAACCCTATAAATATAAAGTTATGAGACCATAATGAGGGACCTAACATCATCTACTACTATCACTCCATCCGGGTGACATCCATCTATTACATTGGCATCCACATAGCTCCATCATCACGACACACAAGCTAGGAAATCTACATCAAACTTCATAGGGAGGGATTCTATTCTATTTCATGCACACATTCTATTACACTTTCTACATTTGTCTATTTCTTGCTATTTCACAAAGTTCAACTAGTACAAGAGCACTAGGGCATGACATTCAAACACACACACACACACACACACACACACACACACACACACACACCATAACTACATCTGGGTATGAAATGTAGTATAATGCTTAGTTAGTAAGCCCACCATTTTGGTAGTTGAAGTTAGTTTGACCCATTCATTTACATCTTCTTTTTAGGGTTTTTATACTTCCTTTTGGTCTTTATTATGTCATTTCTTCCTCTTGGAATATTTAGAGCATTTGACACGGACATGAAAATTAATGCAACAAGCATCGAAGGTTATCACCATCTCTAGGACCTATGAAGATCAACTCTAGACCTTTTTCCCGAGACTAGGTACCTATTTGGCTTACTAGAGCGCTGTGGGTGCCCCGGTCCTCTCCTAGGCACTCCAGGTTTAGCCATGTCACCCATATTTGTCCTCTACGAGACCCCAAACAATCACTCATCCTTTCTAATTTTTGTGCATCATAGTGACATTTTCTAACAAATATTTATTATCGGTGAGTTCTTTCCTCTTCTCTCTTACACATTAGGGTTTAATATTTCATTTTACATATTTTCTTAGATCATTAACATATTTCTTTACTACATTTATTTACTTCATTATAGTTGTTCATAGCTTAGATTAACTATTTATATACTACATAGTTTAGTCCATTTTAGTTAATCACGAGTGATGTTCCATGTATGAAACCATATTTTTGCGGTCCATCTTGTCTTCCTAGTTGCTTGTTACATTGTCTTCTTTTGAATGCTAGCTATTTTTACAAGTAACACTTGTTACTCATATATCTTTTTGCATGTGCCTTGGTTTCTACCATACACATCCCCTCACCCTCTAGGAAGCTACTATTAGATATGCATATTATCTTTAGGTATTATCCTTAGGGACACATTCTCCTACATTCATGACATGCACCCCAAATGAGTGGGACATCTATTGGGTAAACAATTCACCCTTCCAAAGAACTAAGAGCTTTAGGAAAGATCAACACAAGATAGAATTAACATAGGCACGTAGTCACATAATGGGCCAAAATCAGACTTAGAACCAAAACACATACAAGACACTAGCACCAAGTCCTAGAAAGTAATGGAGGGAACTTTTGTCCCCCTAGGCACTTGTGTCCTAGGCAAAAAAAATCTATTTCTCAGTTCAACACAAGCTTGAGCAGCTTTATAGTATAGTTCTCTAGCAGTGGGCACTTGCCTCTAGTTAAACAATACTTCTATCGCTTATAATCGAGTTATAATTGGTTATAACAAATTACAATCAGTTACAATAGAAATAACATGAAAAAACTAGGGATGTGCCATTTGTAGTGGTACTTATTGGGAAACATCATGGAAGGAGAGAAAAAAAAACCTCTCTCCCCAACACTCTTTTCTTGGCGTGAGATCACCCAAAAAAACCACTCTTGGTGTGAGATCACCCAAAAAACTCACTCTTGGCTTGAGAACACTAAAAAAACTCACCATTACCATTCAAATCCAACATTTCTAAGCAAATAGGATAATTTTCTATCTCATACTGTCTTTACAAATCAGGCCGAGTCATTAATATACAACAAGTAAGTAGCCGACATTAACAAAAACAAGTTCCAACAACACATTACTACTCACACACTTCAGCCCTAGGGTGTACTTCACTTTCTTAGTCTCCACGCTTAACATTACGATCACTTCATGTTTCACTTGTCCACTCGACACGTTATTGGCAACACTCTTCTCTATAGGATTACAAGGTACACATCTTCTATCTAGTTTATGCTACTCGAATATTCAATCAAAAACATAAAGTAGGGGAAAATGTAGACACAAAAACTATGAACTTAGGTATATTTCTAGGTTCTAAATCATAATAATATATACAAGATTCCTAAGTAAGAAAACTAGTCGTTGATATCTCCTTTCAACCTTTTTTTCTTTATCATTTATCTTCTTTTGGTCTTACACACCTGAAATACCTACCTAAACTTGACTTATTTATCTTTTATGGCCCCGTGACACTAGCACCCAGTTAGGAAAGAAGCACCCAGACACTCTTATCCCTCTCGAGAAGTTCCCGACCCTTTCTAGCCTTTTCTCCCCCTCTTGGGTATCTTTTACTACTTGGGCATCCTTTAACACTTTAGGTCAGCCTTCTAGTCATCAATTACAAAATTCAAACAAGGTAATAATATATACACTTTATTACTTCTCCAAAATTAGGGCCAAGCATTAAGCATTATATATCATCACCTAATTTTTCACTCAAAGGCACAAAAGCACTTCAAATGAATTCATCTAGTACACTCATACACAGAAAATGACTCGCATCACTCTATATACACATCATAGAAAGGGAAGTTCATTTTATTCCATCACACACATTCTATACATTGTTACATTCTAGATCTAGCCCTCTATCACTATACAACTTTCAAAAGGGAATCCTAGGGCATCATTACACACACAAACACACATAACTACATGGATTTTGAAGTGTAGTGCAACTCTCAGTACTATGTTCACTCTTTGAGTGACCACCAAGGTCATTCAAAATCTACATAATGCATCTTTTTTATTACATTTGATGTGGTTTGTAGACATGTGTAGGTAGAAATTTATTTTGCAGGTTACAGGCACAATTTAAGACAATGCAACAAAACTAGAGCGAGTTTGGTAAATCAACATCTAAGCTCTTACAACCCAGAAAAGACTAGACCCTAAGTACATGTATAGACACTAGCACCTAAATCAGTCATTAGTGCCGTGCATTCCTATCCTCCCATGGGCACTTCCATCCTGTGCATTTCCAAGTCCCAAAATCTTCATTGAGCCTTGATGACATTTCTTACACCCCATTTCAATAATTCTCCTACCCAAATAATCTCTACATTGTGTGACATCAGTTAAGTCACCCTCTCTCTCCCTCTTGTTTAGGGTTTCATGTTATTACTTGATTATTACTTATGTCTTACTTGTATATTATCACTTGTATATAATTAAGTACAATAAAGTTACTATGAAATTTGATTTAATACCATTTAAATTAAATCAGGTGGTCAAGTTGATTGGTAGTGTGATAAAATGGCTCGAGTCATGTTTTCCCATTTTCACCTACCAAATCCCACCAAAAATTAATTTTGAAGAGCCTAGAGTGTATCCCATGTTATCATATTTATAATGAGACCAAGTGCACATGATTTCAAGATCTATGGAGAATTTATGGTGATTTAAATTTTTATAGTGCAAGAGGAACGCACAAGACATGTGGCACAATCTAGTTGGTCACAAAATTTGGTTGATTACATGAGGGTTTGTCTTTGCCACATGTCAAGTGTTCATTTATCATAAGGATTCGACACATAGCTGATGTTTTTCTATTTGTCGTGTGAGGTGTACTTTATCTCGATAAGTTACTAGAGTTGGACATGTGGTGCATCGTGATAGACATAGAGATTACAACCTTGGGTACATGTGTGGGAACAAGGAGCAAGAAGCAAGGATGCAAGCTATTTTTCATATGAGCTTGCATTGTAATTGACACAGAGTTCCCATTTGTTTCACATTTGTTCGCCACATGTCTACAAAATTTCCTTACATTATAGAAAAGGGAAGTGAATGCACAAAGGGATGCACACAAAGGGAAAAAGGAAAGAATTTGCAACTATGTAAGGTGATATGAAGTGTGTGGAAGAAATAAAAGAAAAAGGAATAAAAAGGGAGGGGTGAAAGGGTTCATGGGAATAAATAAAACCAAATAATGTACCAAGGAGGAAAACCAATGACACGTAACCTAAAAACTTGATACAGCGAGCCGAATGGAACTACAAATTGTTAAAATAACTAGGGGGTTATTTTGGACAATACTTACCATACATGATAAGATCATCCTCTACCTCCACCACAAGCTCTTGAGATTCATCCAAGGTAGTTGGTTGGGATATTCTCAAGATGAATCCAACTTCCTACAACTGATCATTTATGAAGAACCTATTTTGATTGTTTGCATTAGGACAATCACCACTAGGAATATTATTAATCAACTTGTTGAATTTGGCCACAAATTCTCTCATAAACTCCTACGGTTCTTTCTTTATTTGATCCAATTGAGTAATAAGGGCATGAACATATTCTGCTGACTTGAACCATGCTTCAAATATAATTTTCATATCTTCCCAATCAGTGATTAAGTGAGATAGAAAATAGGATATCCATTCTGTAGTGGCATATTGTAATGAATCCATAAATAATCTGAACAACATCATATTCATGTTCCACTACAAGAATGCCACGGGATGTGATAAAGGTTGTAATATAATCATATGGATGTTGTTTTTCATCTCCATATAATTTGGGAAAATTTTTTCTTGATCCTTTAGGAAGCTCATCGAGTGGAGGAGTTAGTGCCAACGAACCTATGTTTTGTCCCCATCATGCAAGTGTATCCACTTATTCTTCTTCAAATCGTTCAATTTATTCTCTTTCAGTGTAATAAGATCAAGGGATGATACACCTAGTCTATTAGCATGATCTTAAAATGGATTCTCATGAGCTTATCTTGGAATATGTATGGTATAAACCATAAAGTTAGCCTATTATTGTGGCTCAAATAGAGGATTATGAAATACTACAATTCCACTTGCTTGGTTTCCTCTTGTGTATATTCTATCTTCCAGTTTGTAAAGGATTTTTAATTGAGGAATATGAAAATAGATGAAGGGTTTCTTTACAAAAATCAGCAGTGGGTTTTAAGTAATGAATTTCATGTTTTTGAATTTTGTGATTTTTATTGTTTTGGGATATTTGAGTTTTAGGATTTTGATTTTGTGGATTCTCCCCTACAGGGTGCCAAAAGCAAGTTAGTGAAATAATTGGGCTTGAGGGAAAATTAATGGTTTTCACTAATAGTCACGAGACTAGGTCCCTCCTCTTGGGAATGGGAGGCTCCCATTTATTAAATGCGGGAAATAATAAAATATGTGAGTGGTTGTTAGGATTGAGATCACACAGAATACTCCACTAAACATGTGGTAAATTTCTTGTATGGGATACAAGGAGGAATTTTATTGGAGAGAGGTAAAGGGGAGATAAGAAAATAAAAAGAGGTTAAGGTTGTGAATAGGAACTTGCATATTTTCAAAAACATTAACTAGAGGTATTTTAAGATTCAATCAGGAAGAAAAATAACTCTATAAGCAATATCAAGATTAACAAATCAAAGACACAAAGTTTTATTTATTTACTCCTCAAAGACACAATTTTTTCTAAGTTGTTTAAGATTACAAAGTTTGCATAGTTAAAAGTATGAAGTAGAAGAACATAGACAAGGACATATAAGAAAGTAGAGATTCTTATTTGCAGGTGGTAGGAGAAAAAATCTAAAAACCATTTGTAATGGAGAACCCATCCCTATATATAGCTTACAAAGTCTCTCTTCTTCTCCCCCAAGTGACTTTTCATATTTCTACCACTTGTGACCTTTCATATTCTCATAGGAATAAAAATAAGTTCTTTTCTTATTTATGAAAAGGAAATTTTGCAATGAAAAATATAAATATCACTTAAGTGAATAAGATAAAATACCCAAAAAAGTACATTCCCGACAAAGGATTAGAAGGTAGAGAGAGAAGAAGAGAAAAGTGATCAATCTGAAGATGAATAAGCCTTTGATGATAAAGATATTTCTATCGATGAATTATGTGGAAATTATCTAGGGATGAAATCCTTTCCCTTGACCTATTTTTTGAACCGAGCCACTGTGAGTGCAATCTTCTTCTCTTATGGGATATTCTTTCTCACCAAGGAGTGAGAATCAAGATAACTCATCTTGGATATCAATGGGGGAGACACTATCCCAATGGGTTCTTTATTTATCAATCTCAAACTTTGTAATATCACCTTATAAATAGTGGTGAGAGAAAAATTTAATAGAGAGATGATCTCAGGTGATAGTACTTTCCTTTTTCAATGATCTTCTCCACCCATCCATCCATCATTGGCTCAAAAATGAGTATTTGATCTTCATGATGATGAAAGCTAGTGAAATGGATGGGAGATGGATGGATATGAACAATTTGACAAAAATCCCAACACTTACTATTTTTAGTAGGTCCTACCCTAGATGTATATTTTTAGAAAGTGGTCTTTTGAATGTTAAAATGAGATGAGAGTGGTCTCAAAAGTTTCATTTTCATTATGGGATGCTTTGCTCCAAATTTTAGACAATTCTCTCATTTGCATCAACGGGGAAATGAAAAATTCATCAAATATGGTAGAATAATGAGAGAAAACTTAGTCCTCCATATCTCTAAAAATAATCCAATTCATCATGAAATAAATGGCTCAAATGAAATATGATTTTATGAGGATCATACACTCTAAATTGTAGGTAATTTGGCTCATTGGATCACTAGGTCAATGCAAACATATTTGAAGAGGGAAGAATAATGAGAAAAATCAGTCCTCCATATATCAAAAATACTCCAATTCATCATGCAATAAATGTATCAAATGAAATCTAATTCTACGAGGATCATATGCTCCAAATTTCAGGCAATTTGGCTTTGTTGGATCACTGGAAAAATGCAAAGACATTTTCAATTTTTCTAAGAAAAAATAGAGTTATTGACAAGAAAATGATTTCTCAAATACAAAATAAATCATTCCATGACAACCCTTAAGTGATAGATCATCTAAAATGTGTTTTCAAATGGAGTATTTTAGAAAAATTCAAAGTTTTTCGACCATGGTATGATTGAAAATGAGAAAAAGAACATTTTGGAAACATAGAGCATGAAATTGGTTTTAATGGCTTATATGGATGAAAAATATGAAATTTCAATGGAGTTTCATGTTACACTTCATATATTTTCATGTTGAGGTTCTCTTTTTTTTTTTTTTTTGGGGGAGGAACTAGTATCAAAGATGGCTAGTCATGGGGTTTGAACCCTTTATTTTTAGCACTTTCAATCACTATAAACCCAACATGGCTTAACATAGGTTGGTAGGGGATAGAGGGAAAGTTTCACCCATGAAAATTTGGGATAATTGAGGTGAGGGGAAAATGGTTACATTAATTTTTACCAGATTGTGACAAGTGTCACCATGCGAGAACATGCAAGGAGATTTAGGAGTTGAAAATAAGTGCATTGGGAGATGAGATGAGGTTACATATGTGATCGGGGATAAATAAATTAGCTTGGGCACAATTTTTTGTCTCCACTATCCCCTTAGATATTGGGGCAAGTGAAAAGGGACAATAAACCTCAAAATGTGCGATGGGTCAAGATCCACATGAGGAGGGGGTTAGGTGAGTGAGAATACAAGTTACAACCTTCCTAACAACCTAAGTTGTAATTTTAAGTGAATAAACTTATTCAACCCCAAGGGGAGGAATTTTTTTTTGTCTCTATTGTCCCCTTGCACCAAGGGACAAGGGATAACATACCTCAAAAAATGTGCCAAGGGTGAAGGGGTCATGCTTTTGAGTTACGAAACAAGACTAGGAGCCAAGCTGCAATGTTTTAAGTGATGTAACCAAACTCATCAATAGGGGAAAATTTTTGTGTCCCCAATATCCTATTACACAAAATTATAATTTAAAATGGATAAAAGAGGTTAAAAAGTGTGCTCAAGCTTATAAAACATGTTGAGGTCACCTTGCATCTGCAAGAATAAAACACGAGAGTTTCTTTTTCCACCCCTCAGGAGTAAATATTGGAGTATGGAGGAAAAAAATATATGATTTTTACTCCAAAACATATTATGATTTCATTAAAACCATTTTCAAGATATTATTATTCTTGAATTTTTTTTTTTATACCTAGTCACTCTTTTAGCATAAAGGGGCAACGGTAGTGACCTAGACCATCACACAAAGTTATTGGGCCAAGGATAAAAATTGATATATCCACCATGTAGTGGAATCATATATGTTTCCATTGAATATTTTTTTATCTTTGAAATCCTCCTGGAACTCTCATAATCTTTAGAACAAGGTCACTTTCTTCGTTGAAGCTCACATTCCAAGCACCCGTAGTGACCCAATTTTTCTTGAATAGATCCCGACACCACATGCCTCCATATTTTTCCTTGAAACTACCATGGATAAATTAATTTATATCCTTGACAACCTCCATATAGGTTAAGACCTTTAATTTAGCTTTTAGAGGTTATTATTTTGTTGTAACATGACTAAAAATAGCCATCATAAGTGCTTCAGGGAAACATTATTCCACCTTAGATCTTAGTAGTTTCATAAATCATCTTATATATAATTCCTTGCACATGAAAAACACTTTAAAATCATGTTAGAACATTCCTATCAGCTAAAATGAGGATGGAACTAACTCAAAAGGAATGGATGAGGTGAAAGTTTGACTTGAGGAAGGGGTCACCATGACTGGAAAAGAAAATTTCAATTGGGGGTTAGTTTTCATGGCCAAAATTTTAAATTTTAGAGTCTATACATTTATCATGAAAACAAAACATTAGGATTCAAGTAGATATAATGAATTCCTTAATGGGATACAAATAGATTACTTATATACGTGTTTTGGATTTGGAAAATCGGAAAGGTCAAGGCTAGAAGTGTACCAAAGAGATTCAAATAAAAAAATCACTATTGGATGGAAATGGAAAAAGCATTCAAGTTTTCCCATAATTTATGGTTGTTATGGCCCTTTCTTGGAAATATGGTCCTGGATCTATCTCGTGAGTAATTTGAAATTTGGGATTGTAGTGTGCAAGGGTATACCCTAATTTGGTGGAGTAATATGACATTATGCTAGAAAAGTTGTATATACAAGAAAGAATGAGTGGGAATTAGCTGGGGATGACATAATTGACCAAATTAAGGAAATGTGGGCTAGTACAAATGTATTGTACTATTTTTATTTTTTTAGACATGAATTAACAAAATGAGTTTCTACATTTTCCCCCTTTAAGTATGGAATTAAAAATTTGTGCTTAAAGGAAAAGTCACTTGAGTGTGTAGAAATTTTTTTCCTTCTCTTAGAGTATCTTATGTTTGTTTTAAGAATTTTTCTTTGTTCTAGTTGTGTTTGTTTTTCCAGGATGAGTACCTATAGAGAAAGGTGAATTCAATGCCCATTGTATAGGAAATCAAACTTTAACTTGAAAATTTTGAACTTATTATGAAAATGTAAGTGGAAAAGTAAAATAAAAGAAAGAGTACACCTAATTGTTTTACTAGAGTTGGGGTAGTAATCCCACTACCATTGTCATGGATATTTTCTAAGTTTTGTGTTGGAGCTGGTTGGAAGGACTTCAAAGGTGATATTTCCCCACTTGGAATGTGCCAAGGAGAATAAAAAGAAGTGTAAATACACCCTATATGGTGAAGAGAATTGTATGGGGAGAATTCCAGTTTCTCTGCATCCCTAAAAAAATATGAATAATGGGAAGTCAAGCCTACGAGGATAACATTCACCTTGATACTTCTTAATACCCACGGATAAGTGTCACTAAAAATAAATATAAACCTAATTGATTTGCAAATGATGATATAATGTACCGTGGTAATGCTATCTCACATATACCCTTAGTGCCACCATAACTTGAACTGTATCATGCATTCTATAATTAAAAATGAGTGAAAGGCCTATAGATGTCCTTAAGAAACTATAACAACTATGAAATTTATTGAATGTGCCCCAAGATGAAAGCATATGAAATGGGTCATAACATCTAGATGCTATGGTTTTCTATACTGATTTGGTCCCTATACGTTTCTTAACCTAATTATCGTTCTAAACCATTTTCTAAACCTATGAAATATCTAATTATGTATTTGGTATCTTGTTTCTTAATTTTGAATTGTTCTCGAGGGTGATATATCATTTGATGGCTGTCCCTCTTGTTTTGGGTACGTGAGATAGAGAAATGTGAGTGTGGCCCAAAAAGAGAACTTAAATATGATGTGCACATATATTTAATGTTTCCTACAGGTGGAAATACGGGAGTACACATGGTATATACCATGACACATACATAATAATATAATAGTGTATTAGTAATAAGTGATAGGAAAATAATGTGGTAGATGTAAGAAAAAACATGCAAGGACACATAAATAGAACATCATTGCAAACTATATGCCAAACGTATGCGTCATCACTTAGGAAGTTGCAAGATAATCAAGGCACTCAAGGCTAAAAATAAACAATTAAGTAACAAATAGAATTATCCACAAACAAGTGAAAGCACAAAATCAAGCATGTAAAACAAGAAATGAGAAAATAGTATGAAGATGATTACGCTTGAAGTAACCTAAAAATAGATACTACACATGAAGCACCCATTATCATGTTAGAGTAATAAATATTATGACATGATTTATGTACTAGGTAAATGAGGTAAGATAAAGTAAATTAAAAAGATTGGAATAATAACACCTGTATGTGAAAAAACGTTAAGTTGATGCCCCCAGTAGTTGTGGAATAACTGGTAGAGACTAGTGTCAAGCATCCTAAATCATGTAACAATTTGTTTGAAGCATGTATTCAACTTAGAGTACCACATGAACACACATAAGCATAGAAAAAAATATAGCATACTATGTATCAAGATAACATGATAAGTAATGTGCAACATGAATAATATAAGTGTATAATAGAAACAACCAAGCAAGAGAAATGTAAATATTTTTTGATGTTTGTATATATTTGAATGTTGTTTCAATTTGTAGGAATATTTGATTTTTTTTGGAGTTTTAGGACCACTGAAAGCATAGATGAAAACCCATTCTTTGAAGGGAAAGGAAAGGTGATCCAAGAATACCCCAAGAGGGAATATATGATTTTTAATTTTTTGATGACTATATATATATATATCATGCATCTAGAGAGGAGAAACAAGGTTTCCCTCCGGTGTGTTAGAAAATTAAGGTTTGGGTGTGTAGCTACTCCCTTAGCAGTCAAGTTGAACCTTGTTGGTGAAATTATTTTTTGTGTTACAAATTATGAGTTTCCACCAATGGTCACAGGGTTAATCCCCTCTTTCTTATATATGAGGGGGATCCTATTATAAAATGTAAACTATATTAATTGTATGGAGTGGCCAATAGGTCAGGGATCACACAAGAACACTTCACTGAGCCTATGGAAAAGTGTTTGTATGGAATATAAGGGAGGAATTTTCAGCAATGAGGGATAGAGAAGAGTTGGGGAAATTAGGAAAGAGAGGGTTATTGGCACAAGTAAGCATTAGAATATTTCATACACAATAAGTAGAATATGCCCACATTTAATTGGAAGAAAAAAATGTACGCAATTAGAAATACTAACAAAATATAGACACACAGTTCTTTAGATTCATCAATCAAAGACACAAATTTCCTTCTTGGTTATTTAAGATCACTATGCTTGTAAAGTTATAGGATAGAGAGAGAATATAGGAAATCATAAGAAAAGGAAATGGAAGAAATGTATCTCTTATTTCTTGTGTAGTGGTGATACAAAGCTCAAAAACCTACAACAATCCACAATTGCTACATAAAAGCTAACTTTTAAGCTCCTTTTGAATGGAGAAGTCATTCTAATTTATAGCATTAAAAATTGTCTTCCCATTTACCCCCCTCATGACCTTTCAAGTTATTATTCAATTTTTGACTTTTCATCTTCCTAGGAATTGAGTAAATAAGTCCCATTTTTATAAATCAAAAGGGAATTTTACAAAACAACATCGAGCATCACTTAAGTGAAAAAGAAAAAAAATCATGATTGCATACAATGAGGAATTATAAAGGTGGAGAAGATAAATATAGAGGAAGAGAGAAGAAGAAGGGAGTTGATTAGTTGCTTGATAAATAAGTTCCCTTTGATGAAGAACTAATTCCATCTAAATTCTACATAAGATATCTAATGATGAACTATGTGTGCTTGGACTCCTTGTTGAATCGAGCCACTACAAATGCTACCTTATCATAATGTGGGATGCACACATATTCCAAAGTAATGAGCCAAGTCTCAAGAATTCCACCAAGCCTTCTACACTATGTGAACTAATTCTCATGATCTTGTACATTATTATAAATAGAGCCTCTAATCTCTGCAAGATATTCTAAAGTATTTTCATTGAATGAAGATGGTTCTCCTGCAACTATCTAGAGTAGGTCTTGAAAGGAAATCAAGAGTATTTATGAGGATGCTTCTCACTGAGTAAAGGTATTTCCAACTCTTGTACACTTTTGATAAACTCATCTAAGATGACATATACATTTTATTCACATGCATCAAGATTGAAAATGGCATCACTTAGCACATCACACCTTGTAATCATAGTGCGGGAACAAATGGGTGAAAATTTCTTAGTAATGGATGAAAACACATTATGATTCCCTAAGAAGTAAGATTCAAGAGAGGTCATCGTAGAGACCAATGGGACAAGAATTTCTAAAATGGTCTTTTCCTTCTCGATCTCTCTCCTAGTATATTTTATCTTTGACGTAATAGCCAAGACATATTTAAACATTGAAATCACCTTAGCAAGAAAGTATTCCCCTTTCAATAATCATGTCCACCCATTTACCATTGAATCTTCCATGTATGGTGAACACCTGAGATATCTTTATTTTTTGGGAATTGAAGCTATAAATGGGAGAGATTTCTTCAATCAGAGGCAAGGATGATGAACCCGGTTCAAGGAATGATTGTACATATGAATATAAATTCCTATCATGTTCCTCTAATTGATCAATGGTTTTATTGTATTACTCATTCCATGTAAGGATCCGAGTTGAAGAATCATTAAAAAAGTTAGCATCAACCTCATGGGTAGCTTGACCTAAAGAGACCTTCATCATTACATAATCATTAGGTGTCATTTATTTCATGGGATTATTTACCTTTAGATGTGTCACCTCCACATATTGAGCTCCGAAGCCTTGGTGTAGAAATGGGAAGTTACTTATGCTTTCTTACCCTTCTTGGTCATTATGTATTTTGAGATGGCCTCGAGGTTAGGTGTCACATCTTGTTACAACATTCTTGATTATTCTCCAAGTAATTCATTTACTCATGAAAAAGGTTTATTTGATAGGAATTAATCCATATGTAGTGAAAGTTATGAAGCTCAAATGTGCATAAACATGAATTTATTCAATCATCTTCTATATATTATTAAATAAAATATTATTACATTATATATGATGTTTATTTCATATAAATGGGGACACTCGATCCTAATAATAACTCACTCTATTAAAAATTAGGCTAAAATATCTAACTAACAACTAACTACCCAATAATAATTTTACCGTATTAACCATACAATAACTAAAAACTAATAGTAAATATATATTTACCACAATGTAAATAATATTCCTAATATTCCCTCCCTTAGTGTTTACATTGGAAGAGAAAGGATAACTAAACACCACTATATTTCCCTCCCGAATATGGATCTTAGGTTTTCCTAAAAATTCATTTGTTACATTGAATGATACTTTTACATTAGAAAGGAGATTCAATACAAAATTTATTTGAAAAAATACCTCTTAAGGCTTATGTGAAGCTCACAATTGTTTTTTTAAAAAGACTTGACTCTCAAACGAATATTGAAAATGACTTTATTAACTTTGATGAATAAAAGAGATACAATACTTTAACACTTTTAACATAAATGAATGTTAAGTATAGAAATATCTATGACAACTTCTTGTGATACCAATGATAGGAATTAATCCATATGTAGTGAAAGATCCAAATCTCAAATGTGCGAAGCACGAATTGATCAATCATCTTATATATATTATTAAAAATATATGATTACATTATATAGGAAGTTTATTTCCTATAAATGGGGATGCTCTAATCCCAATAATAACTCACTCTATTAACCATCTAGGTTAATAACAATATGAGATATATCATTTTCTATTAACAATATATATATATATATATATATATATATAGCTAACAAACTAATTACCCCATAATAACTTTACCATATTAACCATATGCTAACTAACAAATAATAGTACATATATATTTACCACAATGTAAATAATAATCCTAACATTAACATGTGTTTAAATGAAAATACGCATCTCAAGTGCTTGGTAAGGGAATGAAGCATGACCGAGAAGAGCCGATTCAAGTGCTTTAGCGGGAACACTTGGATCTACTTTGGATGATTAGGAGACTACTGAAGGAATCGGTCTCACCTAGTTCAAGTTGTTCCATATGGTGTTATTCAACCTTATACCTCTTACAAACCTCCACAAAAGGAGATACTTCAACATCATCAACTTCCATCCTCTCTCTCTTTCTCGAATGAGATGAACACACATCCTCATCAGAGACCTTATGAGATGAAGCGAGAGGAGATTTCCTAGGAAATATAAGTGTTTAACCACATTCAATTCAGGAAACCCTCTTATTTTTTTACCATTTATATGTCCTTTTAATTACAGTCATGGTTCTTTCAACATCATTGTCTTCAAATCCTCTGGGTCTAGATGTGCCACATCACTATCTCCTACATTTGAGTACTCGGTGGCCAGAATGGATATTGGCTAAAATTTGGTGTACTTAATAGAGAGGAAATGAAGATATGAAGATATGTGCAACTTGTGCTTGATCTAGATAATTAATAGTTTTAGTAAGCCACACCCTACCCTCGATTCCATTTTAAGAAAAATTTCCCAATTCTAGATATTTTCCAATTTGCTAACTTCTCGGACTTAAGAAATCACACAAAGGTCTTAAATTTATTATCTTTTATTTTTTGTTTTCAAAACTTAATATTTTTAGAATGGCTTTGGTGCTAAATTAATAAAAATATAAGTGTGCCTTCTAAGTGTCAGATTGAGCTGAAATCATTTTTGTTAGATTAGGTTTTTATTGTGATCTCATGCTCTAAATTTTAGGTGTTTTCAATCACTTAAACTCCTGGGATCTAAAAAAAAAAAAAATTCTATAATATTAATATGGATACTCTAAATAATGTAGAGAATCAATGGGAACAAGGTTTGTTTCATCTCCAAGGTGTTCTAGAAAGGAAGCTTCAGGAAAAGTTTCATGGCAAACAAAGCTAGGATTTGAGAGCTATGAGAAAAAGGTGTTTTCATCAATGGAGGGTTCTAAAAAATTTGGGCAGCATAAAAACATACCAGAAGAAATGGGGATGTTAAAACATGAAAAATGAGTTGAAAATGGATAAGTATGAATATTATACTCACCCCTCCTTCATAAACCTAGCTAACTCACTTTTGACCCACCCTGTTTAACCTAGGTTAGAGGAGACTTCAAGGAGGGGTTAAATATTACTAAATTTGTCATAGATCCCATCATGTACCTTACAAAATTTAGTAAATTATAAATGGAACAAAGGAAATTAGGGGTGTAAAAATGTGCCATGGGTAGGGGCATTATGAAGAATGGGCCAGAAGTTGTTATGAAGGTGAGTTGAAAACATTTACCTAGCACCCCAAGTTGAAGTTTTAAGTGAAAAAACTCTTGCTTCTCCTTGGTGGCACATTCTTATGTCCCCTGTTTCACTTTAGATATGGTCAAAATTTACATCACCCCAGCACAAGTGCACATAGGGTCTTCTCAACATGAGAAAGGGGCCAAGTCTTCAAGTGAGTGGAAAACACTTTTCTAACACCCAAAGATGCATCTTAAGTGACACAACATCAAATTATAAATACCCCTACTTAGTGGCACACTATTGTTTCCCCCATTTCCCCATTTAATTTATTAAAATGGAAAAATGGACATCATGGGTCTCTAAGTGTGCATTTTCCACTTTTGGAAGTTGGGTATTATCATTGCAACTAAAGATAGCTCACCAGAGTGCCTTCTTTCCCCGAGAGCTTCCCTTGGTGTTTCCTAGGAAAACCTTACATAATTTTTAGTGGAAACCACCCAAGGAATAAAATTCCACAATTTTTAGGACTGATTCTTTGACTTTTAGGCCTCTTTTCAATTCTGGTCATGGGTGGTTCCCGGAAGGTCAAACTACCACCAAAGAAAAATATGATTTTATGTCCAACATAACATATTAGAAATGTATAAGGTCTCATGTGATACAAGTTTTAATTTTAATCAAATTCCAAATCTCCTTATAAATCCCATAATCCTTAGTTGAATCTTCACCAAGATCAAAGGTCTTTATCTGCATTGTTGGACCAATATCTCCAAATTTGCTCCTCATAATCCCTTAATTTTTTTAAAATGAAGTAGACACTATTATATTTCCAACGATTAATTTATTTCTTTCCAAATCCTCATGAGGCTCTGATATGTCTAGAACAAGCCAACTAGAATTTTTCAAAGTGCTTTCATTTCCTTATACCATGCTACAAAGAACTTGATATTACATAACTTATTCCTAAACCTAGATTTTATTTTAAAACTTTCGTAAACTACCTCAAATGATTGTTTATATCTACCAAACACTTCTTGGATTATTTAAATTTTCCCCTGTATGTTCTCGGAGGGTGTTTACCATGTGCAAAAAGGCCAAAAATAACCCTTTTGGAGCCTCCAAAAGAACTTATCTTCTCCTGGATCTAGATATCTTCATGAATAAGATTGAATAATATCCCATACATATGAAACACACTTGAAAATCACATTATCACACTCCTCCTAGATATTATGAGGGTTACCCAAGAAATGAGTTGGTCGAGGATATGTTTACATTGACCAGGAAGAGGGATTTTCAATTGAGGATTAGGTTGTCATGAATTTTTAAAAAAATTCATGATACACATTTTTCATGACAACATTGGATCTATCTTGGGGACTTGTTCGGATCAAACATAATGAGGACATGACAAGGAGGAATTCTATAATCTTAAGACACTTTGTGAACCGGTTCTACTTTGGATCATTATAGATAAATACAAGCACTACTAATAATAAGAGAAAAACTCCATTATTATTATAATATTCTTGCGATACTAAGAGATACTAGAAATAAAACCTTACATAACCCTTTAATAACAATACCAAACTTTAAACATCAAGAATGAAACTTTCTTATGCCTCTCTAGCTAGTACACGATAATACCCGATGGTAGTGACTGAATCCTTCATCTCTATTTATAGAGAGGAAAGAAGATTTTCCAAGGGTATACCGGATCAAACCTAAAGGAAAACCTAAAAGAACGGTAAAAAGGTAGAGTATTGATGACAAGGAAAGATTCCAATCTGTCACAACATTGTCGGCCAAAACATTAATGAATAGACAAGAATGGTCCTTTAAAGCATCATAATGGAACACATTATAGCAGACTAAAGTGATTTTCTACCAGTGTGGAATATTTCTTTTGCAAGTGTCCCTATTGTTTTCCCATCATCTTTAATGATAAGACCAAAGAAAAGAGAAGGAGAGACAAACCCACTATCTTTTTACTCCTATGGTCTAATCGGAGTGGTGAACTTGTCGCAATCACCCTACGGTAAAGGCTGAAACTTTACATGTGTCCAAGGTCCTCCCGACACATGGAAAAGGTTTTCGATCGGGTCCATATGAATCATCTTCGATGAGGATGAACAAATAATACATCTATTATCATGATTGAAATGATGCCTGCTGAGCTGTTGTTGGATACGATGAACTGGAAAGAGATCTTCTGGATGAATTCTTATCCTTTGAGAAGGAGATGGTGGTAATAAGATTAGATGATGTTGTTTATAAATCTTTACCCATAATTTTCCTTGAGGATGAGCTGGCTGGATAGAAGAGGAGTGAATAGTGAAATATTTGATTTTGACGCTCCATGTCTTTTTATCGGATCAAAATATTTCTTGCAGTAGTGGGAGACATCTGTAATTGTGGATCATCAGATATCTTAGATGGCATATAAGCTTCAAGAAATAATTTGATGTATCTTGGAAATCCTGGAGAATCCCAAAGATTGAATTCTAGCAAGTGACTTTCAGTCATTCCGAATAATAAAATATATTCTCCATAATGTATTTGGTTTTCGAGACCATTTGATAAAAATTGGTACATTCTATTGGATATCCTTCAGGTTCAGTATCACGTGACCACCAGTATGGCCAATTGAGAGTGCAGGGAGCTCAAAGGACATGGGGGAAGATTTTGAAATGCTTGTTTAATTATTTTGACGACTGAGTCATTTCTAAGTTCCATGTTAGGGCATTAGATCTGAGTCTTTTATTTAAGAGAAAATGATTTGCAACTACATTTTTATAAAAACCAACAATATAATTAACACAACCCAAAAACCTTTGGAGTTGAGTTTTGTCATGAATTTCATCTGGAAACAAAACAATTTTAGAGACAATGTGCTCTTGCATAGTGATAGTTCCATATTTGAGAGTAACACCCAGAAACTGAACAGAGTCCTTGAATGTTTCCATTTTAGTAGGACTGAGATAAAGACCATTTTCATATACAACTTGATAAAACTGATTCAGATGATCCATATGGTCTTTTGTATTATGGGAAAATATAAGAATGTCATCTATATATACTATGAGGAACTTGTCTAGATGACCAAAGATCTCGATCCATTTTATTTTGAAAAATGGATGGTGCAGTCTTAAGACCAAAAGGTAAAACTTTCCATTCATACTGAGCACCTAGGATGCTGAAAGTTATTTTGTAAGTATCTTCTTTGTTTAGGAAGATCTGCCAGAATCTAGACTTGAGATCAAATTTAGTATAGATTCTACTAGCCACTAATTCGTGTAAGAAAATCATCTTTTCTTGGAATGGGATGCTGGATGGGAAGTATATACTTATTAAGTGGTTTGTAATTAACCACTAGCCTCTTCTTTCCTCTGACTATCTCACTCCTCTTGTTAACATAGAAAGCAAGATAGGTCTAGGGAGATTTAGATGGTTGGATAAAACCACCTTTAAGCAGATTATTGATTTTTGCTTGGCATTCAAATTTTTCTTCTGGAGGCATGCCTATGTGATGTGCTTTGAATTTTGGAGGAACAGTAGTCTAGAATTCTAATTGACAGAAATGATTTTTTCAATGAATGAAGGCATGGGGGTTATCAGAGGTGCATTCTGTTTTGATTTTATTGATAATAACATCAATGGAAGAAGCATTAAGAGATATGGATTTATGAATCCAATCTAGATTAGAAATTTTTGTAGGCTTAGGTACTGATGGGATAATAGATTAGAAAGTCTTAAGCCTAGGAATAGATCCTTGAGGAAAAATAATCTCTTCTTGGCTAATAGTATATGACATGTAGTTATTGAGATTATCGAACCTAATAACATATCATAATGCAATAGGTCAAATTGGTGGACTTTGAATGTTGTCTTCATGTTTCCTAGTTTGAATTCTATTGAAGCAGAGTAGGAGGAAAATACCTTTTTAGAGTCAAAACTAATTTGGAGGGGATCTATGTCCCAACAGTCTCTAGGGATAGCATTAGTTTTGAGAAGGCTGATTTTTGCTCCTGTATCTATCATGGCATCAAGAAAGTAAGGCTTGATGTTGGGAATACAAAATTGGATTTGGTAAAAAGGATTACGAGAAAGTTTTGACAGTACTTACCTCTGCATTATTTTCTACATCATACTACTCATATGATTTTTCCATGATTAATCTATCTATTGCTTCTTCATCATTTTCTAGAACATGAGTAGATTCTTCTTCTTGAAGCAGAGCCTGGAATTCTTCTGTAGCTTTCTTGATTTCTTTTTCTATTAGAGTAAGTCTGGTGTTGTCTCTAGAATATTCATTTTGGTGTTCCTGGTAATGGAATATAATTGAATTTTGAGCTTGAATAGGTGTTAGAGGTGGAGGCTGGAGTACTATCTCATCATCTACTTCTTCAGTAAATAGAAATGGAAAATTCCTGATAGGTCAGGAAATTCTTCCACGTCCTCATCCTCCTCTTCCTCTTTTGGGAGGAAATAAAGCATGATATGAATCATCATCATCGGGGATGATGGTAGACTAATATGTGTGTTGTATTCTTTGTGCTTTTTGTAGGTCCTCTTTTCATTCAATCTGAAGCTTAGCTTGGAGTTTAAGCTGAAGATCTTGGGCTTGTGACTGCAAGGAGTATTGACGATGAACAAGATGTGGAGGGAAATTTGAAAGTGCGAGCTGGACTTGGTTTATCTTTTGTTTGAGGATAATTGAGCTAGGAGGTATGAACAGATGTTCATAATAGATTCTATTCATATTGTAGTTAAAAGAGGGAAGAGAATCATAGTCCGAGTCGAGTCTTAACAGATCTCTTTGGAGGATGACTCGTCTATTGATTAGATGTAAGTGTTGCTCATGATATTCAATATCTGAAATGCAAATTTCACTATCAGATATTAAAACATACTCATCTTCATTGATTTGCTTTTCATGGGCAAAATTAACTTTGGCCTTTGCTTTCTGTCCTTTTGTGGACAGTTTCTGTTGTAATGATTTCCTTTACAGATAAAACATTCAATCTTTTTATTCTTGGGGAAATATTTTTTCCGCCGAAAGAATTTACTTTTAGGCTTTATATGAGCTCTTGTCATATAATCGAACACTGCTATTTCATTTTAAAATTTTCTTGAATTTTTATACTTGCTTCCTTTTGGCAAAAAACAACCAAAATTTGTTTCTATTTTTTGAGTATAGAATTTTACTCCTAGAGCCTTCTGAGCCAACATAGCTTGTTTTTTGTTTTTGCATTCAAGACAAAGATGCCTATTGGTTTCATTGATGATTTGATTAATCCTACCAAGGGTCATGTCTTCTTCAGAAAGACCATGCATTTCTTTTTGTACTCATCAAAAAAATATGGAGGGTAGGATTCCACATACCTTTGTGGCATCAAAAGGCATACAAGCATTGTAGAATAGTTTCTGCATGTAGCATTGATATTCATGCACCTTTTCATATCATATAACTGAGCTCTTAATAATTTGGTCATGTTGATGAGCATTTCATAAAAAATGCTACCTATAAATTCGAGAAGGATTTTAGTAGTAAGGCTAGCTATTCCACCTCCAACTCTATCATTTCCTTATCGAACACCATTTACTATGATGTCTTGTTGTTGTGCAGGGATAACATCCCACCATTCTTTAAGAATGCCTACAAATCCATTAGTAATGATGCTAGCAACATCTTTATCATGTTTATTAAACTGTAGGACTTGTGTATTTGACCAGCCTATCATGCCATGTACCATTTCTTTGATTTCATCAGGATTTTTACACTCAAATTTATAATAGTTAGGCTGAAAGTTTTGGGTCCTTACTATATTATGTAGGGGCTCAACACTACTGTGTGCGCCTTCATCCATAATGATACTTTCAACTTCTTCAGCTGAAATCCTGGTCATGCCTATCTTCTTCTCCTTACTAAGAGGAGATTTCATGGCAGCAACTTGTGCCCAAGTGAGTGCCTTAGACCAGTCTGGATTAGAACTCTGGGAACTTGAAGAGATACAAATCTTGTCAAATTTTGAGGCAATGATATTAGTAGACAACAATAATTAAAGCTTGGGAAGTTTTGTTCTAATTATGATATAGAGAAACAAATATTATTAACTTTATCATTAACAACCTAGATGCTATCTATGACTTTATTTTGTGATCCTTCAACAACAACATGTACAAATTTCTGAATATTAGCTTGAAGACTATTGTTGACTTGGTCGTATTTTTTTGTAAGGTTGTACCAATATTTTGAAGAGTAGTAGATATATGGTCAACCTTCTTATTCAATAGTAGCATAGCAGCTTGGATGTCACCCTTTTGATGGAGCTCAATATCTTTTAGAGTGTCTAACATCTCACTTGAGTTTCTCATGGATAGAATTGATTCTATTTTCTATAGCCTTAGTAGCTTTTTTATTCCAATTCATCATTCAGGTGGCTTCAGACTATTCTATTTTGGAATCTAGTTGTCGATGGTACCAATACTCATGATGTTGTTGTTTATCTTCTATGTAGACTTCAAAGTATTTGATATGGGGGAAATCATCAGAATCGATTTCTGAAGTTGATGCTTCTTTGGTGTCCATAGAAATCTGGGCCTTTTTGAGCAAAGCTTTGGCATAGGAAAGGGTCTGATATGGACTAGACAAGGAAAAACTATTCATATTAATATGGGGACCATTTTTGGGAATGTATTTTTGTTGGATGAGAGCTTGACATCTGTCACACCAGAGACAATCAGTGTCTGGATCATGTACTAGAGAAGGATGGCTACACTAGGAAAGGTCTTCCTCATGGATTCTTGGCTTATCAAACATAAAGGATTGAGTGGAGAAAAATGAAGATAGATGAGGATTAATAGAGATGAATTTTATAAAAGAGATAGTAGCCTTTCCTTTTGATTCATTGATTTTGGAGGCATTTTAGACAGATGAAGTGGTATCGAGATGGTTATCTTTATTCTTTCCTTTCGTAAAGATTTATCTCATTTGTTCTTTCTATTTCATATTTCTATTTTTCTGAATCCTGTAAGATGTGCAAAACGAGTGTGAGCATTGTTTTTCCTGGGAAGGGTGTGTTGTGGCTATTAAACTCAAGTAATATGTGGCGAAGGATAGTTAAACATCTACAAAATTAATACCGAAGAACGGGTTGCATATACTTCTAGAGTGCAGGATGTTGATAATGAAGACAACTATGTTGATCTCTCTGAGCTTATTGCTGTAAATGATGATACACAGATGGTGGAAGAAGAAAACCCTTTACCAGGTTGGAAACTTCCTAAGCTCCCTTATAATGAAGTATATCAAAAATATAAAGATTTTCATTTATTAGCTTGTACTTCAATTAGATGAAGAGAATCATGTATCCAGGTTAAGACCTATGAGAAGTTAGAGTATGATATTTTGTTGATCAATCCTAGTGATATAAAATACCTTAAGAAACAGACTGTATATAAGTTTGTTCATATTTTATGTGTCAAAATCGGTATTATTCCTCTTTTTAGACAAGGATTAACACAAGAAAAAAACACACATGGGGAAAAAACAAAAAAACACACTAAGGGAAGGGAAACATACCAAAATGGAAATTTCAAACACACAACAAAAATGGAAACTATGTTATAGGGGAGGAAATTTACAGAGGTGAGGGAAGAATGTACACATACCCAGTAACAAGTTGGGAGAAGTACATACCATCATGGAATAATGGGATGAATTCAAACCTCTAAAGCTCAAAGATCATTATCTAATCATGCCATGCTCTTGTGATGTATTTTCATGGTTTGAGAAGAAGGATAAATACCAATATTCCATCTTTATACTGATATTGCATGGAAAACACTCTTGCATCCAATGACCACTCTGTAACATGCTTAGATGTCTTTCCTTCAGGAGTCTCCATCTAGTGCTTTGTGAATATGAGAAGTCATTCCTCTATGTTCTAAAAATTAGAATATCTGATTTTTTCTTGAGGGTATTCACCATTACTAGGTGAAGGTTTTAGAATGACATAACTCCAAGGATCAACAGGGCACTTACAAGTAGTGAGAAAAATTTGATTATCTTCTCATTCAAAAGCTCCTTTGAGCCTCTCACTTTGTTTTAAACAATTAATTTTAAAAATGGAGGCTACATCAATGGTATGAAGGCCTTCATCATCATTGAGTGGATGTTATATAATCGATCCATACTCAAAACCAGTAGGGGATTTAGAAATGGTGAAATCAAGATAATTTTGAATCCATTCACAAGGCTCTTGCACATTCTCACTTTGTTGTTCTAAAAAATTGCTTTCTATACAAACCAACTCAACATCAACCTTAGTATCATTTTCAATGACATAATTGCTATCTTCATGATTGAAAGTATCCATAGGAGATTCAAGATTTTTTTCTTTCCATTCACCATGAATACAACCTTATTCATGGAACAAAAAGAGGAGACTCATTTTCACATTCATTCTCATCCAATAAGGATTTGAAGAGAACATTGATCTCATCTACTTGTTTTATCTCATTGTCGAGTTCTTTTGCATCAAAATATGAATCATGACTGAATTCATACTTATATTACATAGCCATGGTATGGGTCAAGATCTCAAGAATCAGATGAGGGTCTTCAATCTCTTCAATAATCTTCAATATTTTTTGCACAAAATCCTCCTTCAAATCTACCACCTAATTTCACCTACGTTTGAAGATTCTTCAAATTGAGCCTCAAGGAGATGGTTGGAAATATGATCTACACATGGCCAAAATTCATTTGAAAAATTCTCCTCCTTATGATACATACTTATTTCCATCCATGAGTTACCTTCTTGCAAGCTTGAGAATACCTAGTATTCATCATTTTCAGACAGAGAGAAGAGATCCATGCTATACAAGAAGGGTGCACCTTTCAGCTCAAGGTCCATTAGATCATTCTCATGATAGGGGGAAGAATACAACATTGGGGCTGCAACATGAGAAAAATATTTTCCCCATCTTGATCATTCCTTATAGAGTCTTCTTGTTCACAAGGAAAAGGAAGGACTCCATACTTGTTATGGTGATCAGCATTAAACCCTTTTAGTGAAGATAAGGACATCAACTCCTCAGATAGGTCTTGTTTAATTTTCTCATCCATGATTATATCAAGAAAGAATTTGGATTCTTTGATATTATCCATCTCATCATTGGTCATTGGTGAATCAAAAGGAGAGACCAAATCAAAAATAAAATCATCAATGATTACCTCAAAGTCATATTCTTGAATAACTTGAGTCCGGGATGAAGAATTGATTTCTTGAATATCTTCATGGTTGGTGGAATCCTCATAAAGTACTAGTTCATCTATCATAGAAAAATAATATTCATCTCTTGTATATGTTGTTTCTCCAAAGGGTTGTGCCTCAAGACAAAATGAATTTATGAATGGAGGCTCAACTATCATGCTTTCTTCATCATCCTCCAAGGTGCTAATTTGAATCTCATTGAAAGGTTCAAGGACAAAGCATTCATGAGAAGTGTATAAGAATATTTCAGAATAAACACCTTATAATACATATAATCATCATGATATTATTTTTAAAGATGAGTTTCTTATTTTTCACCATTATAAAGTGCTTCAAGATGCTCATATATTTCTTGCATAGCTTCAACATAATTCAAAATTTCAAGGTTGATTTTGGGATAAAATTTCCTTCTGTAATGCTCCAAATTATTTGCACGAAATCTCTTTTAAAATTTGTCATTTCCTCATCTTCATATGCAAGAAAATCATCTAGAGGAAGGGAGACAAAAGACAATGATTTGAGTTTCTTAGTCAACTATGTGAAGTTAAAAAAATTACCTTCAGAGATTCTTCATCTTCATTCTTTTCATATAGCATCTTGTATCTCTTTTGCATCTTCCTCATTAATATCTTGGATTCGTGATCATCAATAGGTGCAAGTCCCATTTTATTTCCTTTAGCAACAGTCCACTTGAATTGAAGCCACCAAGATTTGATGACATGATCTTCATAGATAGAAATTTCCTCCATTCTAGACATTATTTCCAAGACTAGTGCAAAAATTCCACTAACCATTTTTCCTTAGATGATTTCAGATTCTTGTTTAAATAAAGATACCTTTTCATTATTCCTGAATCCTTACCCTTGCAAGAGCTAGTCCAGAATGATGGTTGATCAAAAATTTACAGATCTTGGTGGTCATCTTCTTCTTCATTGTTGTTGTCACTCATTAGTGTTGAACACCAATATTGAAAATTCATCATTGTGATGTGGGAAATGAACATGACATGGATTCATTCCTTGATGGAGTCACCTTCAAAATATTATTTTGATTTGAAACTTGATTTTTTTGTTTTTGAAATATATACATTTTTTGGTATTTTTAGAGATATTTATGGGTGCACAAGGGAATATCTCTCCCCAATGGAGTTGCCAAAAACTGTTGGTGAAATAATTTGTCGTGCTACAAATTATGAGTATCCAACAATGGTCACAGGGCTAAGACCCTCCTTCTTGTGTATGGGGAGGCTCCATTATTGAATGTAAACTATATTAATTTTGTGGGGTGGCCAATAAGCCATGGATCACACTAGAACAATTCACTGATCTTGTGGAAAAGTGCTTGTATAGATTACAAGGGAGGAATTTTCAGTGATGAGGGATAAAGGAGAGTTGGGGAAATTAGGAAAGAGAGGGTTATTGTTGTGAGTAGGCACTAGAAGATTTCATACATAATAACTAGAGTAGGTCCACATTCAATTAGAAGAAAACAACAATGTAAGAAATTATCAAGACTAACAAACTAGAGACACACAATTCTTTAGATTCATCAATCAAGGACACAAAGTTCCTTCTTGGTTATTCAAGATCACTATGCTTGCAAAGTTTCATAATAGAGAGAGAATAGAGGAAAGCATAATAAAAGGAAATGGAAGAAATCCAACTCTTATTTCTTGTGTAGTGGTGATATAAATCTCAACAACCTACAACAATCTACAATTACTATAAAAAAATAACTTTCAAGATCCTTTGGAATGTAGAAGTTGTTCCAATTTATGACATTGTAAATTATCTTCTCATATATCCCCCACGTGACCTCTCAAGTTTTTATTCCACCTTTGAATTTTCATCTTCCTAAGAAGTGAGTAAATAAGTCCCCTTTTTATAAATCAAAAGGGAATTTTATAATACAACATTAGAAAGTCACTTAAGTGAAAAAGAAAAAAATTCATGATTACATACAATGAGAAATTAGAAAGGGGGAGAGAATAAAGAGAAAGGAAGAGAGAATAAGAAGGGAGTTGACTAACTACTTGATGAAGAATCTCCTCGATGAAGAACCAACTCCAAATGGATTCCAAAAAGATCTCTAATGATGAAATCTATTCCCTTGACGCGTCCTTAATGAATCAAGCCATTCCAAATGCTACTTTCTCGAATGTGGGATGTGCACATGTTCTAAAGTAATGATCCAAGTCTCAGGAATTACACAAAGTAGTATCATAAATAGAGCCTCTAATCTCTGTGAGAGATTCCAAAATATTTTCATTGAATGAAGAGGGTTCTCTTGCAAATATCTAGACCATATCTTGAAAGGAAATCAATAATCTTTCTAAGGACATGTTCTCACTACGTGAAGGTTCCCAGATCTTACACACTTTTGAAAATATCTTCCAAGATCCTAAATACCTTTTCTTCATAGGAATTAAGCTTGGAAATGACATCACTCAGCAGACCACACCTTGTAATCATTGTGTGGGACTAAATGGGAAAAAATTGTCAGTAATATATGAAAACACATTATGATTCACTAAGAAGTAAGAGTCAAGAGAGTTCATCTCAGAAACCAATGGGAGAAGACTTCCCCAAATGGAATTTTCCTTCTCAATCTCTCTCCTAGTATATTTTATCTTTAAGAAACTATCCAAGACATATTGAAACAATGAAAGCACCTTAGGAAGTGAAGTCTTCCCCTTTTTAATAATCATGTCCACCTATTTATCATTAGATCTTCTATGCATGGTGAAAACCTAATCTCTCTTGATTGTATGGGAATCAAATCTACAAATGGGAGAGATTGATTTAATTGGAGGCAAGGATGATCAACCCAATTCAAGAAATGATTATACATATTAATATAAAGTCCTAACATGCTCCTCTAATTGATAAATGGTTTGATTTTATTCCTCATTTCATGTACGGATCTGAGTTAAAGACTCCTTGAATAAGTGATCATCACCCTCATGGGTAGCTTGCCATAAAGATACCATCATCATTACATAATCATCATGTGTCATTTATTTCACAGGAATTTTTTACATTTGGAAGTGCTACCTCCACATATTGAGCTTTGGAAGCCTCGGTATAGAAATGAGAAGTTGTTTGTGTTTTCTTACCCTTCTTGGTCCTTATGTATTTTGATATTACCTCAAGGTTAGGTGTCACATCTTGTTGCACCATCCTTGATTAGTCTCCAAGTAAGTCATGTTATCCAAAATTCACCCCCCCAGGGTAATTTTGATAACATGCATCAGAATATTCAAGTCCTAGGCACATTGATTGATTCAGAGAAAACATCATGATTCGGAGGTTCTCTCAGATATTTTTCTAACTCCCCTGGCCAAAGAAGAAAGGAGCAAGCTCTGAGAAAACGTGGAAAAAAGTTGCAGAAGGAAAGAAGGTTGATCCAGAAAAAATGGTGAAAATCGGCTAAGTCCTAGTCCAAGGAGCAATTGGGACATCTGGGACAAAAAGGCGCGGATCGGCCGAAAAGCCTCCAAGCGGCCCAAATAGCAACAGGGACATCTGGGACAAAAGTACGCGGCAGGCGCGAAATGCTGGTTCGACCGAGAGGAAAAATTGGCTAACTGCTGAGAGGGTCGCCTTTGGGACATTTGGGACAAAAGGCACGAACCGGGCGAAATCAGCACAAACAGTCCGAAACACAATGGGACAAGCGGGCCGCGAGTACGCGAACCGGCCGAACCGGGCGAAAAAGGTCGAGGCAGTCCAAAGCAAAGTGGGACATTTGGGACAAATGGACGCGAACCGGCCGAACCGGGCGAAGTCAGCACAAGGAGCACTAAACATTTGGGACATCCGGGATGAAAAGACGCGAAGGGCGCGAAAGAGCCGGCAGGGCCGAGGACCAACCAGATCACGCCACGTGTCACAAGGGGAAAGGACCAGAAAAGTCAAAGGGCGAGTTTTCGAGCACCGATCCGAACCAATGGGATAATGCCACGTGTCCCAGCTGGGCCCACAAGGAAATTTCAAAAGACAGCCCGCCGAAAGGTAGAGGAGAGAGAATTGCTCGTCCAATCAGAGCGTGCCACGTGTCATCCAGGTGGCGAAGCGCGGGAAATATTTCAAAATCCGTTTTGGTTTGTTCCATGCCCTAAATCTTCAGATCGCCATATCTTTTGATCCAGAGCTCGGATTTCCACGTTCTTTATATCAACGGAAAGCTTATGAGATTCTCTACATGATTCTAGGATCAATCTCGAGTTTTGATGCAGTCTGAAGAGAGAAAATCGAGAAACAGCTCTGACGTGTGGTAATGGCCAGAAGCGACCTTTCAACAACCCGTTTTAATGCAAATGGGTCGCATTCTCCTCCAAAATCGCTCAAAGTGACAGGGTATGGGTTGGTAAGATCCTCCATGCTGATTTAATGCATCTACAGTCAATGAGGAATGGGCTGGCACGTTTTCCTACGTTTCTGTCCCCTGGGCTCGACCCATGCAATGTAAAAGCCAGATTTGGCTCATTTTCAAGGGGGAACATTTTTTTGGGGCATAGCAGACTTCTTCTTTCACCTCCTTCAAGGGATTGATGAAGTATCAGACCTCTCCAAGGATTGTAATAGTTTTCTTTACCTCTCTGAGGGTGTAATGCGTATTTTGATATTAAATTGATAATGCAAGCTCTGTGAATGGGTTTCAATCCTCTGTTTGTATTATTTGCTTGATTTCAGATGCTAAATTATACATTATCAGTCTGTGTATGTCTTATGTTATGAACTTTGGTCTGTGTCTATTTGCATGACAAATATGTTTCACCACTCCTTTTGGTGCATCACCATCTTTAGTTAGTTTCATTTTTTGCACTTCTACCCCTGTCTCCTTGCAAGTTAGAATAGGATTAGGATCTAAACCTCTGTAGTTTTGCAAAATATAGATCTAAATCAGAGGAGTTTGAGGAACCAGCCTCTAATCTGGAGATTCCTCTCTCAATTTTACAAGTCCCCACGCTTGGAGAGAGGTTTCCATGTTGTGCAATCACACTGGATGCAAGAGTGATCAACCTAAAATCCTGATCTGCATCCAGGGGTGCTGTGATTTTGCACTAACAAGTCATTTACCCATGAAAAGGGCTTAGCAGGTGTGTAAATGAAACTAGGCATCTTAGGTTCTCAGTAAGGGACCAAAGCATGATCGAGATGAGTTGATTTAAGTGATTCAATAGGAACACCTAGATCTACTAGATGATTAAGAGACTGAGAAGGATCAATCTCACCTGGTTCAAGTTATTTTGTAGGGTGTTATTTAACCTTGGACCTCTTACATAACTCCACAGAAGGAGATAATTTAACATAATCAAAAAAATTCCTCTTTCTCTTTCCCGAATGAGATGAACCTACATCCTCATTAGAGACCTTGTGAGATGAAGTGAGAGGAGATTTCCTAGGAAATGAAATTATTTATCTACCTTAAATGCTTAAAACCCTCTTATTTTTGTACCATTTCTTGATCATCTGAATTAAAATCATGTTTATTTTAGCATCCTTTTCTTCAAATCTTTTGGTTCCAAATGTGCCACATTACTATCTCCCACATTTGGGTACTCGCTGGCCAAAATAGATATTGGATAAAAGTCGGTATAATTGATAGAGAGGGAATGGAGAGATGGATATATGTGTGAAATTTGGACTTGATCTAGATACTTACTATTTTTAGTAAGCCACACCCCACCCTCAAATTCTATTTTTAGATAATTTTCCCAATTTTAGATTTTTTCCAATTTTCTGAGTTCTGGACTTGAGGAATTACACAGAGGTCTTAAAATTATTATTTTTTATTTTTTGGTTTTCAACACTTACTATTTTTAGAATGGAATGGATTTGGTGCCAACTTACTAAAAATATAAGTGTTCCTTCTTAGTGTTGGATTGAGTTGAATCAATTTTTTTAGATTAGGTTTTTATTGTGATCTCATGCTCCAAATTTTAGGTGTTTTCAATCACAGGAACTCCTGGGATATGAAAAAAAAAAATATTTTGTTGGAATATTCATGTGGATGCTATAAAAAATGTGGATCATAAACGGAACAATATTTTTTCATCTCTAAGGCGTTCTAGAAAGGAAGCTTCAGGCAAAGTTTCATGGCAAATGGAGCTAGGATTTGAGAGCTATAAGCAAAAGGTGTTTTCATCAATGGAGAGTTATAAAAAAATGGGAATCATAACGACATAATAACAACAACAGTGGGTGTTGAAACATGAAAATGAGTTGAAAATGGCTAAGTATGAAAATTATACTCACACCTCCTTCACAAACCTAGCTATCTCACTTTTGACCCAACTGTTTAACTCAAGTTAGAGGAGAATTCAAGGAGGGGTTAAAATTTACTAAATGGGTCTCAAGCCCCCTCATGTCCCTTACCACATTTATTAAGGTAAAAATGGGATAAAGGGACATCATGGGTGTAAAAATGTGCCATGGGTATGAGAATCAGGAAGAATTGGCCAATATTTATTATGAAGGTAAGTTGAAAACACTTACCTAACACCCCAAGTTAAAGTTTTAATTGAAAAAACTCTTCCTGCTCCTTGGTGGTTAATTATTATGTCCCCCATGCCCATAGAAGATGTAAAAGGGAATTACCCCTCTTCAATTGAGTGGAAAACACTTTTCTAACACCCAAAGATGTAGTTTAAGTGACACAACTTTAAATTATGAATATAACTCTTTTTGGTGATATATTACATCACCCATGTCCCCTTTTAATTTTTTTCAAAGGTACAAAGGGACATCAGGGGTCTCTAAGTGCACATTTTCCACTTTTAGAAGTTTGGTGTCACCATTACACTTGCTAAAAATAGTCTATCGGAGTGCCTTCTTGCCCTGAGAGATTCCCTTAGTGTTTCCTAGGAAAAATTACATAATTTTAAGTTAAAACCACCCAAGGGATCACATTACATAATTTTTCAGTGCTTGGTTCTTCCTCCTCTTTCAAATTTATGCCTTTTTTCAATTCCGATCACGGTGGTTCTGAAGATTAATCTACGCCGAAAAAAAATCCTTTTTTATAACTAAACCTATGGTACATGTAGAGGGTCCTATATGATCCAATTTTTCCTTTAAATATGCTTCCAAATCTCCTTGGAGTTCCCATAATCCTCAGTTGAATCTTCACTAGGGTCAAAGCTCTTTATCTTCATTGTCAGGCCGATCTACATATCGTCCTCATAATACATTTAAAATAATTAAAAATGAAGTATACACTCTTATATTTCTAATGAGTACTTTATTTCTTTCCAAATCCTCCCAAGACTCTTGATATGTTCGAAACAAGCTAACTAGCTTTTTTACCACTTTCATTTCCTTACACCATGCTACAAATAGCTCGTTATTACGTAACTTATTCCTAAACCTAATTTTTCTTCCATAAATTTCCTAAAATACCTCAAATGATTTAATATCTCTTCCAAACACTTCTCGGATGGTTTAAATTTTCCCTATACGTTCCTTTAGGGTGCTTACTGTGTAAAATGGCAAAAATAGTCCTTTTGGAGCATCAAGAAGCACTCATCTTCTCCTAGATATAAATATCTTCATGAATCAGATTGAATAAGATCCCATGCACATGAAACACACTTTAAAATCACATTATCACATTCCTCCTGGACATTATGAGGGTAACATAGTAATTGAGTTGGTCGGAGGACAAGTTTACATTGACCGGGAGAGGGATTTTCAAATGAGGATTAGGTTGTCATGACATTTTTTTGAATTTTTCATGCTACACATTTTGCATGACAACAAACATATGAATAGAGTGTGTCATCAGAGACAAGGGGGAAGTCAAGTTCCCACCACTATGTGAGTAATGTAGGGTCTATTAAATGAGTGCATTGAGTGAAGGACCACTATTTGTCATTGTAAATGAAGTATGTGATCATGAATCAAGGTACTAGTACCATATGAGATTTCATGCATGATTATGTGTGTGAGAAATTTATGTCTAAAGGAATTGTGTCATGTATAAGTTGAAAAAGATGTATGAGGAGACCTTTATGTGTGGTGTGTACCATGAATCTTACATGATGGCCTAGACCAATATGGTTGGCTATGAGATCTAGATATACATTGACAAAGTGAGTGATGGGAACTACAAGTTGAGGAGACCCATGCGAGCTGGTAGTTGGTGGTGAGTTATGGGACAAGAACTAGGAGTGTGTGTGCCAAAACTATAAGACTATCATAGTGTAGGAGTAACTATAATAGTATGTGGACTATATATAATGATATAACTAGAGTGGGTAGTGCACTAGTTGTAGGGACTTGTGAAGCTTGAGAAATAATGTGTAAAGGGGTCCGAGGTAGGATACCTTTAATAGTGATGACCTAATGCTCGTATATGAATTTGAAACATTAGTAAACAAGAGATGGAATAAACCTAATAGCCTTGAGCTAAGAAATACCTAAGGCCATGCCACAATTCTTAACTTCTAATGCCAAGAAAAAATTCATACATATAGTGAGAGTCCCAACTATGATGGGAAAGTTTATTTTCCCATAGGAAGTAGGTGACTTATGAATAATTTAGGATAACAGAAATCAAATTCAATGTAAGAAGGGAAGTGAACATGCTTTACACTTAAAATTAGGATTGATCATTACATTATTGAGAGTGTGATTACGAATAGATGCATCATGTAAAGCCCGGAAGATTTGGAAAAAGTATGAATGTCCACATTAGTAAAGGTAATGACAGGTGGTAAAGCGTTGGTAACACAAATAAGAAAGTCTAAAGGAGTATTGGTATATTTTGGTGGTAGAACCACATGATAAGCATGGTTAAAAGTTACCTTGGATGCAACATTTTCATGTTTGGGAAGCAAGTCATTGAATATATCGAGCTTATTATTATCATTGCTAGGTTTATATGTAGTATGATCATCCCATTCAATTGTATTAGAGTTTATTAAGTCTTAAATCATATGTTTAAGCTTGAAACATCAACCAAGAGAGTGTCCATTACATCCGTGATAGTCACAATATACCTTTTCATAAGAGTTTTTCCTTGAGGATAACTAGAATCCAACTCGAGAAGTGGAGGAAGAGAGATAAGGTTACTGGAAAGGAGTTGTTACAACACCACCCGAGATGGTATAGGAAATTTAGTAAAATTTTGTTGAGGATATTGAAGTTGTAGCTTCCTTAGTTGGGAAAGTGGATTAATAATTGCCTTACCCTTAGCTCGCGAGCTCAATATATTTTCTCTTGAAGGTAGAGTTACTTTGGAATTTAGCATTAGATTGACTAGAAGTTTGGTTACTATGTATGAGCTTACACAAGTACATTATCTTGCTTTCACGTTCCTTAAGGATATGGAATAAGTGATTAAAATAAAAAAGGTTTCAAATATTATTTACTCTTAGATAGGTGGTTGTTGTCATGCTAAATGTATAGCATGAAAAATTGAATTTTTTTCCATGAAAACTAAGCCCACACTCAAAAAATCCCTAAACCGGGTAATGTAGACCTACCCTCCGGCCAATTCCTGACTATGTAAAATCCATCATGGCTGAGAAGGATGTGCTAAATATATTTTTGTAAGTGTGTTTCATGTGCGTAAGTTTATATGAAATAATTCGTGAGTTCATTGAGATTCATTTCATAGGTGTTGCTCCCATAAGCCTAAAAGGCCTATTTTAAGGAATCTTTCACATAATGAACACCTCTTGGGGATGTACCAAGAAGAAGATATAATGCCTTTAAGAAGAGTGTGACTAAGATATAAAATCATTTTAAGAATTTTAGGGAAGTTCTGCAAGGTGAAACTGGTTTAGGAACAAGTTGTGCAACATCGGGCTACTCATAACCTAATGTAGGGAAATGAAAGGAGTAAAAAAGCTAGTGATATTGTTCCGGATAGTTCGTAATCCTCCGGTAATTTTATGAAGTTAAAAACACTCATTGGAAAGATAAAAAGTCTACTTCACATTGCAAAAAGTTTCGGAGATTTTGTCATCGGGATTTTGAGATATTGGCCCAACAAAGATGAGTGAAGATCTATGATCCTATTAGAGATTCGGATGAGCATTATGGGAGTTTGAAAGGGATTTAGGACCTGATCTAAAAGGACACATTACTGTAATTAAATTATCTACATGGAACACATGATAAATTAGACAAAAACTCAAGTTTCTATCTAGTGATAGTTTGACCTTCTGCGCACAAGCTTGACCAAAATAAAAAAGTGGGGTAAATTTTTAATTACTTTGGAATAATTGGCTCCTAAATCATATACTTATTTTCCATTGAAACTCTCACGAAGCTCCGAGGGTGAATAATCACTCTCTGGGGTCTATTTTTATAGTTGTTGATGAAGGAAGGCTTACTATAAGTGTCCTTGGAGCACTTTTCAATTCAAATCAATTTTTCAGCTTTAAAAATGGTGCAAAATTTCATCGGTATAAAAAGCATGACCCCAAGGTGAGAGGATGTGTTTTTGAGTTTGTGTCACTTAAGTGACAACTTATGTGGTTAGGTGAGTGTTAACAACTCACAACTTAAAATGGCCTCCTCCTTATGTCCCAACACCCCCTTGGCACACTTTTCAATTATGTAATCAATTTTTAACCTTTTCACCTAGTGAAAAATTGTAATGGGTGCAATAAGTGTGATCCCAAGGTGGAAATACTCTTTCGTCACTTAAGTAACTTCTTTGGTTGCTAGGAAAAGTTAACATCTCACATGCAAGATACCCCCTTCCTCATGTTGCAGCCTACCCATGGCAAATTTTGCAATGCTGAAATTAAATTTTCACATTTTTATTTGGTGCAAAAGTGCATTATGTGCAACAAAGTGTGACCCCTTGGTAGGCATCTCTCTTCCAAAGCACTTGAACTTATAACTTGTATGCTAGGACATAGCTTTCAACTCACACCATTACATGAACTAGTCCCCATCTCCATGAGAGCTGACCCCATGGTGAATTTTGTAATGCTGAAATAACTTTTGCAACATTTCACCACTTAAAAAATGTGGTAAGTTACAATGGAGGGTCACTCCCCACATCTAGAAAGTTTTAACTCACCCCTCCACCTGGGTTAAGCTGAAGGTGACTCAAGGAGGATTTAAAGGTGAATGAGATAAATTGGAGTTATAAGGTGATTATAAGCTAAAACTTAGTGAATTTTTGAATCATTTTTAAATTTATCCTTCCCTCCATTCGTGTTCCCTTGCTGTTATGCTGCTGAAACTCTTCCAGAAACCCTCATGCTCAAACCACCTCTTCACTCATATCCGACAACATCTAATCCGTTTGTCATGAGATTTAAATTGAAGGATCCTTGAAAAAAATCCTCGCAGAAGAAGAGTGTTTCATGCCTCAATTTATTCTCTCTACCATTTTATAAAGCTCCATGAAATTTTCATCTAAAAATACTTGTTTCTCATATCTACACAACTCCAACAAACGAAATCCCCTTGAAAAATTGGAGCAAAGCCTTGAAATGAATTATGTAAACTTCTGCAAGTGGTTTCGTTCGAATCCAAAACCAAGAAGAAAAATTTATATTTTTACTAAATATTTATAGGAGTACCTGCTACAAATATTAATTATGAGAAAATTTTGCAATTATACCCATTTCATTTCCCATGATCGAGACACTCAAAATTGGCAAGATTGACAAAACTAGCAAAATTGGCTAGAATGGGGCAATAATGATGGATATTCTAAAAATAGTAAATGGGTGAAATGAGATAAAATTGGTCACATTTCATTCCTTCACACATTCTCAAATGGTCTTGGTACTCATAGAGGTCTCCCACTCAAATTTCAAGCAAATTCCCGCATGCACTGATGCAGTGAGCCTAAAGTGTCAAAATTAGAGAAGGACAACTTTATTTCGAAGACCATTTCAATTCATTTCTCATGGAATTCATGATCAATTGGTGGATGAAATTTATTTTGGTCTCATTCTCCTTTCCTCACTCTGGACTCAGAAGGATTTTGTCTCATACTTCACTCATCATCAGTGCTCCTTCAGTGGTCGATTCAAGATCATGATTGTGTAAACAAAGTGTATTCAATTTCTCCCGTGTTAATGATTTATCATGAATATATTATAGTGTATTAAGGATCATAAGTAATTTATCAAAGAGGTAAATCATATTCCAATGTTCTCAATGGTCTAATTCTCAAATGTTCATGACTCTTATTTCTTAGTGTATCCAGTAGTGTGTAGAAGTGCATTAAGAATCTTAAAAAGGGAGGAAAATTCTCAATTAGGATTCATAGGAGATATTATTTAGTGCACCATTATGGAGGGTCATCATGGATAAAAATTTCATCTTCAACATCTATGAAGCTTATCTTCATCAAAGACGAAAGTATATTCATCCATGCTTCAAAGCATTTTTCTCTCCCCTCTCTTCGTTCTTTCTCCTCTTCTCTCATCCTTTCTAATTATTTGTTGTAAACAATCATGAATTTTTGTCTTATTCATTAAAGTGAATATGAAATATTTTTGTAATGTAAAATTCTGTTTTTCAATTATAAAAAGGGGACTTATTTTTTCCTTCCTAGGAATACAAAGAGTCACAAGTGGAATAAGGGGATGAATAGTCATGTCGGGGGTGGACAAATATTTGCAATGTAAAACTATAATTTGAGAGATCTACCTCATTTGAAGAGATTTTTAATGTTATTTTACTAGCTCTCATTGTCTTTCTAGAAATAAGGGCCTTCATTTCCTCTATTTCTTGTCTATTACTATTCTATTTCCATCTCAACTTGTACTCTATGAACATTATAAATTTTACAACATGATGCAATAAAACTTTTTGTTTCTTGTTGATTGTTCCTCTTTCTTTGTGAATGGTTTCTTCTCATTGATGTAAGTGAAGTGTTCTTATTTTAATGCAATGAACTCAGCTATGTTATTTTTGATTAAAATCTCCCTCTTATCTCCCTCGCTAATAAATTTTCCTCCCTTATATTTCATGCAAGCAATTTCCATAGGTTTAGGGAAGTATTCCTATGTGATCACCGGTCTTTGAGGTAATACAAAAATTAATTTATATTGTTTTCATTTCCTTACTTTCAATAAATTGAGTTATCCCATTCAAATAGAGGGACCTAGTCCCAAAGTGTTGGTGAAATCCCACAAGTTTTCCTCATAACAAATTATTTCACCAACAATTTGTGGTACCCATAGTGGGGTAGATTTTGCATATTCTGCACCCAATATACGAACCACAAAATTAAAAAAAAAAAAAATTAGAAATATGGAAGTTAAAATTCCCACAAAAAGAGTGAGTAAAAATCTACCTTGAAGTTGATTCCAATCTTCCCCAAAACTGGCTGATAAAATATATACCAAATTGGATATTTTGAGAAGAATTGTTGACCCTACTTTTGAGGATTTACAAAATCAAAAGAACAAATTAGAGATAATCCATACTACTTATCTCAATATTTTTTAAGTGGTACACTTAGAAATCCTATCCAAACTCCTATTGATACTCCTATTATTTTTCCTACCTTCCACCCACTATTAAACTTCGAATTTTAAGAAGAAAGAGATGAAGAAGAAATGGTAGAAGCAAGAGAAATACCTCTATAAATTGTTCCATGGGGAAGGAATATAGGTCCGCTTGCCCTCACTACACCAATCCAAAAATTACCAAAGGGATGTTGCAAGAGCTTTCCTAAATTCGGGTGACGAAACACAAGTCCTAGAAGAATATGTCACAACATTCATCACAACAAATGGTGTATTAGGAGTGGAACACGATGATGTGTTGGTGAGATTGTTTTTATAGTATTTGCAAGATAAGGTAGTGGAATGGTTTTACCTCCTACCAGTTGGATCCATCACCAACTAGAATGACATCAAAACTAGCTTTAGAGAAAGGTTTAAGTTTGTTGAATATTGTCAAAACCTTCTAGTTCAGTTGGTTCAGATGAAAAAGGAGCCTAGTGAGACTATGAGAGACTTTGTAGAGTTGTTATAACATATTTCTAAAGTGGATACCATTTGAATCTTTTCCATACGATGACAACATGAAAATATTCCCGATAAAAACTCAATTTCTTGAGGTGGGATTCATCCTCCGAAGGGTTTAACTAATAAATTTGGGCCATCCTCAAGAAATCTCCATTGAAATGGAAGATGAATGCATCTTGTCAAGAAATATCAAGAATCCTTCAAGGAAGGATAAGGCCCAACATCCCAAATATGAGATATTTGATTCATTATTGCATAAATTGTAAAATGAATTGAATGATGTTGAAGAGGGAGGTTTCCCAATGAACATCCCATCAAAATAATAACAAAAATCAGATTGCAGTGCGCACCGAAGGCTTGCCTTGGAGGCTCCACCTATCAATGCAATTTGTAGAACTCAAGAAGATGAAGAAGTACTTGAACAAGAAATTGAACATAGTGATTTCCTAGAGATTGAAGAAGTAAAGAATGATGTACAAATCAGATTCTGTGAATATTCAAGAGGTGAAGATTATGATGATGTAGTTACACTAAGTTTCTCATGTGTGATATTCACTCGTTCTTAGTATTAAAAAGGGATTTATTCCTTCGCTACTATGAAAAGAAGAAGATTGAAGATCCTCCCGTGGTGACTCAGAAACAAAATAATCAGTCGAGGATCTCCACTTCCACCCTCCATGGAGTTTGCATTGAGAAACTGGATCTCGTGGAAAGTAAGAGATCATTTGTGATTCTAAGTAAATATCCTAATGATCCTTCTAATTCTAATTTTTCTTCTACAAAATATAGTCCTTCAAGAGTCTCTAATGTACCTTCAAAATAAGTCTCTATTCCTCAAACATCTACTCCTACTTCCAAGCCTATTCTAACTTCAAAAGTAGTGTCTTCACTCCCATGCCCGCATTTTCTTCTTTTGATATCATAGAGCACCTAAAAATGTAAAGTTCAGATTTTCAAATATAAATATTTTCGAACTCACCTGGAACAATTTGAGAATCTTATCCATCATATCAAGGGTAGTAGTTCGAAGCCCAATACTGTGACTCCTAGTTCTAAAGGGACTACTACCAACCCCACCTACACCTCCATCATAGAACATTCTTGTTATGAGTGCATCAAATACTTGATAATATTTATCCTTTCTATGTCTCCTTCTCATTGGAAGATACCAGTTGAATAATTGTATAATAGATTCAGTGCTTCTGATAATGTAATGCCTATAAAGGTTTCCAATGCTCTTGGACTCACCTTAACATGGGACAGTGGATCTTATTACTCCATGGATTCAAAGGAAGTCCCACTTGTAGGGAATATCAAGGATACACATGTGGCTCTCACCAAATTTATAGAAAATAAGGTGTCATTGACTATCTTGGTAGCAGACATTCCAAATTCATTTGGAATATTTTTAAGTAGAAGATTCTGCCAAAACTTAGGAGGAAAAATCTAGATGAATTGGTCTTCTCGCAACCATTTTGGTTAAGGGAGATATGGAAAATTTTCTTCCAGCAAAAAAGATGAGATATACGGTGCAAAAGTAAGGAAATCCAGAGCTAACATCTTGTACCAAGATAGTAGGAATATGAAACATTTCATAACATCCAAAGAGGAGGATGAGATTCCTATCTTGATAGGACCAAGCATTCCTTTTCGATGGGGTATTGATCATGAAGAAGTATGGATAAATATTGAGTTGTAAGAGGACAACCCCGAGTTTTTAGATGATTAAATCCATGAAGAAGACAAAGTGATTCTTAATGAGTTCAAATCTAAAAAAATCACCAATGTGTTTATATATGATGAGGAGGTGTTCTCATTCCAATTCAAAGATGAATATTCTCTTGATCATGTCATCCAAGAAGAAGAAATGATAACTTGTGATGAGCCTTTGAAAGGTATAAAAGAAGAATCTATACGAAGAGATGATAAAAGTTGTGGAAGAAACATAATATCATCAACTCAACTTTGAATTACTAATGCGAGCCATGGAATTACAAGACATGTATGAATCTAGTGTTGGCTTCTCAACCAATTCAATAGTTGGTCATGATGAATTTTATCAAGGTGAAAAATTTGATGTCCCTCCTAAGTTAATGATTGATGGATGTGTTTATGAAAGTGAATTTTTCTCTTTCTCATTTGAATAAGAAGATCCTTTCAATTAGAAAAATATTGGAACAAAGGTCCTTGAGTCCTTTGATGATGAATCCTCCCATATTGAAGAGGTAGTAAAGTTCAATGAGCCTTGGGATGTTGGATAAATTTATTCAAACTATTTCATTAAGTTTCAAAAAAAAAATTCTTCAATTGAATGTGATGGCAAGCTCTCGAAAATTTTGAAGAAGGAATCCTTGCAAGAAATCTTGAAAGTTGCGAGAAGGTACGGAAGATCCTAAGCTAAGTCTTGACCTCTTGACTCATGTTATGGCCATACAAGATAGGTATGAGGTTATGTTTGATTCTTCATTCAATGTCCAAACATCTCATAATGAAATAGAAAAAAATATGAATTCAATGCCTCTTATGAAAAATTTGTCAATAAGCATGAACATGGAAAAGAGAGACACTTGGAATATTCAAGAAATTCAATCAAAAATTATCCTTGGAGAAATAGTGAGATACAAAATGAGAAATCAACAATGTGGGGGAACATGGAAGGCAATTTGCAATCCAAGGCTGAGTTCCAAGATGATGAGAACAGTGGACTTTCGAATGAATATTTGAGCATCAAAAGGATTATGTATGCATACTCCAACCAAATATACATGCATCCACAAAATCACCTGGATTTAAAAAGAAATTGAGGAAAATAAGCTACTTTCTCAAACCAATCAAAATATTTACGGAACCTCATCACTAAACGTTACCCATTTAGAGGTAATGTTTGAAAAGAGAAGTGTTAAAGTGAAATTGGGTCTTCCCCCACATGTATCATAGGTGAATATAGGTTTTTGTGTGTGTTTCCTTTACTATCACGTGTTGTGTACAATAAATAATTTTTGTTGTTATAGACACAAAATCACACACTTGGGTACATTTATAGGTCCATAAACACATACTAGCATTCATATGATTCCTAAGCAAGAAAAATAGTAATTGACGACTGTCTTTGGCCTCTTTCCTTTGCTTCTTGTTTTCTATTTAGTCTTTTACACCCTACAACCCAATTGGTATTTTACTTATTTATCTCTTATAGCTCTAGACACCAAGTACCCATTGAGGACAGGAGTTCCTAAGAGCCCCTATCCTCTCTGGGCACCCCTGAACCTTTTTCACCTTACTCACTTATTTTGGGTATCTTTTATCTTTTGGGCACCTTTTTCACTTATGGGTCGGCCTTTCAATTTTCAATTACAAAATTCAAACAAGGGAATCATATAAATACATAACTATATGTTCAAAATCAAGGACCAAGCACTAATAATATACTATCATCACCTAAGATTGCATCCAAAGGCACTTAAAACACTTTAAAAACATCCATCTAGCATCCATTCAAGGGACAAGTGACTACATTTTTGCATACACAACATAGGAAGGGGAAGTTATTTATTCCATCCACACATTTATCTACATTTTTACATCTAGATATAGCCCACTATCAAGTGAACTTACACAAGGGAATCCTAGGGCACAATTTTTACACACACTCACTAGAACTACATGGAGTCTGAGATGTAGTATAACACTCAGTTGTAATTTAACTCTCAAAGTGACTGTTGGGGTCAGTCTGACTCCCCATTCTGCATATTTATTTTTTAGATTTAATGTGGTTTGTGCTATTTTATAGGTGATATATGTTATGCAGGTTGCAAGTACCCTAGGTGATCAAAGAACGACACATATGCGATCAATAGGGAATATTTACGACACTTGTGTGACATAGTGAAGATAAAGTTTTGACCATTTTTGTAATCATAGGTGCCCAGAAGAGGTCGTCGCACCCAGACGCCCCTGTCTAGCCATGGGTGGCCATGTCTGAACTCATTCTTGTAGTCTTAAATTTATTTGGAGTATTAACGATACTATTCAATCCATGTTCATTAGTTTTCCCAATCCAAAGCACTTATGGATCAAACGTCAATCAGCTAAGTCATTCTTTCTACATCTCTTACTTAGGGTTATACTTGTTTATTTAGTCATGTGTCATATTGTAATTAACACTTGTATATCATTGTTTACATCGGTTACTTTGCATTTATGTTTTAAAAAAATTTTATTTTTGTTAAATCATTTTGTGAACCCATTCATTCAAACCCTACCTTCTGAAAATGTATCAAAATATATCTCCTTATGAATTCATGGATAAATATTCCTATCCTTCTTTTTCTCTAACTAAGGTTTCTGGCATGACTACTACTACTTCTGATTTTATGTGAGTCCTTACTCAACATCCCCCTCATTTTTTCACTCCAATTTATGATCCAATCATCAATGTATTCATCACTCATTACACTCATCCTCCTAAAGCTCCATCTATGTCTTTTCCATAACCTATCACTTCTATAGTTCCTCCTTTTACTTCTAGGGGTTATGATATCATAAAGCAAATTTTTTAAGAATACACTAGCAAAAATTTATCTTTATGATTTATTACATAGTGCACCCAATTTTCCTCACACATTAGAGGTATCCCTTCGTTCCATTCACATTGAAAGTAAGAATTCACCTTTTGCATTTTCTCACCTCATTCAATCCCTTAAAAATTTATCATGTGTTATATCTTTTAGTGATGAGGATATTCATCCTTCTACTAATGACATTCCATTTTCACCTTTGATTATCAATGCTACTATTAGTGCCATATTTATTAAATGTGTGCTCATTTACAATGGCTCTACAATAAACCTATGCTATCTCTCTCTCCTCAAGAAAATAGGTATTACTAAAAATCTAATAAGAAAATATTCTCATGTCATTCATAGTTGTGATTCCACCACATGTACATGCGTGGGTACTATCAATTTACCTTTACAAGTTGGGTGTTAAATGGTTCCTACTTTGTTCTTTGTTATTGATACCATATTTTAATAAAATTGCTTACTTGGTAGACTCGGATTCATGCAATGCATGTTGTTCCATCCACGATTCGTTGGTGCATGAAATTCTTACATGATGTTTATGAACATATTATTGTTGTTGGACCCAATCCATTCAAGTTGTTTCGTATATATCCTGTCACCGCCATGCCCATTCCTCCATCTCAACCAATTCCATATCACAAAGTTAGTACATATGATGTCGGTCAATCTAGTGCTCCTACTCCCACTACTCCTCCATGCACTTCATCCATTCCTACTCATTCCACTCGCTATCTTATCACCTATTATATCCACCCCTATGGTTCTACTTATCCATCTATCATGGCTCTACCAAATTCTACATATGACTCCACTCCTACCAATATTATTGATAATGCTATACAATAAGACAATGCTAACAATGATGATTCTTATGAAGATGTCGATATCGTCAAGCTTACATGATGACACATTACAAAATATTAACTTTAATCCCCTTGAAATAGATGAATCCTACTTCCAAGATAATTTTGTTGCTATTGGTCCTGGTGAATATCAATTTAAGAAGCTTCCTCCATCTACTAATGTCATGATTCTTTCCAAGGCAAGAATAATACATCGATTAGAAATTATATCATCTTCCGTATCTCCTCAAGTTCCTTATGCTTCATGCCTAGATCCCTTCACATACACTCTTTTCATTCATAATTCTTATTGGCCTCATATCTCATTCAACCCCACTTTCTCTGAGACTATTTTGTACACATTGTGACTTGGCTCGATTATGATTCACATTTCCCGATCTCCTTCTTCCATCCCACTCTCCTCACCTTTATCACATATGTATCTTCATTACTATTGTTTATGGCCTCCATATCTTCCATTTGACAATATTCCTTGTGTACACTCCTCGTTCTTCTCCACTCACACTTGGGAAATCTTAGCTTGATTACATTGGTGGCACACTAGATCCAAATCATACTGATATCACATTTCCTATGCCTTTTGGCCACATTTCTATTTGCAATGACTCCTTCTTGGGCTATTCTCAAAATCTCACTCGATGGTATGCACATGATTGTCCACAACCACCTTTCACTGATGAATAATATGTAATGGGCATGTATAATTTACACCACAAGGGATATTTATATGATCAACCTCACACTATTTCTTACCAAGTCTTTGATGAAACTCTAATTGGCTATGACCTTGAAAATGATGATATCTTAGAAGATTTTACTTGATTCTTTTTCCATATCATACACTTGAGGGAATTGTGTTTTATCCCCGCTTCAATCATTTCAAATTATTTATAGTCTCTACACTACACATTACACTCTGTGTTTTGTATCTAGTCTCTCTTTCACATCTCAATACACACTTTGCATCATCATTACCCTATGATGTAATCTATTTCCATGGTTCATACTTGAATTCCTAGGGTCTAAATATGAAATGAACCTCACCACATTGACCTTATACGCTCTACACTTCATGTTCTATTCTATCTAGCACACATTTTCATATCATTTCCCGATGATGCACTCTTCTTCTATGGTTCATTCTATATTGTTGAGGGGTATTTTATAAATGAAACTCATCTCATACTCATCCACATATTCAAGGGCACATTTCCCCCACATTCACATTGCATACCATTCCATTACATTTATACACAACATATTACATATCTTGGTTGCATTTACTCGTACTTGATCATACTTACATGTACACTTTTTTTTTCCCATACTAGGCGAACACTTAGTATGTCAATATATTTTTATATGCACATGCGAGTTCACTTTTTCTCTAGTTGTGAATGTAGAATTATTACAAGTCCTTACATATTGCAATGATGCTTAGCACTGTACCTCTTACCAGTCCCACTAAGGCTCCTGGGGCATCTACTTTCTCACACATTACATGTGTTATTATTTCATTATTTACTACTTCCTCGCACACTACTTTCCATCGGTACATACATGTTTTGACATACTCTTTATCTTTCTAACATGCTAATGGGTGCTTCATGTGAAATAGTTTCCTTACATGAACTATTCACCACCATGATTATTTTTAGATATTGCTTTCCATTATTTTCTATTGTATGTTATTTTTTTTATGAGTTATGCCATATGTCTTGTCTTATCATTATTTTCTTGATTTTTACCACTTTGGCCCTAATTGTCTTGTGACATTGTGATCGATTTCCAATGTTTGAAAACCACTTTTTGCAGTCTATCTTATATGCACACTTGCTTGTTAAATTGTTTTTCTATGACATGATTTCTACTTTTTCTACTAAGACATGTACCTAACCACTTTGTTTGCATGTGACTTAGTTTCTACCATGTATATTCCCTCCCCCTATAGGGGGGACACCATTAAAATCATCATCAAGGCCTCTTTTTTGGGCTACAAAATCCTATCGATGTCACATACACCCCGAACAGGGGGCATACATTAGGTGAACAAATCACCCCATACAATAGCTTAGAGCTATAGTTCAATTTAGTACAAAGACATAATCAATACATGTAGAAAGTCACATAATGACCTAGAATATGAATTATGTCCTCAAAAAAACAAAAAATTCAATGCCCAGTAGAAGACATTAGCGCATGGGTGCCTATTTCCACCCCTGGGTGCTAATGTCCTTAGGGCACACATAATCATTTTTTATATCATCATACTTCACGAAGTAGTTTTCACATTACAGAACAATCCCCCAAGAAGAAGAATACATTCTATCTCCATTTTCAATCGGAACAAACAATACATTCGAAACAAATAAGGAACAAAAACAAAAAAATAGGAATACCATCTAGAGTGGTGTTTATCAGGTAGAGTCATGAAAGGAGAGTAACACTAGACCTCTCTCCCCAACACTTTCTCTTTGGCATGAGATCACCCAAAAAACTTACATTTGGCATGAGATCGTAAAAAAACTCGCACTTGATGTGAGATCACCCAAAAAACTCACTATTAGTGTGAGATTTTCCAAAAAAATCATTCTACAAAACATTTTCAGGACACTTTTCTATCCTTTTACACTCTTCTACATCAAGTGCACACTTTCCTTTTACACATCTTTACATACTTGTACACATTTTTCTCTGATTTATCATATATAAGACTTTGAATACATTATTACTCTTATTTTTACAAGTTTGTCCTTATAAGAAGAAAAAAATAGTAAGCATAACAATAGGTACAACATGGTACAATGCATACGCTTCACCCCTAGGGTCACTTTCTCTTCCTAGTCTTCATGCTTCATTTTTGCATCATTTTACGCTATACTTATCCACTCGGCATGTTTTTTGCCGCATGCTCTACAAGGTTATCAGGTACGCATCTTCTATCTACTTTATGTTATCAAGTATTCACTCAACAACATAAAGTGGGGGAAAATATAGACACAAAATCACACACTTGGGTATATTTATAGGTTCATAAACACATATTAGCATTCATATGATTCCTAAGTAAGAAAAATAGTAATTGACGACTGTCTTTGGCCTCTTTCCTTTGCTTCTTGTTTTCTATTTGGTCTTTTACACCCTACAACCCAGTCAATATTTTACTTATTTATCTTTTATGGCTCAGACACCAATGCCCCCGTGGGTGCCCCCCGACCCTTTTCTACCTTACTCACTTCTTTTGAGTCTCTTTTATCTTTTGGGAACTTTTTCCACTTATGGGTCAACCTTCTAATTATCATTTACAAAATTCATACAACGGAATCCTATAAATACATAGTTATGTATTCAAAATCAAGGACCAAACACTAAGAATAAACTATCATTATCTAAGATTGCATCTAAAGACACTTTAAAAACTTCAAAAACATCCATATAGCATGCATTCAAGGGACAAGGGACTGTAATTTCTACATACTCAACATAGGAAGGGGGATTTCTTTATTCCATCCACATATTTATCTATATTGTTACATCTCACTATTAAGTGCACTTACAAAAGGGAATCCTAGGGAACAATTATTACACGAAATCACTAGAACTACATGGAGTTTGAGATGTAGTGCGGTTGCTCGGTTGTAAGTTCACTCTCAAAGTGACCATTGGGGTCAGGCTGAATCCCCAGTCTACATCTTTCTTTTTTGGATTTGGTTTGTTTTTGTGGGATTTTTCAAGTTATATTTGTTTCGTAGGTTACAGGCACCCTTGGTGATAAAAGAACGATACACATGCAATCAATAGGCAATATTTGTGACACTTGTGTGACACAGTGAAGATCAGGTTTTGACCATTTTCGTAGTCATAGGTGCCCCCTGTCCCAACCATGGGCACCCATGTCCAAATTTCTCACTCCCGTAGTCCTGAATTTATTTGGAGCATTGACGACATTGTCCACTCTTAGTAGTTTTACTAGTCCAGAGCACTTCCGGCTCAAGCGTAAATCAACTAAGTCGTTCTTTCTACATCTCTTGTTTAGGGTTTTATACTTACTTTCTTATTTGTTTACATAATATTATACTTAACACTTGTATATCATTTCTTACATCAGCTACTCGTAATTATGGTTTTACAAAAGTTTATTTGTGTTAAATCAGTTATATTCATCCTTGTTTTGTAATGATTCCTATAGCCCACTTGATAAGGCAAGGCTTTGGTCCTCTTAGTGTCTTAACATTACGTAAATCCTACTTGCTTCGTATTCACTTTGTTCAATCCAAAAAAATCTTTAAGCTAGATCTATCCATTTTCATGCTAAATGTCTAACATGAAAATTGAAAAAAAATTCCATGACAATCAAGCCCACATTCAAAAATCCCTAAACCGAGTAATGTAAACATGTCCTTCGATCAATTCTTGACTATGTAAACTCCATAATGGTGGAGAAGGAAGTGCTAAATGTATTTTTAAATTATGTTTCAAGTGCATGTAATCTTTTTGAACCAATTCATGAGTTCATTGAGATTCATTTTGAAGGAGTTGCTCCCGGAGGCCTAAAAGGCCTATTTTCAGAACTCTTACACCTAATGAACACCTCATGGGGATGCTCCAAGAAAATATAATGCCTCCAACTAGATTTTTAATGAGATATGAAATCATTGGAGGCCGTTTACGAAATTTATACAAGGTGAAAATGGTTTAGGAACAAGTTGTGCAACACTCAAGGCTACTTGTAGCCCAGTGCAGGGAAATGAAAGGAGTGAAAAAGCTAGTGAGCTTGTTTCAGATGGTTTAGGAGCCTCGATTAATTTTTTTAAGTTACCAAACACTCATTGAAAATATAAAAATTTCTACTTCACCTTGTAAAAACTTTCAAGATATTTTGTCGTCAGTATTTTGAGATATTGGCCGATAGTGCAAGTGAATATCTTCGATCCTGGTAGAGATTCAAATGAGCATTTTGGGAGTTCCAAAGGGATTTGGGACCTGATTAAAAATTAAAATTTAATTTAGCTCAACCTTCTATATGTCCCATGTGATATGTTAGACAAAATGTAATTTTCTTTCCGATGACATTCTCAACCTTCCGACACACAAGCTTGAATAGAATTAAAAAGTGGGGTAAATTTTGAACTATAGGCATAATTGGATCCTAAAATTTATACCATTGGTATTATTAGGTATTTTATAGTCAAAATAATATAATTTTTTTCCATGAAACTATCAAGGAATCTCCTAGGGAAAAGACTCGCTCTCTCGAGGTCTATTTTTGGCATTGTTGGCGAAGGTGAGCTTACTATAAGTATCCTTGGCACAATTTTAAATGCTGAAATAAAATTTTCACCTTTTAAACTGGTGCCAAATCACATCAAGTGTAACAAAGTGTAACCCCAAGGTGAGAGGATGTTTTTTTGACTTTGTGTCACTTAAGTGGCAACTTATGTGGTTAGGTGAGTGTTAACAACTCATAGCTTAAAAAGGCCCCCTCCTCATGTCCCATAACCCCTTGGTGAACTTTGAAATTATAATAAATTTTTAAACTTTTCACCTGGTGCAAAAGTGTAATGGGTGCAACAAAGTGTGACCCTAAGGTGGAAATACTCTTTTGTCACTTAAGTGGCTTCTTTGGTTGGTAGGCAAAGTTAACATCTCACATACAAGATGCCCCCTTCCTCATGATGCAGCCTACCCATGGAATATTTTACAATGCTAAAATAAAATTTTCACCTTTGCACGTGGTGAAAATTTTCATCAAGTGAAAAAGTGTCAACCTTTAGCATCCCTCTCTTTCTTTGGGTTCTTGAACTTATAACTTGCATGCTAGGACATAGTTTTCAACTCACGCCATTGCATGAACTAGTCCCCATCTAGATGAGAGCTGACCCCGTGGAACATTTTTCAATGTTGTAATAAGTTTTTCACCATTTCACCACTTAAAAAATGTGGTAAGGTGCAATGGAGGATCACTTCCCCATCTGGAAAGTTTTAACTCACCCCTTAACCCGAGTTAAGTTAGAGGCGACTCGAGGAGGATTTGAAGGTGAATGAGCTAAATTAGAGTTACAAGGTGAGTATAAGATAAAAATTACAGAATTTTTGGATCATTTATTAAGTTTTCCTTCCCTCCATTATGATTCCCTTTCTGTTATGCTGCTAAAACTCTTCCAGAAACTCTCATTCTCAAACCACCTTTTCGATCGTATCTTGTAAACCTCTACCTTGATTGCCATGAGATTTGAACTCAAGGTTCCTTACAAAAATGCCTTTAAGAAGAGTTTTTCATGCCTCCATTTATGCTCACTTCTTTTTTTTACAACTCCATGAAATTTTCATCCAAAAATACTTGTTTCTAAGATCTACACAACTCCAATGAACAAAATCCCTTGAAAAAATAGAGCAAACCTTGAAATGAATTATGTAAACTTCTACTAGTGGTTTCATTTGAATCCGACACCGGGAAGAAAAATTTATATTTTTATTAAGTCTCTATGGGATCACCTACTAAAAATAGTAAGTTTAAGAAAAAATTTCATTCATACTCCTCATTTCATTTCCCCATGATCGAGACACTTGAAAATTGGCAAGATTGACAAAACTGGTGAATTTGGCTAGAATGGGGCAATAATGATGGATATTATAAAAATATTAAATGGGTGAAATGAGCTAAAATTGGTCACATTTCAGTCCTTCACACATTCTCAAATAGTCTTGGTAGTCACTGAGGTCTCCTCTCAAATTTCAATCAAATTCCCGCATGCACCGATGCGGTGAGCCTAAAGTGTCAAAATCAGAGAAGGTCAGTTTGTTCCAAACACCATTTCAATTCATTTCTCATGGAATGCATGATCAATTATTGGATGAAATTTATTTTTGTCTCACTCTTCTTTCCTCACTCTAGACACATAAGGGTTTTATCTCATACTTTGCTCATCATCGCTATTGCTCTGCAAAGGTGGTCGAGTCAAGATCATGATTCTCAGTAAACAAAGTGTATTCAATTTCACCAATGTGAATGATTGATAATGAATATTTGATAGTGTCTCAAGGATCATAAGGAATTTATCAATAAGGGAAATCATCTTCTAATGTTCTCAGTGGTCTACTTCTCAAGTATTTATCACTCTTCTTCTCAGTGTGTAGAAGTGCATCATGAATCTTTAAAAGGAGGCAAAATGCTCAAATGGTATTCATCAGATATCTTCATCAATGCACCATTGTGGAGGGTTATCATGGATCAAAATTTCATCTTCAACATCTATGGATCTGATCTTCATAAAATTCATAAGCATCTTCATCCATGCTTTAAAGCATTTTTCTCTCCTCTCTCTTCGTTCTTTCTCCTCTTATCTCCCCTTTCTAATTATTCATTGTAAAAATCATGAATTTTTGTCTTATTCATTAAAGTGACTATGAAATATTTGTGCAATGTAAAATTCCCTTTTATAATTATAAAAAGGGGACTTATTTTTTCCTTCCTATGAATACAAAGAGTCACAAGTGGGATAGGGACATGAACCATCATGTGTGGGGTAGAAAAAATTTGTAATGTAAAGGTATAAATTGATAGAGCCTCCTCATTTGAAAAGATGGTTAATGATTTTTACTAGTTGTCATTGTCTTTCTAGAAATAAAGCCCTTCATTTCCTCTATTTCTTGTCTATTATTATTCTATCTCCATATCAACTTGTACTCCATGAACATTGTAAATTATGCAACATGATTCAATATAACTTTGTGTTTCTTGTTTATTGTTCATCTTTCTTTGTGAATGGTTTATTCTCATTGATGCAAGTGAAGTGTTATGATTTCAATGCAATGAACTCAGCTATGTTATTTGTTGATTAAAATACCCCTTCTATCTTCCTTTGCTAAGAATTTTTCCTCCCTTATATTCCATTTAAGAAATTACCATTGGTTTACGGAAATATTCATGTGTGATCGCCCGTCTTCCTGCCACCCCATAAATTAGTTTTGATTATTTTCATTTCCTTACTTTCAATAAATGGATCTGACCCCTTCAATTAAAGGGACCTATTCCCATAGAATTTGTAAAATCCCATAATTTTTTTCTCACAACAAATTATTTTTCCAACAAAGGAAAAAATATTTGCAAAAAGATGTCTTACAATTCAAAATAAGCTAGGACATTGTTCATTTAATATTATAATGTAGAACATAGTCACAAAGGTGCTCATTAGGTCCTCATTTTATTTTACCATTTGTGCATAGGAGATTTTAGTACCAATATTGCTTTAAAAATGTGTCAAAAAAATATTTGTTAAAGGTGTAAAAGATCATACAGTAACAAACAGAAAATCATAAAACCATTGCAATGCATAATCTTGTAAAATTCTCAAAACAATTTATATTAAACATTAATATATTATGCAACATTAAAATGAATAAATAAATAAACATCACATTAATAAACTATATTGCATAATAATTAAATAAATACTTACAAAATGTAAATAACATAAAAATAACATAGAACACATGATTTATAGTGGAAAACCCGAAGGTAAAAACCACTGTGAAAAGTAACCTTTATTATAGAGAACCCAATTACATCCAATAGAAACCTCCTCCTTACTAACCCTAATCACAAGGGTAAAAACCAAATCAATTAATATTGATTTTCACACCTTTGATATATTCCTCCGATATATCAAATGAGGACCCAAAGTCCTTTTTTATATGAGGTGATCGGGTATGTCTCCCGACTCACCCTTTCAACCAAGTCAGTTGACACATATTCCAAGGTTTGAATATTTAATAATAGAAATATAAATATTTCATATTATTAAATATTTAACCTATAGTATAATGTTGGACCCATATTAATTAAGGGGTGGCCAACCCACTTAACCATTATGTTCCAACACTCCCCTTAATGTTAAGTGGGGTAACATATGCCAATAGATTACCTACTTGTGGTACACTACAAGATTTACAATCCTTAAACCATAAAGGTTTTAGGCTAGCATATAGGTTGAAGGAATTATAACACCTTCATCATACTCAAGTTACCTTTTGGTACAAAAGGATTTGGAATCCCAAAGATCATCCCATGATCAATGGCTAAGTATGATTTGTGAGTTTTACATGTTCTCACAAGTTCTCATAAAAGGTTACTTGAAACCAAGCATATAGGAGCCTTTTATAACCAAGGACCTCCTTTACAATATGCTTACACTGGATGTTTACTAGTAAACTCAATAACACTAAAGAGTTTACTAAAGACCACCTTTAAGGTCTTTCTACACTTCTTTCTAAAAAAAATTTGAGGAGGTATACACATGCCCAAGGTATTTTTACACTTTCTCAAAGGTCTTTTACATTTTTCTTTATTACAATGCATTTTTCATTTTACAAATACCAAGTTCCATTAGGAGGTGACATTGTCATGCACACTCCCCTCAATGGAAACTCCAACAATCCAAGTTTTTCATGAAAGTGACAAAACTTTGCAGCACTCAAGGGCTTTGTGAAGATGTCAACAACCTACTCTTTCAAGTCGCACAAACTTGAGATCTATCTCACCACTTAGCACCTTCTCACGGATGAAGTGTATATGTATCTCAATGTGCTTCATCCTCTGATGTTGTACTAGATTATGTGCAAGAGCTATGGTGCTTTAGTTGTCACAAGAACAAAGGAACACTACCTTGATCCTTCATCTTTATCTCATCAAACAACCTCTTCAGCCATAGAGCCTCTTTTATAGCTTCCATTGCACTTCTATACTCAACTTCAGTTGAAGAGATAGAAATAGTTGGTTACTTTTTACTTTGCACCAAGTAATGACACCTGCACCAAATTTAAACACATAACTAGAAGTAGATTTTCTATCTAATACATCACCAACATGATCAAAATCACAAAATCCATACAAGTTAGCATTTTCATCCTTATTATAATGCAACCCATAATTGATTGTTCCCTTAATATATCTAAGAATTATTTTTGCAAGATTCCAATGATCTCTATAAGGTTCCTACATAAACCTTGAAGCAATTCCTACTACATAGGAAATATCTAGTCTAGTTATAGTTAGATAAATCAAACTACCAACTAACTACCTATACAAAGTAGGATCAAATTTTTCACATGCAGGTTTAGGATCAAGTTTTATTCCAACTTCCATAGGTGTAGAAATTGGTTTACAATCAATCATATTAAAAAAATTTAGTACATTGGTTGCATATTGTGCTTGAGAAACAACAATAGAATGCTTATCTTGAAATACAACCATGCCAAGAAAATGATGTAAGAGACCTAAATCAGTCATTTCAAAGTATTGTTTCAATTTTTCTTTAATCTTACAAATTAAAGTAGGACTATCACCAGTCATAAGAAAATCATCAACATATATACATACAACGATAATGTGAGAACCTTCTTTCTTAATGAATAGATCATTTTCAGAAGAACAATTAACAAAACCTAATTGTTTAAAGAAAGCATTAATTTTCACATACCAAGCTCTAGGAGCTTGCTTTAAACCATACAAATATTTTTTCAACTTACAAACATAGTTTTCTTTACCATTTTCTTCAAATCCTTTAGGTTGAGACATGTAAAGTTCTTCCTTTAAATCACCATTCAAAAAATATTTTTCACATCCATTTGGTGGATTTCCCACCCAAACTAAGCAACAATAGAAAACAAGGCCCTAACATTGTGCTCATCTTAGCTACAAGAGCAAAGGTCTCAACATAATCAATACCAAGTTTCTAAGTGAAACCTCTAAAGCAACAAGTCTAGCTTTATGTTTTTCAATACTACCATCAACATTATATTTTACTTTGTATAACCATCTAGACCCTATAATGCTTCTTTTCTCTGGAGGTGGAACCAACTCCCAGGTTTGATTTTGAATCAAGGCATTATATTCAGCCTACATTGCATTGATCCACTTCTCATCTTAAGAAGCTTCTTCAAAACTCGCGCTCAAGTTCATACAAGGTCATTAATGCATGGTACATATGATGGCTTCTGGTCATTTTCCTAAGGTCAATAGGATTAGAACTTTCTAACACAATTTGAGCCCATCTTGGTTTCTTAGCTAGGGAGACAGAGATTCAAAAACATCCATAACATCAACACAAGAAACATCATCATGATCATTTACAATATTTTCATTATCAATATCAGAACCATCATTAGAAATATTGACATGATTAAGAATATCATTACTATTTGTAGATGAACAAAATATTTTTCCAAAACAACAACATTGTGGTTTTCAGTTACTTCCCTTTTTACAGGTCATAAATCCTTAAACCTGTAGTGTTAATACCATATCCAATGAAAATACAAGAAAAATAAGTCATATCAAGTTTCTTTCTTTTCTTTTTAGGGATATATAAAGAGGCAAGACTACCAAACACTTTTAAATGTGATACATCAGGTTTTTTATTTGACCACTTTTCTAAGGGGGTCGAATGGTGAATAGCTTTGGTAGGAACCCTATTTAGGATATAGACTATCATGTTCATTTCTTCTACCCACAAAAATTTGGGAAGACCAGTAAAATGAAGCATCATGTGAGCCATATCTAAAATAGTCTTATTTTTCATTTTCAACACACCATTAGACTGGGAGAATGGGGAGAAGTTAATTCTCTTTTAATACCACAATCAATACAAAAATTTTTCAAATGCCTTGCTAACATATTCACCCCCATTATCTATTCTAAGCCTCTTAATTTTATAATTTGATGAATTTTCAACAGATGCTTTAAATTCCTTAAATTTTCCAAATACATCAGATTTATTTTTAAGAAAATATGTCCAAATCATCTAGTGAAATCATCAATAAATGTCACAGCATACAAAGAACCATTTAATGAAGCTACTTCAAGAGGTCCTCTAACATCACTATGAATGAGTTCTAGTGGTGAAGAGGAACTCTCCTCAGGATGTAAGTGAAAGGGTTTAACACTTTGTTTCACGTGTAAACACCCTTCACAAGCATCATGAGTTGAAGAAACACATAGAAAACCTTTAACTAGATTACATCTAGACATTTCATACAAGCTTCGATAATTGACATGTCCTAACCTTTCATGCCATAGTTTTGAATTATTCAAACTTTGAGATACATAACAAGATGTAGAAGAAAAATCATCAAAAATATACAATCCATTTCTTTGAATTCCTTCAACAATTATATTATTATTACTATCCTTGATGTACCAAGTATCCTTCAAAATTTGAATAGAAAACCATCATGAGTTAGTTGTGAACATGAAAAAAGATTCTTTTTAAGCTTAGGAACAAATAAAACATTATTCAAAATACCATTTGCAAATTTTACTTTTCCTTTCTCTATTGCTTCTAAAGATGAGTTATCACCAAGATACACACGTTCATTGATTTTCGTAACATCAAATAAAGAATTGAAATACCAGTCATATGATTTGAAGCACCTAAATCTAGAATCCATTCAAAATTTGAGGAAGAGTACAAAGAAACATATAATGCAACAATTTTAGGAGCATCATTAGAACTATCCTTTTTCTTTAAATTATATTTAGATGTGACAGTCTGTTTCTATTTTTATGGATAGGTTTCTTAGATTTACACTCTTCCTTTTTATGCCCAAATTTTCCACATTTGTGACATTTACCATTAAATATTACACACAAATGTTTAGAAGTAAAACTCTTTTTATCAACAAATGAATATTTAGTATTAGATCTAAACTTTTGATCAAAATAGGGCTTACATGAGACTTGAACTTCGAATTATGAGCAAGAAGTGCCTGTGAGGCATTCTCCTTAGAGTCAAGTTCATCATCACTTGCTCTTCTTATATCAAAAGAGAACTCAAAGTACTCAAATTTGGTAATTCATCCTCATTTTGATATTTAGAATTTAAGATAGAAATAAAATTCCTAAATCTTTCATGTATATTCAACTAAACAATAAAGTAGATTAATTTTTCACCAATTAAGTCACAATTGCATCCATCTAATTGTGCTTTGATATTTTTAATTTTGGCTAAGAAATTAACTACCTTTTCATCTCCTTTCATAGGAGTCATAAGTAAAATTCTAAAACAAGTTTAATAATTTTGGACAAGCATGTACCTTCATGCATGGATTCTAATTGTTTCCATACCTCACTAGGATGTTTGATATTACCAATGTGTAGAAGATATTCATCATTCACATTGTGCAGGATCATGGAAAGGGCCTCCTGTGTATGCTGTGAGATGAGAATGCATTCATATTTTCACATTCGCTTGATGACCAATGGGGGCACATGCTCAATCCCTAAAACAATCATCCAGAGTTTCCTTGCCATAAGTTCCGATTTGACCCTGATCTTCCAAATATTGTAATTTACTCCATTTAGGATTTGGGACTTATCAAGGAAAAAGAAATTGGATGCCATTGTCTTTCAAATTTCTTGAACTTGAAAAACATACCCCATTATGATATACAATGCACCACTGAGTTAGAAAAATATTGATCGAAAAATGACAATACCCATATTTTATGATAAAAAAACTTGTACTATTTCATTAAAAAATCAAGTATATATATATATATTATAAATATATATAATTTTTAAAATTTTTAAAATCTGATCATAACAATATTAATAGAACCAGATCTAAATTTATAGATCTAAAGAAACTATTTGATCATAACTAATTTTGTCATTAAAATGCATACTAATTAACTTCCCATAATCAAATAATAACCCACATTATAAAGGGCTCTGACATTATACCCCAGACCTATCATAAAAATTTTCCACCATATAGAAGTGAAGATGAAACCCCTAAGAATGCACAACAACTTCAAATTTCTGAAAAGTGTTAATGTAGATAAAGATCTAGCCAACTTAAATTTGACATCTAAATGACCATCATTCTACCTTATTTTGGTCTATCATGATGGTCATTCGACCATCAAATTTAACACAATGAAAATTTCTTGTGTATTTCCAGAATGTGAATTTTACACAATTTTTTGGGTGATTTTACCTAAAATTATGTCAAATAATGGATCTGAATTCACCTCAATTTATCCAATTTATCAAAGACATGCTAGTGCAAACCGAGACAAAGATTTATTTTCCATTTTCCATGCAAGCAAGTTCAGAAACACGAAGAAAACCAAAGGGCATTAGAAAATATAAAAATACAAAACAAATAGTACCACTTTTAGTGAAATTAAATAAATAATTTAATTTTCTTTGGTACAACTATAGTGAAATTAAATTAATAATTTTAATTTCCTTGATCTTTTCTATGAAGTCTATTTCTGACATAAACTTCCACTTTAGGAATGATTATTCCCTACACACACCACTTTTGAAACATAATTAAATAAAATTTTATTGCTAAAATTAAATAAAATTTTCAAAAGAAATATCCTTTCAAAGAATTTACATTAAATTTTCAAAGGTTAGAACAAAGGAAATATTCCATATAATTTCCAAATGTAAATGAAAGTAAGAATCATATCATATTACATCTCCCCCAAAAAAAAATTAGGGATTTAAAATTGAAAAACCCTAAAAATTTTACCAAGAGTTTTGAAAGAGGGGGTCCACCACAATCTCTTCTTTTCTTGCAAATTACACTTCTTCACAAAGCACACAAAAATTTAGATTGCACAAATGTAGTGGAAATAAATTGGGGAGAAAAAGAAGGGGACCCGATACTTTTAAATACCCTTCTAGGTTGGTTGAAAAACCCATTACAAATTAAATAAAGTAAATACAAAAATATTTGATCTAATTTATTTAATTATCCCAAGCTCTATTACCATGTTGGAATTTGAGGATTTGAATGACAATGGTTTAATCAACTTAAATATTAAACATTAATATATTATGCAACATTAAAATGAATAAATAAATAAACATCACATTAATAAACTATATTGCATGGTAATTAAATAAATACTTACAAAATGTAAATAACATAGAACACTGGATTTATAGTGGAAAACCCAAGGTAAAAACCACTTTGTGAAAAGTAACCTTTATTATAGAGAACCCAATTACATCCAGTAGAAACCTCCTCCTTACTAACCCTAATCACAAGGGTAAAAACCAAATCAATTAATATTGATTTGCACACCTTTGATATATTCCTTTGATATATCAAATGAGGACCCAAAGTCCTTTTTTATATGAGGTGATCGGGTATGTCTCCCGACTCACCCTTTCAACCAAGTCGGTTGACACACATATTGACTCTTTAATAAAATTTGAATATTTAATATTAGTTGATATTTTGACTTCTATATTAATCTTGGCTAACCTAATGATAAGAAAAGGTTGGAAATTATCTAATAGAGCCTTGCTACTAAAATTGTGTCCTTAATAGCTTCTTATCCCAAAGCATACGTCTGTTATGGCCCTTTCTATACACCCTTATCCCTCCATATTTTCATTTTCTGCTTTTGGGCATTACTTGATCTACTCATGTCTACAAGTTGGACCTTCAACATTGTGTGATGCTCATTGTGCATCTGATTGAATCTTCAAAACCTTATATGGTAAAATATTCCTACAAATTAAGCATTAGGTGGGTTTTGGGCACCCCTGTGCACCACTAACATCATCACTACTCCAAAGAGGGATCAAACCACATGTCGTTATTTCTTAGCATGTGATATTTAGAATTTATGAAACCATATTTATAATAACAATCTTACAAGAATGTGGTTGTACTTGACCTTTTCCCTAGCTTGACTTGAGAGGATGTGCCTTTTGTGCTTGTATATCTAAGTGGGTGACTTCCCTAGAATGAGTATGAAAATTATATAAATCTCAATGGAGTCTTGTAATAAATTTTCTTGTGATTACTTTTATATTTTTCTCATTGGAATGCTAGGATTCAAGTAGATAGAAGGGCCTCCTTAATGGGAGATGAATAACTAACTTATATGCATTTTGGATCTAGAAAACTTGAGAAATGCTGACTATAAGTGTACCAAAAAGATTCAAATCAAGAAAAGTACCATTGAATTGAAATGGACCAATGTAACTAGATTATCCCATAACATATGGGTGTTATGGCCCTTTCTAGGCACTATGGTCCTAGATCTCGTGTGTGAGTAATTTAAAAGATGGGATTATAGTGTCCAATGGTATAGCCTGATTTGGTGGATTAATATGACTATTATGTTAACAAATAGGTTGTGTATGTAAGAAAGAATGAGTGGGACTTAGCTAGGGATAACATAATTGACCAAATTGAATAAGTGTGGGCTAGTGCAAGCGTGTTGTATAATTTGTGTTGTTACAAGACATGAATTACTAAAATGAGTGTCTATAAAAGTAATTACTATCATCACATATGACTTTGTGTGCACTAAAGGAGAAATATAGTGCGTATTCCACTGTGTAAACTTTTTGTATACACCATTGTGCACTACAAATCAAATATGTTGAAAATGAAAAAATGCCAAGTCAAATGGAAAAATCAGCTCCCACAAATTCTTAGACTCGCATCAGAAATTAGTCGAGGATATTAGTACTATACACACCATTTCATAGGTAGTTAGTTACCTTGAATGAGGAATTTTAATCTTGTAATCAAGCACACCATACTACCTTGAGAGATATAAAGTCTGAGTGTGCAATATCTAGGCTTGTTTTTAGCCTTGTTCCATTTAATGGGTACCTTCCTTCTTGCAAAAGATGTTCTCTAGCATTACAGAACTTCTAGATAGCCAACTTGGCATTTAATGTAATATAACCATGCCTCTACCATATATAATTTCAAATTGTTAAATCTAAGTTGTGAATAACGTACCACCATTAATGTGCATATATTACTATTCACATAAGTTTTTCTTATAAATACCGAAATGGAACTCTTTGTAAATGTCCTTAAATTTGGAATAGAGAATATTTTGAGAGTTTATTCATACATTATTTTTCTCACTTGGATATCCATGTTCTTGGCCTAAGTTAGCTTCTAGATTTATCTTGTTTTAGTTTGAATGAGTGTCAAGAACAATATCATTGATTAAATGTAATATCTTTCTTTCATGGATTGAAGATCGGAGAATGCATCATGCACATCCAACAACATTATATAATGCTCATGGTGTTCTAAGTCCTTCCCCAAGACTCTCACACCTATCTATGTCTTGATCGAGTGCATTTTATTCTTAGCATGGACATGGTTTTCACTATCTATGGCATTGAAATGGGCTAGAGCAAGTGATACAAATTTTCTACTTACTCCTTTTCTGCCCTACCTTACTTTCTTTTACATTTTTAACAACTTCATTGGCACTATGAATAAAAATTATAACACATTATCATTGTATTATGTATGTTTATGTTACAAGTGATACTCATAGCTAAATATGTGTTATTGTCTTGTGTGTGATCCTTAAGTTATGAATGAAAACTAATAAGTTGTTTTACTTGCAAAACCCTATTAAATTTGACTCCTTTATGATGTATTCCCTAAGCCATGAGTTTCGTACTAGATAGAAACAATAAATAACTAAAAATTCCATCATATGAATCATAAACATCCACTCTCCCTTTGTCTTGGGCTATTCCCCATCACATCATCATTTGGCCGCCGAGATCTAGTGATAGAGAAAAAAACCCTTAAACAAGGATTCCTTATGCCCAGGTTGAATTACCTATTACACCTTCTCATGCATGTTCCTTCTTTCAAGTGAGGTTGATCCAGAGAAAAATGAAACTCAATCACTACAAAATTTAGAAATGATGAATCACTCAAACAATAACTATTAAGGCCTTCAAGACTATATTTTTCTTACAATGCACACCCTCCAAAAATTAGGAAATTCCTTGATCATTCACCCAAAAACCACTAACCAATCATTCCAACATGTTCTTACCCCTTAACTATACCAAATTCCACCTTTTAAATGGTTTAAGATCATTAAAATGTCAATTTGCCTCTATTAAGAAAAAAATTGTTAACAACTTACCACTACTTCATTCAAGGTTAGAGAAAACAAAAGTAACCTAGATCAAATTAGGCACATTTTTCAATACCCTTTAAGGTGATTGAGGTGTGGGAAAATTTTTAGGATCTTAGTCCTCAAGATTTTCTCACAATTTGAAATCTTTAACCCTAGTAATACCATACACTTACCAACCCTATGTAGACTAATAAACACCATTAAATCTTGTTTCAATGACAAAAATCCCAAAATAGTCTCTCACTCTACTTCACTCTACTTCTTGATCCCAAAATTTTAACAGGTCTTCTTTGCAACAACTCTCCCAAAATCACCTTCTTCTTTACTACTTAGGCCTTTTAAGTGCATTACTGTGTTTCTTGACAGTCACTCCTAGCTCATGACTGTGGACTAATCACTCATTTATTATTATTATTATTATATATCCTTATTCACCTCACTTAGGTATCATGCATGAAGTTTTATGACTTAATATTCACCTTATCCTTCTCAACTACTGATTCTTCTTCCTCTTACACTAACATACTCTACTTTTTCTAGGCTACCGCTAAAAGCTATGAAGAACTATTTTTTTGTAAGAGACTATTCTAAAATTCTAGGAAAATTTAATAAATATGTTGTGTTCATAAGTTCCATGTCACATACCTTGATTCCATTCACGAGAATCCTTCTAGCAGTTGATCTCCTCAAGCATGGGTTTAATACCATTCATTCACTAACATGTGACTAGATTGTCACAAATTCCTCATCCTCAAGAGGACTTCAAGGCTCTAAAACACCTTATTCCAATAATACATAGTATTTCCAACATTACTTGATGCCCTCATAGTTTCATTCACTCCCCAAATCCTTTAAATTATTCTTTATTTTTAAACCCTAAGGAGGGTTTCTAATGAACTTGATAGATGTAATCTTCTCTCCAAAAAAATGCACTTTCTATTCAAATCTTGATACTACATTTACAAGTCCTTCTTGAACTCTTTAAAAATAAAAGTTTACTATTAATTCTTAAAACATCTCCCATCATAAAAATAATGACAACCTCCACTACCCTGTCCCGAGACCGGGGTTTCTTAAGCATCTAGTATTTAGGTCTAAATTTGATCTCTTTTTACCTCTGTCACTGTCTCTTGAAGTTATTCACATCTTGATCACTTAAAAAACACCATTTATAGTTAATACACTTGAACTTCCATCGATAACCACGTTCACATATGTCTCTCAACTCTGATTACACATACACAGTCATAGTTTTCAAGAATTTCTTCATACAACCAATAAAAAAACCTATCAATACTTACATGTCATAGTTAAACTAATGTCATAGCCTTCTTATCACTATTGCATACCTTTTCCAATGAATTTCACATCTACACACACACAATATGAGCTTAAATCACAGAATTACAGTCCTGAACATTAGTTTACAAGCTAAATTTATCAATCCCTTGGAGCTCAAAGTTATCCTTTTGGATGACCATTCGAATGATGATCCAGCTGTTACAAGATAAGGTTTAAATATATTTTACATGCTTCTCTAACTGATTCTTATTCCTATGACTCTTCACATTCCATGATTTATCCTTTATTATATTTATTTGAAAAGCCTTTCAATACTAAACCCAGTACGAACTACCTAGATCAAAACTATGAATTTGAAGCCCTTAAAAGGACATTTACAACCTTGCAATATATTAGGGGCTCCAAGAAACACACTAAAATGTTAAAACAAGTCCAAAACTACCCTCATGATTCAAATTTTCATTTTGGAGGGAAATGACATAATTTTAATTTTTGAAGGACTTAACACACCCTATCACCACTAAATGACTCCTAAAGACCTCTAGCACTTATGACCAAACTTAGAAAGCCAAAATTGATGTTATTAACCTATATACAGACTAGGGGAGTGATTCTCCCGCATCATAGGTAGTTCCTTGCCTATTTTCATGAGACTCTATCTAGGTTATCTATGTTTCTACATGCCCTAGACTACCTTGAGCAAGTGGTAACAACATTCCTTTGCACTATGGGAATAAAATCATAGTGCAAAAATTCTATAGATCAATAATACATAACGTCACTAAGCTCTCCATAAATATAAAGAAACATTTTCTTTTGGTTATGATTAAATTTATGCCATTGAGACCACCATTTTTGTACACAAAATTATAGCTTATCAAATGATGTTCTCGTTAGACAAAAGATAAAAATATTTCCACTAAAAATTTTCAAACAATGTCAAAATCTTAAATTCCAAATTCATTCACCCAGTTGACTATTATGAATGGGTTTCCAACATTATACCCATTTGTTAAAAGGTAAATCTTTCTTTTTTATTTTTATTTTGGTACCTAGAAAAAGTTAACTCTTACTATTAGATTTTGTATTGACTTTCACAATCTTAATATTTTTTTTTCCTAAGGATAACTTCCCTCTTCCATCCATCAATTCCATAATAGACACTACAACTGGATATGAGATGATATCCCTTATGGATGGGTTCTCGAGATGTAATCAAATACACATCACACCTGAAAATCAACATAAAACCACATTTACAACCAAATGGGGAACATTATATTATGTGAATATGCCTCTCGGTCTTAAAAATATATACTCAACCTAGCAACATGTAATGAACCATATCTTTTAAGTATCTTGTTCATAAAAATGTTGAAGTCTACATTAATGATCTTGTTGTCAAATCATGACACCTAGAAGATCATGCTCATGAATTTGATGAGGCATTTTAGCACCTCCTAAAATATAAGGCCTACCTTGATCCAATAAAATCCATCTTGTGTATATCTCAAGGAAATATCTTAGGATTCTACATACCCTAATGAGGCATTAGTGTGGAAATTACAAAAATTGAAGTAATTATTTAAATGTATCATCTTAATTCTATCCCCAACATCCACTCCTTCTTAGGAAATATTTAAGAAATCTAAATCTAGCATTTCATTCCTAAACTTCCATACCTTACTCATACCATCATAAATATCCTTAGGAAGGGTGCTAAGTTGGAGTGGACTAATGAATATCAATAATAATTTGACTCTATGAAGAAATATTTACTCAATGTATAGACATTAATACCTCTATACTCTAGTCAACCTCTAATCCTCCAGTCCTCTTCTACTACATTTTTAAGAGAGAAAGGAACATGCCATCTATTATATTATTCAAAAACTTATTGATTATGATATGCGTACACTTTCATGAAGTGTGCATGCTTATCTAAATATTTTTCACCACAAAACTCCTAGACATTACATGTTGTATTAGACCACTTATGTTCTTATCCATATTGATCCTCCTCTATTATTTATTTTCCCATACTACCCTTCCTATAGACCACATAGGAAAGTGGACTACTATTCTCATGGAATTTTATTTATCCATCATAACACAAAATATGGTTAAGGTCCTTTAAGATTTGAGGTCGCCAACAATGTGGCCAAGTACTAAGAAATCATACTTGGAATGTGTGCCTCTATCATTAATAAAGATTTTTAATTGTATGCAACGAGTGAATCATAGCTTGTATTTTGAAATTTTAGTGGAAAATACCTATCAACAAGTATTTACCAAGTAATCCACTCAATTTTCCTTCTTTAAGATTTAATTCACCTCTCGGATGGATAACTCCTAGCTAATATAGTGATTCATTTACTACATGAAAAAATTATCCCTAAATAATTATATCAAATTTAGGCCAGAAAACTTCTTCTATCTTACATTAATCTTCCCTCACAACCATTTGTCACATCAAAATTGAATCAAAATAGGAAAACCCTTGGTATAAAAATATCATCGTATTTCTTGAATACATAAATTTTCCTTAGGATGATTATTATTGAAATCAATATAAAATCTATAGGAAAACCTTAAAATATCTTATTAAAGACAATATCCTCTACAAATACAATTTTAAGGGATTTGTTAGAGACTAGAAGTAGCACCCTTGGTTTGATCATGGAAGATCAAATACTTCAGCTAACATGGGATTGTCTTCAAGGTGTGGGACCTTTCTCCTTGAGACAAACCTCTAGAGAAGGTTGGTTCCTTCTCTCCTAGCTCAATACAAACTAACCTAAACTACTCAAAATGTAACTAAGTCTAAATATAAATCTAAAAACACATAATATCTATGGTTAGGAGAAAAGAAAAATATACCAAATAAAATAATGGTGATGTACCAACACTAAGATAGGGTTCGAATCTGACCTTGAAAGACATAGAAAAATTTCATATGTAGAGACTTTAATGAAAACACAAAGTTCTGAAAGACATGAATGAATAAAACTTAAGGAAAATAAGAGGGAAAACATCCACAATGAACACATAGCATTCAGAGGGAAAATACCACAAATGTATTGCATTTAGAATGTATTCATACACATTTATAGAGAAGAGATTATGAAAATCTCACAAAATTTGAGTTGTAGAGGTATGAAGGAAATAAAATATGCAGATCTAAGGAAAAGCCTAAAAATTCGATAGAAGGGATCCCTTATAATGTGCATTTATAGAACATGAGAATGAGAGAGAGAGAGAGAGAGAGAGAGATGAGAGGGAAATTTGATTTGAATCTAATTCACAATGAGTGAAGGTAATTTTTCTTCCCACAAATCATGTCACCATTAAATATTTGATATAAGTAGTTGTTTTCCTTTGTAATATACCATCAAAATTTACAAGAAATGGAATGAGCATCATTCGATCATTTAAATCGTAGATGAGGTAGTTGAGTAATTTGAAACAAACAAGCTACATTTTTCCTTTATTATTCCTTTATTCCTCCCGAGTTTTTTTCTACATGGTGGCCTTTCCTTTTGTAAGACTTTTATACTTCACATCAAAATTCACAACTTATAAGACTTGCAAGATTGCAAACTACATCTTTCACCTTTTTCACAGAATCCTTTCACGAGTTCTTGACTTGACATGCTCCCATGGATTTTATAACATTTTGTGGCCTTTTTAATTTTAATATAGCTGTATATTTGTAAAAATGCAGAGACACTAAATTTCCTATATCCGAGGAACTCTTTACTCACACTATCATGAATTCCAACTCTTCGCAATAGAACACTTGAAAATGGCTCCTAAAACTCAAAAAAATCACTCACAAAAAAAAATGTGAATGCTTTATTCCTTCTTCATTTTGCAGACTTAGAAATCTATGTAATACTACATTTGGAAAACCCATGGAACACCTGGGATAGTGTTTTGCATTTTCTAGACTTATCCAATTCTTGGTTGAATCCCTATATTTTTGTTTGGTAGCATTCTTCATTGTATAAGGCCCCTACCGAATAAATATTCCCTTCCACGGAGTTGAGAAACTCCATGAAATTGTATTCCTCTCTATACCCATGGGACTTCACAATCCCTTGTTCTATAGACAACAAATTCCATAAAAGGCCAACATTTTCTTCTCCACCATGAATTTTCGCTTGTCTTCAACTTGATTCACAAATTTCACACTTAGTCAAATTTCAATCTTTTTGCAACTATGAATATATCTCAGTAGCCTCCAAAACTCCCTTCACACCCATGGTGGACTGTTTCTAACATCAACGGAAGGCTTGAACTACTAGATTTTAATTTCATGGATTTTGTGAATCTGTGGAAAACTCAATTTTCCACAATAATACTTTGTGGATTTTATACTTAGCTATTTTTAGACCTTGACATCAAGAAAGAAGTTTTCTTAGCCTCGAACTTAGTGAATCATCTAAAATAGCAAGGGGGTGTTTGTTAGTGTGAGTTATCATATGTGTCCTCCTCTCATATTGGAGGGTCATCTCACATGGGTTAGGTTTAGGTTTAGGTTTAGGGTTTCATGTGTTTCATGCACTAGGATTACTCAACACCCTATATGTACCCCTTTACTATTCATTTATGAGCATGCCAAGACACTCCGTTGTCTTTCCTCTATCCAAGCTTTATTTTTGTTGAGCAAGTTCTTCCATTACTGATAAATTCTTTCTTGCTATCGTTGGAGCTATCACGATTCTGTTGGAGTGCAACTACTTCGTGGTGCCTCGTTTCTAATTCGATCATCGCAAACTCTTTTCATGGTATCAGAGCTACATGACTTGTTGTCACACCAAACACTCAAAATTTTGGTGTGACGGAAAATCATTTGGTATTAGAGCCAGGTAGTTAAGCGTGCCAGCCCCAGAGTAGTGTGGCGATGGGTGACCTCCTGAGAAATTCCCGATGTCACTACCTCCTAATGTTGTTGGGCCTAATTGAGTGTATACCCAGCTCCATCATGCGGGAGGGTATTAGTGTAGCAACTGATTAACATGATGAGATCCCTCTCCATCATCATCTCGAATTGATGGCGGAGAGGGATCTCATCGTGTTAATTAGTTGTTACACCAATATAAACAAATGCTACACCAACGCCCCCGCACAATGGAGCCGTATATACACCTAATTAGGCCCAAAATTATTTTCTCACACACCAAAATTTTGAGCTGATGATGGAGAGGGATCTCATTGTGTTAATTAGTTGTTACACCAATACCCTCCAAAGCATGATGGAGTTGGGTATACACCCAATCGGGCCCAACAAAGATTAGGAGGCGGTGACACCGGAAATTTTCCGAGAGGTCACCCATTGCCACACTACTCCTGGGGATGGCACGCTTAACTTCTTAGCTCTAATACCAAACAATTTTCTATCACACCAAAAGTTAGAGCTAATGATGGAAAGGGAACTCATCGTGTTAATCAATTGCTACGCCAATAGTGTTGTTTTGGATAATGGTTTGGTGACTCAACAGAGTTATCTTCCTATAGATAGATGATTAGTTTCCTTGATACTCCATTGAGCATGGAGTTAAGTATATATCTTTAAAATTTTGATCTTTAACTTATAATTCTCCTAAACTTGGCATTGCTCAACATCCGATGAAATCACATAACACCGAGATCTATCCAAAACTATGAGAATGCAAATACCACCCAAGCAAACTAAAAACATGTGCAAAGCACTTAGGAAATAAAAACTACACTACCAAAAAAATAATGTGTTGAACAACACTTGGAGGAAAGTAAAAATAATATAGTATATACAAGGTGAAACCTTTATTTCAAAAGTAATGTTTGAGGTAGATCCCATTGAATGTGATCATGAGATCTTCTCCATCCAATTTTGATAATTGGAAATCATTGTGTGGTTTGCATTATGAGATAACATAGGGGCCGTTTCATGTGGCATAAAATTTTTAATGCATTCCAAGTTTTTATCTATCTTAGTCCCTCTTGAGGACAAGATCTCCTAAAATCTTCTATCCATTATCATCTTGTCAAAATACTTCTTGACCTGAGCCTGATTAATCTCCATTGTCTGCATTGCTTGATCTCTTAACTCTTCTAGCTCCATGAGCTTTGCATATCTAACTTCCATGGCCTCAAATTAAAACATCTCTAGTTATTTTATGATCTCTAGAGCTAGAAATTAAATATATATTGGAAATTTGTATTCCTTACCATAAACAAACATGAAAGGTGAGTTGTCGGTTGATCTTTTCAAGTAGTTCTATTAGCCCATAAGACCAATTTCAGCTTTGTGTGCTAAGCTCTCTTATGTGCTTA